>CM046443.1:77185349-77785349 GCA_025506515.1 Flaveria trinervia | reverse complement strand
GAAGAATACAACTGCTGAAGTACGTCTGAAGTACTGAAGACAAAGACTGAGACAACAGCTGAAGATCTAAAGTCTGAAGACTTCAACAAGTACTGAAGACAAAGACTGAAGATCAACAGCTGAAAGACAAAGTCTGATGTTCAAGTACTGAAGACATCAGCTGATGTTAACAGCTGATGACAACAGCTGAAGAGGGCTTCTTCAGTTGTTGTGATGATTTTTCTTCTTCAGTAGTTTTCTTTTCTTTCAGTAGTTTGTTTATTTTTCTTTTCAGTACTTGTAAACAACTGAAGAGGTTGTTCTTCAGTTGTTGTAGTTCAGTAGTTTTATGTTTTTCAGTAGTTGTAAATGAGATGTTTAACACTTAGGAACATTTGTAAGAAGATGTCAGTTGTTGACATCTTCAGTAGTTGTTAAACATCAGTAGTTATAAAACGGTTACATGTCACTTTCAAGTGACATCAGCCTACGTCATTCTTTTCTTTATAAGGAAAGATGACTCACCTGTAATCGTGCCTTTGAGGCCGACAATCCTAATGCAATATTCCTTTTGTCGGATATTTCTCTCTCTATAACAAAATTCTTTTATCGTTTTATATCAATTGTTCTTGTTGAATTTGTCTAATTCTGAGCTATTCCGCTGCTATATCTGTTCAATCGATTAAACCAAGGGCTGAGATCCTAACAGAAAGGAAAGCTAGTTTTCGAAGCAAGGTTGCTTTAAGAAGAAACTGTTTCTTCCGAAGGGAAAATGGCCTCGGAAGCAAATGCTACTAAAGTTCGGAAGAACAAGAAGATTCCCTTGAAACCATCCCAGAAGAAGACTGCTTCGGAAGAAAAGGTGGTGAAGGCTTCTTCCGAAAAGAAAGAAGCTTCGGAAGAAGGCCATGCTGCAAAAGCCTTTATAGGCTCATCCTCCAAGATTGACCAAAGGATAGACTAGAAAATCAAGGAAGATGCCGCAACCCAAACCTCTTCTTCAAAGAATCTATTGACCCCCATGCATATCTTTTGGTTCAATTATGTCATTATCCTTGGAAGAACCCAAGACAATAAGGCTTGGGCTTCCAATCAAAACTAACAATCTCATCTTATGTGCAGGGACATCCATATGATAAGAACAACAATGTCTGGATTGTGGACAGTGGATGCTCTAGGCACATGACAGGAAACAAATCTCTCCTTCAACAGTTTTAATACTATGATGGAGGTCCTGTCCAATTTGGAGGTGAGGCCGGAGGATATATTTCTGGCAGAGGGAGGATAAACTTGGTACATGGCTTGCCTAAAAAGGAGTTTTTCTGCAAAGAAAACTGTGTTGCATGCCTGAAAGGGAAGCAACACAAGACCTCTCATAAATCCAAATGTGTTAACTCTATCACTACTCCATTACATTTATGCACATGGATCTTTTTGGTCCCACAAGTATAATAAGAATTGGAAGGAAATCATACTGCCTTGTGATAGTTGATGATTCACATGGGTATTCTTTTTAAGAACTAAAGATGAAAATGCTGAAACATTAAAATCTTTTATTCTTAAAATAGAAAATCAATTGATCACAAGGTTAAAATTATTAGAAGTGATCAAAGGACTAAGTTTAAGAACTTCGTTCTTGACTCATTCTGTAACTCAAAAGAAATTGCCAGACAATACAGTGCTCCCAGAACTCCTTAATAAAACGGTGTTGCTGAGAGGAGAAACAGGACACTTATTGAGGCTGCTCGACTATGTTAGCTTATTCAAAACTACCTCTTACATCCTGCTCTTCTGGACTTACATCACTTTTCCTGAGACTCCAAGGTCTCAACAGGCTCAACAAGGAACGTTATGCCTTTGTCTCAGGAAGTGGACACTCCGGTGATTTTTAATACTGTTTTGATGACTTTGATTGCGTAAGTAAGTCTGATGATGATCCTCTATTGTAAAGAGCATTAAAAGAAATTAGAAAACAAAAGAAGAAGGAGGAACAAACTGGGGATTGTCCCTTCTATCTTGGTCAGGCTTTTGCTAGTAGAGATGATATTACACCCCTGGTCAAAAAACATGCCATAGAGAGTAGAAGGCAATTGTATATCTTAAGAAATGATAAAGCTAGTAATAGAAAGAAAATAGAATCCAATGAAGTAATTAGAAACTGCGTGTAGATTTTGGTGTGTGTTTGGGAAAAAAATCCAAATATAGCTAAGTGTGATGGTACTAAGGATGGGATAAAACAATGTATGGGTGGTGGGTCTCAACAAGTTGATAGTTCTAAGATAACAAAAACCAAAACTAAAAAGAAAACAAAAGAGGGGTACTAGGTTGTTAAAACTATATTCAAGGAACACCAATGTCTTCAAACACGAGATGTGAAGTTGTTAACCATAAGTTGGTTGGTGAAGAAGATTGAACCAACTGTTAGAGTCAATCCAGAAATACCGTTGAAGGCTTTACAAGATATGCTTCAACAGAAATTCCAGGTACAAGTCACTTCTAATAAGGTTTTTAGGGCTAAGGCGATTGCAACAAAGTGGCTTCAAGGAGATTATAAAGACCAATATGAAAACCTAAGTGACTACTGTGATGAGTTAATTAGATGTAATCCAGGTATGAATATTTAATTTTCATTATTGTTTTGTATTAATAGATCTAATATTAGTTGTTAAACTTTTTTAGGAACCATCATTAAGATTGATGTTGAAAGGGAACCAAACCCAAACAGTCCAACCAGATAGTTTCGAATGATTTACATATGTTTAGGTGGCTTGAAGAAAGGCTTTAAGATATGTGGAAGAGAACTACTCAGGTTGGATGGATGTTTCATTAACGAGCCTTATCCGGGACAAATTTTAACAACAGGTGGAGTAGATGCAAACAATGAAATTTATCATGTTGCGTATGCAATTGTTGAATCTGAAAGTGCAAATTCATGGGTTCGGTTTTTATAGTGTTTAGGAGATGATTTGAATCTATATTCCAACTCTAATTTTACATTTATAAGTGATAGACAAAAGGTATGTTATACCTATAAGTTGCTAGTTATAACTTCAATAACTTAAGTGTCTTTGTTTTACATGTAGGGCATAATACCTGCAATATGTAAAGTGTTTCCATGTGCTGAGCATAGATATTGTTTGAGACATATCCATGAGAACATGAAACAAAAATGGAAGGGTCAAGTGTATAAAGAAATGCTTTGGAAGTGTGCAAGTGCAATGACAACACAAGGGTTTGATAAGGCTATGAAGGACGTTTTGAAACAAGATAAGACAGCACATGATTGGTTGAAACAGATTCCACCGAGACATTGGTCAAGAGCTTATTTTAGTAGTAAGAAACTTTTTTTTGTTTTACTTGTACATTATATCGAATTAACAAATGAATTCAATTACAAGAAGATCAAAGTGTGATGTATTGTTGAATAATTTGTGTGAGGTTTTCAACAAGCAACTAGTTGGAGGAAGAGACAAGCCTATCATAACTTGTCTAAAAGGCGCCATTGTTGGCGTCATGCGTGGAGCTCTAAAGCACTCCATTGCAGGTATAACATTGCAGGTATTTTCAAATTGAATTAACAGGTCCATAAATGTACGTTCTTGTGATTCTATCAGCTATATTACTTAGGTACTAATTGCTATTGACTTTGCAGCCGAAGGGATGAACCCCCCAAGTACTAGCTCTGGTCAACGTTATCAGCAGCAGCATACAATCGTTCCGATTACTATGCCACCACGACCGAACGTGCCTCGTTTAGTTCTACTTCAAGGTAATTCCGAGCTCGACTAGCAGCTTCCTAGAGATGTTTATGATGTGATGTTACAGAATGGAAATTGTTACATCACAGAATATAATATTGCTTAATCTGATTAGTTGCCATGTAAAAGCCATAATTTATTGTATGTTCAAATTGAAGTGGAACTCACTATGTTTGAAAAATTAAAATAAAACTGAAGGGCCTAGAGAAGACTACATCAAGGTTGGTGTTCCACTTTACGAAGCAGCAATCAAAGGAGACTGGAAGGCCCGCTAAACCTATTCTAGAGGCACAACCAGATCTGATATGATGTGCTATCACCGAAAATCATGAAACAGTGCTTCATATTGCAGCAGCAGCAGAAAGCACCAAGGATGTGGAAGATTTTGTGATGAATCTAGTAGGTTTGATGGACAAGAAGGATCTGCAGCTAGAAAATAAAAGCTACAATGCCGTGCTCAGTTTAGCAGCTGCAGCAGGTAATGTAAAAACCGCAAGGATACTGGTGCACCATAATCCCGCAGTGGCAGAGATCCCGGGTAATAATAATATGATGCCACTATATATGGCTGCTTTATTTGCAAAACCTGAGATGGCGAGGTATCTCTATGGTATCTCTAAGGGAATGAGGGGAACTTTTTGGGAACATAATAGCCGTGGTTGGGTCCTACAAAAATGTGTCGAGGCTGAAATCTTTGGTGAGTAGTTCCAACAAGTTATTTTTGTCATGATATATATACATATATGTGCATGTTTTCTACTTTTACTTTCTAGCACTTTCAGTTTCAGCTATTCTTATGGTTGCAAACATAGCTAGATGTGGTAAGTGCATGGTAACGTGGTTTGTGCTTGCTTTGTTTCCTGATGAGTTGGATAGAATCTAAATTCCAAAAACAACTGCAACTTTTTAATCAAGGTTATTTTTTCTTCATTGGTTGGAAGTTGCTATGCCCGGTTACTAGTTACTTATGCTCTTTTGTGGTTGATTTCCGTGCAGTAACCTAGATGCAGTATCTCTCATAAAGTGACCATAATTTCTTTTTCTTTTGTAGACGTTGCTCTAAAGATAGTCAAGATTGTGAAGAAGGGATTAGTTACTAATATTCTCTTAGCTTTGGCTCAGAAAACTCAGAAATTTAAACCAGTCAAACCAAATATTGTCTTCAGAATCATCAAGTCAAGTAAGTATGCTCCTTACTCCATCTCTTTGTTCATTCTACTTTCAGAACAAACACTTATTAAGCTAGTTATCGCTTTCCGGCAGGCCCCTATCTAAATAAGGGCATATCTGTATGTATAACTGTTTGCAGGGACGGTTTTATAATGTAATTTATGACGGCATAGCCTTGGGGCCCCTTAAAATTAAGGGTCCCTATTTTTAAAGAAAATATAACGGGTTTTGGTATTTTATAGGTCTCAATGGAATTTTGAAAAAAAAATACTTTATAGTTGAGTACAGATAAAAATTTTGATTATTTGATATGTTATTAAAGAAATACAGCCACACAATTCACAAAACAATAAGTTTCTTCCTATTCGATCAATGTTATCAACATCGGCTAACCCTTTTATGCATCTATTTTTGTTCAAATAAATCAACTATCAGGGAATCATGATTAGTATATTAAATTTTCTTTGAGTTATAGTTTTTGTTCAAAGAAATTTGATTAGATTTTTTGTTTAGATTGTGTTTTACAAATAGCCTCTCAATTTTTTAGTTTGATTGGGAAAAAAACGTTGAGCAGTGTGATTGGGGAAAAAAACGTTGAGCAGTTTGATTGGGGAAAAAAACGTTGAGCCGATCCCGACCATTGGTTTAGACCTAAGGTTACACAGTCACAAACTCTTTGCAAGTGTCACTATTCCAGTATCCCTAATACATGCACATTCTATATATTCTATTGCCCGTGAATAAAAACCATCATTTTGAAGAAATCACAGCCATTCAAATAATCCATCCTTGGATCTCATCCGTTTAAATTATAAAAATTGCTTCTAGAAGCTGCAGTTACAAGAAGTTACCATGTGAACATAGGATTGCACACGTCGTCCTATTCAGGCGGTGGCAACTGCTTGAGGTTTGCTTTTAAACTTGCTGTAGGTTTCATTGGTACACTGTTTCTGCTCCCATCTCTCCATACACATTCAACCTGCAAGAGGAAAGAGCTTCACATGGCCATCGGCGACAGTGACGTTGTTAGCACAGAAGTGTACCATGAAACTAAGGTGTTTCCGATTTGCAATTGTATTCTTTTACTAGATCTTTGTTATGTTACTACTATACTAATGGTTCTCCATGTTTCAGAACAGTAACTTGTCCACCGATGCGAGGCCTACGCAGGGTGACGTGGTGGTAAATATACATGGTGATACCGCAAGGATATTTACATGTTACCGCCGATATATAGTAACCACGGTTTCATTGTTTCAGGCTGTTTCGGGGACCATTAACGGAGTTTCTGATATGGGTTTGAAGACAGGTGTACAGCCCTTAGCCGATGCAGATGATAATGATAGTGTCGAGATAGTTTCGTGCGGGGCTCATTTCAGTCCATACAAATCTCATCTTCACCGGGAGATTAGTGATGACGTATCGTGCTTTTTCAACTTTTAATTGTTTTATTTTCGATGCCTGCAAGGACGGATGTAATTAACATGTGCACTTGCTCAGCTTCGCAGGTTTGAAAAGGCTGACAAGAGAAGGAAGTCTTTGAAACAATGGAATTGGGATGAGGTTATCCAACTAAGCAGTTCGCTTGAAGATGAGGATGCCGATGATGACTTGGAAGACTCGACCTAATATTACCGACAAATGGCAAATCAATGTTATGGCTTCGCGTTCCTAGACAACCTACAATCCTTTCACAAACCGCGTCCTCTCATTTGATGTTATTCTTTCAGACGAACGTGTAAGTGCTCATTGTTTATTATTCCATGATAACTTTTGGACAAATTATTCCATGATAACTTTACGACAATATATCATGAAATATTAAACGTTGTTTTCTTATAGGATTTTTCAATTCATGCAAGGATACCATATAACATGATGCATCTTTTTACCGATCGTTTGGAGGAGGGCTGTGTATATAGGCTTCATCGATTTGTTGTTCTGCCATACGAGATGGCTTATAGGCCATTACGACGAGAATGGTTTGTTCAGTTTACCCGAGAGACATCAATCTCCCCTTCTAAAGTTGAGCCGTCTTTGTTTAGACGCTATGTTTTTGAGTTTACTCCATTCATGGACATTGTTTTACGACATGATAAAGACACATATCTAACAGGTTAATTTGTTTTGTTATATGTTTAATTACCATTATATCTTTATAGCTAACATAAATGTTAAATTTAGATGTTGTTGGCGCTCTCCGTGAATGGGGTCCTATGGACACTCAATTCCAGTCCGGGCAATCATGTAATCGGGAATTACGTCATATAGTATTGCGTGATGAAAAGTAAGTTGTTAGTATGTTTAGCTTTTGTTCTACTTATGCATTTTTTTTCATTATCAGTTTGACATGTTTATTAATAATATATAGTGCCAAAGACCTTGATGTTTCTTTGTGGGGTCCGCTTGCATTGAAGTATACTGATGAGGACATTCGTAACTATGCCACTACCACAGTTGTTGTCATTTTGACTTCTTGTAAGATTCGATTGTTCAAAGGTAAGTTTTACTAACTAAAAGACATATCAATATCTATGTTTTTCATAACATATATGAATTAGACAAATGATTATATCATTGTACCAGGTGCTTCATGTTTGGCATCAACTGCTGCATCTAAGTTCTATATCAACTTGCCACTTCCAGTTTGTGATGTCTTCAAAAATCTGTAAAGCTTTTGTTGTGTTATTATTAATTTATGACACATCAAATTACTTATGTTTTTATATAACTTACATACTACCTTGCCATAGGGTGATGCCGCCTGTTACGTTTAGCTCAGTAGACCCGTCTTTAAATGACTCCCATGTTCATACTCTTGCAGATGTTTATAGGCAGTTACAGTCGGGTGTTGCAGAGGTATTGTGATTTTTATATTTTTTCAAACTATAGTATGGCATTCATTACATATCTTAACATATATTGTAGGGAACAATGTTTAATATCGATGCAACAATTGTCGATGTTGATTTGTTAAATGATTGGAAGTATGTCCAGTGTTCTACATGTCATAAGAAAGCCCAACTGATTGATGATGTCTATTATTGTTCAGCATGCCAAAAAAAAGTGACCAACCCACGTCAGGCGTAAGTATTTATATATTTTTCTTATCATCTTATTAAAAATTGCTAACAATGGTATGTACACAGTTACAAGATTGTTGTTCGCATAGTTGATAAAGACGAGGAAATGACATGTGTTCTTTTTGATGATGCTGCCATTAGTCTTCTTCACACAACAACAGAAGACTTGGTTATTAAAAGCTTGTCAGAGGTGCACTTTTAGATTTCTCTTATTGTTTCTTTTTGTGCATGTATATGTGTTTGCTAATATTGTTATATTTTTATTCAGGGCTCGTGGATGATTTATTGGCTAGAAGTATCATCTTTAGGATTAAAGTTGATAGATTTAATTTGGCACCTCATTGTGTTAGACGCTTTACAGTGTCAAAGTGTAACACCCCAACCCGAAAAGGCTGACGTGTCACTATCACGGTAATCAAAATCCAAAACGTCATTCCATTATTCATAACGATTAAAAATTTAATAACCAAAAAGAAAACATCAGTCTAAAATCCAACAGAAAAGTCATTACATCAAATTATATAAACTCTTCTTTATGCAGAATTCCACTCTTCACTCCCCTCCCGGATGACCCTGCTGACCTGACGTGCATGAAAACAAAAGCACGCCTGAGCATAACGCTCAGTGAACGGAATAACAGATAACAAACATAAACAGATATAATGATGACAGAGGATAACATAATATCGAACAGAACATAACCCGAGCTAATAATCATATCATATAATAACTGAACAGAGGGAACACAGGTAGCTAGCCCGTGAACCAATGTGAAATGGAGTATGGGCAGACATGCAGGCCATTCACCAGAGTCCTGAATAGAGTGGTGTGCAGCCATCCATCAGGAAATATAGAACTAACCTAGGATCGATCCATACGCCTCTAAGGAAATACTAATATAACAAGACGGCCATATAATTTCAGAGTCCTCTTTAGAGACGCCGTGATCTCAGCTCACCGCCACGGTTGGTGCCACGTTATTGATGCCGCAATAACGCGTCTTGGTCACCCCCCAAGATAGGGAGAGCTCGGGTAACAATTTCAGAAATATAAAGTAGTCTAGATATTTATAACAGATCGATAACAAACAAGCTACGTATGACAGGAATCAAACTAGAGACGAACATGAATCAAATTTGAGATAAGAATCAGGAATCCGTACCTTATATTGGTTAAGCGAAACAAACAGATGCAGGTCTTCCTCAACTCGAGCTAGAACCTAGAGTTCAATTACAACCTGAACACGATTCATTATACTAAACTCGATGTCATTCGTTGAATTACAACTCTTTCCGGCGATGGAACCTTTTTATATTCTTACTTAGTGACATGATTATTGTCTTAGTCTTGTTTGCGTATTATTCCATGTTTAAAGGATCTATACAAACATAGTACATCCATGTTGTAAACTACCGGAACAAAATTATAAAATTTTGTGATTATGAACAGATTAGTACATAACTAAATCTTTGATTTGTTAACCGGGTTAATTATAATATACTAAGCTTCCTTTACATATTGTAATGCATGATACCTCCAATCCAATATAAGGACTTGGTTCTGGATACTATTGGTAATAAATATGTATGTAAAACATGGCTACAGTGGCATCATGGGTTGCATATTCAAAAGATCATATACTAAATGATAGTTATATATATCATTTCATATATTATTTGCTTATCTTATTCTTCTGGTTATTGACTCAGCTGTATTTCTATATTGTGTACTAAAATTAAGTTTTGAAATTTTTTCATGCTACTCTCCTTAATAAACCGATTAAGCCAATTAACCTTTGTATCAATATACACACATGAAAGTCTAAACATTGGTAAACTAATACTAACATCTACTTTAATAGACTTACATCCGTCTTAAACTTACATTATCTATTATTTGGCTTTGATAGTTTATTTAATAAAACCCAAGATCAAGAGCAGAGACAACCCTCATGATGGATTAGGCACAAAGTTAAGCATCTTAATCCTTTTTATTTGTTAGCCTTAATCCAATTGTTAAACTTCAAATTAAGTAAGCCTTTCATCACCGGAATTAATCGAATTCTAGAACACCGATTCATGAAATATATATTATGGCAAACGGTGGAATGTTACCTCAATGAGCAGAACCGAACTAATCCGGAAACAAGGCAACAACGTAGCAGAAGACGAACGCTTACGAGGCTGCACAAGTTTTCATACTGACTTAACAACATACATATTAAGCTTTTACACAAGATGAATCACCACAGAAATCAATAGGCGTGATGATACCTGAGGCACGGCACAACAATTTAAATCAGAGGATTGAGATGAGTCGCACAGCTTGCGGGACAGATTTAAAAGAAACGTTGTGTTGCCAAGGTAGTTCACAATGGTCGTTGGCATTCGTACGAATGGCAGTAAATCTCCCTCTGAGAAGTGGTGTGGCTGCGATGGCTACGGGATTTATAACGCGATTGATTTGAACGGGGGTTGAAACCACGATCCTCATCATCCTAAAACTCTCGTAAGTTTTTTAACAGGGCTAACGAATTTCAAAATCGTCGAGTGGATTAGGAGGTAGCTCAAACTTGCAATTGAGTTTTGGTTCATAAGAAAAGAGGGTGGGGACTAGAACGCACGATTTCCCCACCTTTATTTTCATTCAATAATTAATGAATTCTTTTAATAATTTTTTTTATCATTATTATAATAATAACTATTATTATTCATATTATCATTTTATATTATTATTTTAGTCAGGTATTATAATTCATTCCCCCTTGAAAATAATTTCATCCACGAAATTACTAGATACGGGTCGAAAGAAGTTGATTACATAATCCATACGGAGTGATTAAATTTTACGAGTAAATGGAATACTGACAAACATTTAGATGCAAATACAGATTTGATCTAATAAGCTAAGACATGTAAGTAGTAGCTTGATAATTAGAGCCGCATTACTAAAATTCATGCTTAAAGCCGATCCATATCGAATGAAAATAAATTGAAACAAAATACTAAGATGTAAATAACTGTGGGTATTGAGAATGGATTGCATCTTCCGTTTCCCATGTAGCTTCACGTTCTGAGTGGTTCTTCCATAATATTTTAACGAAAGGGATAATTTTCTTACGCATGATGCGTTCTTGCCGATCAAGAATAGCTTCCGGCTCTTCGTCGAATGATAAGTCTTCACGAATCAGATGAAGCAGATAATTCATAATGTGAAGTGGATGATAATTGTGTCCCCTTAAAAGAGATACATGAAAGACGTCATGTACATGTGCCAGTTGAGGTGGTAATGCCAAACAATAAGACACTTCACCAACTCTTTCCAAGATCTCAAATGGCCCGATGAATCTTGGACTGAGCTTCCCTTTGATGCCAAAGCGACGTATGCCTCTACAAGGTGAAACTTGTAGAAATACTTTATCACCAACCTTAAACTCCAAAAGTCGTCGGTGTCGATCTACATAACTTTTCTGCCTGCTTTGAGCTTCCTTTAATTTTCTCTAGCAATAGCAACTTTCTCATTCGTAATTTGGACTAACTCGGGTCCTTCAATGATTCTTTCACCGACCTCTTCCCAACAAATGGGAGCTCTGCATTTACGACCATATAATAATTCGAAAGGTGCCATGCCGATACTAGTTTGCCAACTATTATTGTAGGCAAACTCGACTAAACATAGATACTCATCCCAGTTCCCGGTCCATTCTAAGGCACATGCTCGAAGCATGTCCTCGAGTGTTTGAATAGTACGTTCTGACTGGCCATCTGTCTGAGGATGAAACGATGTGCTAAACCTCAATTTAGTACCCCATACGGCTTGCAAACTCTTCCAAAAGTGAGAAGTGAACCTCGGATCTCGATCTGACACAATAGAGATCGGGGTTCCATGAAGTCTAATAATCTCTTGCGTAAACACTTCAGATAGCTTACTAACAGAGAATCCCTGTTGAATTGGAAGAAAATGAGCCGACTTTGACAATCTGTCGACCACAACCCATATCGCGTCATTTTTCTTGAATGTTCTTGGTAACCCTGTCACAAAATCCATGGAAATATCATCCCATTTCCATACAGGAATAGGTAGTGGCTGAAGCAACCCACTAGCTCTCTGATGCTCAATTTTGACCTGCTGACAAGTAAGACACCTGCTGACAAATCTAGCCACGTCCTCTTTCATACCATTCCACCAGAAGTTCTGACGAAGATCACGATACATCTTAGTAGATCCAGGATGTATAGAAAATGGAGAACTATGTGCCTCAGCTAATAACGATTCTCGAAGAGAAGAATCATTAGGCACACACAAACGTTTGTCATACCAAATTACTCCACGCTCATCCGTTCTGAATTCTGACTGTTTTCCATTATCCAATTTTTGCACAATTGCCCAAAGTTCACCATCATCTTTCTGTGCTTCTTTGATCCAAGATACCAGATCTGGCTCAATTTGAAGTCTGGCCAGATATGTGTCACCCTTACCAATTTGCAAGCCAATACCCAGTCTTTCAAGGTCAGTAATTATCTGAGGCTGTAACTGGAGTGAGGCTACCATCCCGGAACTCTTTCGACTAAGAGCATCAGCTACTACATTAGCCTTCCCTGGATGATACTGAATGTTGGCATCATAATCTTTCAACAGCTCTAACCATCTCCTTTGTCTCATGTTTAATTCCTTCTGCGTGAAAATATACTTCAAACTCTTATGATCGGTGAAGATATCACAAGTCTCCCCATAAAGATAGTGCCTCCAGATCTTTAACGCGAAAATCATAGCAGCAAGCTCAAGGTCATGCGTAGGATAATTAACCTCATAAGGTTTCAACTGTCGTGAGGCATAAGCAATGACCTTTCCATGTTGCATCAACACACATCCAAGCCCTTTCTTTGAGGCATCACTATAAATCTGGTATCCACCCGTACCCGATGGAAGTGTAAGAATCGGGGCAGACACCAATCTCTTCTTAAGCTCTTCGAAACTTTTCTCTCGCTCATCATTCCAAGAGTATTTAACCCCTTTCCTTAGCAGTTGCGTAAGGGGTAGGGCAATAACAGAGAACCTTCGACAAATCTACGATAGTAACCAGCAAGACCTTGAAAACTCCGGACTTCTGTGGCTGAAGTAGGTCTTGGCCATTTAGTGATTGCCTCTATCTTCGCTGGGTCCATCATAATACCATCTGCAGAAACCACATGACCCAGAAAGGCTACTTGACTTAACCAGAATTCACATTTTGAAAACTTAGCATAAAGCTTCTTTTTACGCAAAGTTTCAAGCACGATACGAAGATGGTCTTCATGTTCCTCCTTACTCTTAGAATATATCAGAATGTCATCAATAAAAACGATGACAAACTTATCCAAATAATCACGGAACACTCGGTTCATTAGGTCCATGAAAACAGCTGGGGCATTAGTTAACCCAAATGGCATAACTAAGAATTCATAGTGACCATATCACGTACGAAAAGCTGATTTCGGGACGTCAGAATCTTTAATCTTCAACTGATGATACCCGGACCTCAAATCAATTTTAGAGAAACATTTCGCACCCTGAAGCTGATCAAATAAGTCATCGATACGAGGTAGAGGGTAACGATTTCGAATAGTGATCTTATTTAATTCCCGATAGTCAATACAAAGCCTCATAGTTCCATCTTTCTTCTTTACAAACAGAACCGGTGCGCCCCAAGGCAAGACACTTGGTCTAATAAATCCAAGATCTAATAACTCCTGTAATTGCTCCTTTAGTTCCTTGAGTTCAAGTGGTGCCATACGGTATGGTGCCTTGGAAATCGGCTCAGCACCAGAAATAAGATCAATAGTGAATTCCACCTCGCGATCCGGTGGAAGTCCAGGTAATTCTTTAGGAAAAACATCCAGAAAGTCGCAAACAATCGGATAATCAGAAATATTAGGCTCTTCAGAAGATACAATTTTTACTGAAGCAAGGAATCCTGCACAGCTGTGCAGTAGGGATTTGCGAGCCTTAAGTGCTGAAATTATCTGAAGAGCTCTTCGAGGTTTAGTCCCCTGATAAACGAGTTTAGGATTATGGGGATCTCCAAACAGAACGCGACGAGTCTGACACTCAATTGTGACGTGATGTCGAGTTAACCAGTCCATTCCTAAGATAATATCAAAATCTTCCATTTGCATGGGTAACAGATCCGCTGTAAGAATAAGCAATTCAACCCGGATCGGACAATCCTCATACATGTGAGAGATTGGGATAGAGTTTCCCATAGGAGTCATAATATTCAGAGCATTTTCTAATAATGTGGGAGTCATCGCTATATGTTTAACGAAAGATTGTGAAACTACAGAATGTGTTGCTCAGGTATCGAATAGGGCTTGAACCTCACGAGTGCCTAACATTAGAGTACCAGAAACAATACCTAGAGAATTTGTGATACATGATACACTTAGTAAAAAAATAGAAAACACAATTTGAATTGTAAGAATTTTCGATTATTCAGATATGACAGATTCACATATGTGAGAAATATCAAGAATCGTACCTCGTGTGTTTGCAGCATCCTTTGCGTTCAAGGCAAACACTCGTCCTCCATTAGTTGGTTGTTTAGCGTTACTTCTAGCCTTTCCTTTATTATCAGGGTATGGACAGTATTTCAGTAAATGGCCAGTCTTTCCACATCTGAAAAAGGCTCCTGAAGCTCGACGACAGACACCAAAATGACGTTTCCCACATGTAGTGCACACCGGGGCTTGCTCCTGACCTTGGTTTTCGGCAGGCTTAGAATTCTGCTGTTTTTGTTTCCATTGATTTCCTTGGCGGTTATTATTTTTGTTGAATTTGGCTTTCCGATCTTTTGTATTATGATTCTCATTCGAAGATTGCCCAGAAGGTGCGGTTTGGTTCCCTTCACGATTTCTCTTACGACTCTCCTCAGCTTTAGCCAACCTCTTCTTGTTCTCCATGTCAAGTGTTTTCACAGCATCAGCCACTTCATTGATGTTGTTAAACTTTTGGGTCACTATCCATCTTCGGGTTCTCTCATGAACTGCCCATTTCAACTTTTCTGCTTGGACCACTGGGCTACCTGCAGCTTCTCCAAGAAAATTAGCCAGCCTACAAAATCTAGCCATAAATTCTTGCCAAGGTTCATCATTTCGTTGCTCAATAGATGCATATTCTCGTGCGTACTCATTTCGTTCCACTTCAGAGAAATACTTTCGGAAGAATATAGTGCGGAAGTCAGCCCAAGGAAGGGTAGCAGCATAACCCTCTCCACCATGTGCAAGTTTGACCCCTTCCTACCAAACAAGAGCATCATCCTCTAGTTTGTAAGAAGCCAACCTAGTTTTAAATACATCACCAACTCCTAGCACCTCGAAAATCTTTTCCACATGGGCTATCCAGTTTCGAGCATCCATCGGTGTAGCAGCATCACTAAAAGATCTTGGTCTTTGTTTCATAAAGCGCTCAAGCCAAACATGAATCTCAGCCACAGGTGGTGTTGCATTTCCGCCAGGAGGTGGTGCTGTGTTGTTTCCACTAGGTGGTGGTCCTGTATTGTTCCCACCGAAATTCGCTTGTTGCATCTGTTGACCGACTGTTTGAGCGGTTTGAGTCATCAGATTAGGGAGTAATCCGGTAATAGCTGCGTTTACGGCATTAGCAACGAGAGTTTCCAGAGGAGTATCAGATGAAGAGTTATTCCTAATATTTCGGTCGTTCGTGCGTCTATTTGGAGCCATGATAACTGAAAACCAAGATTTACGCATAAGCAGGTAGGTATAGATTAAGCGGAAGATTAGAACCTAAACCCCATGTCCACCCATCACCTTACTTTTTTTTTAGTTTTAAAATTTTTAAGTTTCTACAGGAAAGAGCCTGGCTTCTAATACCATAACTGTAACACCCCAACCCGAAAAGGCTAACGTGTCACTATCACGGTAATCAAAATCCAAAACGTCATTCCATTATTCATAACGATTAAAAATTTAATAACCAAAAAGAAAATATCAGTCTAAAATCCAACAGAAAAGTCATTACATCAAATTAAATAAACTCTTCTTTATGCAGAATTCCACTCTTCACTCCCCTCCCGGATGACCCTGCTGACCTGACGTGCATGAAAACAAAAGCACGCCTGAGCATAACGCTCAGTGAACGGAATAACAGATAACAAACATAAACAGATATAATGATGACAGAGGATAACATAATATCGAACTGAACATAACCCGAGCTAATAATCATATCATATAATAACTGAACAGAGGGAACACAGGTAGCTAGCCCGTGAACCAGTGTGAAATGTAGTATGGGCAGACATACAGGCCATTCACCAGAGTCCTGAATAGAGTGGTGTGCAGCCATCCATCAGGAAATATAGAACTAACCTAGGATCGATCCATACGCCTCTAAGGAAATACTAATATAACAAGACGGCCAATATAATTTCAGAGTCCTCTTTAGAGACGCCGTGATCTCAGCTCACCGCCACGGTTGGTGCCACGTTATTGATGCCGCAATAACGCGTCTTGGTCACCCCCCAAGATAGGGAGAGCTCGGGTAACAAATTTCAGAAATATAAAGTAGTCTAGATATTTATAACAGATCGATAACAAACAAGCTACGTATGACAGGAATCAAACTAGAGACGAACATGAATCAAATTTGAGATAAGAATCAGGAATCCGTACCTTATATTGGTTAAGCGAAACAAACAGATGCAGGTCTTCCTCAACTCGAGCTAGAACCTAGAGTTCAATTACAACCTGAACACGATTCATTATACTAAACTCGATGTCATTCGTTGAATTACAACTCTTTCCGGCGATGGAACCTTTTTATATTCTTACTTAGTGACATGATTATTGTCTTAGTCTTGTTTGCGTATTATTCCATGTTTAAAGGATCTATACAAACATAGTACATCCATGTTGTAAACTACCGGAACAAAATTATAAAATTTTGTGATTATGAACAGATTAGTACATAACTAAATCTTTGATTTGTTAACCGGGTTAATTATAATATACTAAGCTTCCTTTACATATTGTAATGCATGATACCTCCAATCCAATATAAGGACTTGGTTCTGGATACTATTGGTAATAAATATGTATGTAAAACATGGCTACAGTGGCATCATGGGTTGCATATTCAAAAGATCATATACTAAATGATAGTTATATATATCATTTCATATATTATTTGCTTATCTTATTCTTCTGGTTATTGACTCAGCTGTATTTCTATATTGTGTACTAAAATTAAGTTTTGAAATTTTTTCATGCTACTCTCCTTAATAAACCGATTAAGCCAATTAACCTTTGTATCAATATACACACATGAAAGTCTAAACATTGGTAAACTAATACTAACATCTACTTTAATAGACTTACATCCGTCTTAAACTTACATTATCTATTATTTGGCTTTGATAGTTTATTTAATAAAACCCAAGATCAAGAGCAGAGACAACCCTCATGATGGATTAGGCACAAAGTTAAGCATCTTAATCCTTTTTATTTGTTAGCCTTAATCCAATTGTTAAACTTCAAATTAAGTAAGCCTTTCATCGCCGGAATTAATCGAATTCTAGAACACCGATTCATGAAATATATATTATGGCAAACGGTGGAATGTTACCTCAATGAGCAGAACCGAACTAATCCGGAAACAAGGCAACAACGTAGCAGAAGACGAACGCTTACGAGGCTGCACAAGTTTTCATACTGACTTAACAACATACATATTAAGCTTTTACACAAGATGAATCACCACAGAAATCAATAGGCGTGATGATACCTGAGGCACGGCACAACAATTTAAATCAGAGGATTGAGATGAGTCGCACAGCTTGCGGGACAGATTTAAAAGAAACGTTGTGTTGCCAAGGTAGTTCACAATGGTCGTTGGCATTCGTACGAATGGCAGTAAATCTCCCTCTGAGAAGTGGTGTGGCTGCGATGGCTACGGGATTTATAACGCGATTGATTTGAACGGGGGTTGAAACCACGATCCTCATCATCCTAAAACTCTCGTAAGTTTTTTAACAGGGCTAACGAATTTCAAAATCGTCGAGT
This sequence comes from Flaveria trinervia, assembly GCA_025506515.1. NCBI lineage: Eukaryota > Viridiplantae > Streptophyta > Magnoliopsida > Asterales > Asteraceae > Flaveria > Flaveria trinervia. Next base: position 77,767,301 of record CM046443.1, on the reverse strand, counting down.
GGATTAGGAGGTAGCTCAAACTTGCAATTGAGTTTTGGTTCATAAGAAAAGAGGGTGGGGACTAGAACGCACGATTTCCCCACCTTTATTTTCATTCAATAATTAATGAATTCTTTTAATAATTTTTTTTATCATTATTATAATAATAACTATTATTATTCATATTATCATTTTATTATTATTTTAGTCAGGTATTATAATTCATTCCCCCTTGAAAATAATTTCATCCACGAAATTACTAGATACGGGTCGAAAGAAGTTGATTACATAATCCATACGGAGTGATTAAATTTTACGAGTAAATGGAATACTGACAAACATTTAGATGCAAATACAGATTTGATCTAATAAGCTAAGACATGTAAGTAGTAGCTTGATAATTAGAGCCGCATTACTAAAATTCATGCTTAAAGCCGATCCATATCGAATGAAAATAAATTGAAACAAAATACTAAGATGTAAATAACTGTGGGTATTGAGAATGGATTGCATCTTCCGTTTCCCATGTAGCTTCACGTTCTGAGTGGTTCTTCCATAATATTTTAACGAAAGGGATAATTTTCTTACGCATGATGCGTTCTTGCCGATCAAGAATAGCTTCCGGCTCTTCGTCGAATGATAAGTCTTCACGAATCAGATGAAGCAGATAATTCATAATGTGAAGTGGATGATAATTGTGTCCCCTTAAAAGAGATACATGAAAGACGTCATGTACATGTGCCAGTTGAGGTGGTAATGCCAAACAATAAGACACTTCACCAACTCTTTCCAAGATCTCAAATGGCCCGATGAATCTTGGACTGAGCTTCCCTTTGATGCCAAAGCGACGTATGCCTCTACAAGGTGAAACTTGTAGAAATACTTTATCACCAACCTTAAACTCCAAAAGTCGTCGGTGTCGATCTACATAACTTTTCTGCCTGCTTTGAGCTTCCTTTAACTTTTCTCTAGCAATAGCAACTTTCTCATTCGTAATTTGGACTAACTCGGGTCCTTCAATGATTCTTTCACCGACCTCTTCCCAACAAATGGGAGCTCTGCATTTACGACCATATAATAATTCGAAAGGTGCCATGCCGATACTAGTTTGCCAACTATTATTGTAGGCAAACTCGACTAAACATAGATACTCATCCAGTTCCCGGTCCATTCTAAGGCACATGCTCGAAGCATGTCCTCGAGTGTTTGAATAGTACGTTCTGACTGGCCATCTGTCTGAGGATGAAACGATGTGCTAAACCTCAATTTAGTACCCCATACGGCTTGCAAACTCTTCCAAAAGTGAGAAGTGAACCTCGGATCTCGATCTGACACAATAGAGATCGGGGTTCCATGAAGTCTAATAATCTCTTGCGTAAACACTTCAGATAGCTTACTAACAGAGAATCCCTGTTGAATTGGAAGAAAATGAGCCGACTTTGACAATCTGTCGACCACAACCCATATCGCGTCATTTTTCTTGAATGTTCTTGGTAACCCTGTCACAAAATCCATGGAAATATCATCCCATTTCCATACAGGAATAGGTAGTGGCTGAAGCAACCCACTAGCTCTCTGATGCTCAATTTTGACCTGCTGACAAGTAAGACACCTGCTGACAAATCTAGCCACGTCCTCTTTCATACCATTCCACCAGAAGTTCTGACGAAGATCACGATACATCTTAGTAGATCCAGGATGTATAGAAAATGGAGAACTATGTGCCTCAGCTAATAACGATTCTCGAAGAGAAGAATCATTAGGCACACACAAACGTTTGTCATACCAAATTACTCCACGCTCATCCGTTCTGAATTCTGACTGTTTTCCATTATCCAATTTTTGCACAATTGCCCAAAGTTCACCATCATCTTTCTGTGCTTCTTTGATCCAAGATACCAGATCTGGCTCAATTTGAAGTCTGGCCAGATATGTGTCACCCTTACCAATTTGCAAGCCAATACCCAGTCTTTCAAGGTCAGTAATTATCTGAGGCTGTAACTGGAGTGAGGCTACCATCCCGGAACTCTTTCGACTAAGAGCATCAGCTACTACATTAGCCTTCCCTGGATGATACTGAATGTTGGCATCATAATCTTTCAACAGCTCTAACCATCTCCTTTGTCTCATGTTTAATTCCTTCTGCGTGAAAATATACTTCAAACTCTTATGATCGGTGAAGATATCACAAGTCTCCCCATAAAGATAGTGCCTCCAGATCTTTAACGCGAAAATCATAGCAGCAAGCTCAAGGTCATGCGTAGGATAATTAACCTCATAAGGTTTCAACTGTCGTGAGGCATAAGCAATGACCTTTCCATGTTGCATCAACACACATCCAAGCCCTTTCTTTGAGGCATCACTATAAATCTGGTATCCACCCGTACCCGATGGAAGTGTAAGAATCGGGGCAGACACCAATCTCTTCTTAAGCTCTTCGAAACTTTTCTCTCGCTCATCATTCCAAGAGTATTTAACCCCTTTCCTTAGCAGTTGCGTAAGGGGTAGGGCAATAACAGAGAAACCTTCGACAAATCTACGATAGTAACCAGCAAGACCTTGAAAACTCCGGACTTCTGTGGCTGAAGTAGGTCTTGGCCATTTAGTGATTGCCTCTATCTTCGCTGGGTCCATCATAATACCATCTGCAGAAACCACATGACCCAGAAAGGCTACTTGACTTAACCAGAATTCACATTTTGAAAACTTAGCATAAAGCTTCTTTTTACGCAAAGTTTCAAGCACGATACGAAGATGGTCTTCATGTCCTCCTTACTCTTAGAATATATCAGAATGTCATCAATAAAAACGATGACAAACTTATCCAAATAATCACGGAACACTCGGTTCATTAGGTCCATGAAAACAGCTGGGGCATTAGTTAACCCAAATGGCATAACTAAGAATTCATAGTGACCATATCACGTACGAAAAGCTGATTTCGGGACGTCAGAATCTTTAATCTTCAACTGATGATACCCGGACCTCAAATCAATTTTAGAGAAACATTCGCACCCTGAAGCTGATCAAATAAGTCATCGATACGAGGTAGAGGGTAACGATTTCGAATAGTGATCTTATTTAATTCCCGATAGTCAATACAAAGCCTCATAGTTCCATCTTTCTTCTTTACAAACAGAACCGGTGCGCCCCAAGGCAAGACACTTGGTCTAATAAATCCAAGATCTAATAACTCCTGTAATTGCTCCTTTAGTTCCTTGAGTTCAAGTGGTGCCATACGGTATGGTGCCTTGGAAATCGGCTCAGCACCAGAAATAAGATCAATAGTGAATTCCACCTCGCGATCGGTGGAAGTCCAGGTAATTCTTTAGGAAAAACATCCAGAAAGTCGCAAACAATCGGATAATCAGAAATATTAGGCTCTTCAGAAGATACAATTTTTACTGAAGCAAGGAATCCTGCACAGCTGTGCAGTAGGGATTTGCGAGCCTTAAGTGCTGAAATTATCTGAAGAGCTCTTCGAGGTTTAGTCCCCTGATAAACGAGTTTAGGATTATGGGGATCTCCAAACAGAACGCGACGAGTCTGACACTCAATTGTGACGTGATGTCGAGTTAACCAGTCCATTCCTAAGATAATATCAAAATCTTCCATTTGCATGGGTAACAGATCCGCTGTAAGAATAAGCAATTCAACCCGGATCGGACAATCCTCATACATGTGAGAGATTGGGATAGAGTTTCCCATAGGAGTCATAATATTCAGAGCATTTTCTAATAATGTGGGAGTCATCGCTATATGTTTAACGAAAGATTGTGAAACTACAGAATGTGTTGCTCAGGTATCGAATAGGGCTGAACCTCACGAGTGCCTAACATTAGAGTACCAGAAACAATACCTAGAGAATTTGTGATACATGATACACTTAGTAAAAAAATAGAAAACACAATTTGAATTGTAAGAATTTTCGATTATTCAGATATGACAGATTCACATATGTGAGAAATATCAAGAATCGTACCTCGGTGTGTTTGCAGCATCCTTTGCGTTCAAGGCAAACACTCGTCCTCCATTAGTTGGTTGTTTAGCGTTACTTCTAGCCTTTCCTTTATTATCAGGGTATGGACAGTATTTCAGTAAATGGCCAGTCTTTCCACATCTGAAAAAGGCTCCTGAAGCTCGACGACAGACACCAAAATGACGTTTCCCACATGTAGTGCACACCGGGGCTTGCTCCTGACCTTGGTTTTCGGCAGGCTTAGAATTCTGCTGTTTTTGTTTCCATTGATTTCCTTGGCGGTTATTATTTTTGTTGAATTTGGCTTTCCGATCTTTTGTATTATGATTCTCATTCGAAGATTGCCCAGAAGGTGCGGTTTGGTTCCCTTCACGATTTCTCTTACGACTCTCCTCAGCTTTAGCCAACCTCTTCTTGTTCTCCATGTCAAGTGTTTTCACAGCATCAGCCACTTCATTGATGTTGTTAAACTTTTGGGTCACTATCCATCTTCGGGTTCTCTCATGAACTGCCCATTTCAACTTTTCTGCTTGGACCACTGGGCTACCTGCAGCTTCTCCAAGAAAATTAGCCAGCCTACAAAATCTAGCCATAAATTCTTGCCAAGGTTCATCATTTCGTTGCTCAATAGATGCATATTCTCGTGCGTACTCATTTCGTTCCACTTCAGAGAAATACTTTCGGAAGAATATAGTGCGGAAGTCAGCCCAAGGAAGGGTAGCAGCATAACCCTCTCCACCATGTGCAAGTTTGACCCCTTCCTACCAAACAAGAGCATCATCCTCTAGTTTGTAAGAAGCCAACCTAGTTTTAAATACATCACCAACTCCTAGCACCTCGAAAATCTTTTCCACATGGGCTATCCAGTTTCGAGCATCCATCGGTGTAGCAGCATCACTAAAAGATCTTGGTCTTTGTTTCATAAAGCGCTCAAGCCAAACATGAATCTCAGCCACAGGTGGTGTTGCATTTCCGCCAGGAGGTGGTGCTGTGTTGTTTCCACTAGGTGGTGGTCCTGTATTGTTCCCACCGAAATTCGCTTGTTGCATCTGTTGACCGACTGTTTGAGCGGTTTGAGTCATCAGATTAGGGAGTAATCGGTAATAGCTGCGTTTACGGCATTAGCAACGAGAGTTTCCAGAGGAGTATCAGATGAAGAGTTATTCCTAATATTTCGGTCGTTCGTGCGTCTATTTGGAGCCATGATAACTGAAAACCAAGATTTACGCATAAGCAGGTAGGTATAGATTAAGCGGAAGATTAGAACCTAAACCCCATGTCCACCCATCACCTACTTTTTTTTAGTTTTAAAATTTTTAAGTTTCTACAGGAAAGAGCCTGGCTTCTAATACCATAACTGTAACACCCCAACCCGAAAAGGCTAACGTGTCACTATCACGGTAATCAAAATCCAAAACGTCATTCCATTATTCATAACGATTAAAAATTTAATAACCAAAAAGAAAATATCAGTCTAAAATCCAACAGAAAAGTCATTACATCAAATTAAATAAACTCTTCTTTATGCAGAATTCCACTCTTCACTCCCCTCCGGATGACCCTGCTGACCTGACGTGCATGAAAACAAAAGCACGCCTGAGCATAACGCTCAGTGAACGGAATAACAGATAACAAACATAAACAGATATAATGATGACAGAGGATAACATAATATCGAACTGAACATAACCCGAGCTAATAATCATATCATATAATAACTGAACAGAGGGAACACAGGTAGCTAGCCCGTGAACCAGTGTGAAATGTAGTATGGGCAGACATACAGGCCATTCACCAGAGTCCTGAATAGAGTGGTGTGCAGCCATCCATCAGGAAATATAGAACTAACCTAGGATCGATCCATACGCCTCTAAGGAAATACTAATATAACAAGACGGCCAATATAATTTCAGAGTCCTCTTTAGAGACGCCGTGATCTCAGCTCACCGCCACGGTTGGTGCCACGTTATTGATGCCGCAATAACGCGTCTTGGTCACCCCCCAAGATAGGGAGAGCTCGGGTAACAAACAAAGTAGTCTAGATATTTATAACAGATCGATAACAAACAAGCTACGTATGACAGGAATCAAACTAGAGACAAACATGAATCAAATTGAGATAAGAATCAGGAATCCGTACCTTATATTGGTTAAGCAAAACAAACAGATGCAGGTCTTCCTCAACTCGAGCTAGAACCTAGAGTTCAATTACAACCTGAACACGATTCATTATACTAAACTTGATGTCATTCGTTGAATTACAACTCTTTCCGGCGATAGAACCTTTTTATATTCTTACTTAGTGACATGATTATTGTCTTAGTCTTGTTTGCGTATTATTCCATGTTTAAAGGATCTATACAAACATAGTACATCCATGTTGTAAACTACCGGAACAAAATTATAAAATTTTGTGATTATGACAGATTAGTACATAACTAAATCTTTAATTTGTTAACCGGGTTAATTATAGTTAATGTACTAAGCTTCCTTTACATATTGTAATGCATGATACCTCCATCCAATATAAGGACTTGGTTCTGGATACTATTGGAAATAATCTGTATGTAAAACATGGCTACAGTGGCATCATGGGTTGCATATTCAAAAGATCATATACTAAATGATAGTTATATATATCATTTCATATATTATTTGCTTATCTTATTCTTCTGGTTATTGACTCAGCTGTATTTCTATATTGTGTACTAAAATTAAGTTTTGAAATTCTTTCATGCTACTCTCCTTAATAAACCGATTAAGCCAATTAACCTTTGTATCAATATACACACATGAAAGTCTAAACATTGGTAAACTAATACTAACATCTACTTTATAGACTTACATCCGTCTTAAACTTACATTATCTATTATTGGCTTTGATAGTTTATTTAATAAAACCCAAGATCAAGAGCAGAGACAACCCTCATGATGGATTAGGCACAAAGTTAAGCATCTTAATCCTTTTTATTGTTAGCCTTAATCCATTGTTAAACTTCAAATTAAGTAAGCCTTTCATCGCCGGAATTAATCGAATTCTAGAACACCGATTCATGAAATATATATTATGGCAAACGGTGGAATGTTACCTCAATGAGCAGAACCGAACTAATCCGGAAACAAGGCAACAACGTAGCAGAAGACGAACGCTTACGAGGCTGCACAAGTTGTCATACTGACTTAACAACATACATATTAAGCTTTTACACAAGATGAATCACCACAGAAATCAATAGGCGTGAGGATACCTGAGGCACGGATCAACAATTTAAATCAGAGGATTGAGATGAGTCGCACGGCTTGCGGGACAGATTTAAAAAAACGCTGTGTTGCCAAGGTAGTTCACGATGGTCGTTGGCACTCGTACGAATGGCAGTAAATCTCCCTCTGAGAAGTGGTGTGGCTGCGATGGCTACGGGATTTATAACGCGATTGATTTGAACGGGGGTTGAAACCACGATCCTCATCATCCCAAAACTCTCGTAAGTTTGTTAACAGGGCTAACGAATTTCAAAATCGTCGAGTGGATTAGGAGGTAGCTCAAACTTGCAATTGAGTTTTGGTTCATAAGAAAAGGGGATGGGGACTAGAACGCACGATTTCCCCACCTTTATTTTCATTCAATAATTAATGAATTCTTTTAATAATTTTTTTACCATTATTATAATAATAACTATTATTATTCATATTATCATTTTATATTATTATTTTAGTCAGGTGTTATACAAAGTATGTCAGTGACTTTATAAAAATGACCACAGAAGATAATCGCATAACTATGAAGAATACAAGTAGCAATGCATCAGATGATGGTTTTGATTGTGATGTGAGTGATGAAGGTAGCGACTTTGTTGCAAGGATCACATCTGATGAATGGCAGTTAGCTGACGAAGCAATGTGGGGACCACCTATTTCAACTCCTTCATCTATCACAATAATGGCGTCCTTGGTATTCTTTTATTTGATATTATTCTTAATTGTTATTATAATTTTCCTCTTGTATTCTAATATTTTTGTTATCAATGCAGCCAAGTGTGGATAATGAAGATACGTCTAATTCTCGCACGCGTTCACACGATGTTAGTAGTGATGATGCCATAATTTCCACTATCACAGATCATGTTAAAGACTTCAGAAATGAAGAGCATGAAAAGAAAAGGCTAGGAGATCAACTCGTAAGCTTAAGCGATTCAGTGACTAGATAACATATGTGGTTCTTCACTATTTCTAACCAAGCTTCCCACTATTTACAACTGTTGACGAGCTTTTTCGTTTGACCATGTTATTTTTGTTCCACTGCGTGTTTGTTTAATGTGTGCTTTCTTATCTTTGCATTGTGAATGTCATACTGTTTTCGTACTTGCAATTTTGTATTACACTAAAATATGTTTGCTTATAATGTACTTTGATAACATGATGTAATTACGACATTGCGGTACCGGCCACCGGACGGGTATAAAACTAGTTACTTGCTAGCTACTAATACTAATTCAAAATAAAAACTTGCTACATACTTTAATAAAACATGACTCAAACACTAGGCCCGTAACCCGTAACTTGACCCGATCAAAATTAACTCAACATTCACCCCCTTGATGTGGATCTTGGAGTTGCTTCTTTTCTTTCTTATCTTGCCTCTTACTTGCTTAATCTTGCTGCGTTTCTTCGTTAGTCTTGCTCATTCTTGCTATAACCAAAACCGGTCGTCTTGCTAATCTTCTTACTTGATTGAGCCTCTCTTGTTTGCTTATTTCGAATCATCTTACTTGCTATCTTTCTTACTTTATTGCTACTCTTGCTCTTACTCTTGCTTGATATATCTCGCTTGACTGAATCGATTCATCTTGCTCTTGTCACTTGTTCATGCTCTTTCTTTCTTGCAAACTTGCTTCATTAAACGGATTCGAAAAACCGAAGCGCCACCCTTGCTTACTTGCTTTCGGTCGATCATCATGATTTCCTACTGCTCGCTCTTCTCTTGGATGGTTACAGCCATAAATAAATAGAAGTGTATGCTTGCTTGTTTCACCTAGTTACTTGCCTGTTTCATCAATCTGTCTTACTTAAATCACGAGGCAGCTTGCTTGCTTAAATTAAAATCAATTAACGTGTGTGCCTACATACTTAAATGGCATTTCTAATATTTCCCGACCATAAAGTCACAGCTTTGTGTGCCCTGCTTTGGAGCGTAAACCAGATTACGGATGAGTTAACTTGAACTGTAAGAAGCTTTGACCAAGTCCTTGAAGTTTTAGCCATTTTCATAGTCTTTAGTAAGTCGTTATTGTGTTAGTGGTGAGAAACGTTACTTCCACCAACTATCTAACTATCTAGTTTAATCACATTCTCTTAGCATAACAGTAGCAGATATCCATTCATGATTCATGTATGGAGCTCAGAAGATCAGTAGCCAAGTAATCTCTTATTTTCAGTATTGTAGTTTCTATGTTATTTCAGTAATCGTTTCCACTTTCTGCTGACTGGCTTCTTCCTTCATCGTTATACTTTCGTCCATCTACCTTCTCCCACCAAAGTACCTTCTCCAAAGGGTCAAAACCAACTAAATATCCTTAGGGGTGTAAATGATTCAAGCCGGCTCGAGAGCTACTAGAGATCGACTCGGTAAAATGCTCGAACGAGCCGAGCCTTAACGATCTTGAGCCTCACATATGACTCTGTTAATTATCAAGCCCAAGCCCCGAGTCCTCCATTCAAACATCGCTAGAGCTCACGAGCCTTAACAAGCCCGCTAGTATTCTACTGTATTTTTAATACAAGATGTAATTTAGATATTATTTTGCCTCTCAAGTCTCAAATAAAGTCCTCATTTAGTCAAAAAGGCATTAAGAGACCTCTCGCTTTCCTCCGTTCAAACATTTAGGCCGGTTTTTGGTAATGGGTGCGGTTGGTGGTCCGGTTGATTGTCGGCGGTGAAAAAGGCGACAATCGATCATATGTAGCGGCAATGATCGGTGGTTATTGATATGGTTGGGGTTTGCAATGGGTGATAAATTTCAATTCTTTTATAAGTGTTTTGTCACTAAAAATACATTTGAAATTTAAATTTTCTTTAGATTCCCATTCGCTTGAATTTTAAATCATTTGAAAAAATATTGAATTACAAATACAATTCTTTCTAACTCCAATTCTAATTTTAACAAATTCCGCAAACCAAACGCTCCATAAGAGTTAATAAATTCGAATGAATTTAATGAAACTGAAATTTAACTTTCATTACTAATTATGTTGGTTGGCTGAAATCTGTTAGAATTAAAATTAGAATTTAATTCTTAACATTGTAATTCGTATCGGAATGAAATCTCTTTAAAGGGATGGAATTTAAAATCCTTCCAAATTTTAAAAGATTTTAAATTCCATGAAATCCCAGCACCCTCCAACTAACACCACCAACAATCCTCGCCACTGCTTTCGAGCGCCTCCGCCCTCGACCGCCTCCGCCTGCTAACGCCCCCACCCCTGACCGCCGACACACCTTAAACTGTGCCTTGTTGGCCGCAGTCGGTGGTATGTAACGGTGGTGGTTGGTAATAATGGAGGTGGTGATGGTTTGCAACTGATGATAAATTGTAATTCTTTTATGAGTATTTTGTCATAAGTATTGCATTTTAAATCCAATTATTTCAGAATTTCAATTCCATTATTTTTCACGAACGTCCCCTAAGAGTTAAAGAGTCACTTCAAAATCTTTGAGTTACATGATAAATCGTTACGAATACATTAAATTGCTAAGATGACCAAATTAATGTGTTAGGTAACGAGTTAAATATGTAATTTTTTAAGTATGGGTTAGGTTGGCTTGATCCTCAAAATTTTTCTTTCCCTTCTACAAAATTTATAAATAATTTATATGTTAAATAAAGTAGAGAATCAATAATCTATCACAATTAGTCTAAGGCAAATAATGAGACGAAAGAGGTTAGCTTCAAGCTTCAACCGATGCCTTTAAAGTGCACAAAGACCCATGTAACATACCCCAAGTCTAAAATATAATATCAAATATTTAAATATTAGTAATTATCAAGTTAATTTTCCATTAATGTTTGTATAATGAACATTATAAGTTGTACATATCTTTTGTTTTTTTTAATTTATATATTTAAACACAATACTTGTTTTGTTCTAGTTATCAACACCTAACTGTCAGCTTATGCTAGTGTTACTTTGAGATTGGTTGTTAATTTTAGTTTTTACAGTATTTCATGTGAACATATACATGTCTTGGTGAAGAATATTGTGATGCCATGCAGTTATTAAGAATAATATTGATAAGAATTTCAACAATGTCAAAGAGCGAGATTGATGACAAAATAAGAGGGCCATGTGTACAGGTTAAAAAGGAAAACCAAACAAAGACGGCTTTCCCTTCCCGCGTACTTTTTGTTGCTGCGAGAATGGGAAACATACGTTTTATAGTTGAGTTCGTTCGATTATATCCTGATCTAATATGGAAACAGGATGACAAAGGAAACATTATATTTCACTTAGCAATCAAACAGATTTATAATTTGTTATATGAGATTGGCGCAATGAAGGAACTGATAACTCCTATAAAAGACAAGAAGGGCAACAATATGTTGCACATGGTTGCTAAGAAGGCAAAGCAGAAAGATTTTCAAAACGTGTCTGGGGCTGCTTTAGAATTGCAACGGGAGTTATTATGGTTTAACGTGAATCCTAATACTATTATAATATGACTGAAACATACAATACCAACTAAAAATAGGACAGGTAATGGTCAAACCACGGGTCATTGATGTCTAAACACTGCCGGGGTGTATGCAATTTCTAATTTTCTTTATTAAATAGAAGAGGATAATATTGTAAGCTAGCAGGTAAACAACCGCACTCCATAGCCGGTCGATTTTACATAAAATAAGCATGTTGCAAGAAATATCATGTTGTTGTTAAAGCAAACATTGTCAAATACAGAAGCTAATTTAAAAACACACGATCATGATCTATTTTTTAAATCTATTTTTGGTACCGGTAAAAATAAGCAAGCAAGAGTATATTAGGGTGGAGGGAGTGCTCTCACCACACACACCACCAGCACACTATATACCCCATCAATTATATTTTTTATATCAAACCATACCATACTATATCACAACCTAAAATTTGATACTGGCGGTGTTATCACACCACACTACTATACCACACATACGTACAGTCAAAAGTTCACGGCGTGGGTTTGTCATGTAACGTAAAAAATGCGGTGTGGGGGCCGGTGGCGTAGGTGGCAGTCACACCCTCACCACGGGTGCACTCCTCCCACCTTTTAAAATTTAAGAGTAACTTTGTTGTCAAAGTAAGCGGTGGTGACCAAGCATGAAAGTTAATAAAAACAAACAATCAAGATCTACTTTATAAACCTTCCTGAAGATGGAGTATAAAAGTAAAAAAACATACAAAATAGTTAAGAAATGTGAATACAAAATAATTTAAGTTACGATAAAAGACAAAATTAAAAAGGGCAATTTTATTTTCAATTTTCTTGAAGTATCATTAGCATTGTCTAATTTAGTTAAATTCCAAAACACATCCGCCCCATTTTAGCGGTTATTGAAGTGGTTGCCTATACCTGCATAGTTTAGCCAAACAACTGTTCTTCCTTTATGTTTTTAATTATATATTAGTATTCAGCCTCACATGTTACGGTGGGACTGTAAAACCGTGCCAAGTAACATTAATGTCATACAATTGCTAGCGATCATCAACACTAGAAACACTTGTAAAACAAAAGAATTAAAAGCGAACGGAAAATAAACATAAAAAAGTTGAATCGTGCACGTGTGTTACGACATGTTAATGTGTGTAAATTAGAATGACACGTAAAATACAAAGTGATCGTCAAACAGAAAAAATAAATGTAAAAATATTAAACTACATATGCATGTTGTTGTGTGTTAACTCGAAAAGTTTCAACCAAGACGTAAAATGAAAATTTTATAAAAATTTTTAGAGTAAATAAGATTTAAGTTGAAAGTAAAAAAAAGTGTCAATGTTAAATGTAAAATATGAAAACTATAGGGTTAAAAGTATAAAGATAAAGAAAAAAACAAAGTAACTTACGATCTATAAAACATAAAGTACAAACCATTAAACACAATTAAGTTGGTAATTAGTATTATATAAATGTTTATATAATGTAATTATATTTAGTATACTAATTGTTTACGATTTTCTTCAATAAAGCATATAAGATGTTTCTAATTTAACCCAATCCAACCTTACACAAATCATTTTGACGATGTGAAATGATTTCTAACTTGTTTAAAATGACTAAATAGTTATTGTAGGAGGTAGAGCATATGATCCACCTAGCTATAGACAAAGGAAGAACAATGATGGTAAAACACCACAAGACTTGTTGGCCAAGAAACATGCATACTTAGTGTCCAAAGGGGAAGATTGGATAAATAATTATACGCTAGTTGCAACTCTCCTAGCCACGATTGTATTTGCAGCTGCTTTTACCCTCCCCGGTGGATACAACCAGAATACTGGTATTCCTTTTTTCCGCAAAGAATCATCCCTCATTATTTTTGTGATCTCAGATGCGGTTTCTTTAATATCCTCATCAACCTCGGTCCTCGTTTTCTTATCCATCCTCACATCTTGCTACGCGGAGCGTGGTTTCATGGAGTCCGTACCTGAAAAACCAATGTCTGGTGTTGTAACACTCTTCCTCTCCATTGTAATTATGATGGTTGCATTCAGTGCTAGTTTCTTTGTACTTTACGACAAAAAGCTGAAATGGGTGCCTAGTCACGTGTTTGGCTAGCATGCCAGTGTTTCTGTTCGTCAAACTACAATCTCGTCTCTTCATCGACGTAGTTTCCTTCACGTTTCGATCAAGATCTCTCTTTAAGCCCAAAAAACGCATGCTTTACTATTGAAACATCTTGTAGTGTTTGTTTGAAACCGCTGAATTGTTTGTTTTAGTCTTGTAGTTTATGGAGTGCTTTTCGCTCATTGTTGATATAATTTGAGTTCGTTGCTCGTTTGTCATTATTGATAAATTTTTCAGAAGGTTGTGAAAGTTTACGCCAATCATGCCCCTTACGTGCATATCGATATACATTATCAACACCAAGTATTGGCGAACAAAAGTGTTCATAAAAATGTGCTTAGATATATGATCCATTGTAATCATTGTTTAAAACTAATAACCTCGTATTTGTTCATAAGTTCCCTTAATTTATAATTATTTGTTAATTTCAACCCAGATTACATTTTATGCATGAGTGATATTGTTTGATGAACCATTTGGACAACTAAAGGGACTAAGGGAGAGTGGTGGTACTAAATAATTACATAATTTCTCAAGAAGGTAAGCCTTTGGTGAATATATATTTGCAAACTGTGACATGAGGGAACATGTAACACACGAACTTGACCAATAGCAACACTTTCCTATACAAAGTGTAAATATATTTTCACATGTTTGGTTCCTTGATGTTATACAGGGCTAGATTCTTAATACACAAGACTTACATTATCACAATACATAAGTGTGACGCAAGACATAGGGAAATGTAACTCAAGAAGCAAATTACAAAGCTATGTCACTTCAGTAAGATCATTGGCAAGACCGTGATACTTAGCTTTAGCGTTTGAGCGAGAGGCAACATGTTAGCCCCAGAGGACCAGGACATCAAATTGTCTCCAAAAAGGACACAAAACCCTAAGGTAGGCTGACAAGTGTCACGACAGCCCCCCAATGTAACACCCGAAATAAAGTCGAAATGAGCCAATTAATAATAAGAGGCTTAGCGGGGATTATTTAAAGAAAATAAGCGAGTAATGGAGTATGGATCGAGTAGACCTCGCAGGATATGTGTTTGGCGAGTTAAAGGTCCCGAGAACGCCTAGTATATATAAACGGATAAGCTTGAACAGCCCTCATTTGCAACTCAACACCTCAAATTCTAGAGAGAGAGTGTAGAGAGAGAAAGTGGAGAGAATTGAAGATTTAAGGCTCGGTTGATCACGGGATTGAAGATCGGTGTTCGTGGGCATCCAAACAATAAGAAAACACTAAGAATCCAGGTAAGAAACATCATTTAATCATCCCTTTTGATGTAAACCTGGATTCTAGGGCTTGGGATTTTAAAAGTAGCAAAGATTCGCCCAAAACTCGCGTTTTTATGTAAGAAACTTAGATATAGCTTATTGGGTGATAAACGAAGGTTTTGGGTGATAAACGAAGGCTTTGGGTGATAATGGGGTGGTTCGTAATTTTCAGCCCGTTCTGCGAAACTTGGTGTTTATCCAACGAAATTATGTATTCATCCAGCGAAACTATAGGTCTTCCTGTGAAACTACAGTTTCGCAGGTAGTTTCATAGACGGGGTTATCCAACGAAATTTGGGGAGAAACTGGCAGCGAAACTGGCAGCGAAGATGCCAGCGAAGATGCCAGCGGAACTGCAGCGGAACTGCCAGCGGAACTGCCAGCGGAACTGCCAGCGGAACTGCCAGCGGAACTGCCAGCGGAACTGCCAGCGGAACTGCCAGCGGAACTGCCAGCGGAACTGCCAGCGGAACTGCCAGCGGAACTGCCAGCGGAACTGCCAGCGGAACTGCCAGCGGAACTGCCAGCGGAACTGCCAGCGGAACTGCCAGCGGAACTGCCAGCGGAACTGCCAGCGGAACTGCCAGCGGAACTGCCAGCGGAACTGCCAGCGGAACTGCCAGCGGAACTGCCAGCGGAACTGCCAGCGGAACTGCCAGCGGAACTGCCAGCGGACTGCCAGCGGAACTGCCAGCGGAACTGCCAGCGGAACTGCCAGCGGAACTGCCAGCGGAACTGCCAGCGGAACTGCCAGCGGAACTGCCAGCGGAACTGCCAGCGGAACTGCCAGCGGAACTGCCAGCGGAACTGCCAGCGAAGATGCCAGCAAAACTAACAGTGAAACTACTGATCTAGCAGCAAAATTAGTAGCGAAATTAGACAGAAATTAACTTCTTTGAGTGTTAACTTATCTGCAGGCTACGTAATGCAACCCTTGCTTTGAAAGCTTGATTGAGAAGCTACTCATCGAGTCCAGGTGAGTTCTAGATCCCCTATTTTACAAGTTTTGAACTAGTTTGGGGCTGGAAATGCATATTAAATATACGTTTTAAACGACTAATATTTTAAGAGGTTTTAACGGGAAGATCAAATTTTTATAAGGAAATATGCTATATAAAAGTGTTAAAATAAAAAAGTTTTCACATTAACCTGGCAGCGCGACCCCAGATAGGGGCGTTGCCCCTTGGACCCCACAAGGGGCTGCTGCCCGTAGGACCCTGCTGTCAGGGGCTACCACTCCCGAACCCCCGCTGTCTATCGGGTCGGTTATGTTTTATGATGACTTATGCTTGTTCTGCATATGGTTATATATGTGAATGTATGATGCATGATGTTTATGATGATGTGTGATGGTATATGTTAAGTATGATGTATGCTTATGATATGTTTTCTTATATTCCTTACTACGTATCATGACGTGACTTTACGTGGTGTGATTATAATAATGAACGAAAAGTATTAGGTAATGTAAAACGGAAGTTAATGATAATGATAACTGGAACGTAAAGAACAAATAAATGCATGCACTAATGAACGAAGGAAGGTAAAGAAAGTCTTACAAGCAATGTATGGAGGTTCACACCCAATGAAGGGTGATAGTTCAACGGTATGTGGGTTATCTACCCCAAAAGGATGCACATCGGGATCTGTCTTTGTGATTGACCAATAGTATGGAACCTTTGTCACTTACCCTGGTATTGTGGTCAGGCCACCGGGCGCAATATATGGGAGTTTATTATAGACTTCGGCCCAGTACATGCTTCATGCATGATGGTGGGGTATGGCACATGGCATTGGTACCTTGGAATTTACCCCGGTACTGTGGCCAGGCCACCGGGCGCAATGTATGGGAGTTTATTTATAGACTTCGGCCCAGTACCTGCTTTATGCATGATAGTGGGGTAAAGTTCATGGTATTGGTATGGAATCTAAAGAAGTAATTGTAGAGATTAATGAAGAGGCTGATGCAACCTAAACATCCAAAATCTGTCCTACATGCTGCACAAGTGCATTGAAGAAGAATGCTTAGGAAGTTTCACACATGCAACAGAAAATACTCTAAGTGTAAAATCTTCCGAAGCCAAACATGAAGTATTTTGAAGCCTCAGAGACAAAGTCTTCCGAAGCTTCAACTCATGAAGACAGATTTCTTCCGAAGACTTTTAACACATGCTTTATCTGATGTACTTTTCCATAAAGCTAGACACCTTTCCGCTGCACCTCTGTAAGGTCACCAACTTACATGAGTTGGTGAAAAGGTCTATGCTTTTGGTAACTGTACATTGAGGTCTTGAGTCTGTAACTTTCTACTTCATGTATTTTATCCTTTTTGTAATAGATAAGGATGTGAGCTATGGCATGTCATAGTCACTAGTCAAAAGGCAATCTGCCTTTTGACTCTACAATTGATTTTGTTTTGTGTCTAGTCAATTGTATCCAGCTGGCTTTCAAAGTATTGCCGGTTGTAGGATGTAGTATAAGTATCTTATGTTCTTGTATCTTTCCATTATGCTTTGTAACATTTGTAATAGAACATAGAGAAAGCAATATACTGCATTCTTGAAAACTAAACATTTGTGTTCTGTCTCTTACATTACTTGTGTTCTTAGTATCTTATTGCGGTTAATCCAGTCTTATTGTTTGATTAATGTCTAGTTAATCTCCTCTTTGTGTTGTTGTGTTGTAACTGACCCCTTCATCAGTCCTGCAGTAATGATGAACATACGTAATGAATTGTAAGAAAGGTAACGAATGATAACAATGACGTATAATGATGCATGAACGAAAGTTAATGAACGATGATGGAATATAATAATGTTATTATAAATGTGTACGTATGATGCTTGATCGCATAAGAATGTAAAAGAAGGTTTTAAACGAAAGTAAAAGTATTTTATTTTATAAAACTAGAACTCACTCAGCAATATTGACTTTTATGCATTTTCCAGTTGGTAGGTGAATGTTGCTGAGGATGGCATGGGGCGGCTACTTGGCTCATTTTGGATGGCATCCATTATATGATACGATAACATTTTTGCATTGTAATACGAATGAATGATAATTTTTAATGAACGTTGTATTATTTTGCAAAACGTGTTTATTATTATGAAATGAAATGTTTGTTTTAATTATTTTTGCTGCAATGTTTTATTAAAGTTAATGTAAATATATGTTTTATGTGCGATGATTGACCAGCTGTGAGCATCTCGGGAAGGGGACCTTACACCCAAGTTGGTATCATTGTATGAGACTAGAGAATTGACAGATGACGGACACAACTAAAAAAACATGATTAATAGTTCCCTGAACATTACGAATAATACATTTTAGGGCATGTAACTAGATCTAGTGAGGAGATGGTAAAAATGATAACATCAACATACAAGAGGAGGTAGATGTGTAAGGCCCCGTTCCCGGGACGCTTACAACTGGTCATTCATCGCACATAAAACATTTTAAAACGTACATTTATTTTGAAGCGTAATTTAAAATTTTCATTAATAACTAAAAACATGGCATTTCATTCATTTACAATATTCATTTTCATCTCAAAATACAATGACATGTAAAAATATGACGCCAACCTCAAACACTCCCAGTAGCTTATGCATCCATGTCTGCAACTTCTCAGCATCAACCAAATACCTGCCAACTATCATGCATACAAAAGTCAGCGACGCTGAGTGAGTTCTAGTTTTTATATAATAAAATACTTTATTTCCTTTAAAACTATCTTTACATTCATTCGTGGTCATACAACATATGTATACTCAATCTATGTTCTTTATTCGTTCATTCATTCATTTCTTCGATCATTACTCGAATCTTGTCTCATGCAACATCCCCGACTCATGCTCGAAAGCTCATGCTGTGCCGGGGCCTGTACACAAACCCCCGACTCATGTCCGAAGACTGACACAGCTCCGGGATACGTGACAAAGATCCCAAAGGAGTCAATCACAGGGATTGAATCTATCCGAGTCTGTTGCAACACCAGGTCGCTCACCTCATTATCTCGTCTCATACAATACTCCCGACTCATGTCCGAAGACTGACACAGTACCAGAGTACGCGACACGGATCTCATCATCCGTTCTGCCTCATGCAATACCCCCAACTCATGTCCGAAGACTGATACTGTGTCGGGGCTTGATAAACAAACCCCCGACTCATGTCCGAAGACTGACACAATACCGGGGTACGCGACACGGATCTCATCATCCGTCACTTTCATGTTCACCATTTATTATCTCATATGTTTATTTCGTACTCTATCATTATCTTTCACTTCGTTACATAATACTTTATGTTCGTTAATTTATTCGTTCATACATCACACCACGTAAAGCCATACATAATGTATTATAAAACATAATACGTATATATTGAAAACTCTTTGACGAACAAAGATAACATATCACTCACACATATACACATCTTAATTTCATCACATCACCATGCACACATCAAGCATATGTCATCTCATCTTAACAAGGCCTATCTCTCTATTTTACCCCTTCAAAACCACTTAGAAAATCCTAAGTCTAAATTGGGCGCATGGGACCTTTTAGGCGCATGAGCATAAAAATTCTAAGTGTAAAACAGTGTGGGCGCATGGGCACTATTTGGGCGTTTCTGCCCTGTTCAGGCGCTTTGCCACTATGCAGGTGCATGGCACCTGTTCAGACGCATCAACACTTAGTCGTTTCGACACTTGGGCGCATGGGCACTATTTAGGCGCATGGCCCACTCTTGGGCGCATGGCCAACACTTAGGCACCTGGCCAACATGCTGGGCGCATGCGCCACTGTTTAGGCGCATAAGAATATTCTAAAATATTTTCCATGCTACTAACATCACCCGATTATCATTCTATCACTACCCAAGCACATATATAACATACTAAGGGTACCTAAGCATGCTAACCATCAACACTAACCCATAAACCAACTCTTAAACGTGCCTACATACATCATTTTCAAACATAAGGCTGTAGACCCACGATTACTTTCAAAATGTTTACTTAGTATGCATAATAGCCCCAAAAGCGTTGAAAATCAGTAAAGAGAGGTTCTAGAAACTCACCTTGAGCAGCCTTTGAGCAACACACTTCAAGTTCGAGACCACCTTTAATTCAGCTCTTAAATCCTGAAAACAAACACTAGACACCAAGAACTTCGGTTATGAACTCGAAATCCAGTTGAAACCAAGCTCATATAAGAGAAAACTCACCTTTTTAGCTGCTTCTTCCTCTTTCTCTCTCTAGAACCGAGGGCTTTCTCTCTCTTCTTTCTTCCTTTCAGCCGAATGGAGATAGTGAAGAAGGGATGGGCGGCCATGTCCATTTAAACCTTAAAATAATAAGGTTTTGTACTTTGTACACTTTATCCCCCTCCATTTGTGCTCATTATCTATTCTTTCTATTTACTTTTCTTTTCCTTTTCTTTAAATAAAAATTCGGGGTGTTACAAGTCTACCCCCCTTAAAGAGGTTTCGTCCCCGAAACCTGTCACTTCTCGAACAGTTATGGGTAACATTGTCTCACCTCCTCCTTGATCTTGCACTTAAACTTATATCCCTTTAGGCTTCACTGCACCTGCACAAGTGAAACCATCATCCTCCTTAGCCCATTCTCTTCTCCTTATCAGTAATGGCTACCAGTTGCTTCTCGTAGTTGACTACTTTGTCCATCTCAGTGTTCTCTAGTGGCATGGTCATATTCTCATCAATCGAACACTTCCTTAAATGAGATGCATGGAACATCAGATTCCACTTAACTCATCGGGTAGCTCCAGTCGATGTGGCACTTCTCCTACCTGAGCAACAACTAGGAATGACTCTCTATACTTTAGTATTAGCTTTACTCGATTTCCAAATCAAACAATCCGCTTTCCTGGTCGAAGCCTTCATCATAATCCATTGTCGTAGGTCGACACCGAACTCTGGTCATGCACGGTTGTTCAATCCATCTTCTTGCAACACTTGGGGTTTGAGTCGTAGATTACTGATCAATTCACCCGAAGATGCATGTCTATCCACCTATGTCTGTCTTGAACAGTCTAGCAGGAACAAACACTCTCTCCAATTCTAGCGCGCAATCCTCAAGCACATTAGGTAACCTGGTGGACTTACTAATAGAAATTCTTACATCGAAGGGCTCATCGATCTTCCTACTCCTAACGTGCAACATCATAGAAGATAGCAGCAACAAAACTACTACTAGCGCCACAATTAAAGTATAGGTGCATAAATCTAAATTACCAAAAATGTACCTGAAGTTACCTTGGAGTCTGATCTAGCCTCCTCCCGTCATAGCAAAGGCTCTAGCCTTCACCCTCTGTTCTCCTCCTCGTACTGGAGCTTCCTGCCCTTGACTTCTTGCAGTCTCTGCTCATGTGTCCCGTCTTGCCACAGTCATAGCATTTAGCCATTTGATAGTCCCTTGCTCTATGGCCCTCCTTTCCACACTAAAAACAAACATTCAGTCCCCACTTGCACTCCCCTTCGTGGCCTCTACCACACTTCTTGCATACCTCTTCCGTCCTTGTTATCCTCTCTCGATCATCGACCCTCATCATCTTACCTTCAACCTCAATTTCGTCATCATTATTTCGCCTTCCATTCCCCTTTTTGGCATGGTTCCATTCTTCCTCTTTGTCCGTTGTCACCATCATCTCTCGATCGTCGTACAACCTCCCAGCTAAGTCGACCTCCGATCTGAATGTACCTGGTCGGGCACGATCAAATGTCTACGGATGTCTGTCGGCAGTCCTTGGATGTACCTCTTGATCTTTCGTGACATAGGGGTCACCTAATCTGGCACCAGCATTGCCATCTTGTGAACTTAGTGGTGTACTGCTGGTGTGTCATTGTTCCCGCCTCTAGCTGTAAGAACTCTCTCTCACCTTGTCCAATTCACGGTGAGGACAAAACTCATCGATTACCAGCTTCTTCAGTTCACTCCACCTCATCCTTCCGATTGCCCTGGTACCCTCAGCCTGGACGGTGTTGTCCCACCAGCATAAGGCCGAGTCCACAAACGAGTGAGTGGAAAACTTCACCTTCTAGTCCTCTCGGCACTCGCTGATCTCAAGGACATCCTCCATCTCCCTCACCCATCGGTGAGCAGCAGCAGCAGTGCCATTATCATCAAAGGTAGGGGGCTTGCACCTTTGGAATGTCCTATAATTATAGCCTCGTGCTGCCTCAGGCACAGGCTCTTCTTCCTCCTCTTCCTCATCAGTAGTGATAACCATCTCGGCCTCCGATTGCTTTCTCCTTCCTGAGGACCTATTCCTCTCCTTCCTTTCGCCTTCTCTAACATCTTTAATCACTTTGGTACTATAGACGATAGGACTGTGTTCATGACCTAGTGTACTTCATCAGCAATCGCCTCCCTAGTTGAGGCATTCAAACTAGCATTCTCATTTTCTTCACTCCGCCCATGAACCTCAGGGTTCTCATGGGTCGTCTTAGGAGCCTTAGCACTACTCCTAGTCACCCGAGGACGGCCTCTACCTCTAGGAGTCTTGGAAGATTTCTACCCAGCCATCTGCTAACACACTATAAGATTCAGACACCAACACGGTCATTCAAGGTAATAACTCAGTTTATGTCAAGTATAGTAAGTCCCAAATTACAGTGGCCAGTTATGATTAGCCACTTACTTTACTCTTCATACCCCAAGTATTTCCTATCCTGACTATGTTAGTATCTAAATCTATTAAGAGCACATAATTCACATAACATGCACACATAATATCGGTTAACCGTTAGCTTACATAAAATGTTTACATAAAACCTTTACTTGCAAGCACGTAGCTACTAGGGATGGCTTCCCTTTCCTTTTTGTCCCATTCTCAGTTTAAGTTTAGGTTTCTTTTGAAAATTTACCCGTTTCACTTAAACTTTGGCTCTGATACCAACTTGTAAGGCCCCGTTCTCGGGACGCTTAGAGCTGGTCATTCATCGCACATAAAACATTTTAAAACGTACATTTATTTTGAAGCGGAATTTAAAACTTTCATTAATAACTAAAAACATGGCATTTCATTCATTTAGAACATTCATTTTCATCTCAAAATACAATGACATGTCAAAATATGACGCCAACCTCAAAACACTCTCAGTAGCTTATGCATCCATGCCTGCCACTTCTCAGCATCAACCAAATACCTGCCAACTATCATGCATACAAACGTCAGCGACGCTGAGTGAGTTCTAGTTTTTATAAAATAAAATACTTTATTTCCTTTAAAAACTATCTTTACATTCATTCGTGGTCATACAACATATGTACACTCAATCTATGTTCTTTATTCGTTCATTCATTCATTTCTTCGCTCATTACTCTTCATTACTCGAATCTTGTCTGCAATATCCCCGACTCATGCTCGAAAGTTGATGTTGTGCCGGGGCCTGTACACAAACGCCCGATTCATATCCGAAGACTGACACAGCACCAGGATACGTGACAAAGATCCCATACGAGTCAATCACAGGGATTGAACTCTATCCAAGTCTGTTGCAACACCAGGTCGCCCACCTCATTATCTCGTCTCATGCAATACTCCCGACTCATGTCCGAAGACTGATACTGTGCCAGGGCCTGATAAACAAACCCCCGACTCATGTCTGAAGACTGACACAGTACTGGAGTACGCGACACGGATCTCATCATCCGTTTTGCCTCATGCAATACCCCCGAGTCATGTCCAAAGACTGATACTATGCTGGGGCTTGATAAACAAACCCCCGACTCATGTCCGAAGACTAACACAGTATCGGGGTTGTTGGAGCATATATAGTCATATATAGTGTGTCTGTCGCTTGTCGAATAGTCTAGGCTTAATGTTATACGCCTGATATGTTGTAAACACATGAAACTGGGTCATTCGCAGGAGCATATACAAATGAGACTCAGTCGTACAACTGAGCCATGCTAATGGACCAGCCGTGCGACTGAGAGATGCGATTGGGACATTCATAAGACTGAACCATAAGTATGGTCCAGTCGTACGATTGAACCATACGCATGGTCCAGTCGTACGATTGAACTATATGCATGGTCCAATCGCACGAATGGGCCCAGTCACATCTAATATGGGCCGAGGCCTATATATACCAGTTTCAATGTGTAGAGAGATTAAGGATTTCTAAGGGTTTTAGAAACAGTGTGCCCGGGAGCCTAGGGCTGCCAGATGAGAGGGGAGATCATGCTCGATCTTCCCCTTGCCAAGAGTCTTGATTCTTATGTTGTAACGAGCTTGTAATCGTTAGGTTTTATCAATGAAATCATTCAATTATAGTTCGTATTATTGTTTGAATTTTGGTTTGATGTTGTTTATCCTTCCGTCAAGAACATGCTCGGATGTTTATCGATCCGGAAAAATCGACTTCACAATAGGTATCAGAGCCGGTTACTGCTGGAATGATCTAACAATCATTCTAGCAACCTGAGCTCTTGATTTCTGGATCAAAGTTCAGATCTTGACGTTAAACCCACTTCGTGTTCTTCGTGTTTTTGCTCAGATCTTGTTACGTGTGTTGCTGCTATGTTAAAATCGAATTCGAAACCACGTTACGATCACCCTTTCGAATCTGATGATGTCTACCTTGTTTTGGTTCATGTTGAATTCGTCAGATTAGGGTTTTGGGCAGCCCTGGCGGCTGTAGATCTGAAAATCTGCTGCAAACCCGTTCATGCGACTGGGCCATGCGAATGGACCATTCGTACGACTAGACCATGCGAATGGACCATTCGTGCGACTGGACCAGTGTATGTTCAGTCGTGTGACTGGACCAATCGTATGTTCAATCGCATGAATGAGCCATCCGCATTGACTCATCCGCATTTGTTCCAGACCAAAAAAAAAGAGTCTGGAATAGCTTCTTGCACAGATTTGAAGATGAGCAAAGCATATTTACCTGAGGTTCTTTTGTCAAATAAGTTCGATGTGTACCCCATTATTCGTCGGACTTCCAGAATAGGTGAATGTATTTGGAACACGAAAGAGAGAAGAGAAGATGTCAGCAGTTGGTGCTGATTTTGTGGGGTAGTCAGGAGCATCTGACTACTTATGGGCCAATCAAGTTATATTTATCCTCACAGAAAGGATTCTGCTTCTTAGGGGGAATCCTTGTATAGAGAAAGTGAAGACGCAATCAGAAAGTGATGATGTGAACCGGTTTCTGATGATGAATCTTCGTGCATACTGATTTGGTTGATATTGTCAGCTGTTGATTGGAACCTTCAACCTTTTGCCCAATACACCGTGTGAAGACACAAGGAGAGCACAATGTCTATATATTGGGATATGTTGAATGTGAGGGGGAATTTTTGCAGGTGGTGATGTTAATCAGGTTAGCCTGTGTGAAGATTGAAGCAATGGAAAACTGTTCGTATCATTATCTGGAAAAATCAGTCATATGGGGAATCTTGCTGCTATGATGGTGTTCTACAAAGTAAATGAAAGCTATTGTGCCTAAATTCATTTTCAGGGATGTGGTAGTAACCTGACGGATCGGCAACGTTGGCTAATATGATTTTCATTTGATTCTATTGCAACCAGAGCAAAGATTGACTGAAGATTGTAAGAGGTGTTATCTACTATTCGCAAGCAACGTCCAAGGGGGAATTTGTTGGAGCATATATAGTCATATATAGTGTATCTGTCGCTTGTCGAATAGTCTAGGCTTAATGTTATACGCCTGATATGTTGTAAACACATGAAACTGGGTCATTCGCAGGAGCATATGCGAATGAGACTCAGTCATATGACTGAGCCATGCTAATGGACCAGCCGTGCGACTGAGAGATGTGATTGGGACATTCGTAAGACTGAACTATAAGTATTGTATGATTGAACCATACGCATGGTCCAGTCGTACGATTGAACCATACGCATGGTCCAATCGCACGAATGTGCCTAGTCGCATCTAATATGGGCCGAGGCCTATATATACCAGTTTCAATGTGTAGAGAGATTAAGGATTTCTAAGGGTTTTAGAAACAGTGTGCCCGGGAGCCTAGAGCTGCCGGATGTGAAGGGTGATCATGCTCGATCTTCCCCTTGCCAAGAGTCTTGATTCTTATGTTGTAACGAGCTTGTAATCATTAGGTTTTATCAATGAAAGCATTCAATTATAGTTCGTATTATTGTTTGACTTTTAGTTTGATGTCGTTTATCCTTCCGTCAAGAACATGCTCGGATGTTTATCGATCCAGAAAAACCGACTTCACAGGGGTACGCGACATGGATCTCATCATCCGTCACTTTCATGTTCACCATTTATTATCTCATATGTTCATTTCGTACTCTATCGTTATATTTCACTTCGTTACATAATACTTTACGTTCGTTAGTTTATTCGTTCATACATCACACCACGTATAGCCATACACAATGTATTATAAAACATAATACGTACGTTTTGAAAACTCTTGACGAAGAAAGATAACACATCACTCACACATATATACATCTTAATTTCATCACATCACCATGCACACATCAAGCATATGTCATCTCATCATAACAAGGCCTATCTCTTTATTTTACCCCTTAAAACCACTTAGAAAATCCTAAGTCCAAATTGGGCGCATGGGACCTTTAAGGCGCATGAGCATAAAAATTCTAAGTGTAAAAATAGTCTGGGCGCATGGGCACTATTTGCACGTTTCTACCCTGTTCAGGCGCTTTGCCACTATGTAGGCGCATGGCACCTGTTCAGGCGCATCAACACAGCCGTTTCGACACTTGGGTGCATGGGCACTATTTGGGTGCATGGCCAACACTTAGGCGCCTCGCCAACATGCTAGGCGCATGGGCCATTGTTTAGGCGCATCAAAACATTCTGAAATATTTCCCATGCTACTAACATCACCTGATTATCATTCTATCACTACCCAAGCACAGATCTAACATACTAAGGGCACCTAAGCATGCTAATCGTCAACACTAACCCATAAACCAACTCTTAAACATGCCTACATACATCATTTTCGAACATAAGGCTGTAGACCCACGATTACTTTCAAAATGTTTACTTAGTATGCATAATAGCCCCAAAAGCCTTGAAAATCAGTAAAGAGGGGTTCTAGAAACTCACCTTGAGCAGCCTTTGAGCAACACACTTCAAGTTCGAGACCCGCCTTCAATTCAACTCTTAAATCCCGAAAACAAACACTAGACACCAAGAACTTCGGTCAAGAACTCGAAATCCAGTTGAAACCGAGCTCATATAAGAGAAAACTCACCTTTGCACCAAGGGCTTCTTCCTTTTTCTCTCTCTAGAACCAAGGGCTTTCTCTCTCTTCTTTCTTCCTTTCAGCCGAATGGAGATGGTGAAGAAGGGATGGGCGGCCATGTCCCTTTAAACCTTAAAATAATAAGGTTTTGTACTTTGTACACTTCATGCCCATGATGAAAAGTGAACAAAGAGTTGCTAGATTGCCACTAATGACACCAAGAGATGCAATATAGATAGCAAATCGCTGATACCATGCACTAGGGGCTTGCTTAAGGCCATGGAGGGCCTTACGGCCTTAAGCAAGCCTGCAAATATGATGTTGGTGAGCAAGGTCAACACTGCTAGGAGTTTGTTTCATATATACAAACTCAGGTAGTTCACCATTCAATAAAGCATTCTTAACGTCAAGCTAATGAATAGGCCAACTCGAGAGATAGCACTTAGAATAGAACGAATGGTGGTAGGCATAACTACAGGATTGAAAGTCTCATCAAAGTCAACATCAGGTTATTGATAGAAACATTGAGTAAAAAGACATGATTTGTATCTGTCAAGATGACCCTAGCCGTCAAACTTGTGACAATAAAGCCAGTCGTAACTAACAATGTTTACCCTAGGGAGACGAGGAACAAGTTCCCAAGTGCCATTAGAAAGTAGTGTTGTTATCATAAAGTCCATAGTAGCTTACTAGTTAGGATCATGCATTGCCTAAGTTGTCTTCCATGGAATGGGAGACATATTAGAGGTGAGTAGTCATCGGATGACCAATAGATGGCTCTAGAATAGAAGCAATTGGTGGTTAAGAAGAACTAGAAGTATGTGTAAGCAAGCTAAATGAGAAAGTGGGAATGACCGTGTCAAAGGAGTCAAGATCAGAAGGAGTAGTCGATGGGGGATCTGACACAACCAAGGTAGAACCAGCACTACTAGTAGTGTGGTGCCACGAACTAGTGAAGATGACAGACATAGATTGGTCAAGACCAGACTGGATCGAGTCATATGAGTTACCAAAAATGGGTAAACTACTATAGTGAGATGCTAAAGTGGATGAATCATCAAGTTGTCCAAAATTGTTGTAGTCGGACAATGAAGTGGATTGAAACGATGCATGTGGACAATTTTCTTCATCAAATCTAACATGACATGAAATAATAATCTTGTTAGTAATAAGATCCATGCATCGATTGCCACGATGATTGAAGGAAAATCCAAGGAAGTGACATGCCGAGGAGTGTGGGGGCAAGCTTATGAAAAGTAGTGAACAATAGGTTTGGATAACACACATAACTAACGCTCGTAAATGAATAGAAGTAGGAAAGAAGCCATACGACACCTCAAAAGGAGTACAGAACAAGAGTGTTGTAGTAAGTAGGAGCTTAAAGATGTGAACAACCATGTTTAGGGCTTTTACAGAATCCAGAAACAATAGTGTGGATAATGTTATTTACAATGCAAATAAAGCGTTTGGTTTTTCCACTTTGTTGAGACGTGCAGGGACAGGAAAATCTAAATATTATTACTTGGGTGTGAAATAAATTGTGAAAAGAGTGATTGTTAGACTCACAACCATTTTCATATTGAATATCGGTTTTAAATTGATTGTTAACGTGCACACGGAAGTTACAAAAAGCCTTAAACACATATGATTTTGCAAGTAAAGGAAACACCATAAAAAATGAGAAATATCATCTAAAAACAAGACATAGTATATAAAACCACTCGAACTAATAAAAGTAGAAGTTCAAATATCATAATGAATAAGTTCAAACAACGACTAGATTTGGTTGTGGATACGTTAAAAGGCGAACGATAATGTTTACCAAGTTTACGAGGATGACAAATAGGCAATGAATTACTAGAACATGAAATAGGTTTACATGTAACTAAAAACTTCAAAATAGATGTCCAAAGTGACCTAAGCATTTGTGCCACGTATGGAAGGCTGCATAGGCTACGGAAACAACTGAAGTAGACGAGACCAACGGTAAAACTAGATAGAGTTTGTTGATGTTGTCACTTCAATAGATAAGTGCACTAGTTTTAAGATCCTTCACATAAAACCCAAAGTGGTCAATCTCAATGCATACTAACTTGTCATTTGTAAAACGACAAACAAATATAATGTTTTTGACCATATGATTCGAAACAAAAATATTCTAGTGCCAACTAGTTGTGTGAAAATGCGAAAAATGAGTGACAATGTAATTAACTGGTAGTAAAGCACCATTTCCAACCATAATGGTTCTAGATGTATCATAAGGAATAAAGGGATGTAGATTAACTTGATTAAATTGCATGTGGTTACTAGCCTTAAAGTCCATGTATTATCTACTTGTTGTCTTGAACTGAAGGTTGAACAAATATTGAGACGAAGATTGAAGCTAAGTTGGTGAACTAAGACTGTACACCATTGTAAACAAGAAACTAACAAGAAGCAAAGCCACCAAACGGTTGTTGGTTGTAGACTAGCAGTGGTTGCTGAGCAGCAGCCGATGGTGGTGGCTGATTTTTGTGTTGCAGCTGGTAGACGGTGGTAGATACCGAGCTAGAAGATGTGGTGTGGGACCATAGGACAGTGCCGGTGATGGTGTTGCAAAGTTGACACTGTATGGTCATGGATCATAAGTGATTTGATGATGATATGGGTGTTTATGACTCAAATTGTGGTGATGCTAAATGAGAGTGAGCACTACGTTGTTGACTTCCACCTATGGAACCTGAAGCATGAGAAGCCTCAACATAAACATTAGTAGCTTTGCCCACCCTCTTGGGAGCACCCTACCCATTGTTTATGCCTTCGTTATCGTACCCTTTCCTTTCCCTCAAAGATTTATATATGTTTCAATGGTCTAATTTAATTTTAAAAAAGTTAAAACATTTATAAAAATATTACATATGATTAAAACATCTATTCGAAAATTGACCGACTTAAAATGAATAATAAAAAATTTAAGTGACTTAATAGAATACTTGAGTAACTTGATTACTATTTTTAACTACTCATCTTAAACTAGTCATTCATTATGAATAAAAGTGTTTTGGTGGTGAATTTATTGAATTTTTATAGTTAAAATGATGTCAAATTAGAACATAATAAGAAAAATACTTCAGTATTAACGTACAAAGCTAAGGCAACGATTGATATTCAGAAATATAATACAGAATGGACTAATCTAATCAACTAAGGGTGAATGACAAACTACATGTTTGGTTGGTGAATAAAATGCAGTGAACTATTACACAGTTAATTTTACTCCTTTTAAATACACAAAATTTATTCCATCCAACCCTTCTTTTTTATTCTTTTTCATTTCATTCCTTATTTTATTCTTTTTCATTCCATTCCTTATTTTATTCTTACTCACCACCACCACCATAACCATCGGACACCACCACCTCAACCACCACTACCACCACCACCAGCCACACTATCAACGATCAAGACCACCACCACCACCACCACTAGCCACAAAGATTAGTCACACCGGCCATGACAACCACCACCATTGATGACCACCGACCACCACTAGCAACCACCACCATCACCAGCAACCACCACTATCGGCAACCACCAGCACCCACCAACTATCACCAGCAGCCACAACTATCACCACCATTACCAATCATCACTAGCCAATCAATCACCATCACCACTAGCCACCACCACCATCACCATCAGCCACAACCATGACCATAACCACCACCAACCATGACCATTACCACCAATTACCACCAACCACCACTAGCACCATGGTTACCACCACTACTAACCATGACCACTAGTCATAAGCACTAGCCGCCACCACCATGTGGAACCACCATTAGCGGTGACCATCATAACCACATTTGAATTTCAATCATTGTTTTTTCATTAACAAAAAATAAAAAGTAATAATTCATTATATTACCATATGACAACCAAGCACAATAATAAAATTTAATAATTTATTTTATTCCCTTATTCATTTCATTTCCTCATCGATAAAAAATTCCTCATCCATTCTATTTTTTTTATTCATTTCATTACCTCATACCATATATACAAGTGTTAAAAGGACTTCATTTGACAATTTTGTGAAAGCATTAAAGTTTAAACTACAAAAAAGAATGATGTTGGAATTTGTGCATAGAGGGATAACAAACATATCGCATTGACGAATAAAATAAGGAATTATAATCATAAGATTAGATAACCGGTTATTATGTAATAGTAGTAATATTCATAATTTAGAAAAAGAGTAACTACCTGGGACACATGACACTATCATCTTTCTTCTCATCAAATTTTTCTGCTTCTTTCTACTGTTAACAATTATATTAAGTACTAATAATATTATTTAAATTTTTAGATTAAAAATAGTTCTTAAATAAAAGAAGAATTATAATCTATTATATCTAATAAGAAATATTTCTTTTACCACTTGTCATTCTTTAAACCCATATTTTTGCTACATGTCATTCTTCTAAACATATTCATAACATTTTTCTCTCCAAAAAGATATTATAGTAATTTAAACACTCAAACTAATTTCTCTCTTTTATTAAATAATTAATTTTATTAATTGCTATATTTCTCTCTCTTATTTAAATTTTCTAAAATCAAGCTATCATTTTAAAAATAAATTTAATTAAGGAATTAAAAATCACATATTTTTATTATAATATTATTAATAAAAAAATTTATAATATACAAATTTTCTAAAAAAATAAACCTTTTTCAAACAGAATATATTCTCAATCGTTCCTTTTTTTAAATTTATTAGAAAGGTTAAATTTTCTAATAGTATTTTTTAACAACTAGAATAATTGCAAACTACAATTTTTAATAACAAGATTTTTATATAAAATATATCTTTTATAAAAATTATAAAATGCATATTTAAAAATAAAACTATTTAGATAAGAGAGTTAAAAAATATTATCCCTTTTTTTATTTTTCTTGAACTATTACTTATATATAATTTAAATTGTATCTTATATATAATATCAAACTGTAACTTTTCATGTTTATTAGTAATTATAATCCGTTTAATAAATAAATTTCTAGACTATACAGTTGGATAAGCAGTCAAGTTTTTCTGTGGATGAACATGGAGTAATTTGGTGTGAGAAAAGATTATGTGTACCTGATGATTCCACCATTCGTGAGTTGTTACCAGCCGAGACACATAGCTCATCTTTTTTCTATCTACCCTGGATCAACAAAGATGTATGGTGATTTGCATCAAAACTTTTGATGGAACGGCATGAAGGAAGATGTTGCAAGATATGTAAGTCGATGCCTCACGTGCCAGCAAGTGAAGATTGAGCACCGACAAGCTAGCGGACTCTTGCAACCGTTGGATATCCCCGTGTGGAAATGGGATGAAATATCAATGGATTTTGTTACAGGCTTTCCCAAAACATTTAAGAAGAATGATGCTATATGGGTCGTAGTTGATAGATTATCCAAGTTAGATCATTTTCTACTGATTCAACAAGGATTTTCAGTTAGCAAGTTATCAGAGGTGTTTCTTCAAGAGATTATTCGACTCCATGGCACTCCATCCTCAATTATTTTAGATAGAGATCCGCATTTCACTTCTCGATTTTGGAAAGGTTTTCAAGCAGCTTGGGGTACACGATTGAAGTTTAGTACTGCTTTTCATCCACAAATAGACGGGAAATCAAAACATACGATTCAGACTCTTGAAGGTATGTTGCGTGCATGCGTACTCGAGTGGACAGAAAATTGGGATGAGTATTTATGCCTTGAGTCTGTCTACAACAATAGCTGGCAAACTAGTATCGGCATGGCTCCTTTTGAACTCTTGTATGGTCGAAAGTGTTCAGCACTGATATGTTGGAAAGAGCTTGGTGAAAAGCTCATTGAAGGACCCGAGTTAATCCAAATTACAAATGAAAAGGTTGTCGTCGCACAAGAACAATTAAAGGAAGCACAAAGTAGACAAAAGAGTTACGTAGATCAACATCGTCGATCATTAGAATTTAAAGCTTGAGATCATGTGATTTTGAAAGTCTCACCTTGTCGTGGCGTGCGCAGATTTGGGATCAAAGGAAAGCTTAGTCCTCGTTTCATCGGTCCATTTGAGATTCCTAAGAGAGTTAGAGAAATCTCTTACCGTCTAGCTTTGCTGCCTCATCTATCACACGTTCATAATGTCTTTCATGTATCCTTACTAAGAGGATATAATTATCACCCACTTCACGTCATTAGTTACCCGTTACATATGATCCAAGAAGAATTATCCTATGAGGAATAACCAGAAGCTATATTGGATCGAAAAGAAAGAACCATAAGAAAGAAAGTAATTCCGTTCATTAAAGTCTTATGAAAAAATCACTCTAAGTGAGAAGCTACTTGGGAAACTAAAGAATCAATTTGTGCATTGTACCCTAGTGTTTTTGAAAACTAGGTTCTCATGTATCAAGTAACTGTGAACCATGTACTTTCATTTATGTGTGTCATGCAACTTTTGATTTCGTTGACTTTCCGAATTCATTAACTATTTATGTCCTGATCTATATAAAGTTCGAGTACAAAATTTTTTTACAGGGAATAATGGTTGAAACAACTGTCAAAACATATATGTTTACAAAATATGCCTGTATATATGTGATAAATAAATAAAACATAATAAATAGCTAGTAAAGAAGAGAAGAATTAATTTAAATATATATGTATTCGGTAAGGATAAATAAGTACCCTTTAAAAGTAATAATAAAATAGTAATAAATATAAAATTTGTTGAGTAAAATCAAATCCAAACAATCTGAAAAAATGAGATACACTATACATATTATCTTTCTACTCTAATAAAAGAGTAAAAGAGTGTGCAACTTGTGACAACCATATTCATTCTCGTCAAACTTTTTCCGCTTCTCTCTCCTATTAAATAACCATATTAATTACTAATATTGTTATCTATTTATTTTTAAATTATAATATAATTAGCTTTTTAATAAAAATAAGAAAGAGAATTTTTTATTAATGCTATTTCTATAGAGATAGTTTTTTATAAAATTGGTATTTTCAAAAAAATAAAACTATTTTTATGTAATATTTCAAAATTTGGTTTTCTAAAGTAAATTTTGTATCAAACAAAAATAATTAAAATAAGGAGTTCCAGTAAGAAATTTTTAAAAATAAAAATGTTTTAAAAATAAAAAATTTTTAAAACGTGATTTTAAAACAAAATATTTAATTTATCTTTGAAAAAACAAAAAAATAAAACAAATTTTCATATTATTATTTTATTACTAATAGTTGTTACTCATACATAATTTCAATCATATCATGTATTAGTCTATTATTTTATAATTAATAATTTTTATTTTATTTTAAGATTTTATTTATTCAACTCGTGTATTACACGGGGTTACTAAAGCTAGTCCTATTATATATTAGTATTCAAATCAATTTATTTGATTGGTGAATGGGTCATTATTTTGACCTTGTCAAACATACACTTTCTATTACCTAAACTAATTGTTGAACCCTTACCCTTAATTCGTTGAACCCTCTATCTTTAAAAAGAAGCTCAATGGTTACTTATTCCAGCCATACGAACCTTGTCTTCCCCTGTTTCTCCCTCTCGATGAGAATTCTGGCCACCATTATATTATCTTCGGATAATCACTCTTCGATCACAAAGCACAAAATCTAACCCAGCTCCATTCGTTTACACTGGTAGCATCTCTTTTTTCTGATGACAAGGACCACCAACAAGACCTCAAATGAACATCATGAGCACTCTGGTGACATGTTTTGTTAGATCTCCCGTGACTAGAAGAGGAAATCAATAAACAATTCTTAAGACTTTATTCATGTTTAAATTATTTTTTCTGTATTATTATTTTTCATAATCAAAGATAAAAAATCAACTAAAGTTAAGGTATATAAGTGTTAAAAAGCAAAATAGGTTGAAGATGAAGAGATGCATAATGACTCTGTTGAAAACTTACAACCTATCTAAATATTTTAGTACCTTATTAATTATTATTCTCATGTCCTAGTCTTTATGCCTTTCAATATTGTACGTGGACCTTTTGTTCGAATCTGATGGATACCCTCAAAAGTTAAATTCTTTTTATTTTATTTATTATTATTATTATTATATTATTATTATATATTATTATTATATTATTATTATTATTATTATTATTATTATATATTATTATTATTATTATTCTTTTATTTTTGCTTGTTTGTTTTATTAACCTACAACATCTGGAGCTAAAGTTATTTTTTCACGGATCCAACAAACAAGATAATTATTAAATATTATTTCTATGATCATGTTTATATAAAATTTTAAAACTTATAAAGAATTAAAGTCATATTATACGTTGTATAAAGAAATTTGAATGACTTAAAATTGTAAGAAAATATGTAACTAATAACCTGCCATAATATATAACCTTTAATTATTTTTATTACCACAGAAATAAACAATAACTTGTTAACATGTGTTTCACATCTATAATTTTATGAACACCTAAAACCTTGTATGTAATTAAGGTGGTAACCTCATACAACAACAAACTAAAACAACAATTAATCAAAGGACTTACGTTGTCAACGGATTAGCGCAAATGAACAAGTGATGTTAATAGATAGGAGTATATGTCTCATTATATATATACCATTTGTAGGTTAACACGATCCCATTTAGAATTCAAGTCTAGGATCATTGGGATTCACTAGTCAAGGTACAGAATTCTTACCCCACCTCTTGTCGTTGTGTTGGTTGATTTGATTGTTGAAACCCTTTGACTCTCGTATTTCATTGGAACTCATAATTATCCTTGTCATTACAATTCGTTTCAAGTCATCATACGTTATCGAAATCATGATTATTTTTGGTGTTTTACGTTGAATTTAGTATTACTTTACATGCGGTGGAAATTATTGAATTGAACTCACTATTGCATGTTCCTATATTATAACATGATTACGTATTCGTTCGATTATTCAAGATAACATATTTGAGATATAATATTGAAGCGCTACTTTAATTTGTTGTATTTTGTTACCTGAGCATGTCTCTACCTGAGGGGGTGACCACAAGCATGTCATTGCGGCATCGATGACATGGCACCGACCGTGACGGTGAGCAGAGATCACAACATCTCCTTCAGTACTTGCGAGGTACACTAGTCACATTATTTTGAGGACGTATATGGACCGGTCCTAGGATATATGCATATGATTATGGTGGATGGTGGATGGTTGTTGTGTATGCCCACACTCCATTTCACGTTCGGTACATAGGGTCTACAGCTTTATGTTCACGTCTGTTTTGATATAAGCTTTTCGGCTTAATGGGTACATCCATATGATACGATTTATTTTATTGACTTGCTTTACTTCATGTCGTATCATTATATGTTACGTTATATCTTGGTGTTATTGCATTTATTATTATTGATTGCATGTTCTTTTATCCGTACTGTGTTCAACTCATTTCGTAAATATTTGTTTCAACAGGTTCACAGGTTACTCCGGGCGGGGTGTGAATTGAGATAAATTGAGCTACATGATTTTTGAACATAGAAGTATAACCATTTTTGTAGCACATGCTAGCTATCTAGATTTGACTGATTAAATAATATGTAACAAATAATTTATCTTAGGGCTCTAAAACAATGTTTTGATGTTGTACTCCTTATGTTTGAATCATGGAATTATGTCTTATATTATGATTACTATGATACTGATAGGTCAGCCCTAATCGGGTTGGGGTGTTACAATTACAACTAGAATCTAGATTGCGGGTTAGGGTGTTACAATTACAACTAGAATCTATCTCAATCTGCAATTTCATTGCATGTCTATCTAGGAATAACCCAACTACAGACCATTCAGAGGTTAAATTAGCCAAGATAAACTACGCACCGAGAATCGTCATTCTTAACATTATCAGAGGCACTTGAACAGCATTGGTTTAAGAAAAAAGAACACTCTTATATTATTAGTTAAATCCATCAAATTAACCCATTATAAAAAGAAAATCAAAAGGAATTCAAGATAACTTATCATTCATTTATACTGGCTTTATCACCTGCTCAATAGGTAACAGTGGCTTGGCTTTGTGTTGACGTAACGTTAACTATTAGGGCCTTCTTGTTTAAGTTGGATTCATCTATGTTTGTGCGTGTAGATTTTGGTATATTTTCTGATCAAATTGCAAGTATCGATCATCTATGGATTCATTTATGTTTGTGCGTGTGGAATTCAAGATAACTTATCATTCTTTATGTTTTTACCATGTTTCTATTTCAGGCTTGTGAAAAAGTGAGATCAAGGGATACGATGCTTAAAATCTTTTTCTAGGTGCTGATTAATTTACACCTTCACAAATGCAAGAAACCACTTACTTAATCCCTGCAATTGACAATCTTGATGCCTAAAGTTGGTTTTTATGAGTCCTGCTCAAATGCACAAACAAAGTTTAACAAGTGGGAAACTTGAACCAATGCTTCATTTTTTGTAAAACATCAGTTCTATAATATATATGTAACGCATAGCGTTGTTAACACTTACCAAAAATTCCCGTGGC
Organism: Flaveria trinervia; assembly: GCA_025506515.1. Taxonomy (NCBI): domain Eukaryota; kingdom Viridiplantae; phylum Streptophyta; class Magnoliopsida; order Asterales; family Asteraceae; genus Flaveria; species Flaveria trinervia. The sequence continues at coordinate 77,729,432 of CM046443.1, read as the reverse complement.
AACGTGCGGAGTTAAATTTCTAGTTTTATCTTATAAAGTTATTTTAATTTTTTATATATTAACTCTATAGTATGTAGGTTTCTAAACTAGTTATTTAATAATAAATAATTATAATGGAAAAATTGCAAGAGAAGGAAGAAACCTAAGGGTTTTTGGAATCGCCGTTAGCCCCTAGCCGAACCAACCCCACCTTCTTGTCGATTACCAACTATCAAAGAGCTGCTCATCGCCACCGTTGCAACCTTCCAAGACTATTGTCATCTCTGAAGGGCCATAGATGCGTCTCAGTGTCTCTCTATTATTTGTAGTGGGCTCGTATTATTATCTTAAGTTTCACCAGTTGCCTCTGGTTGAAGGTTTCACAAGAAACAAGGAGTGTTCATTGTGGAGTCGCGTTGATTCGCAAGTGGATTTGTGAATATATTGAGAGGAGAAGACAAGGAGTTGTATACGTTGGTTTGTTGATCAAGAAGGCTAGCAACTCAGTTCTTTACCATGTGTCTGTCACCTTTTTACTGGTAATCCAGAAATATCGAAAAGTATGATTTAAGCACCTTATGGTTGGTTTATTTATTTGGTTTTTTATTTATTTTATAACTTGATGACTGGAGCAACGATTTCTGTCTGATTTTGATCAAAAGACTTCCCCTACGTATGTATTATGTAACATGCTTTGAAATTAGTAATACGAGATGTGATCAAATTCTCAACAATGATATCAGAGTCGATCTTTTAAGTTTATTGGAAATCTAATTATATATACTAAATTGTCTATGTCGGTGTATATGGTAAGTGGGTTGTTTTAATATTAATTTTTATCTAAGTTAAATAACTAGAACTCAGGTTGTTTACAAAATCGACTGGTAGTTGAGTTGGTAGGAGCTTTAGCTTGTTTAATCAATTTCTTGTTCGAAGCCCACTATTTTTTGTTTTGTTTTGTTTCTTTTATTTATATTGATTAATAAAACAATATCTTTAATAACACATGTTATTTTCTTAGATTTTAATTCTATTAATTTTCCGTCTAAAAATATATTTATTTTCATTTTCAGTCGTGATTCATTTGAATAAAATTAATTATTATTATAATGATTCATTTGAATAAAATTAATTATTATTATAATTAAAAGAAGTTTTTTTTCCTAAAATAATGTAGAAAATTTCATTACCAAAATAGTTGTTTAGGAAATATTTCTTTTATTACTATAATGTTATTGTTTAATTTATTTCATTTTAAAATAATATTATTTAAAATTTTTTAATACAAAGTTAATTAATAAAATTGTAAACCATTTGGTTCATATGTCGTAATAAAATACAACAAGTTTTTCTAAAACTTATTTTTGTTTTTAAATCAAACTAAATTTTAAATCATCTTTTCATATATATTTTTACTTAGTCTTAATTTTCCATCTATGATTTAGTTTCAATTTCACACAACAGTAGGCATATTTGCTTATTCTTTCTAAAAATATGTATTTTTTGAAAATGTTTTTAAGTAGCTTAAACCATGTAATAAGACAAACTATTTTTAACAAAAAATAAATGCATTTTTTAAAATATTTTATATAAATATCATGACGAAAAATAATAAAGTCAATGGTTTACTTTTCTATTTTGTGAAACTATACGTGTAATCTTCAATTACTAAATGCATGTATTTTGCTAATAGACTCCCAACAACAATAAGGGGAGAAATGGGTAACGTCGTCTCGTAATCCACTTGGGACTGACTCGCTAAAAGTTTTAAATAAGCTGAGTTTAAACAAGCTTGAACTCATTTTACGACTCATATGTCGAGATTGAGCTTTATATGTCGAGACCGAGCCAACTCGCAAGATTAAACTAGTGTTGTATGTATTTATGTTTATTTTATCATTTTGTATATCTATACTTATTAATGAAACAATATATTTAGTTTCACGTGACATTTTTTAGGCCTCCATTTATTTGATTTACTGCCTAAAAATGTATCAATCCTTATGCTTAGTAATAGTTCATTTGAATAAATTCAACTATTGCTATAATTACAAATGGAGTTTTTTAAATAGTGTGTATAGAAAATTTAGTTAACAAAATAGATGTATAAGAAAAATGTTTCGGAGAAACGAGTAACGTCGTCTCGTGAGCCACTCGGGACCGACTCGATAAAAGCTCTAAATAAGTTGAGCTTAAACAAGCTCGAACTCATTTTAACGACTTATATGTCGAGATTGAACTTCATATGTTGAGATCACCGACTCGCAAGACAAAAGTAGAGTCGTATGTATATTATTTTATCTTATCTTTTAGGTATATCTATAATTATTAATAAAATAATTCTTTAGTGCTCCATGTTATTTTCTTAAACCTTCATTTATTTGAAATTCTGCCTAAATATATATCTATCCTTATCCTCGTCATAGTTTATTCGAATAAAATCAACTATTGCTATAATTACAAATGAAGTTTTTTTCCTATAGAAAATTTATTTAACAAAATAAATGCTTAAGAAAAAGTTCTTTTTACTGTAATGCTATTGGTGAAATTTATTTTACTAAGAGTTCATTACATAGATAATCCCTATGGTTTATGAAAAATAACAACTTTAGGTACTAAGCAAAAAAGTAACACATTTGGGTTTTGAAGTTTTAATTTGTAATGAGTTTGGGTATTAACACTAACATATGTTAATTATTCTATAATGTTCAAGGGCATTTCGATCATTTCACATTTAATGGACTGATTATGTAACTTAAGTGAGGGCCTACTTCTGTAATTTACTTAAATATTATGCGTTATTATGTGTATATATAAAATCTAAATTCTAATCCCCTACTCAGATGCAACCACACCCACCTACCACCATGGGCTTCACCAGCACCGGCAAGCACCAGAGTCGGCCGCCACCACCGTCGGTAGCCACCAACACAGGCTGCCACCAATGCAAGCTGCCCGCACCGCCATCCGCCGCTAATGAAAGACGCCACAAACGTCGGCCCCCACCCAACATTCACCTTTGGAACATCATCTCACCACTACCACCACCGCTAACTCCCACCACCACCGACGACCCCCACCACCACCTGTAACACCCGGTTATTTATCTATTTTGAAGCCGACGAAAGAAGAAAAGAAATAAAGTCCTAAGTCGAGGGACCAAACTCGCCAACGAAAGAAAGACGGGCGAGTGGGGGTATATAAAGGGAGAGGGCAACCCTTACCCTCTCCCCACACCCACATTTTTAGCCATCAAAGAGGGAAAGAGAGAAAGAAGAGAAAAAGGGAGAAAAGGTTGGTTTATGTGGATTCAAGCGGGCAAAATCGTCGTGTAGCAAGTCAAACCGAAGCTCTACTTCTTGGTGTCGTTTGTGTGAGTTCTAGGACCCCACTTTTACTTGTTTTCAAACGATTTTGGGGCTAGAAAGCATAGAAAACCCGTTTTTGTATGTGTATGTGTTTGACCCATTTGAGTGTGTTGCGTGTGATGCGTTTAGAATTTGTTTTCAGGCTTGTGTGTGCTTGAATGGTGTTATGGTATGCATCCCTAAGATTTAGGGTGGTCTATTTGGGCTTAGAATGAGTTTAGATGAGTTTGGAGGTCGAAAAGGGCAGTTTGTGTTCAGCTGGAACTGCATTCTGCATCAGCTAGGGCTAGGCGACCGGTGGGAGACCGAATGGAGGCCATACGGCCGAATAGGGTGCGATTGGGGTCCATTAGCATGATTGGGGTTCATTCGCACGATTGAAGGTCCAGTCGCATGGAGGTCATGCGATTGAAGGTCCAGTCGCATGGAGGTCATGCGATTGAAGGTCCAGTCGCATAAGAGCTAATCCGCATTAGTCCCATTTGCATGAGGTCCATCCGCATTAGTCCATTTGCACGATTGGGTGTTCATTCGCATGAGTGTTCAATCCGTTGGTTCATTTGCATGATGTTCAGTCGCATGGAGGCCATGACACTGAAGGGTGTCCATACGCCCAAATAGGGCTGTTGCACCCGGGAGAAGTGTAGTTTAACTTCTAACTTTTGGGGGAAAGTGCAGATGTAAGTTTTGATGTAAAGGTTCCTGTAAGAGCATGTAAGATGACTGTTGAGGCCTTAGAGAGTATGTTGGGCATGATGATGATGTTGCATGTTTATGCATGATGCATGTTATGTATGTATGATGTTGCCCTGTATGATGATGATGATTGTGTATGATATGTTCCTTATTATGATGTATGTTATCCTTCTTGTGGCTTTACGTGTCATGTTAATGAATGAATGAAGTATTATGTAACGTAAAGTGAAAGATAATGAAAGAGGAACATGAAGTAAGAATGCATGCATTATTGAACGATGACTGAATGAAGGAAAGGCTTGCAAGCACATATATGAGGTGAGCTACCCTGTTATTGCAAGAGACTCGGATATCGTGCTATCATTGAGATTGGCAATGAGGTGAGCAACCCTATGGTTGCAACAGACTCAGATAGCGTGCTATCATGAAGTTTCCATGAGGTGAGCAACCCTGTTCTTACAAGAGACTCAGATAGCATGCTATCATTGAGATTGGCAATGAGGTGAGCAACCCTATGGTTGCAACAGACTCGGATAGCGTGCTATCGTGAAGTTGCCATGAGGTGAGCGTAGAAGATAATAATTATATTATCTATGTATACGTATGATGTATGATCGCATGAAAGTAAAGTACGGTTTTTAACGAAAGATAAAGTACGTTTTATTATAAAACAAGAACTCACTCAGCAACGCTAACTTTATGTGTTTGCAGTTGATAGGTAATGATTGCTGAGGATGGCACGGGCGGCTACTCGGCTCTTTTGGGATAACATTCTTTTGATTAATGTTTTTGCATTGTAATGCGAACAAGCTGTTTTATAATGAATGTTGTATTAACTTGCAAAAGCATTTACATAGAAATGAAATATTATTTTAGTGTTCCGCTGCGATTTTATGAAATATAAATGTAAATAAATGTTTATGTGCGATGAGAATCCAACTGTAAGCGTCCCGGGAATGAGGCCTTACACCACCGGCGACCCCCCACCACCAGTGACTCCCACCATCATAGACCAACAACGACCACTAGCCGCCACCACCATCACTGCCGCCTGAACATAATCTCCCCACCACCACCGCTTACCCTCACCACCACCGCCAACCCCCAACACCACTCGCGACCCCCACCACCAACAACCATCGACGAGCACCGGCTGCCACCACTATCACTATCACCTAACCCGACGAATGACTCCCACTACCACCAATCATTCAATTTTGGTTCAGAAGATGGTCATGCGTAGGTGTTTGATGATTAGGGTTTTAGATCTAGGTTTGGGTTCTGATGTTGTAACCATTCAATTAGGGTTCAGATCTGGATTTGAGTGCTTGTGGGTGTTGGGTGGTAGGTAGGAAATGGTGGTAGTGGTGGTGTCCGTGGGTGTTCGGTGGACGCTGGTGGGTAGGAGGGTTAGGTGGTGGCCGGTGGGTAGGAGGGTTGGTAATTGAAGGTGGGTAAATGGTGGTGATGGTGGCTAGTGGTGATGTGGTTGACTAGGATATATGGTGGTTGACTAGGATATATGGTGGTTGACTAGGATATATGGTGGTTGACTAAGATATATGGTGGTGATGGTGGGTCAATGATGCTGATGGGGAAAGGCTGTGTATTTTAGTATCATAGTAATTACACAAATGGTCCCTGATAAAAGAGAAACATATAATTGTAGGAATAATAAATCCAATGGTACTTTAGTCATTTCATTTAAATTTAATAGAAAACTTAATGTCCGTTAGCCTTAATACCCATTTTTGTTACAAAATAAAAAACATAATACATCAACCTGTTATAAAAAACCTTTATACCCAAATATGTTACTTTGAATTAACCACAAGGACTATTTATTTAATTAACTATACTTTAAAATAATATTATTTAAAAAAAGTCAAGTACAAATGTAATAAAATGTTAAACCATTTGTTCATATGTGGTAAATAAAAACATAAAACTTTTCTAAAACTTATGTTTCTTTTTTCAATTAACTTAGAGTTAATTTTAAATCGTTCTGTCATGTAGAAAAGTTGAATTTTTTTCACTATAATATTGTTTCAATTTCACACGAAATAAGATACATTTCTTTTTTATTTTTTTAAACATATATAAAATTTTAAAATATGTTGAAGTAGCTTAAGGGATGTACTAAGAATAACTATTTTTAATAAAAAGTTCATTCTTTAAAAATATTTAATATAAATATCATGATGAAACAAAAAAAAGTTAATGGTTTGTTTTTTTTATTTTTCGAACTATAAATGTAATCCTCAATCTATACTTATTAATAAAATATTATATTTAGTATCATTTTTTATTTCTTAGGCCTTCATTTATTTGATTTATCGTCTAAAAATGTATCTATGATTATTTTTGGTCATAATTCATTTCAATAGAATCAACTATTGTTATAATTATATATAAAGTTTTTTTCCTTAAATAGTGTACATAGAAAAATTATTTTTGAAATAAATGTTTAAAGAAATTTTTCTTTTTCTTAGTATAATACTTTTGATGAAATTTATTTTACTCTAAAATAATATTATTTAAAAAAGATCAAGTACAAATGTTAATAAAATTTTTAAACCATTTGGTTCATATGTGGTAATTAAAAACATAAAACTTTTCTAAAACTTATGTTTCTTTTTTAATTAACTAATACTTAATTTAAATCGTTCTTTCATGTTGAAAAGTTTGTTTTTTCATTATAAATTGTTTCAATTTCACACAAAATTAGACACATTTTTTTAACTTTTTAAACATATATAATTGTTGAAAATGTGTTTAAGTAGATTAAAGGATATTCTAAGAATAACTATTTTTAATAAAAAGTGCAATCTTTAAAAATGTTTAATATAAATATCATGATGAAACAAAAAAAATTAGTGGTTTGTTTTTTTTATTTATTTTTTTGAACTATATAAATGTAATCCTCCATCTATACTTAGTTATATGTTAATATCTTTAGTGGCATGTGACATTTTTTTAGCCCTTCATTTATTTGATTTCTAGCCTAAAAATGTATCTATCTTTATTCTTAATCATGGTTCATTTGATAAAATCAACTATTGTTATTAGTCATAGTTTATTTGAATAAAATCAACTATTGTTATTAGTCATAGTTCATTTGAATAAAATCAACTATTGTTATAATTATAAATGAAGTTTTTTCCTTTAATAGTGTATACAAAAATATTATTTTCAAAAAATAAATGTTAAAGAAATGTTTTTTTTTCTCACTATAATACTATTGATGAAATTTATTTACCCTATAATAATATTATCTAAAATAATCAAGTACAAAGGTTAATAAAATTGTAAAACCATTTGGTTCATATCTTGTAACTAAAAACGAAAAAAAATTTAAAACTGATTTTTCTTTTTTAATTAATTAAAAACATAAATTAAATCGTGTTTCATATAGAAAAATTGAAAATTTTTCACTATAGTTTTGTTTTAATTTCACACAAAATTAGGCCATTCGATTTTTATCTATTTAAACATATATATTTCTTAAAATAGTTTTAAGTAGCTTAAAAGTTGTAATAAGAAAAATAACTTTTAATTAAAAAAATGCATTCATTAAATATGTTTAATAAAATATTATGATAAAACAAAAAAGAGTTAAGATTTATTTTTTTTCAAACTATAAATGTAATTTTCAGTTATCGAATGCATGTATGTTGCTATTATACTCTAAACAACAATTAAAAGAGAAACGAGCCACATTGTATCATGAGACACTCGGGACTGACTTGCTACAAACTATAAATAAGTTGAGCTTAAACAAGTTCGAACTCATTTTATAACCCATTTAATAAATGATTTTGAGCACGAGCTTCATACATCGAGAACGAGTCGCTCGCAAGACGAAACTAGCATTGTAAGTATATGATATTACTTTATATAAATTAATATTTACAACAGTTATAAAACATATATCATTATTTTAAAAAAAAGTTACATAAACCATTTAATCTTTAAAAATAATCTTTTCTATATAAGAATACGTATTCTATAAAGAGATGTTAAAAAATACTGATGACAGAAATTAAACGTTTTTGAAAAGGTTTTAAGAAAATCTTTATAAAAAGAACTATAAAATATTTTCCAAAATATAACAGATGCTAAATTAGTTTTTATTTTTATTGAAACTTTATCTTTTTAAATTTACTTAAATCGCATTATTAAAAACATAAATAATTTTTCCAATCATATTATAAATAAGAAAAATTAACTTTTCCCTAACAACCCATTTTGGTAAATAATTTTGAAAACATTCATTTTATTAAATTATTTTTCTACCAACACTTTATTGAAAAAATCTCTTTATAAAAGGCATTTATGATGGTTTCAAAATAAAACTCTAAAATAGATTACAAGTTATAGTAGATTGTTTTTTACACCTGAAAATAAGTTGACTTTAATACTACCAAACATGTAATATAATACGTTTTTACAGATTGTATTACACTAAAATTGTGAATTGAAACATCTTGGATACTTGCTTATTAAAACAATCAATTAAAGGTTTCTTAATTCACTCATCCTATGCAAATGAGAAAAAACCTTATACGCGTCTTCTATTCCGGAATGATTTTAGATATTTCATCAAATCAATGGTCTCACATAATCAATTCAGGGTTTTGATTTTCCAAATCATTATATCAATTTTTAAATGGAAAGATGAACCATTTCATATCATTTTCAATTTATTAGCATTACATGGTTTTGATTTCCCCCAAGTCACGTTATGTTTCAAGTTCAACTCACCGATCAATTTACACCTTCATTGATTTATATTATATCATTAACACCCTAAGCTTTAAATCATAACAGCTCTTTTGCAAAGTTTCAATTTAGTGCTCATATACAAAAATCTTGATTGCAATAGTAGTAGTGGTTCGTACGATTCAAGGATTTCGATTTTGATAATTTTAGTATTATGGTTTTTACATCAATTTGTCGATTTGTGTTTTTGTTTATGAAAGCATGAAACTTTGATATTGTTTTAATTGATGTAAGCATAAAACAAATTTATGTTTTTGTCAGACAAAATTACATAAATGGTCCCCATGGTTTAATCAAATTGCATTTTGGGTCCCCAAGTTTTAAAAATTGTAAAGATAGTCAAAACTTTTGTGTAATTAGTGCATGTTTGCCCCTGCCACTAATTCAAGCCCTATGTTGTATTATCTCGAGTTACAAGTAAACATTAATTATAATTATAAATATTAGACAATAATGATAAAATTGCAAACAAAATATCAAATATACAAAGAAGTTTTCGGATATTTATGAATGTTCTCATGTTCAATATAAATTTTTAAAACCTAATATTTTTATTTATAATTTTATTTCATATCATATTATATATTATTTAAACTTATAGGTACAATAAATAACAGCTACTAATATAGATATAGATGAGTTTTAGAAGGTAACATAAAAATCGATATTCAAAATATTAACAATAATAGTATAACTTATGAATAATTTTAATAAAAAACAATTTGTAATGATTGAACCCATGTATTGTACGAATCTTTAGTTTAGTTAGTTATATATGTTCTAATTATCAATTGGTTGTGCATTTAAATGTTGTAATTGTGTTTTTTATTTTTATTTTCTTTCTAATCATCAAATTGTTTATTATTATATTTTTTTTCTCATTGTTGCATGTTATTATTGCTTTGTTTATAAAGCCTACACGATGCCTTTGCACTCCATCGCTCCACTGCTCTGCCGCGCTTCCCCATCGCTCTTCGTTGAAGTCTTCTCCATTGTTCGGTTATCACGTTGATGTCATTTGTTTTTTACTCTGATTAACCCTTTTGGGTTTTCAAGTATTGGTTTGCCTTGGTTTTTGTGGTTGTATTTCCGATGACATGATGGTTAACCATCATACCACCGCCCTTCCTCTCCTTTCTTTAATCGGGTAAAACAAAAGTTGTCCACACGATTTCATTAGTTTCTTTAGAGAGATAGAGATGCGATGGTGGTTTTGCGATGGTGTTGCGTTACGTTGATGCATCAGGTTTATTTTCTAGCCATGTATATGAGGTGTGGGATAGAAGAAACTCAAAGTGTAGCTAGTTTGCCTCCGACTTCTGGCGATAGACACACACACAGTTGTGCATCATCGATCGCCATCTCTAGCTGCCTTATGTGGCGCGGGTGTTGTAGCTTAGTCTCTATCTGCATCTGTCTTCGATTTTCATATCTGGAACTGGGACCCGTAATGGTTTTCGTTATCGAAGTTAACCGGCCGCGATGAGGTTTCACTTTGACCGTTAGTGTGTTAGCACGTCGTTGAATCCTCGATGGTCGTCTCTAGACACGTTAGGTGGTGAGGTGAGTGGGATTCTGATGTCTGTGATTGCTTTTGGACCCGTTAAAGTTAGCGCGATGGAGTGTTTTTCTTGTTCGAATGATTAATTTTTCAACCATTACCTTTTTATTAAAAGGCAAAGGATTTTGAAAAGCGTATACAATGTCTGTTAACTGTTGTCATGTTTCTGATTTGGGGATAAACTAAGGTCTTGATATTTGATTATTTTGTTGATATCTATTCATTTTTAGGGTCCTTTGTTCGAACTTGAATTTAGGCTTCAAATTGTGATAACAACTAACCTAAACAATGAGCCTGGGAAATTTAGTTTTTAGTAATCCCAAATGTCTACACTTTCATATTTTGAAGTTTTTCATCAGGTTGCCCCAGTCGTGAAGCACTGGAAAAATATCTTAGTTGTTAGGTTATCAAGTTTAAGTTTGTGATTATAACACATGCCCATGTTAGAAGCAATGCTGAAAAAATAAGACACAAATGCTCTATATATTATTTAAATAAAATGCCATTGAACAAGTTCAGTTTATAGACTTGATGTAAAATTTAATGAGTATCCAGACACATTTTAAAACTCAAATCATGTAGCTTAGCCAATACATAGGCACCTCTTGATTCTTGAATCTTGTATTGTAGACAATATGTGGACTCAAAGTTGTACAACAACCTTTAATGACGAGTGGAACCAATGCATATAACCATTGTAATACTTGTACAAACCCTTTAGCGCTAAACAGAACCATACACAAACCTGGTGTTATACTCGCACAACGCGAGATTGATGAAAACTACTAGTTGTCATTAATTTGTAAATTGAGCCTTTACCCGTGTTATTGTGTTGTATGCTTGGTTTTGTGTATTTTGTCTTTTTGTTATACTTTATGTTGTATTTATTCTTTTTTATATCGAACTAGCTTTTTCACCCATCGTGTGATGCCGCGATACCGTATTGCAGGACCGTTTGAGGGATGGTCACTTACAACACAACAACACAACGAGGATAGTGAGTTATAACACTTAACAGATCAAATGGGGAACTAGCAACCGGTCACACTCTGATACTAAGAAACACAAGTAATTAAGAGACAGAATAAGAACAATAACACAAGTATATGGTTTGAAGAATGTCGTATATTGCTCCCTAGTTCCTTACAAATGTTACAGCATATATGTCTTAAAGATACAAGGAACCAGAGATACCTATACTACATCCTACAACCGGCCATACTTTAAAGACCAGCTGGATACATGATCTACACAAAAAAATCAATCTAAAGTCAAAATGTAGATTGCCTTTTGACAAGTGACTATGATATGTCATAGCTCATATCCTAATATATTACAACAAGGATAGAAGTACATAAAGTAAAAAGAACAGACTCAAGTCCTCAATGTACAGTTTACCAAAAGCATGGATCTTTCACCAACTTGTGAAAGTTGATGAGTAAAACAGAGTTACAGGGGAAGGTGGTCCAGCTTTATGGTAAAAATACATAAGATAATAGCATGTACTCAAAAGTTTTCGGAAGAAATCTGCTTCAAGTGCAAGTTTCATAAGACTTTGTCTTGAATCTTTGAAACACTTCATGTTTGGCTTCGGAAGATATTCGTCTTGGCTTCTGAAGATTTCACACTTAGAATGTTTTCTAATGTAGAATGTGAAACTTTTGAAGCATTCTACTTCAGCACTTGGTGCATGCATGCAGGACAGACTGTTGGATGTTTTGGGTTGCATTAGCCTTATATGAATCCTTACAAACTCCTCCTAGGCTGATGCTACCAAAACATATGAAGACTTTAGATATTGACAGTCCTCATTATGATAATGACCAAACCTTTCTTCATAAGATGATCGGGATCATTCAAACTCTCAAAATGTCTTCTCATCTCAAAGAGATCATACAGAGGTAGATTGAACATGTCTTGCCATGTGTAGACTTCTTTAACACCTTGATCTCTATTAACATGCCATCTAATAGGATTAGTAGAGTAAGTCCAGGACAAGATGGGTCTTCTTGATGCCAGATGAGCTACTTGGATTGGAGTTGGTGGAGCTTCCTCTTGTTACACATCCTCAAGATTCTCTGACTTATCTTAAGATTTGAAGATGGATGCCTCTTTCTTCTTCTTCTTAGAATTTGGTTTAGAAGCCATCCCTTTTCTCCTTTTTGAACTTTTTGACTAAGAAGACCGGCCTACAACACCATGTTGATCATCCTTGTCTTTTTTAGTTGGGTCTTCCTCTCTCATAGGTTCATATTGAGAGGGGACAAAACCCTACTATGGATCAGCAGATGAAGCTTGCTGAAACTCAGCAGGAGTTCCACGTTGTGTTGCCTCAAAAGGTTCAACCTTAACCTTCACTTCTTGAGGGACCTGACTTGGTGAGGAGTGTAAGTCAACAAGTTCTCTTTTGATCTTCTGCTTGATCACCCTAATGTGCTCATCTATAGTAGATAGAGACATAGAGCCAAGTCTCTTTCCGAAGAATCCATACAACTTGAAGAAGCTCATCATCCTCTACTAATAATAGATTTCTTCATAATCTTTTGGATGATGGTCTTGACTTTGCAGCCTCTTCCCTCATTATTCTCTTTGTTGTCTTTCTTTCTTTGAGTACTTCAAGTTCAATCTTCTTAAAATACTCAAACTTGATGTACTCAATGGACAAGGGAAGAGTGCATCTGTCTGATATATGCTTATGGCACTCAGGTAATTGATCATGTTGATCCTATCAGTTTCTTTGTCTACCTGAGGTTCTTGTGGAGCCACAACCTCTTGTACAAGACTTTTTTGAACTGGTGAAAGGGTAGGAACATATTTATAGAGCCTTTTTAGTCTCTTTCTCTTCCTTACTTGAAGGAGAAATCTTGCATCCTCTGCTACCTTCCTTTCTCTTGACATTTCCATGTCATCTAGTTCATTTAATTTCTCTAAGGGGAGGGAGATGATATTATTAATATCATAGCTTTTGATCTATAAGTAAGCAATCTTGATTGCCCTCAACTCATTAATTTGAGTGTTTGGTCTGGGAGCAACACTAAGTGCAACTTCCATGAAGCCAGCAGACCTAGCAGAGGAACTTTCTCCCCTTAGCTTTCTTTTCCTCTCTCTCTCTCCTCCTCCTTTATCTCCTCAAGAGTCAACTTCCTTTTGCCTTTGTCAGTCACAGACCTTTGTGACTCAGGGTGAAAAGAGCTTTGGCCTTCATTGCTTGTTGTAGCATCCAAGCTCTAGGCAGAGAGAGGTTGAGATACACCTTCACCAGCAGATGGCTCATCAAGGGAATGGATTTCTGAAGCAGTTGTAGGTGTGATAGGGTTCTTAGGTTCTATCACTGGGCATTTAGTCAAGGTTTTCCTTTGAAGCTAAACTTAAGGTCTGCCTCAATATCCATTTGACCGATGATATTGCTTGATTGCCTTTGTCTCCTTCTAAGGCTGAACTCTTCAGTAATCCTATCTTAAACCCTTTGAGCCAACAGTCAGCTTGTCTGAGTTGGCTTGGGTTGACAAGTGGCATGTTGATAAGGTCAAGACTTTTATAGTAGTTCAATGTTTGAAAGTTGAAGACCTCTTGCTGCCCTTAAACTCTTTGAAGAATGAGGGCTTTTCTATCAGCATCATATCTCCACCCTATGATGTAGTTAGAAGTTCTTGAGGTGGAGATTGTTGGGTTGTGAAGGATTTGGCATGTTGATAAGGTCAAGACTTTCATAGTGGTTCAGGCCTGTTTTGCTGCGAATAAAAAACAAGGGCAGCCAGCCCTAAGGCAATTAGGGTTATTTAGTTAATTCTTGGAGCCTATGTTATTGTCTTAATTACTAGCCCTAATCTAGCATTATAAATAGACCCATTGATGTAATTGTATTATTTGAGCATAATAATAATATAAACCCTAGTTGTAGAGTGGACATAGGTCACCTAGACCGAACCACTATAATTCTCTTGTGTCTACTCTTTCTTTTGTGTGATTGTGTGTGTTTGTTTGCTTCCGCTGGAACTACTCTGATTGTGATACCTAACAAGTGGTATTAGAGCCGAGGTTCGGGAACAACCGGTTTACACACTGAAATTGCAAAAGGCTGTTTGAGAGAGCTATAGTTTTATCTTTGGCTGGTTCGAAATCAAGGGCTGCTGTTCAATATGTTTCCTTGGATTTCGTGATTAGGGTTTGATCAAACCCTAGGTCACCGCCAACCGGGAACACAACAAGGTTGTTTTTTCAACTCGTTTTTCAGTGTTTTGCATTTAGGGTAGGTACTTCGAGTTTTGGGGTTTTATTGAAGGTGTGCTTGGCTTTGGTTAGATTTGATTAGCTTTGGTTCTTTGGTTTTTACTTCAAAGGTTAATCTTTTTCGTGACGTTCATCAACTATAGTTTCTGTTTCATGATTGTATTAGTTCCTCGTTTGCAATGGCTGAAGACGGAGAGTTAGAATTGAAAAGTTTAATGGGACAGACTTTGCTTGGTGGAAGATGCAAATAGAAGCATTGCTTGGTGAAAAATTTTTGGAAGTAGTACCGGTAGAAAAGCTGGATACTTAAATAGCAAAGTTGAAGAAGCAATTTGGAACTCAAAAGACAAAAAGGCTAGAGGGGCTATTACATTGGCTATGACGAGGAGCATTGTATTTAACGTTATGCATGAAACCACGGCTTGTGGTATAATGATGGCTCTGTCAAATATGTATGAAAAGCCGTCTGCTACTAATAAGGTGTTCTTGATGAGGGAATTATTCATGACTCGAATGAATGAGGAAACTTCAGTTTTGAAGCATATTAATGATCTCAAATTGATAACATCCAGGTTAGCTTCTATGGGCATAAAGTTTGATGATAAGACTCAAGCTATAGTATTACTATCTTCATTGCCAGATAGTTGGTCTAGAACTATAACGGCTATTACAAGTTATGTGGGGATCAATGGGTTAACATTTGACGGAATCCAAAATTGTGCTAGGTGAGGAAACTTGCTGGAAAAGCACTAGTGGTGGATCATCTTCAGGTTTGCTATATGTTTCCAAGGGTAGGGAAAATAACAGAAGCAGTGGGAGTCGAGGGAGAAGTTCGTCTAGAGCTCGAAAAACTATGCAGTGCTGGAGTTGCGATGGAATTGGGCATGTTAAGAGTCAATGTCCAAAGCATAAGCAAGGAAAATCTGGTGAAGTAAACACTGTTGCTGAGGATGAATGTAATGATGACACGTTACTACTCGAGGCTGAAAACAGTGTGGACTCTTGGGTTATTGATTTTGAATCTTCGTTTCACACGATGCACAGTGGGGAGGCGTTGGTGAATCTAAAAGTGGGCAACTTTGCGAAGGTACGAATGGCAAATGGTAATATTCTTGATGATACGAGCATAGGTGATCTTACTCTATTAATTCCATTGGGAACCTACTAGAACTTGAAGAATGTTAGGGTCATTCCAGCATTGAAGAGAAATCTTATCTTTGTTAGTCAACTGGATGAACAGAGACAAAAGTAAAGTTTGGTAAAGGTAAATGGAAAGTAACAAAGGGAAATTTGGTTATTGCTCGTGGAAACAAACAAGGATCATTATACATGGTGGAAGTACCTGCTGAGGAAAATATGAGTGTTCCTCAATACAAAGTTAGGTTCATTGAGTCAAAGGGGTAAAAGAGGTTCATTTGCAAGACTGAAACCTAGTGCCAAGGTGATTCAAGCAGAGCGGGATTGGAGATCTAAACCAAGTCAGGGGTTTGGTGACAGTGGGAGCACGGGGCGTGTTTCGGATACAGTCATAAAACAACGTTGGGTTTTGAAGACCACTAATCCGATTGATAAATTCTCTCCTGTGGATGTCTTGCTAAATGAGAAGAGTGTTGGTGATTCTTGGTTATCTCTGGAGCTGGTGGATCATGCATACTAGTTGAGATAGAGAATGGTTGGAGCTCGGGGGAGCTTCAACCGTCCCCTCATGTACTTGATGAGAGGGGGTGCAACTAGGGGTTATGATGAAGTCTTAGCTGATGAGTATTGAAGCTTGGAAGACTTTGGATATAAAGAATACTAGAGTTACTGGATCTGGGTTACTTGGATGGCGTTTGTAGACTTTTGCAAAGCCTTTAAGTGGGAGATTGTTGGGTTGTGAAGGATTTGGGCCGAACTGGGCTTGGTTTGGGCCTGTTTTGCTACGAACAGAAAACAAGGGCAGTCGGCCCTAAGGCAATTAGGTGTGTTTAGTTAATTCTTGGAGCCTAAGTTATGACCTTAATTACTGTAGGCCTCCTCCTCATCCTCACTAGGTTGATTGGGAATCGGATCGTCTAAAATATATGATCATTTCTCTTGCTTGAGAACAATTCTCAAGTTTCAAAACCAATCAATAAAGTTATTATGGTTTAGACGCTCCTTTTGGAGAATGGTCCTTAGTGATAGTGAGTGAGCGGACGGGATTTCATTGTTTTCATTATTGTTGGTGGCCATCAACAAAATATAACAAAGTTCAATTTTAGTAATTTTGATATTGTTCATATTTTAATAATTAAAACCCCTTTTAAGTGTCTTACACAATTTTAAAATCTTGAATCCAACATTACATGTAAATAGTGGTTAGGTGACCTTTATCCCATTATTTAAATTAACAAGGTAGTCAACGTTTTGACAATTGCAACCCTTTGCAACTTCTAGGGTATGGGATCGACTTTAAAACATCATATGTATAGTCGGCATGTTAATCTCATTAATACCTTTGTAAACCATATTGTAGGTGATCCATTTAATATGGTTTGCAAATCAAGTTTACCCTACTTGCACACACATGTGAGTTTTTCCAACATAAGTGGTTAGGTGACTTTATCCCACAAATATGTTATCCCCACCTCAAGTCACAAGTTCCCTCAAAACGGTTAGGTGACCTTTATCCCATTAAGAGTTTCCAAATGACTCAAGTGTTGTGCAAAAGGACGGTGTTAAACTTGTTTATAAAAGAAATTTAAGTTTTCATAATCTTAGTTTAGAAAACTCTATGTACCTTATATTTGCACGCTTTCAAATACAAGGTACCCTATGGTTCATTTTTAATAAAACCTCTTTTATTAAAACCATTAATCCTTTTAATAACCTTTTATTAACCACTTAATGATAAAGAACCATCAAATTTTCAGCTTGTTAAGTTGTTAATGAGTTTGTAATGCATATCCAAATATCAACCAAACAATCAAATAACAATCACCAAACAAGCATAAACATACAAACATGAGTGCATAACCATAGCCACTAAGTTGACCACACTTGTTTGCCATCACAAGTGTTTTCATAACGTCCTTCTTAAGGGTTGAGATGACACATCAAAATATGTCCATGAACTCCCACTTGAAACCATCCAAATGCTTCAAGTTTCCAAGTCTTTTGTATCCTCCTTTGAGTCTTCATCTTGTGCATCTTTTTTTACAAAATCATATCCTAATACAATTTTTCTAATGAAATAAATGCACCTAATCTATTTATTATATAACCAAATAAATAAATAAATTACAACCCAAAATACAAACACAAAATTACAACCCTTACAAGAATCAAAACCAACATGACAAATCACAATCAACCAAAACAAACACATAAGATCAAGGCTATGTTATGCACCAAAATATGAAATATATTCAACATCCAAGAACAACAATGAATCCCTTATTTCACCCTTAAAATTTCAGCCAACATGAACTCAAATTTTAAGGTTTGTCCAAACAACACAATCAACCATTTGATGTAGATCATTCAAGGTTTATACTAAAGCATGCAAGAATAAACCTTGAAACATAAGGGATTCATATATCCACAACAAAACAGCACCTAATGGGTTGAAAAAGTCCATGAAAACTAACTTTTCAAGATCTTTTGAAGCACATATTTCACATATCCGGCTCTAGATGCCATTGTTGGGTTTTGTCACATGTAAAACAAGCTAGTTTAACCATTTAAACTATAAAAACATAGCAGAAAAAGGAGTTTAACATGCGATTTATAATCTAAAAAAATCACCATTTGAAAGCTCAAACAAAACCCAAAATTCACGATCAACAATATATGTGAAATAGTATGCTATCAAAAAAAAACAAAGAACCATAGGGTGAACAAAGAAACAACCTTTCTTGCACAAGATGTAGATGTAAAAGATGAAGATGGTGATGTCCTTGAATGTCTAGCCTTCAAAGGAGAAAACCTCAAGCTTGTATACCCACAAGCTTTAGCAAACACCTAACTTGTTAGGAAGTTGAACACCAAGATCAAACCCCCTTGTACAATCCAAAATCTTCAAGAAGTTCTTGAAGGGCAGCCAACAAAAATGAAATTTTCAGCTCCCTTTAGCTTCTTTAATCCGAAAATTCCAGCTTGTTTTAAAGAGAAATGTGTTTTGTGTGTGTAGAGAAAGGTGTATTGTGTGGGAGAGAGCAAGTGCAAGAGTCCTTAAGTCTTCCACAAGACAAGACAACACAAAACCCACAACCACTAAGGGCGGCTGAATGGTTTTATCAAAAATGGGTTTCCCCCCATTTTAGTTTTATAAAAAAGTTACACTCTTAGCCCTTAATTTTATAAAACTAAAACCTCTTTTAATTTTATAACAATAACACACTTTTATTTTATATTATTTAACCAACTTGAATAATGAAACAAATAATTTCTCATGAACAAATTATCCAAATAATGTTGTTCTTTTACAAAAATATAGTTTTAGAAAACCAATTTTCTAATTGGTTTCAATATTTATTTGTTTGATCTCATCAACAAATAAATATTAATGGTGTTTGTTTAGCTTGTTATTGGGTATGACCCGACTTGGATCACAACGTATTAACCACATCAATCTTGTATGTGTCTTGGGCATACAAGATCCAACAAAATCCATCTTCATTTGGGTAAATTACACATATACATATACTCGAAATTACATGGGGAATCAAAGTCCCATGTTTATTTAAGTAACCGTTATCAAATTAATCTTCAATTTGATCAAAGATGTTTTAGGGTTTATGTGATTTGGGGGTTTCTGTATAACTATGTTTTAAAGATTTAAGAACTGTGACTTACCACGGCTACGACCCTAGTCTACTGGTTACACACTCACCTTCACAACTTGAGGTCCCGGTTTCGAATTCGGACACCCTCAACTTATTTTTTTTACGCTTTTCAGCCTTTAAAAAATATAGAAAATTTCTAAAAATTATAAAAATCAGTTTTGAAAACATTAATTATTTTTAAAGTCATCTAATTATTTCTATAAAATTTATTACTTTAAATACTTTAATGTTTGTAGGATCGGTTTTGTAATAAACACAAGTATTTTATCTCAATTCACTAAGTAACACTCGGGGTTGTGATGAAGCAGAATCCGTCTAAGAGTTGATGATAATATACTAAGTAAATCAAAGAAAACACAACAGAATAGTTTTTCAAGATACTTGTATATATTATTTCTCAACTTAAAGTATTACAAGACTCTTACAAGCATGATACATGAATTACAATAAGAAGCTATATATACTACTACCTACAGCGAGATATACTTTGATACCGGCTGGAAACCTTATACTAAAGCAAATACTACAAAGCTAAAGTTATAAGAGGTCAACTACATGGGTTTTACAGAAAACACCATGCAATATATCAAAGGTTTACAGTGGAGTGTTAGAAGGGACCATACTTATGTCTATTCGTTCATAGTAGCTACTTCCGCAGATTAACTGGTTTCGGAGGAAGTTGTTCTTCCGAAGCCACTTATACTTTGGAAGTGGCTAATTCTTCCGAGGCTTCCTTCAGACATCGTACTTCGGAAGTTGTAGTCTTCATTTCTTCTAACTGTAGAAGCTTCAGAAGAGCAGAGACTTTGTCTTTGAAAGTTCGAGTTTTTCTTCGGAAGTTGATCTTTCACTTGACTTTAGAAGAACTCCATTTGTCTTTGGAAGTTCCACTATTAGCTTCGGAAGTCCTTTATTTGGTGTGCCAAAATAGTCTTAGTGTTTGGTTTTGGTTGTACCAGCCTTTCTAGATCCACCAAACCCCCCTAGGCGGATGCTATCAAAATCTCACTTCTTCCTTCTTCTCAAAACCTTCAGCACCAGGGACAGAAGATGTTTTTCCATTTCTTTTGTCTTCCCTAAAGTTGTGTTGAGAAGTTTATACAAGTCATTAGTGGACAGGAGATGCAGTCTGTCCATGTACCCTTTGTTGCACCCCTCTAAAGAGAGTTAGTTGACGGGAGTAATAGTCATACTTCCATCTAACTATGGATTCAAGGTTGGAACCTTCAAGCATTTGAAGAAAGGCTTTGCCTTTGGTTGTTGATCCTTTCCTTTCCTCCTCCTCTCTAAGTTTCATCTCCTCTTCATTCTTGGACCTTGCAGTTAGCTCGGCTAGATGAAGGCTGCTAAAATGATTCCTGATATGAGCAACTATCTCAGAGTTGAAGGGGTTGGAGAATGGCTTCTCTCCTAACTCAACAATATCAAATCTGCTTAAGTATAGCAGAGAGGAGGCATTAAGCCTAATTCTCTCACCATTCTCTCTCTTAATAATAAAGTTATGAGAAGAGTCATCGAACCTCTACTGGATAATTTTCTTCCTTGGTACAAGGGGATAGCTAGGAACCTTGTGACCTTTCATTGTATCCAACAGAGTCACCAACTTTCTTCTTAGCTTCTTCTCTTCAACATTTAGAGAATTAGAGTTGAGGCCAAGGATTTTTGTAACTTGGTCCATTGTTTCTCTAGGCAGATCAAGGAATTGATCTCTTGTGAGGGAACATGAGGAGTCATCAACAAAAGTCAATTTGACAAACTCCTCCTCACAGGAGATGTCGCTCAAGTTGTACACTTGGTGAGCTTTATCTTGATCTCCTTGAACTCCTCTAAGGAGAGATGTTTGGATGAATAAGATGATCACTTGGGTGGTTGTTTGGTGGGAGAGGTTTGGGTTCTAGGTAAGGTTTTAGGTTTGAGGATGGGTAATTGTGGTGGTTGTTTGTATTTAGTGGGTGAGGAAGTGGGTAAGGTTGATGATATGGTTTTAAGGCTGTAAGTCTCAAAGGTTGGCTAGTTTTAAAAGGGAAAGTGAAAGGGATAGGTTCAAGTTAAGGTTGTGGTTGTGGAGCGGATATGAAATCTATCCCCTATCTTTTTTCCTTCTTCCTGAGCATATGTCAGCCTTGATTTCACTGACAACATGCTGTAGGGTCTTCACAGACATAGGACCCACCTACCTACCAGAGAAGCCATGAGCCCAGAGATGGTCCTTCATCCAAGCTTCATCACCTATCTTCCTTGTAGCGACAAGTCCTACTTCTTCTTCTTTCTTCTTCTTCTCCCTTAGTTTTCCTTTTGTAGCTTTCTTTCTCTCTTTCTCCAATTGATCTTGCTCTTTGTTGAAAATCCATAAGATCGTATCATTATCATGGGGAGATAGTTCTTCTAGAGAGAAACCTTTAGAGGTTAGGAAAGTTATCCTTTCCCTTCCTCCTCTAAGGCAAGCCTTGCTGCTTCTTCCCTTTGTTCAAGCAGTAGGAGGATTGCCTTTTGGAGCTCAATTAACTCCTCTAATGGTAGCAGGAGCACATTTTCACTAACATGTCCAAGCTTGATAAGTCTATCAATGATCTCCACCCTCTTTCTATTGTTGATAGCCTTCTGGTTAGCTACAGATGCTTTGCTACTTGCTGCTAGCAACTTTCTAGTTGGGAGTCAACCTTTCTTCTTAAATTTTTCTAACCTTGCTTCCTCTTAAAGCTCTTCCTCGATCATCTTCCTCTTTTCATTGACATCTTTGGAAGTGCTAGACCTTGAGGGTTCTTGGATGGAAGTTTCAGGCTGAGAGATGGTAGTTGGAGTTTGTTGTAATGTTGTTGTTTGAGCTAGGGGTCGGTTGAGAAAGTCCCCATTATTCACCTCAAATGCCAGCTCTAGAATTGCATCTGTGATGATTAGATCTTAGGTCAAGGAGAATAGTCCTTCCGTAGCTTCCATCTCAGCTTCGGAAGATTGAAGATGTTCTTTCGAGGCATTGACTTCGGCTTTAGAAGCATGAGGGAATGCACTATCTGTCCCAGTTGTTTTAGTTGTTGGCCCATCAGACCTTATTTCCCCTTCGAAATCAATCTCAGGTTCCATGGGGGCCTTAGGTTGACCAACTTCTTCCATAGTGGTAGAAGATCATTTATCCTTTGATGTTCTTCGGCTCCAAAGTACATCATAGCTACATTAGGGCTAGGTTGATCTGAAGAAGATCCCATCAGGAACTTGGAGAAGATCTTGTTGAAGCTTTGAGTATCCTTGGGTCCATTTGTAGGATGGTTTGAGGAGGCTCAAGAAAAATTGGTTCTTTGGGAGCGAGTATCTTGAAGTTAGAGAAGTTAAAGCTCGGCTATGTGGTTCCACATATGCTTTTCCTTGAACACTCTCCACTTTTTTGGTAGCATCATCTTGAGACCTAGATGAGCTAGAGGAAGAGGTCAATAAGACTTGCATAGGTGCATGCGTGACAGATCTCTCAATCTGCTTCTCAGCTAGTTGAGCCTTGAGATTTTCAATCTCAAGGTGCATGCCTGAAAAATCTCTCAAAGTCTTAACCTTGGATTCAATATTTGAGACTTTAGAAAGTAGGTCTTGAATGGTGAGTTTCAAACTTCTGTCATCTTCTTTTGAAGAATCATAGGGAGATGAGGTAACATACCTTGCATATTCATCCTCACCACCAGATGTGGTTTCTTGGCACCCTGGTTTCCCTTGCCAAATGATGTCTCTTTCATAGGTATCAAAAGGCACGGTTGCCATAGATTCAAACTTAAAAATGTTACACTGCCCTGAGGATCTAATGAGGCTCCTTCAGTAGTGACAACTGAATCTACATGAGTCCCCTCCACATCAGTGGGACTCATCTCAGTTGGTTTTTGCTGATGGGGGATAGAGATAAAAGGACCATCTAGGCTCTGTTGATCCATAAGAGGGTATTGGGGATCAACTTCATTGCCATGAAGAGACTTAATCTCCTCATCAGTTCTTATCAGAAGGTTAGTAAATGATATGGAAGTTAAACATAATGACCCGTGATTTTGGTCAATGTCTATTGGCATTGAGCCTTTGGTGGTGTTGTCCCTTTTTGCCTGCTTAGGGAAGTATAAAGACTCACTATGAGGGCTTTTAGGTTGGGTTTCGGGCTTAAAAGATTGAGACTGAGGAGACTCAATTTCCTTATTAAGATCAAATGTGAAGGATGGTGAGACCTCAAATGAGTAGGGGGCTATGTTCCCACTATAGTCTTTTTGGATTGAACAGGAGGGGCTTGCTAAATCAGAGTAGACTGAACAAGGGTTTGTTTGGGTTGTCTCTGGTAGGTATATTTGATGGGGTGAGAAGGTAGGGTTAGTATTGTGAGGGAAGTTGTTGGTGTGGTTTCATCACCTATGGGGTTAATAGGAGCCATTGGCTTAATCATACCTGGAAGAAGATCAATATGTCTTCTAGTGTAGTTGGTGAACACTCTCTTCAAGACTTTGAAGACGGTCAACCTCATTTGAGGAACTAGTAGGACAACTGCACAGACAAGCTGACTCTGGTCCAGCTAATAGTTGATAATATGCAAAAGGAACCTGGGATGCATGAAGAATGTGTCCCTTTGGAGGTTCCCCATACGGTTAGTCTGCACAAACCTTGAGTAACTGAAGTAGAGGCTTTTCACCAATCCATGAACCATGCATCCTATTTCAAACGAGATTTGATCCTATCCTGTAGACTTATTAGACAAACACTGAAGAACAACAGGAGCGGGAACTCCCAGTTATATGAGAAATTAAATTTGTAAACAGTAGATCTGCTCATATCTCCATAATATCACATTTGGGTATATGTGTCGTTTAGGTCTGACTTGGAGAATTCAGTAGGAGCTCCTTCATTGTTAAGCTCCAGATACTCCCTGATGATTTGTTCTGAAATGATCAACTCCTGCCACAAATGCTTGACCTTATTACCCTAACCACATTTAGGGTTTCAATCTGACCATTGCTCCAAAATTCAGCCATATGATTTGAGTAAACAGTAAGATTGATAGTCAAAGCGGTGTAATAGGTAGATTGGATGAGAAAAGATATGATATCTAAGAAGTCAGCATCCTTGGATGAATCAAGGATTGTGACTTGGTTGTGCTGAGGGTTAAGCGCTATTATGGGAAAAAGGTTGCAGAGAAATGTGTTTGAATTTAGGTAAATTGGAGGTGAAGGAAGCTTGTGGGCAGTAATCTAGTAAAAAGATTAAAATGATGAGTTGGGTTTATTTAAATGGCTGAAATGGCGGTTTTAGGGGTTGGATATGGTGAAAAGATGGTTTGGGGTAAGATGTGACAAGGGCGGTAAAATTAAAAAATCATTTAAAAGATTCCGACATCATGAATAAAAATTTGTGTTTTACTGAGCGGGGCCCAAAGATTTCCGTTAATAGTAAGGTCTTCTTCCGAGTATAAAAGATTTCCGAAGGTAATCTTCTTTGGAAGCCAGTTTTACTTCCGAAGGTAAATTTCTTACTTCCGAGAGTAAAATGTGCTTTCCGAATGGAGAGTTTTATATGCTTCTAAGGTAAATCTTATATGCAATTGATTGCTTCTTCCGAGACTAAAAACTCTTCCGAGAAGAAATTTTCCATGGAGGAATTTTGCTTTGGAAGATATATATGACATCTTCCGAGGGTTAATTCCTCTTTGGAAGAATTATACTTAGGAGTATTTTAAAAAGACCTTTTGTAATAGGGCTTAGATTGTTTTGACAAAAGACTTTACACATTTTTAAAAAGGTTTTTCAAATAAGATAGACTAATCAATATTTATCATCCGAATAGCTGTAATGAGATACTTAAATCTTTGTTCGTCAAAGGCCTTGGTGAACAAATCAACATATTGTTCATTTGAGTCAACATTGATTAGTTAGATCAAACTTTTCTTATGAATATATCTAATGAAATGATACCTGACATCAATATGTTTGTATTGGAGTGCTTTACTGGATTTTTTGTTATAGAGATAGCATTGTTGTTGTCAATGTCGATAGGAGTACTCATGAATTTGAATCCGTAGTGTAGCATCTGGTTCTGAATCCATAGCAGCTTGGCATAGCAACTAGTAGTAGCAATGTATTCAGCTTTAGCAGTAGATGTTGAAATGCAGGATTGCTTCTTGCATTGCCATGAGATTATCCTTCTACCAAGAAATTGACATCCTTCTGATATGGATTTCTTGTTAATATTGCAGCCACCATAGTCACTATCGGGATAGCCATAGAGATTGAAATTGTTGTTCCTTGGATACTAGAGTCCTAGTTTAGGTGCTCCTTTGAGGTATCTGAGGATTCTCTTTGCAGCAACAAGGTGAGAAACCTTTGGAGCAGCCATATATCTTGCACAGATGTAAGCTGCAAACATTATATCAGGTCTACTTGTTGTGAGATACATCAGATAACCAATAATTGCTTTATACTATTGTTGATCAGTATCCTCCCCTTTAGAGTCATAACAAAGATTATGGTTTCTGGGTAGGTGTCCTGGCTGGCTTATAATTTTTCATCTCAAATCTTTCTAAAATGTCATTGACATACTTAGATTGATTTATGAAGAACCCTTCCTTCATCTGCTTCACCTGAATTCCCAGGAAAAAGTCCATTTTTCCATAGAACTCATCTCAAACTTTTTCTTCATAATGCTCTCAAAGTCTTTGCACATTTGATCATTTGAAGAACCAAATATGATGTCATCAACATAGACTTGGGCAAGCAATATGTCTTTCCTAGAGCTTCTTATGAAGAGAGTCTTATCAGTGGTACCTCTAATGTATCCATTCATCAATAGAAATTAAGACAACGTCTCATACCACAACCTAGGTTCTTGGTGTAGGCCATATAGAGCTTTATCCGTCTTGCACACATAGTTAGGGTGATGTGGGTCTTCAAATCTTGGAGGCCGACACATGCAGACTTCCCTATCCATATCCCCATATAGAAACGCACACTTGACATCAAGCTAGTAGACAGTAAAGTTCTTTGATGTAGCATAAGCAAGAAAGATCCTAACGGCCTCAATTCTTGCAATAGGTGCAAAGACATTATTATAATCGATTCTTCCTCTTGTGGATATCCTTAAACTACAAGCCTTCACTTGTTCTTGATAATCAAGCCTTTATCGTCTCTTTTATTTTCGAATACCCATTTGGTGCATATAGGTGCTTGAGTAGATGGTAATAGATAGAGGTTCCAAACCTTTTGTCTCTTGAATTGATGCAATTCCTCTTGCATTGTTTCAATCCAGCTACTATCTTTCAAGGTGTTGGACCAAAAGAACCAATGAGCCTGATCAGAGAAACCTCTAAGTCCCACAAGACATCACAACAGCTGAAGAAGACCTGATCAGCTGTTCTACAAAGTCTGAAGAATACAACTGCTGAAGTACGTCTGAAGTACTGAAGACAAAGACTGAGACAACAGCTGAAGATCTAAAGTCTGAAGACTTCAACAAGTACTGAAGACAAAGACTGAAGATCAACAGCTGAAAGACAAAGTCTGATGTTCAAGTACTGAAGACATCAGCTGATGTTAACAGCTGATGACAACAGCTGAAGAGGGCTTCTTCAGTTGTTGTGATGATTTTTCTTCTTCAGTAGTTTTCTTTTCCTTTCAGTAGTTTGTTTATTTCTTTTCAGTACTTGTAAACAACTGAAGAGGTTGTTCTTCAGTTGTTGTAGTTTCAGTAGTTTTATGTTTTTCAGTAGTTGTAAATGAGATGTTTAACACTTAGGAACATTTGTAAGAAGATGTCAGTTGTTGACATCTTCAGTAGTTGTTAAACATCAGTAGTTATAAAACGGTTACATGTCACTTTCAAGTGACATCAGCCTACGTCATTCTTTTCTTTATAAGGAAAGATGACTCACCTGTAATCGTGCCTTCAAGGCCGACAATCCTAATGCAATATTCCTTTTGTCGGATACTTCTCTCTCTATAACAAAATTCTTTTATGTTTTATATCAATTGTTCTTGTTGAATTTGTCTAATTCTGAGCTATTCCGCTGCTATCTGTTCAATCGATTAAACCAAGGGCTGAGATCCTAACAAATGGTATCAGAGCAGGTTATTCATTGATCGATCTAACAATTGATCATTGAAACTGTTCAATCGCTCTAAGTTTAATCGAATTAGCAAAATTCGCAAGGATCTGTTATAGAGATTGAGAGTGTATCGCTTCTGGCCGTTTTATTTGGTTCTGTGTGGTTTTGAGCTAAATTTATTGTGTTTTTACTTGAATCTGTCTGATTTTCCACAATGACTACTTCTTCTAATGATCCTTTCAATACTGGATCCTCTACCAAGCCTCCGATCTTGGTGAGGAATGAGTATAACATTTGGCAGAGAAGATTGCTCCATCACCTGTCTGTCAATAGCTCAGGTTGTTGGACATCTGTGGTACATGGACCACATAAGCCAATGGTGAATGATCCGGAAACAAACCAGTTGGTTCCAAAGAAGAAGGAGCAATACTCCGATGAGGACAAGAAGTTGTTTGAAATCGATGCAAAAGCCCATGGAATTTTGGCTATGGCTATTCCTAATGAGATTTACTCTGGGCTTCTGCATTGTGAGTCTGCTCATGACCTCTGGAATGCCATCAAAGAACAATTTGGTGGTACTGATGAGGTTTTAGCAAACAACAGGGAAATCCTCGCCCAACAATATGAGACTTTCTCTCATAGAAAGGGTGAGACTCTGACTCAACAATTTGAGCGGTTTTCATGTTTAATCTCTGAATTGAAAATGGTTAAACATGAATATACCAGGAGTCAGATGAACCATAGATTTTTAAGATCACTGCCTGAGAGATGGAACACATATACCATTGTTCTACGCTCAAATGCTGATGTTGATCGCCTATCTCTCACCCAACTTCATGGGAAACTGCTTACATTTGAGAGAGAGATAGAGCAGAAAAGGAAATTGGTTTCATCTGGCAAACTCACTGAGGATTTTGTCCAAGGGAACACTGCCCTGATTGGACATCAAGAGTCAGAATATGCGTCATCTGAAAGCCAGTATGATGAGCATATTTTTCTCTACAAACACTTCTGAGCCTGCCTTTGTGAGTGTTGATAGTTATTCTGCTGGTTGTAATAGTGACAATCTATGTTTCATCATGGATGATCTCAAGGGGATTGCTGATGATGACTTAGAAGAGATGGATATTTTGAGCCAAATGGCCTTGATAAATATCAGATCTCAGAAGTTCTACAAAAGAACTGGAAGGAAATTCCCAGGACTCTCTGGCAAAACCAAAGTTGGTTTTGACAAGAGTAAGTTGAAGTGCCATAAATGCCACAGGCTTGGGCACTTTGCAAGAGAATGTAGATCATCTGGATCTAACTCTCCTGCACCTTTGTGACTTTCCCTGGCAATAGTCAACAAAACAGAGGGCAACAACCTGTCAATTCTGGTTATCATCATCAACCACAATCTCCTGCATATTTTGTTCCACAGGGGCCAATGCCATATCCACCCCTGCTATTACATGCCACAACCAGGTCAGGTTCAAGCACCCACTGCTCAAAACCACATGCACTCCCTGAGCCTCAACCATCCCAATCTCATCAACCTAATCAACTTCAACAACACAGCTTCTTCACACCAGGTGTTGTTGACTGGAGCAGTTTACCAGATGATGTGTCTGGTAATGAACAACTGTTCTCAGGTGCTGGTCAACATGGTGGTGAGCATCCTTTTGGAAATCTAGCTCTCATGGCTTTGGAATCCTCTGATGGATCATCCTCAAATACCTCTTCAACACAGGTATCACAGGTATCCTCTGAGGCTAAGGCCAAATTATGTTCTGAAACTTGCATAGCAGCATTTGCCTCTATTAGAGAAGCAAATGTGGCTTTAATCAATAAAAATGTAGAGCTAGAACAAACAATTTCCAAAAATAAAGCTGAGTTTGAGTCTGTGCTAAAAGAGAAAACTGATGAGATTTACAAATTAAAATGCCAAATTTCTGATGATAAGGCTAGGGAGGATGTACTCTTAGAGAAGTACAAAGACCTCAAAGATACTCTTGCTGTCACCCAGGTAGAGTGTGATCGATGGGTACAATCTTGCAAGGGCTTTGAAATGCTTCTTAGTAAGCAAACAGCTTCCAATGTGAAGTTTGGAATTGGTTATAATCACACTGCTCCTCCTACAGTTTTTGCTTCAAGAGCAGGAGCGGATTCTGATGGAGAAAGTAATGACCAATCCACCTCATCATGTGATTCACTACTTGATAAAGCACCATCAGTAGTTGAAGTCAGTAGTAATCCCTCTGTGAACCTAACAGCTGATATTGATGGTTCAACTGCTGACACTCACATGATCAATGAGTTGATCAACCCAAGTGTTATCCCTAGAAGTACTGAGGGTACTGGAGAGCAGGGGATAACATCTGGAGTTCAAATCCTAATGACTGACAGCACTGAAGAGAAGAAAACTGTCAGTAGGAAGGATTTGAAGCCTACTAAGGAAGTTGACAAGAAGGCAAAAAGTGCTTCTAAACTGCCGAAGAGCAAGTCTTCAGTAGTTTCATCTTCTTTAGTTGATGATCAACAGAAGATGAAGAAGAAACCATGTGAAATATGTGGTCTATTCAATCATCTCACAGATGATTGTTGGTACAAAAAGGGATCCAAACTCAAACAAAAAGAGAAAATTAAAGAAAATTTGGCTAAAATGAAAACTGAGTTTGAGTCCAAGTTTGTACCAGCAGCATCAAATCCTGTTACTCCTATGACCAAAAGGAAGTCTAAAAAGGAAGGAGTGCAACAGGCAATAGCTGAGGTTGCTCAAAAGAAGATGGTGCAACACAAGAACTCATCATCAAACACCAATACCAATGTGTCTGAAGAGCTGAAAGCTCTCTCCCAGAATCAGACACAGCTGGTAATGATGGTTCAACATCTGTTGGGAAGAGTTAACCAACTTGATGGCCCTGTGTTGAAACCCCAGAAAAGGAGATCCAAGCCGAAGGATTCCTCTTCTACACCATCTCCTTCACCTCAAGCTATTGTGTCCAATAAACCTGTTAGTTTACCATCTGTTGATGAGACCAGGCCCAAAACCAAAAAGGTTTGGGTCTCCAAAACTAACTGATTGTTTATTTATGCAGGTTTCTTCAACATGCCAAAGTAGCATCTGGTATGTAGACAGTGGAGGATCTATGCATATGACTGGGAACAACTCACTTCTTAATGACTACTCTCCAGGAAGGAAGGGATTTGTTTCTTTTGGCAATGATGCAAGAGGTTACATCATCGGGAAGGGCTTTGT
Organism: Flaveria trinervia; assembly: GCA_025506515.1. Classification (NCBI taxonomy): domain Eukaryota; kingdom Viridiplantae; phylum Streptophyta; class Magnoliopsida; order Asterales; family Asteraceae; genus Flaveria; species Flaveria trinervia. The sequence goes on along the minus strand of CM046443.1, from coordinate 77,698,720 downwards.
TTCCAATGGGGAAATAAAGTTTGATGATGTCAACCATGTGGAAAATCTCAAGTATAATCTTTTGAGTGTCAGTCAATTGTGTGACAAAGGCCATGTTGCCCTTTTCACAAGCCAGAACTGCAGGATTCTGTCATCCAAAGTTCTGAGTTTGATTGACAAGGTATTGGATGCTCACACTCTCCTGAAGGCCAACAGGACAGGAAGAGTGTATGCCTTAGATCTTTCCAAGAAAATTGATCTCAAAGGCCATCCTTGCCTATTTTCCAAGGCCTCTCCTCAAGAATCTAATCTATGGCATAGAAGGCTGGGACATGTTAATTTCAAGAACATGAATCAGCTGATACACCATAGTTTAGTAAGGGGAATGCCTATGAAGGAGTTCAAGTGTGAAAACAACTGCACTGCTTGTTTGAAAGGAAAACAGCACAAGGTTTCATTTCCACCTATTGAAGAACCAAAGTCCACTGCCTGCTTACAACTTCTTCACATGGATCTCTTTGGTCCTGTGAGAGTGATGAGCATGGCACAGAAAAAATATGTCTGGTAATTGTGGATGATTACTCCAGATTTGTATGGACTTTCTTTCTACATTCAAAGGATGAAGCTGCACAGAAGATCATAAACTTTGTGTTGTATGCTGAGAAGCAGTATTCCCTCTCAGTCAAGTGTATTAGAAGTGATAATGGAACAGAATTCAGGAACAATACACTTGATGAATTCTACCTTTCCAAGGGAATAAAGAGACAGTTTAGTATTCCAAGAACTCCTGAACAGAATGGAGTCGTGGAGAGAAAGAACAGGACCCTCATTGAAGCTGCAAGGTCTATGTTGGCTGATTCTGGACTGCCATTGACTTTTTGGGCTGAAGCTGTCAACACAGCATGCTATGTGCAGAATAGAGTGCTAATAAATCAGAGGTTGATGAAGACTCCATATGAAGTTCTACATCATTTGGCCCCTCTCATTTCATTTTTTAGAGCATTTGGGTGTCCCTGTTTCATTCTCAACACAAAGGATCAGCTCCAGAAATTTGATCCTAAGGTGGATGCAGGGTACTTTGTTGGTTATTCATCAACTTGCAAGGCATACAGAGTCTTCAATTGCAGAACAAAGATGGTTGAAGAGACTTTACATGTCAAGTTCAATGAATCTCCAAAGGACAAGATTCCACAAAGCCCTGTGGAGCTCTTTGATTTGGACATACTGCAATATGTTCCTTATCAATCTCCTGCTGTTGCTCCTGTCAACAGTTCACCACCTGGTGTTACTACTGAAGATGATGATGATAGTAGTAATCACCTCTTCAGGTTTAGTGATCAACTGCCTGAGTCCTCTAAACCTGATGCTCCTGTAGCTCCAGCCGCACCATCCACAACAAATGCTGATGAGATTTCTGCATCCTCAACTTCATTTGAGTTGCCACCATCTTCATGGTTTCAAGAATCTGCATCAACATCTGCTGCTGCTGAAGACCCTACAAACACTTGCACAGATTTGATTGTTTACCAAGAGCTGAAAAATCACCCAATATCTCAAATCCTTGGTGATATCAATGCTGGTGTCTCAACCAGAAGCCAGTTGTCCAATTTCTGCTTCTATGCTCTCTTCATCAGTCAGCTAGAGCCGAAGAACTATCATGTGCTTTGAGGGACAATGGATGGGTTGAAGCCATGCAGCTTGAGCTTCTTCAGTTCAAGAAACAGCAAGTGTGGGAGCTTGTTCCTCTACCCCAGGTAAGTGTGCAATAGGCACTAAATGGGTGTTTAGGAATAAAACTGATGAAAATGGGCTAATTGTTAAGAACAAGGCCAGACTGGTTGTGCAGGGGTTTGCACAAGAAGAAGGTATTGATTATGATGAAACCTTTGCCCCTGTAGCCAGACTGGAGGCAATTAGATTGTTTTTAGCCTATGCTGCACTCCACAATCTTAAAGTTTTCCAAATGGATGTCAAAAGTGCTTTTCTATATGGTACAATAAAAGAAGAAGTTTATGTGTGTCAACCACCAGGCTTTGAGGATAATAAGCACCCAGAATGGGTATATAAGCTTGATAAAGCTCTTTATGGGTTGAAACAAGCACCTAGAGCTTGGTATGAGACCTTATCAAACTTTCTTCTACAGAATAATTTCACTAGAGGCTCCATAGATAAAACTTTATTTATTAAGAAGGTGGATCAGCATAAGCTACTTGTTCAAATTTATGTTGATGATATTATATTTGCATCCTCTGATCCCCAATTGTGTGAGGATTTCCAAACCTTAATGCAACAGAAGTTTGAAATGAGTGCAATGGGAGAATTACAGTTCTTTCTAGGTTTGCAAATCAAACAAAAAGCTGATGGAATTTTCATTCATCAGTCTAAATACACAAAAGATCTTTTGAATAAGTTTGATTTACAAAACTGTAAATCTTGTTCTACTCCCATGTGCAGCACCACACAATTGGATGTTGATCAGAAAGGTAAAGGTGTTGATGAAACCCTTTACAGATGTATGATTGGTTCCTTGATGTATTTAACAGCTTCTAGACCAGATATTATGTTTGCTACATGTGTTTGTGCTAGATTTCAGGCTGCACCTAAGGAGTCTCATCTGATTGCAGTCAAGAGGATCTTTAGATATCTGCAAGGCACACAATCTCTAGGCTTATGGTATTCCACTGGACATTCTTGCAAATTAGTTGCCTTCTCTGATAGTGACTATGCAGGATGTAAGTTGACCAGGAAATCAACTTCTGGTGGATGCCAATTCCTAGGCAACTGTTTGATTTCTTGGCAGAGTAAGAAACAAACCTCTGTTGCTACATCCACTGCTGAAGCCGAGTACATTGCTGCTGCAAGTTGTACATCCCAAATACTCTGGCTTCAGAATCAACTTTTGGATTATGGCATTACAGAGACTAAGACTCCATTATTAATGGATAGTGCTTCAGCTCTTTGCATTGTCAAAAATCCTGTCCAGCACTCTAGGACCAAACATATAGAAATTAGACATCATTTTATAAGAGATTGTTTTGAAAAGGGTCTAATTAATCCTATGTTTGTGCCTAGTGCTGATGAGCTTGCAGACATTTTTACTAAGCCTTTGGATAGTTCAACTTTCCACAACCTGGTGTTAAGGCTTGGTATGCTGCAGCTAGAATAAGTGACAACTACTGATGATCTCAGTAATTACTGATGATCATTGGTAACCATGTCACATATAAGTACTGATGAGTTATTTTACCCTCAGTAGTTTTTATAACTACTGAAGGCTAAATGATTAAGTACTGTACTTTATCTGTTCTACACTACTGATATAGTTACAACTACTGAAATCAGTAGAAACAGATAAGTACTGATGTCCTATGAAACTACTGAAAACAGCTAAAAGCTGATGAGTAAGTGTTGAGGACAGTATGAAACAGCTGAAAGGCTATGAATTGACGACAACTACTGATGAGTACTCTCTCTTCAGTAGTTCACAAACTGCTGTTTCTTTATAAACAACTGAAGCAATACCATGTCTTCAGTAGTTTCACAACTACTGATGACTAACACCAAGTCTTCAGTTGTTTACAACAACTGATGGCAAAACCACGGTCTTCAGTAGTTTCACAACTACTGATGACTAATACCAAGTCCTCAGTTGTTTCAACATCTGAAGTCCAACTTGTCTTCAGTAGTTTTTTAAAACTACTGATGCCTAAATCAGAGACTTCAGTTGTTTCAACGTCTGATAGTAAACACCATGTCTTCAGTTGTTTTATAACTGCTGACCACACCAATACCATCAGTCGTTTCAAACGTCTGAAAGTTAATACCACGTCATCAGTAGCTTCAAATACTGATGACTAACACCAAAACCTTCAGTCGTTTCATAACCCGTACCCTATATATACCTGATCCCTCTTTCAGAGTTTTTCATTCTTTCACGACCTAACTTTTCAAAAGCTCTGAAAACCTTTCACCTTCATTAATGGCGACCATGCAACTCAAACCTCGACACAACTGTGTCGCGTACCTTACAAAATCGCCCTTCTGGACCAAATTGAAAATGCTATAGATCTTATGGTCCATCCCCACTAAAAACGGCTTTCCTTTTAATCCAATCATTTATGCCGATTCGCTACGTCAGTTCTGGATGAATGCGACCGTTAATGGAGAATCTATCCTTTCATCTATCAACTCGCATAAGGTGGTCATCTCTACTGCTACCATCCGCCAATATTGCTGTTAGATGATGCTGCCTACCCTGTTGGATATCCTAAGCGCCAACTTGATCTTTCCTTTGGACAACATGGATATCAGGGTGATCTTAGTGCTTCAACAATCCTGAAGAAACATTTTCCAGATGCTGAACGATTATTATTTCATATGGTAAATGTTTGCCTGGCTCCGAAGACTTCCTCTTGGGATCAACTGTCTTCCAGATGGCAACAGGTATTGTTCTCTATCCTTGAACAAGAACCACTAAACTTTTCTGAAATAATTTTTCTTGAACTCAAGGATATGGCCACAAAACCACTTTCTAACCGTTGGATACTATATCCTCGGTTTATAATGGCCATAATAGAGAATCAGCTTTCTGCTGAGGGACTAGTTGGTCTGGGAGTCCCTGCTTTGGCTGTATTGCCGGAGGTATACTCCCGACACACACTGACCAAACTCTCAAACAGGCTGCCAAGCTGCGCAAACCCACGCAGCTGGAACCCACAGCCTCCACCTCCACATCCAAAGTCCCCTCCAAACCCCAAAGAAGAAGCCTAAGAAAGCTACTCAGGGAATTGAGTCCCCTGTGGATGCTCCTGCTGCACCAACGCAGGTTATCTCTGCTGGAAATAACCCCCCAGTAGAGACTGTGACTCCACCAACTGAAGCCGCTCAGGTTTCCTCTCAAAAGGAACCTGAAGCAACCACTCAAAGGGAAGCCACAATGCTGGGATCCTCCTCACTTGAGGGGATTACCATTGAAGAGCACCACCTGTCCCGGGTGCACACTGCTTCCACACCCTCTCCTGATGCAACCGCCCCTCAAAGCCCTACTATCATTGTTGCAAAAGTGCTGACGCAGTTGCATTCCTCACCCCCCACCCAGACACCAATTACTACTGGGATAACCTCAACACCTGAGGGGGAGGATCACAATGCTTCTGTCAACCCACAGCACAGGGGTTATCATGTTCCATCTTCTAGTGTAGATAAGGAGGTGCGAACTTCTGGTGAGGCTGCCACTGCTCCTGACTCAGCAAATGACCAGGATGCAGTTGGTAACATCTCTAAGTCCTCACCAGTGGCAACAGCTGATGAAGGACATAGTCCTGAGGCTGGAAGTCCCCAGAACCGAGAACAAGGGGCACATGCTACAATTGATCTACACTCAAGGCATGTTCATTCTGACTTTGTCAGGAGGTCAGGTGATTCAGTCACAACTGATGATGACCTGAGCTTCTTCTTTGATGTAGTTGCTCAAAACACCATTCTAGAGGATGAGGTTAGCAGACTCAAAGAGCTGCTGGCCAAGATGTCTCAGGATGCAAGTCCATCTGCCACCACAATACACCCACAGATGGCACCTTCTTCTGAAGGTCCCCTACACACTGAGCCAGTATATACTTCCAAGCCACCAGCCTCTGCTTTCGGCACTGATTCTCAGGAACAGAACCACCCTGATCAATCAGTTGCTACCCTTCAAAATCCCTACCTCTCATCACTCCCATGATCACAGATATAGTGATCAAAGCCATTGATGAGAGGCTTCCTACAATAATACAACCTTGGTGGAGGAGTTGGTGACTAAATCTCTTTCTACTGCTCAAACCCTTGCATCCAATGCAACCAAAAAGGGGGAGAGTCAGTTAGTTAAAGGAAAAAGGAAGAGGATAGATGGGGAGAAGGCGAAAGAATCTGAGGTTGTAAATGAGAAGGAGAAGGAGAATGTGAAGGGAGCTGAAGTGAATGAAAGTCAAAAAGACTTTCATGTCACATATCAAAAGAGAAAAGGAGAGTCTGAGAAGGAGAAGGAGCTGAAGGATATGGTGAAAGAAGCTGACGCCAACCATAACCGTTCAATGGATAAAATCATTGAGCAGTTGTATAGGCAGGGTTTTGACATCAAACAACTAGACTCCGAGATCAGAAGGATGGAACAGAGGAGATCAATTCCAGATGGGCTAGCTATGATGCCTTAGAAGAGAAAGGCTGGAAATAATGATCAGATTTATAGCTATACCTGGGAAGATCTCTAATGGAAATAAGGGCCTGGACCAGGGACAACATCTTGGCAATAACCACCAAGATTTGTTCGTCTGAAGAATACTCCAAAGGTCTAGTGATTGAGGTATTGAATGAAGCTGGGGTTGGGAATCGAAAAGAACTGACAAAATTTACCAAAGCCTCCCTTACAGCCAAAATGCTAAAACAGTCTGAACCTCAATCCTCAAAATCACTATCTCCACAACCCACTAAAACAACTCCTTTACCCTCTAAACCAACCATCCAACCCACAAAACCAAATCCTTTACCTCAAAAACCCATTGCCAGTGATGTACCTAGCCAAAAGAAAAGAAAGGTACTGAGGCCTGATGAAGATGAAGAGGAGGATGAAGACAGACTGCCACTCTCTGCAGTCATTACTTTGCCTAAGGCTAAACCAATGTCCATCACTCCTGCTTCTCAAATGCATGATGTAATGATAAAGATTGAAGAGGAACAGATGCAAAAACATGATGAGGAAATGCTGAAAAGCATTGACAAAGCATATGCTACATCCTCTTCAATGATCAGCATGAAGAAAGAAGTATTAAGATTGTACACCCTTGCAATACCTTTCAATACCAAAGGGAAAGAGTAAGGATATGGCCTGATCCTAGGGTGGCACACCGGATTGTCAAGAAAGAAATTCCTTCAAGATACAAGGGCCAAGTGAAGAGAGTTGTCGACGAAGACATCACTGTGGTGCTTGTAGTGTCCCCCTGGGAAATTGTTGAAGAGTTCAAGAAAGCCTATGAAGCCAAACAACCACCTCAAAAGATGTTAGAGAACAAAATTATAAAGAAGGGATTGGTTTACAAACGACTTGAAAACTTCAAACAAGAAGAGCTCAACCTGCTCTTAGAAGGACTCATCCAGATGAGTTTGCTTATAGACAAATAACAACGGTTGAGCTCAAAAATGGAAAACAGGCCAAGTACATATCTGAAGTGTATGGCCGAGAAGGATTATTTGATGGTGTGCCCGAGGTGCTGACAATGGATGAGCAAATCATGTTTTTAAGGGCTTACACCAGGGAATCATATAGGCTGATACACGGGAAGTAGATCTCATGGTTGGGGCAACAGCTCGTGTCCAAGTCCCCAATACAGAGCTCCCAACCATATCATGCCAAACAGATCATCAGAGACTTCTTCCCAGGCCGGTGCTGAAAAAGGGTCACTTCTCATCTGATCAAGAGGATTAAGAGACCAATCTATCTGCCAAAATAAGTGGGACTCGTCAATAACTTAGAGGTTTTGGCTGCATTGGTTCAGGGGAGTTTGTTGGACCAAAAGAACCAATGAGCCTGATCAGAGAAACCTCTAAGTCCCACAAGACATCACAACAGCTGAAGAAGACCTGATCAGCTGTTCTACAAAGTCTGAAGAATACAACTGCTGAAGTACGTCTGAAGTACTGAAGACAAAGACTGAGACAACAGCTGAAGATCTAAAGTCTGAAGACTTCAACAAGTACTGAAGACAAAGACTGAAGATCAACAGCTGAAAGACAAAGTCTGATGTTCAAGTACTGAAGACATCAGCTGATGTTAACAGCTGATGACACAGCTGAAGAGGGCTTCTTCAGTTGTTGTGATGATTTTTCTTCTTCAGTAGTTTTTTTTCCTCAGTAGTTTGTTTATTTTTCTTTTCAGTACTTGTAAAAACTGAAGAGGTGTTCTTCAGTTGTTGTAGTTTCAGTAGTTTTATGTTTTTCAGTAGTTGTAAATGAGATGTTTAACACTTAGGAACATTTGTAAGAAGATGTCAGTTGTTGACATCTTCAGTAGTTGTTAAACATCAGTAGTTATAAAACGGTTACATGTCACTTTCAAGTGACATCAGCCTACGTCATTCTTTTCTTTATAAGGAAAGATGACTCACTGTAATCGTGCCTTCAAGGCCGACAATCCTAATGCAATATTCCTTTTGTCGGATACTTCTCTCTCTATAACAAAATTCTTTTATCGTTTTATATCAATTGTTCTTGTTGAATTTGTCTAATTCTGAGCTATTCCGCTGCTATATCTGTTCAATCGATTAAACCAAGGGCTGAGATCCTAAACAAGGCATCTTCTACTTTTTTGTTCCATCTATGACAAAAGCATTGAGTACAGGAGACATTCCATTGCGAGTCTGTACCCTTGTTTTCACACCTTCATAGACTTCTCATAGATGTTCTTAGCTGGATGAGTGTTGTGAATCCTAAGCCTAGGAATCACCTCTAGTTGCAAAGATAGACCCAAATTGAATGAAAAAGAAACATCATCAATGTTGGTTGACTGAGAAGCTGCATTAATAGTGCCGTTCCTCAAAACGCTATTTCCATCAGGTTGGTGTTGTTCATTATCAGCTGATGACTTGTGAGAGTCACATGTTGATAACTGGTTGAAGCTCCACTGGTTCCTGAGGTAGTCATGTTATCGGATTTATTAGTGTGGGAGCTTGATATTCAGAGACTCTTGGAGAACATGGAAAAGGTCTGGGCAACTCAAACGCTTGATCATTATCAGAGTCACTTTGACTACCTGTTCCAGCTGAAACATTCTCACAAGATGGTTTAGAATAGTTTGGAAACAATACTACGTCATAAATATGATTAGGGTCATTCCCCCTAACACAAGGAGTGTGCTCATTAACAATAATGTTGGATGATTCCTCAAATTGTTGATTTTTAATGTTGTAAACTCTATAAGCAATAGAGTTAGAGGAATATCCAATAAAGATAGCATCATCCGACTTTTCAGCAAGTTTTTGCCTAATTGTCATTTGAGTTAAGTATGGTACACCTACTGCCAAGGACCTTAGAAAGCCAATGAACGATGGCCTCTTGTTCCATAGATCATAAGGGGTTTTTCCATGTGGCTTAACTATAAGAACCCTATTATGCACATAGCATGCAAGGTTGACTGCCTCTGCCCAGAATGTTAGAGGCAGCTTTGAATCAGCTAACATGGTTTGAGCAGCCTCAATAAGTGTCTTATTCCTCCTCTCAGCAACACCATTTTGTTGAGGAGTTCTGGGAGCACTATATTATCTTGCAATCCCTTTTGAGTTTGAGAATAAGTCAAGAACTTGATTCTTAAACTCAGTCCCTTAATCACTTCTTATTATCTTAACCTGTGATCAATTTGATTTTTTATATTAAGAATAAAAGATTTTAAAGTTTCAGCAGTTTCATCTTTAGTTCTTAAAAAGAATATTCATGTAAATCTTGTAAAATCATCAACAATCACAAGGCAATATGATTTCCTTCCAACACTCATTATACTTCTGGGACCAAAATAATCCATGTGCAAAAAGTGTAATGGAGTACTGATAGAGTTAACAACCTTGGATGTATGAGAAGCTGCATTAATAGTTGCCCGTTCCTTCAAAACGCTATTTCCATCAGGTTGGTGTTGTTCATTATCAGCTGATGACTTGTGAGAGTCACGTTGTTGATAAGTGGTTGAAGCTCCACTGGTTCCTGAGGTAGTCATGTTATCAAATTTATTAGTGTGGGAGCTTGATATTCAGAGACTCTTGGAGAACATGGAAAAGGTGTGGGCAACTCAAAAGATTGATCATTATCAGAGTCACTTTGACTACCTGTTCCAGCTGAAACATTCTCACAAGATGGTTTAGAATAGTTTGGAAACAATACTACGTCATAAATATGATTAGGGTCATTCCCCCTAACACAAGGAGTGTGCTCATTAACAATAATGTTGGATGATTCCTCAAATTGTTGATTTTTAATGTTGTAAACTCTATAAGCAATAGAGTTAGAGGAATATCCAATAAAGATAGCATCATCCGACTTTTCAGCAAGTTTTTGCCTAATTGTCATTTGAGTTAAGTATGGTACACCTAGCCAAAGGACCATAGAAAGCCAATGAACGATGGCCTCTTGTTCCATAGCTCATAAGGGGTTTTTCCATGTGGCTTAACTATAAGAACCCTATTATGCACATAGTATGCAAAGCTGACTACCTCTGCCTAGAATGTTAGAGGCAGCTTTGAATCAGCTAACATGGTCTGAGCAGCCTCAATAAGTGTCTTATTCCTCCTCTCAGCAACACCATTTTGTTGAGGAGTTCTGGGAGCACTATGTTGTCTTGCAATCCCTTTTGAGTTTGAGAATAAGTCAAGAACTTGATTCTTAAACTCAGTCCCTTGATCACTTCTTATTATCTTAACCTTGTGATCAATTTGATTTTTTATATTAAGAATAAAAGATTTTAAAGTTTCAGCAGTTCATCTTTAGTTCTTAAAAAGAATATTCATGTAAATCTTGTAAAATCATCAACAATCACAAGGCAATATGATTTCCTTCCAACACTCATTATACTTCTGGGACCAAAATGATCCATGTGTAATAAGTGTAATAGAGTACTGATAGAGTTAACAACCTTGGATTTATGAGATGTCTTACGCTTCTTTCCTTTCAAGCAAGCAACACAGTTATCTTTATAGAAAAATTCATTTTAGGTAAACCATGTACTAGTTTGTTTTTCACCATGTTATTCATTGATTTAAAATTCACATGACACATTCGTGTAAGCCATAAGGTTGACTCATCACTATCATCTTTGGAAAGAAAGCATGACACTTCACCCAGTGGGGAAGCATTGTTCATATCTAACTTGTACATATCCCGTTTCTTGTGAGATCTAAGAAGCACCAATTCCCGAGGAATGGTCATCTTGGGATTGAGAATAATGCACTCATGTTCTATGAAAAGCATTTGATGTTTTTGATCACAGAATTAAGAAACACTTAACACGTTATGTTCACACTGTTTGACAAAGTGAACTTTGTGGACTTTTAAGTTCCCATTGGATATACTTCCTCTGCCAGAAATATATCCTCCGGTCTCACCTCCAACTGGACAGGACCTCCATCAAAATGTTGAAATTGTTGAAGGAGATATCTATTCCCTATCATGTGCCTGGAGCATCCACTATCCACAATCCATATATTCTTATTCTTATCATGTGGATGTTCCTTTGAGTTGTTTGTTCCAACCATGAGTGCTTGAGTATGGGTTACATCTTGTGCCATAAAGCTCCAATCAACTTCTTAAGCCATAATAACTGTCTCAATTGACTTTCCAACAACTTTAGGTGTTGTAGGATGTGTGGAGGCATGAGTAGATCCCGAATTTGATTTGGGAGCTTTGCATTCCCTAGCAAAATGACCCTGCTAGTTACAGTTGTAACACTTGGCATTTGCTTTGTCGAACCCAAACTTACTGCTAGTTAGGTTCTGAGGGAACTGCCTTCCAGTCCTTTTGAAGAACTTATTCGCCCTGTAGGTTAACAGAGCCATTTGTTTGTCTATGTCCATGTATTCCACATCAACACTCCAGATCTTCAAAGCAAAACTGAAAATCAATAGAGTGTCTTCTTCCTGAGACAAATGCATAGCTGTGCTGAAAAGGAATCGATTGAGCCTATTAAGACCTTGGATTCTCAAGAAATGTAATGCAAGGCCCAAAGGAACAAGATGGCTGCTGATAATATGTCAGGTACTACTGACGTTGTGGGGGTCTTGATCCTTCTGCAACTATAAGTGCATTACAAGCAGGAAGGATTGAAGGTCTGCTCACTTGGCGGCCACTCTTGTTCTCCATCTCTACATGATATCCATCTAGAATACCGTATAGTTCCATCATGGTGAGGGAGTTCAGGTTTTTGTCCTCTTGATAGAGATAGTAGAACGTCCACTCATTGGGAAGTGCACTCATGAGTTTCCTTGAGAGATCTCTCAATTCAGGAGTTACTCCCACAGACTGAAGGGAGGAGATAAGATCCAGTACCTAAAGTATTATGGGCTCAGGGTCTCTCCAGCAATGTGAGTAAAGATCGTAACTGTTGCTTCATTGAATCTTTCTTTGAGTCATTGTAGTTTGCGTACATGTTGGTTAAGGCATCAAACAGTTCTTTAGCTGACTAGCAATGCTCAAACCCCACCATGATCGAGTTGGGTATAGCAGTCATCATAACAGTCATGGACTTGCCATCAATATCAAGTCATTTATGGTCTTCTTCAGAGTAATCTTCCACCACCTTCTCTATCATTGCACCATCTCTAGCAGGTGCTACAACCTTTGGCTTGTAAGGTCCATTGGCATTAGATCTCCATATTCGACTGTCTTGATATCTGATAAACCCTTCAATATGTTCGCTCCATTGTCTGAAGTTTTCTAGGGTGATGATAGGTGCTTTAGTCATCGTCCCCATTTCATATTCAGATTTCTAGTTAAGGGCCATTTTGAGTGTAGTGAGTAGGTAAGTGAAAAAGAGGTTGATTAGGATGGTAAGATCACACAATCAAGAGCCTAAAAAGCTCTGATACCAATTGCAGGATTGGTTTTTATAGTCAACACAAGTATTTTCTCACAAATTTAATAAGTAACCCTCAAGTTTGTGATGAAGCATAATTATTCTAAGAGTTGATGATAATATACTAAGTAAATCAAAGGAAACACAAGAGAATAATTTTTCAAGATACTTGTATATATTATTTCTCAACTCAAAGTATTACAAGACTCTTACAAGAATGATACATGAGTTACAATGAGAAGCTATATATACTACTACCTACAGCCGGATATACTTTGATACTAGCTGGAAACCTTATACTAAAGAAAATACTACGAAGCTAAAGTTAAGGTATCTTAGATAAAGTATTATCTATGATATGGTAGTCATGACTTGTCCATAGCTTACCTTTTGTCACCAACAAAAGTTGGCAACTATACTAAGTGATAAAGGTAAACAATAGAATAAAGTATGGTCAACTACATGGGTTTTATAGAAAAGCCATGTAGTATATTAGAGGTCTGTAGCGGAGTGTCTGAGGGACCATACTTATGTCCATTAGTTCATTGTAGCTACTTCCGAAGTATAAGTGGCTTCGGAAGAACAAGACTTATACTTCGGAAGTGACTACTTCTTCTGAGGCTTCCTTGGGACTTCATACTTCGGAAGTTGTAGTCTTCATTTCTTCTAAGTGTAGAAGCTTCAGAAGAGCAGAGAATTTGTCTTTGAAAGTTGGAGTTTTTCTTTGGAAGTTGATCTTTCACTTGACTTTGGAAGAACTACATTTCTCTTCAGAAGTTCCACTCTTAGCTTCGGAAGTCTTTTATTAATTGTACCAAAATAGTCTAAGTGTTTGGTTTTGGTTGCACCAGTCTTTCTAGATCCAACAATATTGCTATAAAATATTTTTACAAATGTTAGACTTAGTTTATTTTTATAAAAATAGACTTTAAACAATAGTTTAAATCATTAAATTATTATTGGTCAATATGTTATCTTTAATTATAGATTAATCATGATAATTATAAAATTTACATACATTTTATAATTAAATTTCACAAATTATTATAAAGGACTTAATTTCATTTAATTTCATAAATCATTATAAAGGAATAATTATAATTTCTTTCATTGGATCAAAATATATAACTACGATTTCAATAGCTAATCTTATTTATTTATAAAAACCCTAAATTCTTATCAGAAATCCTAGTTCATGATTAATCGTTAATCTTATTGTAAACTTTAATCTTGTAACATAAACGTTTAGGTATCTTGTAAAAGAATTCATTGGAGCCTCGTTTATTTCTTATTATCACCTTATATGTATGTCATGTGAGTTTTCATGCCCCTCTTTTATTATTTCACACCTTTTTGAGGTGAAACATGTTAACATATAAACCTACACTTGTAAAACTTTTGATACTTGTAAACACACATGAAATTCATCCATATATTTTGTCATGGTCATTGGTATTATTGTGAGTTTTATATGATAGACATTATATGTCGACAATCATTAACTATTGCTATCATGAAGACGTCATAGATCTTTGGGACTCACAAGCCTATTTGGTGCTTAAGCCGAGATTATTGCCGGCTCCTGATGATGTATGCTTGTTCATCATGGGAACCAAGTACACTTATCTAATTGTTATACTTGTAAATGCTATTTGTGGTCAAGGTTTGATTGTAGCTATATGTTATTTATAAACTTGCTTTATTCGTAACCATTGACAAGAATTACTACTTGTAAACTTTTTATATATATATACACACACACATATATATATACATATATATATACACATACACACACACACACACAGATATATATATATATATATAATATATATATATATAATATATATATATATATATATATATATATATATATATATATGCATGCTTAACCCATGTAACTCACCAACTTTCAAAGTTGACACTTCATTTTTAACATGTTTGAGGGTAATGCACAAGGTTGATGATTATCTTTGAAGCATGCTTACACCTAGGATTTGGACCTAGGAAAATAAATAAAATATCTTGAAACTTAGGTGTTGACCTTTGTTTACTTTATTTCATTAAGACATTTGTGGTTATGAACAATCTTAACCCTCACATCTCGACGTTTTCGCCGTTAAGGTTGGGGTGTGACAGATTGGTATCAGAGCCTATAACTATAGAGATTCTGGTTATTAGAAATGGTGACCTAGACTATAGTTGATGCATGAACCTCATAAAACAAATCTTCATGATCTTGCAATATATTTTGTTGCATGCTACATGATGCTACCTGTTTTGGAATGGCTCTTAATGTGCAACTTGATGCCTTTAGTTAGGTTTGCCTTGTAATTGAGAAACTTGGTTGCCTTGTCTCCCTTAAAACTTATTCTTAATCCTTTATTCCCTCGATGATAAAACCTCTTAAACTTATTCTCGACGACACATGGGATCGTAGGCTTTATATCGAAAGGTTCAAATCTTTAGACTTTATGTCTAATCTCTGAAAATTTCGTCAAGGTTTTAATTCCATGAACCTAAAGAAATATTGTGTGACGCATAGACACCTGTATTATGGATTTCATGGCAAAAAGCCTTTGGGCTAAGATAAGTATTTCGCATAAATCCTGTGGGACTAGATATGCTTACCTGGGGATTTCTAGGATGAGTGATAAACTATGGTCAATATACACAAGTTTCTAAGGCAATTGGAGTTAACTCACCTTGACGTGTCAACGTTTCCAAATGGTAATGTGTTACCAAATGGAATCATTCCATGTGTGTTTTACAAGTCTTGAATGATCTTGTTTGATTTGTTATCTCTTACCTCCAAATTACTTTGACTAACTTACTTTGTATCCACCATGTCTCGTCACCATGGAAAACGTGGAAGCTCTAACCTCAAACTAGCCACCATGATTGCCCGTTAAATGGCTGTTGTCATTCCGACTATGGCTGTTGAATTGAATATCACCTTGATGACCAATTCTAGCAACAACACCAATGGTGATAGGCAAGGGGAAAATAATGCTAATCAAGTATGTAACAATCAAACCTGCATGTTCAAGCACTTTAGCTCATGCAAACCCACTAGCTTTAGTGGAAAGGAAGGAGCCACCGGACATCTTGAGTGGTTCGAAAGAATGGAAAACACTTTTATTAATTGTGAGTGTCTCGAGGCGCTCAAAGTCCGTCATGCCACTAGTATGCTTCAACAACGGCACTTACATGGTGGAATAGTGAGAAAAGGAATCGTAGTCATGAGGCTATCTTGACACTAACTTAGGATGAGTTCAAGAACATTGCTATCCAAATGTTCAGCCCAAGAAGTGAGTTGCAAAAGTTGGAGGATGAGTTTTAGAATCTCAAACAAGATGGTGGAGACCATTTGGCCTATTCCACAAGGCATCACGAGTTGAGCATCCTATTACTTCACATGGTTGATATTGTTCCCCGAAACATCAAGAAATTCATCAAGGGGGTGCCACCTCAAATCCAAGATACCGTGATGGAAAGTAGACCCACAACTTTGGAAGATGCCATTACCATCACCGCTCAACTTACTGAAAACCATATACGAGCGGAAGGTTGAACAGGCGGTCCCTGAAGCAGCTAAGGAGATAAGAATGTACCATCTAACAAAAACAAGAAATGCATGTTCACACCAGCTCGTAATTTTGTTTTGGTTGCACCAAGGTACCTTAAAGACAACCTGTTCCGATGGCACAAGCACATGTTGCTAGGGCTAAGACTGGTCCTCTATCTTTGTGCAAGGTCTGTAGGTTTCATCACTTGGTAATACCCTGTGCCATATCTGTACATTGTGTGGTAAATATGGACACTTGGTCGCTACTTGTCACCATGCACCAAACAATGTTGCGTTGGTTGTGAATCATGCTTGCTACAATTATGGGGAACCTGGTCATTTTCGCCCATAATGCCCTCATCTTGCAGGTATTGTTCCACAAGTCAGAGGACGTGCTTTCAACCTCAATGCAAACCAAGTACCAACAAACAATAATGTGATGAACGGCAAGTCCAATCCAACTTCAACTTTATGAACTAAGTTCTATTGTTGCTTTACCTTTATTGTTAAATGTCTTTAAAAGTGAGCAAGTATGTTTCTTATTAATAATTCTTATGCCTAGGTTCTATTTGATTTTGGAGCCGATAAGAGTTTTCTCTTGTTAGAATTTGAGCATGTAATTGCTAAACCACATATGAAATTAGAAAGACTCCTTACCGTTGAAGTCGCCAATGGAGAACCTATCACTGTTAATGTCCTCATTCGTGATTGCAATTTGAGCCTAACGAGCATGATTTCTTTATCGACCTTATTCCTATGAAACTTGAAAGCTTTGAAGTTATCATTGGCGTGGATTGGTTAGCCAAGCATCATGCGGAAATTATTTGCTTCAAGAAATGTGTTCGAATTCTGTTGCCTTCAGGGGATACATTGAAGGTATTCGGTGAAAAATCATGTAAGGGACTTACACTCATGTCATGTACTCAGTCCTGAAAATGCAAAAGCAATAATTACATGGCTTTCTTGGCTTACGTGGTCAACACAAAAGTCAAAGAGAAATGTGAATGAGGATGAATTTGAGTTTGGGTAAAGTTGGAGTGGAGAATATCTTAAGGGCAGTAAAAAATTGCAAGTAAAAAAATGAAAGTGAGTAGTCAGGATTATTTAAAAGAGGGTGGAAAGGCGGTAATGGAGGTTAGGATAAGGTGATGTGATGTTTTAGTGGAAGAAATGACAGAGGCGGTAAGGTTAAAATCAGTTAAATAATCCGACATCATTAACAAAATCTTTGCTTTTTACAGTGTGGGGCTCAAGAGATTTCTGTTACACAGTAAAAATCTCAGTTCTGAATATAAAACATTTCCGAAGGTAATTTTTCTTCCGAAGGCAATACTTACTTCCGAAGCAAAGACTTTGCTTCCGAAGGTCAGGATTGCTTTTGGAATGGAGAGTGTGTGTAAGCCTCGAAGTAGACCCGATATGAAATCAATCGCTTTTTCCGAGACCAAAAACTCTTCTGAGAAGAAAATTATCCTTTGAGAAATTTTTTCTTCGAAAGAATCATGAAGTATCTTCCGAAGGTGAATTTCTCTTCGGAAGGAATTTATACTTCAAAAATTTCAAAGAGATCTTTTGTAACAGGCCTTAAATTGTATTGACATAAGACATTACATATTAAAAGGTTTTCAAAAGAGGTTGGCTAATCAATGTTTATCATCCCAATAGTTGTGATGAGATACTTGAATCTTTGTTCATCAAAAGCATTGGTGAACAAGTCAGCATATTGTTCATTTGAGTCAACTTTGATTAGCTTAATCAGATTTTTCTCATGAATATCTCTAATGAAATGGTACCTGATGTTAATATGCTTTGTCTTGGAGTGCTTTACCAGATTTTCAGTAATGAAAATAGCATTGTTGTTGTCAATATGGATAGGAGTACTCATACAGTTGAATCCATAGTCTAACATCTGATTCTGAATCCATAGCAGTTGAGCACAGCAGCTAGCAGCGGCAATGTATAGAGCTTCAAAAGTTGATGTAGAGACACAAGATTGTTTATTGCATTGCTATGAGATGATCCTTCCACTAAGAAACTGACATTCTCCTGATGTGGATTTCTTGTCAATGTTGCAGCCACCATAGTCACTGTCAGAGTATCCATAGAGATTGAAATCCTTGTTTCTGGGATACCAGAGACCTAGTTTGGGTGCTCCTTTGAGTTATATGAGGATTCTCTTAACGACAGCTAGATGAGACACCATTGGAGCAGCCTAATATCTTACACAGATGCAGGTAGCAAACATGATATCAGGTCTACTGGCTGTGAGATACATCAGAGAACCAATAATTTCCCTATACTAATGTTGATCAGTATCCTCCCCCTCAAGGTCAGGACAAAGATTGTGGTTTTTGGGTATGGGTGTCTTGGTAGGCTTACAATCTTTCATCTCAAATCTTTCTAAGATGTGAAAAACATACTTAGATTGATTAATGAAAAAACCTTCATTTGCTTCACCTAAATTCTAAGGAAAAAGTCCAATTTTCCCATGGAACTCATCTTAAACTTTTTCTTCATAATGCTTTCAAAGTCCTACACATTTGGTCATTTGAAGAACCAAATATGATGTCATCGACATAGACTTGAACAAGCAAAATGTCCTTTCCAGACTTTCTGATGAAGAGAGTCTTGTCAATGGTACCTCTAGTGTAGCCATTCTTTAGAAGAAACTAAGACAAAGTCTCATACCATAGCCTAGGCGCTTGGTGCAATCCATATAGAGCTTTTCCAATTTTCACACATAGTTGGGGTGCTGTGGGTCTTCAAATCATGGAGGTTGCCACACATACACTTCCCTATCTATATCCCTATATCGAAAGGCACACTTGACATCAAGCTGGTAAACAGTGAAGTCCTTGGATGCAGCATAAGCAAGGAAGATCCTAACTGCCTCAAGTCTTGCAACAGGTGCAAAGACATTAGTATAATCGATTCCTTCCTCTTGGGTGTATCCTTGAACTACAAGTCTTGCTTTGTTCTTGATGATCAAGCCTTTATCATCTCT
This sequence comes from Flaveria trinervia, assembly GCA_025506515.1. NCBI lineage: Eukaryota > Viridiplantae > Streptophyta > Magnoliopsida > Asterales > Asteraceae > Flaveria > Flaveria trinervia. Next base: position 77,679,586 of record CM046443.1, on the reverse strand, counting down.
CTTGTTCCTGAAAACCCATTTAGTTCCTATAGGTACTTGACCAGATGGTAGCGGACATAGGTTCCGTACCTTCTGTCTCTTGAATTGACGTAGCTCCTCTTGCATCAATCAAGCCAGCTACTATCTTTCAAGACATCTTCCACCTTCTTGGGTTCCATCAGGGATAAAAAGATTGAGTACAAGCATACATTCCCATGATGAGTCTGCCCTCTTGTTCTCACACCTTCAGAGACATCCCCTATGCTTTTTCTCAGTTGGATGAGTGTTATATATCCTAAGACGAGGAATCACTTCCAGTTGCAGAGATAGATCCAAATTGCACATATTCTACTCAGGAACTGGTATACTCTGTCCAACTGTTGTTTCATAGTCATTCAAGGAGGACTGATTGAATGAATGAGAAACATCATCAATGGTTGGTTTAGAAGTAGTATTAACAGTTGCCTGTTCCTTCAGAACACTACTTCCTTCTACCTGGTGTTGTGGTGGATCACCTGATGAGTTTTGAGGCTCAGCAAGTGATTCACTTGTTGAAGCTTCACTATTCCTTGGTATGGTTAAGTTGTCAGATCTGTGAGTGGTGGAAGCTTCATTTATTGGAGCTCTTGGAGAATTTGGAAGAGGTCTGGGTAGCTCAAACAGTTGATCATCAATAGCAGCATCAACATCATTTTGAGCACCTGTTCCAGCTGAAACATTCTCACAAGATGATTTAGAATAGTTTTGAAACAATTCTAAATCAAAGATATGATCAGGGCCATTCCCCCTAATAGAAGGAGTTTGATCATCAACAACTATATTGGATGACTCCTCAAATTGTTGATTCTTAATGTTGTATACTCTATAGCTTTGGAGCTAGAAGAGTATCCAACAAAGATAGCATCATCCGACTTTTCAGCAAATTTTGCTAAATTGTCTTTTGTGTTAAGTATGGTACATCTGCTGCCAAAGGACCTTAGAAATCCAATGAACGGTGGCCTCTTGTTCCATAGCTCATAAGGGGTTTTTCCATGTGGCTTAACTACAAGAACTCTATTATGCACATAGCATGTAGTGCTAACTGCCTCTGTCCAGAAAGTTAAAGGTAGTTTTGAATCAGCTAACATAGTTCAAGCAGCCTCAATAAGTGTCCTGTTTCTCCTCTTAGCAACACCATTTTGTTGAGGAGTTGTAGGAGCACTATATTTTCTGGCAATCCCTTTTGAGTTACATAATGAGTCAAGAACGAAGTTCTTAAACTCACTCCCTTGATCACTTCTAATTATTTTAACCTTGTGATCAATTTGATTTTCTATTTTAAGAATAAAAGATTTTAATGTTTTAGCAGTTTCATCTTTAGTTCTTGAAAAGAATACCCATGTAAATCTTGTAAAATCATCAACTATCACAAGGCAGTATGATTTCCTTTCAATTCTCATTATACTTGTGGGACCAAAAAGATCCATGTGCAATTAGTGTAATGGAGTAGTGATAGAGTTAACACATTTGGATTTATGAGAGATCCTGTGTTGCTTTCCTTTCAGGCATGCAACACAATTATCTTTAGGCAAACCATGTACCAAGTTATTTTTAGCCAATTTATTCATTGTCTTAAAATTTACATGACACATACGTTTATGCCATAGTCTTGACTCATCACTATCAGCTTTGGAAAGAAAGCATGATACTTCACCTATTGGGGAAGCATTGTTCATATCCAGCTTGTACATATCCCCTTTCCTTGGAGATCTAAGAAGCACCAATTCCGGAGGAATGGTCATCCCAGGTTTGAGGATAATGCACTCATGTTCTATGAAAAGCATCTGATGCTTTTGATCATAGAATTGAGAAACACTTAACAGATTGTGTTCAAGCTGTTTAACAAGTTAACTTTGTCAACCTTTAACTTACCATTGGATATACTCCCTTTGCCAGAAATATATCCTTCGGCCTCACCTCCAAATTGGACAGGACCTCCATCATAGTGTTGAAACTATTGAAGGAGAGATCTGTTCCCTATCATGTGCCTGGAGCATCCACTATCCACAATCCAAACATTGTTGTTCTTGTCATATGGAAGTCCCTGCACATAAGATGAGATTGTTAGTTTTGATTGGAAGCCCAAGTCTTGTTGGTCTTGGGTTCTTCCAAGGATGATGACATAATTGAACCAAAAGATATGCATGGGGGTTCAATAGATGTCTTTGAAGAAGAGGTTTGGGTTGCAACATCTTCCTTGATCTTCCAGTCCATCCTTTGCTCAATCTTGGAGGATGAGCTTATAGAGGCTTTTGCAGCATGGCCTTCTTCCGAAGCTTCTTTCTTTTCGGAAGAAGTCTTCATCACCTTTTCTTTCGAAGCAGTCTTCTTCTAGGATGGTTTCAAGGGAATCTTCTTGTTCTTCTGAAATTTAGTAGCATTTGCTTCTGAGGCCATTTTCCCTTCGGAAGAAAGATTTTCTTCCGAAAGCAACCTTGCTTTGGAAACCAGCTTTCCCTTCTTCATCACTTGAACCATTTGAAAAGGTCCAAATGTGAAACCTTCCATGACTCCTTCTTTTCTAACATTATTTGCATAATGTGTGCTTGCAGGATTGTAGTAACAATATTTTTCCATGTGGTTGGGCATGCCACACACAATGTATGCAATGTTAGTGTTTTGGGACTGTGAAGGTTGCTGTTTCTTGGGCTTCTTCTCATCATCAGCAACCTTTCACTTCAACTTCTGATCCTTTGGTAGGACAAGAGTGCTAGTATTACACTCGTTTCCTAAATCAGAAGTACATAACACTTGGAATCCAGCTGAGATAAAGACACCTTTCTGCTTTGGGTCAATCTTTAGCTTAGACTCAGCCACTTTCTTAGGCAGTTCTTCTAGCAGCTTTAGCTCTACTTCTTCTGGCCTTAGTGGTTAGGATTTGATCTTCACAGGAGGAGATGGGTACTTCTACCTGTTTCTTCCCTGTGGTGACCACTATTGTTGCTTCATCCTTCAACTCTTGTGAGGAAGGGTCAATAGTTGGAACCTCTTGCTCCTCAGTACCACATCTAGGTTGTCTGATAGACTCATAAGAGTGTAGTGATGCAAGAATAGCTTGGAAGTTTTGCTCAGAGATAGCATGCTTCCTGGCCTGAGCCTTAGCAGTGACAAGCTGGGCTTGAGCCTCAGACAATTTGGATATCAGATCCTTGATTTGAGTCTTGTAGTTGGTGTGTTCATGTTTTAAACGAGACACAGTTTTCTCTAACTCCTTGATTTTCTTCTGATAGTCGGACTCAGCTCTCTTAAAATCAGATTTTAAAATATTTAAAGACTCAATATCAGATCTGATTTCCATATTGTAATCTTGATAAAGTTTAACTTTAGCTATACAGGTTGGAGTACAGAGATGTTCATATACCTGAGTATCATATGTTCCTGCCATGAGAGCTTGAGCAAGAGTCACATCCTGTACCATGAAGCTCCAATCAACTTCTTGAGCCATTGCAGCTATTTCAGTTGACTTTCCAGTGGGCTTTGAGGTTGAGGGATGTGTGGAGGCCTGTGAGGATCCCGGAATGGTCTTGGGAGCCTTGCATTCCCTTGCAAAGTGACCGAGTTGGTTACAGTTGTAACACTTTGCTTTGGTCTTGTCAAACTCAAACTTGTTGGTAGTTGGGTTTTGAGGGAATTGCCTTCCAGTTCTCTTAAAGAACTTTTTCGCTCTATAAGTTAAAAGATCCATCTATTGGACAATGTCCACATACTCTACATCGTATGGATTAAAACACTCAAGATCATCAAAACAGTATTGTAAATCACCGAAGTGTCCACTTCCTGAGACAAAGGCACAACTTTCCTGAAAGGAGTTGTGTTGAGCCTGTTGACCTTGGTGTCTCAGGAAAAGTGATGTATGGTCGAGAAGAGCAGGATGGCTGCTTGTAAGTCAGGTAGTGCGGAGGTTATGGGGGTGCTGAGCCTTCTGCAACCATTAAAGCATTGCTAGGAGGAAGACTAAGAGGTGGGCTTGCTTGGTGGACCTTCTTACTTTCCATCTCTAAACGATATCCATCAAGGATGCCATAAAGTTCAGTCATAGTGAGAGTGTTCAAGTTCTACGTCCTCTTGATAGAGACATAGTAAAATGTCCACTCATTTGGAAGAGCACTGATGAACTTTCTCGTGAGATCTCTGAGTTTAGGAGTGATCTTCACTGACTGAAGAGAGAAGATAAGATCCATATACCTGAAATACTACTGGTTGAGGGTCTCTCTAGCAATATAAGTGAAGTTCTCGAACTGCTGCTTCAGTGAGTCCTTCTTTAAGTCGTTGGAGTTTGAATACATCTAAGCAAGAGCATCAAACAATTCCTTTGCAGACTTACAATGCTCAAACCCCACCATGATGGAGTTCGGTATTGCAGTCATGAGAATTGTCACAGCATTGCTGTTGATGTCTATCTTTTTTCGGTCTTCATCAGAATAGTGTTCAACAGCTTTTTCTATCATGGCACCGTTTCCACCAGGTGATGCCACCTTTGGCTTATACGGGCCATTGACAATGGGGTTCCACATCTTGCTGTCTTCGTATCTGATGAAGCCTTCCATTCTTCTGCTCCAAGACGTGAAATTTTCAGGTGTAATGATGGGAGCCTTTGTCATAGTTCCTATCTTTACTTCGGATTTGTTAAGGGCCATTTTGAGTGAGTGAGTTGTAGGGAGGAGTGAAAAACAGGTTGATTTGGATGGTTAGATCACGCAATCAAGAGCCTAAGAAGCTCTGATACCAATTGCATGATCGGTTAAAGTCACTTAACACATTGTTTTTCTTTCAAACTCACTGGAACAACACTCGGATGAAGATAGAGTTAATAAGAGTTGATCACAATATAGTAAGTAATAAAGAACGCAAAAAGTAATTTTCAAGGTACTTTCATGTAAGGCCCCGTTCCCGGGACGCTTACAGCTGTTTTCTCATCGCACATAAAACGTATAATTACCTTTGTATCTCATAAAATCACAGCAGAAAACTAAAACAATCCTTCATTTCCAAGTAAATGCTTTTGCAAATTAATACAACATTCATACAAAATAACTTGTTTGCATTACAATGCAAAAACATTAATCAAAAGAATGCCATCCCAAAAGAGCTGAGTAGTCGTCCGTGCCACCCTCAGCAACCATTACCTGCCAACTGGAAACACATCAAAGTCAGCGTTGCTGAGTGAGTTCTAGTTTTATAAATAAAACATACTTTACTTTCATATAAAACCGTTTGTTACTTATACATGATCACACATCGTACGTACATATAGATAACATCATTATTATCTTCTTCATTCGTTCATTCATTCTTTCATTACTTTACTTGCGCATCGGACATCATCCTTACCAATACCATGTGCCACACCCCGTTAGTCGTAGCTACCGGGCCGAAGTCAACAAATGAACAGCTAAACGTATGCCACGGTACTAGGAGTAACCATCAGTCTTAGCTACTGGGCCGAAGTCAACAAATGAACAGCTAAACGTATGCCACAGTACTAGGGGTGAGCGGTAGAGGTTCTACATTCAGGTTCAATCACCAAGAAGGACCCGTTATCCGATGTGTGCAAGACGTTTCATTCGTTCATTAATACATGCATTCATTCATCATGTTCCTCTTTCTTTATCTTTCACTTTACGTTACATAATACTTCATTCATTCATCATAACAGGTAAAGCCATAGGAAAGATAACATGCATCACACTAAGGAACATTAACATGCATCAACATCACATCATACAGGGCAACATCATACATACACAACATGCAACATCATCACCCTCATCGTGCCCGACATGCTTTCTAAGAACTCGATCGTCGTCTTAAAACTATTATGGGAACCTTTACATCAAAACTTACATCTGCACTTTCCCCCGAAAGTCAGAAGTCAATCTACACCTTCCTCGGGTACAACAGCCCTATTCGGGCGTATGGACACCCTTTAGTCGCATTGCCTCCATGCGACTGAACATCATGCGAATGAACTAATACGGATGAACACCTATGCGAATGAACATCCAGTCGTGCGAATGGACAATGCGGATGAACACCTATGCGACTGGACCTTCAGTCGTGCGAATGGACCTTCAGTCGTGCGAATGGACCCCAATTGCACCCTAATCGGCCGTATGGCCTCCATTCGGCCTCCAGTCGGTCGCCTAGCCCTAACTGATGCAGAATACAGTTCATCCCGACTACAGCCGAGGGTTTTCAGCCTCCAAACTCATCTAAACCCATTTTAAGCCTAAATCGACCATCCTAAACCTTAGGGATGCATACCATAACATTATTCAAGCACAACCAAGCAAGAAATCAAGCCCCAAACGGGTCCTACGCATACATACACGCATACATACGGGTCTTCACCCAAAAACACGAGAAAGGGTCTTAAGATGTGTTCCAGCCCCAAAATCATTCAAAAACATGTAAAAGAGGGGTCCTAGAACTCACATAAACGAGCACAACGACAAGAGCTTCGATTCGGCTTGCTTCACGACGATTTTGGCGACCCGAACCAACTCGAACCAACACTTTTCCTCTTTTTCTCTTCTCTCTCTTCTTCTCTTTATGAAACTGAAATGTGGGTGTGGGGAGAGTGGGCTGCCCTCTCCCTACATATATCACCACATTTCCCAACTTTTCTTCGTTGGCGAGTTTGGTCCCTCGACTTTTGGACTTTATTTTCTTTTCTTTCGCCACCGGCTTCAAAATAATAAATATCCGGGTGTTACATTTCATATATTGCTTCTCAACTCAAATATTACAATACTCTTACAAGCTTACCTTTTTGAGTTACAATGAGAAACTATATATAATACTACCTACAGCCGGATATACTTTGATACCAGTTGGGATCCTATAACTAAAGCCTATACTACAACACTATAGTTTAAGGTATCTCAGATAAAGTCTTATGAGGGATACGGTAGTCAGGACATGTCCCTGACTTGCCTTTTATCACTAACTAAAGTTGGTAACATGTACTATCATAAAAGTAAACAGTGGAATAAAGTATGGTCAAGTGCATGGCTCTTTGAGAAAACACCATACAGTATCAGAGGTTTGCAGCGGAAATATCAGAGACCATACTTATGTCCACTGGTTCATAGTAGTGTCTTCCAAAGGTTAAATGGCTTCGGAAGAACAAGTACTTCTGAAGCCACTTATACTTCAGAAGAGGCTGCTTCTTCCGGGACTTGGGAACTTCTTCTTTTCTTCATACTTCGGAAGTATTCTTTTGATTTTTCTTTTAAGACTTGATCTTCGGAAGCATGCTCTTGACTTCGGAAGTAGAGCTTTGTCTTCAGAAGCTGATCTTTCACTTTATCTTTGGAAGAACTCTACAACCTTCGAAAGTTCTATGTTAAGCTTCGGAATCCTTTGCATTTAGCACCAAAATTATTTAAGTGATTTGGTTTTGGTTGCACCAGCCTTCTTCTTGATCTAACAGTAGTGGTGAAGATGGGAGGAGGAATGGGAGTGGATTGTGGTAAAGTTGTGTTTGGTAGTGTGGGTGAGGTGGAGGTAGTGGTAGTGGTAGTGGCAATGGTAGTGTTGGTAGTGGCAGTGGTGGTGGAAGATGTGATCAATGTGAACCTTGGTCTCTTACTCTTTTTGCCAAGGGGTTTGGCCATCCTTTTCTTCCTTGAACCATTGGCAATAGGAGCTCCCGCTGAGCTGATAGGCTAGTCAGGTGCGTAAGTGGGATCAGTGACTTCAGGATCATTGCCTGTAGTACCAGCTAGGCGTCCACCAACCACCACTTTCCCTTTCTTGGTAGTTATAATCTAGCTACCGGTTGCCTTACTAGAGGCTCATCATGTGACTCTTCTTCTTCATCTAACAGAAAGTTAGGGTGGATAGCCGCCTGCTCAGATCCACCTGGAGCATCAGATGCACCTTGTGGAGATGGTGGAGATATAGTAGAAGTGCCAGTGGCCCTTGATTGACTTGGACCAGCATCTCCACCACCTTGACTGTCATCAAGATCGTCATCATCGTCGTCGTTTTCATCGGTGGGTACCATAATAGGCTCAACATCGGAATCATTATCATCATGACACCATTTCTTGCGAGAAGGCGACACATAGTCTTCATTGGCCAGATGCCCAAACAATCTCTTGATCGGGAGCTTAACCTGCTTTCCCCGACACACCTTCATTCTTCCAAAAGTAGTGTCATTCATCACCTCTAGAATTACAACATCATCTCTTCTTTTTGGCAGCATAGGAAGCTTCTCATCTATGATCATCTGTATGAAATATGGATACATACAGAAGCCTTCCGTGCCTTTGGCTTCAAGGTTCTCGATCGAATAGGAGAGGAGCATGCGAGAAAAACTGAAAAGGTGGTTCAGTACTAGTGCAACATATCCATTCTAGATTTGGTCTGACATTTCATCAAATCCTCCCCGCCTGGAGGCAATGCACTTTAAGATCACATGTGCCAAGTATTTGAATTGCGGCCACATGTTGCTCTTGTTCAGTACGTCGACATTGATGTCTCCAGCGTACTTGATCCTAAGAAAGCAACCACGTACAATCAGAGGATGCAGCTTAGTAGGATGGGCTCCCTCTTCCCCTAAGTCTAGGACTCTCCTCAGGTCTTCTTCACGGATCTTAATGTCTTGTCTGAAAAGGGAGCTCCAGATACAGTGAGGCTCCATCGATTGGTCAACTGAGGCACTTTCCCAGAAGGCCTGCTGTGTCGATCTATATGGAGTGCAAGGTGTAAAGATGGCCTTGTAGATCCTCGATCTCCATAGAAAGGCTATAATCGTAGTGAACTCGGAAGTGTTAGAAGAAGTAGCATCTAAATGAGCATAGATGTTGTGCTTGGTGCTCATCGTCCATCTATCAGCCATATTGCTACAACACAAGAAACATATACATTAGATTTGTGCATAAGAGATTGCAGTTGGAACTTAAACTGTTTTGATCAAACAGGTTCAGTCGTGCAATTGAACCATATGACTAAGTTCAGTCGTGCGATTGCACCTGCAGCTGAGTTCAGTCATGCGATTGAGCCTGCGTCTGAACTTAGTCGTATGCTACGCCATGCGGTTGTGTCAGTCGTGCGACAGAGTCACCGATTGATTCACTCGTACGATTGGAATGTGCGCCTGGCTCAATCGTGCAACTGAGGTTCATGTGGAGTGTCTATTCGTATCTTGCACTGTTTGACACTCTAACTCTGAATCTTTGTGAAAACTATATATTAGACTTCGTGTTTAGACTCATTATATTTGTAGGGACTCTAAATAACACTTAATGTCCTTTAAATCAAGTTTTATGTCCATTTAAGTGGTCTATTTTTATGGTATTGTCCCGGTTATTGATCTTAACTGATTAGGTCACTTAGGGTTCGATTAATCCATTCATTTTGTCCGATTTCAGTTGCAAAGTACCTGCAGATGAGTAGGAAATCAGTTAGTATCACAAATGGGAGTAATCACATCGATCAACAATTTGGCAGAGTATGTGGGTGTATGGACAGTTTAAGAGAGTTTTGAAGGGTGGTAATGAATATGACCAACTAACTCCCTTATTTATACTATATTAAATTTCTATCATGTGACAGGACCCATACGCAAGATTCATTCGTGCGAGCGGGGTTCAGTCTTGCTACTGACTCAGACTCCTTCATCCGGTCGTACAGTTGGTTCATTCTTGTGATCCAATTGCTTGGCTGTCTCATACACATGGTCCAATCATGTGGCTGGCTCATACGTATGGTTCAAATGTGCAATTGGCTCATACTTATGAGCTTGACCTCATACACTTTCAAATACTTAAAATTTTAACTTTTGATACATAACATTATGACCTATGATCATCTCAGACAAGAACCTTTTAATTGAACATCATTTGATCACCTCAGACATGATCCTTTTAGTTTAGAACTGATAGGTCACCTCAGACGTGACCCCTTTTAGTGAGTGATTCACAGATTTCATCTAGTTGTATAGTCCGACATCTATGCAATAAAAGACTAGGAAACAGAAAACAACTTGAAATTAAGAAAAACAAGACATATTTTTGTGGTTTTGGGTTTGAGATGGGTGGAAACCTTTTAGAATACATCTAACCAATTTTACTTCCTGAGTAGAACAACTTCAAGTTAATTTGTTCATTTCTGGAAATATTCATTATGGAATCATACAGGTGTATAATCATTTGGGACCCCTTTTAATATGCACTTTGATTCTAGATTCGTGTTTTGTCCGAGAGTCAATAGCACTTTCAAGAAATCTTACTAAAGCTATAAGATGCACACAATGATTTTGACTGTCAAGAGTTGCAGTCATGATGATTGTCAGTATATTTGTCCACTTAAATTCATACACAGATTTTTGACTCACATTGGTGATGAGTTAGGTTTAATTATTTCAACAAGCATTTGTGGATCCCACACATATATGGTAATCAGCATTCCTTAGGAGATTTTTGAGCGGTCTACTGGTATTTGACAAGAAGAAATTATTCTAAGAGCTTTCAAAGAGATGCCAAGCCTCAGGTTAGTTCCATCGCACAACAGAGAGACACAAACTATAATGAATTCTAGAATATTTAGATTATTATGCTTATCCTTAGGTCAGTGCCACCGCACAATAGAGAGGCACACAACCTATCTTCTTGTAGGAGCATTTTTTTCTTTTGCACATAACACACCAACAACATTAGTCATTAGCTTGATTGCTCTTAGCAGTTTTTCCATGTGCTTTGCTCATTTTTATGGTCATCCATACACATTTGTGGTGTTTATTTTGCTCGTCACCCCTTATTGGAAATGCATTGATTGTGTTAACTAGGGATAAGATGAGAACCCACAGCAAGTTGAAAAAATTAGTTTGAATTTAATTCACCAATGAAGTCTACTCATCTATTGTGTTGAATCTACCAACACATCATATAATGAATTAGCAAGCTCTAGGTCTACTTTCTCTATGTTACCTCAGTAGCAGACTAGTTTTTTCTTTTTTAGTGTTTAGACTTCTCAAACTCGTAATTTGAATATAGCATGCTAAGCATTTAGATCCTTTCTAAGTCCCAACCAATTTGTTCGTTGTGTACTATCATTTTCCATAATCTTTGAATCAAAATCACAGATTTGATTTCATTTCTTTCAGCTAATCTGCCCTCCCACTTTGGTTTTTTTAAGTTAATAAAAATACTGGAACTAAGTAGATACTAAACTAAACTATTCTCCCCCTAAAATTCTAAAACCGAAAATCCATTTGTGTTTTTGGATTTTAAAAGACAGGAAAATAAAATAAAAGAAAATAAATAATAAACTAAGAAAATACTTCTCGGACTACGAACTATCTTCATCTTGAATCACATCACTTTTCTTTTTCACGCCATTAACCTCTAAAAGACATAAAAACCGAGGTTTGTCAAATGCTTTTGTGTAGAGGTCAATGCGTTGCAAATCCGAATTAATTTTAACAAACTCGATTAATTGTTTTTCAAAACAGTCATGTATAAAGTGATATTTAATACTGTTGTGTTTTGTTTTCGGGTGTTGAACCGGATTTTTGGTGAAAACAATTGTAGCAGAATTATTAATAAGGATAGGGTTGTTAGAAAATTGCAAACCATAGTCGTGCATTTGCTGTTGAATCCAAATGATTTGCAAACAACAACTTGCAGTAGTAACATATTCAGCTTCATATATTAACAGAGCAACTGATGTCTGCTTCTTACACTGCCAGGTGACCAACCATCTAACAAAGAACACATCCCACTATATGTTGTAAGCTCAAATACATCATCATGAGGATACGACAACCTGACCCTTCGGATAACGAAAAATCCTTTTAACTCCAATAAGATTATTTACTTTTGGTTTTGCCTGATATCTGGAACAGAGACACAAGGCGTACATAATATCATGACGAGAGGCTGTGAGGTACATTAGAGATCCGATCATTCCTCTGTACATGGTGGCATAAACCAGATCACCATTTTTGATGGGTGCCACGTCATGGTTTGTGGCAAGTGGAGTTTTAGCAGCCGTAGCATTCTCCATGTCGAATCGACTGAGGATATCTCCTACATATTTGGACTGATGCAGGAAGATTCCTTTTGGTGTTTGACCCACCCGTAATCCAAGAAAGAACTTCATCTCCCCTATGGCACTCATCTCAAACTCTGCTTTTGTTACAGATTCAAATTCTTTACATAATTCTTCATTTTTGTATGTGTAACTCCAGGATAATCAAACTTGAATCAAATCATGAAGAATTAGATTAAAATAATGATAATCACAATAAAACCCCTTTGATCTCTATTGATTGCTAATAATATTGTTTACAAGTAAATCCCTCAATCAATTGGTCATGCAACCATTAGTCTAATCCTAATAGCAATTAGGCTTGTAGGTACATGTGTTCCTAGTTTCTAAACTTAATGTAATATGTCTTGAATGTCGTACACTTAAGTAATGTTTGGGTACTTAATGAAATGTAAATGTTTGGTTGTGATTTATAATGTTTAATATTTTATTAATGAGTTGTGTAACACATATTGACTAGATTATATAGGTTTGTGAGTGTTTGAACTGATATACATAATGTTATAATAATGAATACATTCAAACTTGGTTAAGTGAAGTTCTCATGTGCCCGACCGGACCATGTGCCCCGACAGTGGTCATGCGTCCGAATGGCCAAGTGACTGAATGTCTATGCGCCTAATAGTCCATACGCTTGAACAACTTCATGCGACTGACTCAGTCGCATGACTGAATACTCAGTCATGCGAATGGATCAACCGCATGGCTCAATCGCACGACTGAACCATGCTAATGGTTTAGTCGCCCGAATGAGAAACCTAAACCTATAAATACCACCTAATTCGTGGAAACACGTAAGCAATATACACACTACGACTCCAAACGTACCCTAGCCATCCAGAGACCTCTAAGATCATACTCCAAGTTCATAGATCATAGTAGATCGATTCGTAATCGATTCTTAAGGTTAGATTCAATTACATAATTGTTTCTACGTGCGTTCTCACTGATTGGATCGTCAATCGCATAGGATTCCGTACTATTTGATTCGGTTACACGTTAATCAGTTAGTACATCGTCCCGTACACGACCCCTAACAAGGCTATTTATAGTGAATATAATATTCACTAATTACATTTAACCCCCTAGACTTAGGCATATTAATGAAATTACATATAAAACATAAAAATGACTAAAAACAAGATAAAATATATTTTGTTCACACAAAATATATTTATTACAATAAAACTCTTAGTCATCTAAATCTTCAACATCTCGTCTCGGATCTTCATCTCGAACGTGTCGGGTTTGACTTTTGTTGACTTTGACCGTGACGTTGACTTTTGTTGACTTTGACTGTGTTGATAATATAGACTATCTTGTACAGCTCAAACAATACTCCCCTTTATTCTATCATTATCAACGTCTTCAAACGAAATCAGCACTGAGAAGTCAACAGTAGAAAGATTTTCAAATTGAAACTTTCTGAATCTGATGAGAAAAATTATTCATCTCATAAACTCCCCCTATTTATATGCTCCCTCTTTTCGAGTGCAAGCTTTGCAAGGATATTGGAACAAATTTCCCAAATATCTAATCTTGAGTGCTTTAAAAGATGTAGGAGGAGGATTCCTAGCTCGGTATCTTCTTCAAACTTGAGGAACAGGTTCTCTGATCAAGTACACTGCTCAACTGATTATCGGCCATCACTTAAAGCAAAAATCTGAAACACATTCTCAAACACAATCTCGAAATTTTTAATTAGATCATTTAATTTTAACAAAATAAACCATGTTTATCTGTGTGTGAAAAACAATCGAACCCGTGTTTGTTTGTGCGCAATTTCTGTGAAATGCATGAAAAATGATAAAATTGTAACAACATAATATGGAAGACCTAAAAGAATTTTGAAATGAAAATTTATTATATTTTTTATTGTTTATTATATACATTTATTGTAATATATATATTTTTATTTTTATGTATATATATATCTTTTTGTATATATATATTTTATTTAATTACCGAGAACTGAATCAATCATGATATCACACTAATAACTGAATCTATCACAGTCTTTGAATAAATTTTGAAATTTTCAAACAGATCAATAATGATTGCTGATATGTTTGTCCACTTAAACCCAAGCCCTATCTTTTTCAACAAGCAACAGATGATTTGTTACGGTTCGATTAAATACTTTAGAATGCTAGGACCCCACAATCATTTGGTAAAAACCCTCACCCAATCTCAGGATTTCTTGAATTTTGTGACGATCTTTATAGAGCAAGGCTTGTGCATTAGTGTGTAAGTAATTATCCACAGAATATTGCATTATGTGATGAATTCATCGTTAGATGATTTGACACAACTTAGACCAAAATGGTGAGAACTCCAGGTCTATACTTACGTATAACAAAGGAGGTGACCATTTAATCATGTGCCGATGAGAGCTCCAGGTCAGTACTATCGTACAGCAATGGAGATCATCACTCCAGGTCAGTACTTCCGTACAGCAGAGGAGATTAGCACAAACACAAGACACATAAATACACCAATCATGGCTCAAAGATATGACTAATATGATTTTGTATCATGGTGGGTGAAAGATCAATTCTCAATCCAATTTTTGTCGGGACTCAGTTTTCGTGCAGGCCAAAATGATTACGTAAATCCACACATCCTTAAGCATATATTTTAATTTATATCATGATGCTGCTGTCTACTTTATTCTTCAAGCTGAGTCTATCAAGCATATCAATAAAGAATCTGTTTGTTTTTCTATTATTTGCACTGAAAACTAAGATGTGAATCAGATAACAGCATCAGTTACTATCATTTCTTATTTTTTAAATGCAAGTCATGCAAAAACAAGCTATTCAAGAAGATATACAATCATTTCTCAGTCATCTCCAATCAAGTTCTCAGTTTTTCTCTACTTTCTCGAATCAAGTTCTCAATTCTCTTTTCATTTTTATTTACTTATACTCTCTCACTAAATTTTTATTTTTGCAAACCTATTTTTTTATTTATAAAACTATACAGAAATAGAAATTTACCAAAGAAGATCTTCCAAACTAAATTGATATCAAGATAAGAAATGAATGATCAAGAAATATGCAGTGATTGTAAAGTGAGAATTGTGATTGTGCAGATAAAAATCCAGATTGTGGATAAAATACCATGACCTTAACCTGTTTGTTCTGCCTCAAATTTGAATTAGAAACAATCTCTGTCAGTAAACCGGATTACTAACAATCATCTTGAATTATTTCTACACTCATTAACAAATTAGTTAGAGAGGGGAACCTATGCCATCATAGTCCTGGAAGTTCCTTTTTCATCAATATATGAAACCTGCTTCTGCACACAACCTTTTAAACAATCAGGGATATCTGTATTCTTCTTTTTAATTTTCCAAATTTGTTTCGGTTCAATTATTTGGATTTGAATGAATTAAATTTGGAAATCATTTTCTGTTTAAGACCAGAAGGAAAAGAATTTGGTTTTGAACCTTTGGTTATTTTCATATTTGTATCATGTGAAACCAGCTTCACATGAAAAGGTTTGGATGGAGGGTTTTTCATCCAACCATTCAAAAATGTGTGCTTTTTACCTCTTGATCCAGAGAAGCAACCCATGTTGCCTTTACCATCTCGAATATTCGTTGTAGACTTACATTAGAAGAAGCAATTCGTTTTGACTTTACCGTTCGAAGTAAGTCTTTGAGGGCACTTCTTTACCACATGACCTTCTTTTTCACACTCAAAACAAGCCTTTAAAGACTTTTGATGCTTGACTGAACCATGTGATGCAGGTGGGGATGAGGATTGTTTTGATCTTGTAGCAGATTCTTGCTTGTTTTGGCATTTGCTATGCTGAACAGGGAAATAGATCTTCACTGATTGACTGGGTTGCTTTGTAATTGGAGAAGAGATCCGTATTGATCTTGATTAAGCTTTTGGAAGCTTTTATGACTTGAAAATGTTAGGAGACATCTTGATATGATTGATTCATCATCTGAGCTTGTCCAGTCTCATATACACAGATCTTTCTCCAACGGATCTTGATTGACATCTCCTATTGTGTTGGCTTCACTTATAGGATTCTCATTGCTTGATGATTCGACAATTGTTCATTCTTTAACAAACCTAACAGGAACAAATGAAGGAATATTACCTGTTTTGAATTTGTTGAAGAAGATTGGAGAAGCAATTGATATTGGTGTTGGAGCATCTGAAGTGGAATCGTCATTAATCTTCTTATCAGACCCTTGCCTAAGGAATCCCAAACCTACAGGAGAATCCTGCACATCTCTAACCTCTTTAAGATTAACGTTGCTTAATCCTGCATTTAAGCTATTAGTTTTTGCAACTTCAATAAAATCATTAGATGGATGAGGTTAAGGCATAGGAGAGTAACAATGGGTGCTAGGAGGAGGATAGACGTATGGATTTTCACTACAACCCACTCCCGTTTTAATTCTAGCTCCCCTCTGTTTACACAGTAGCTCTTCCTGCTTCATTCCGGATATGGTCCATCTATCAAGCTTTGTTTAAGCTTGCTTGTTTCAAATTTAGCCAAGGTGACTCTTTCATTTAAAAGATTAATTTCAACATTTCTTTCAAGAAGAGTTCGTTTTAAATGATCATTTATTTAAAGCTTCATTTAATTTTATGAAATACTTGGCTTCATTCTTTTTAAATTCTGCGTTTATGGTGGTTAATTCCTTTCGTTATCTAAAAGTAACCTATTAGCTTTATGCACACCAAATAAACGAATTTTGCAAGCAGAAGAACACACATCCTGAACCGTCTCGTATGGAAGATCCAGGATGACTCTTTTAGTAGTAAGAGCCTTCTCGCAGTTGCAAACTCTGGTATTTTGCTTCCATTCCTCTTCCTTCTCAGCATCACAAACTTCAGCATTCAACTCAGCTCCACCTTTACCCATTGATGTCTGCTTAAGCTCCTCTTGTACCTCTTCACTTCCAGGTTTTGGTAAACCGTTAGAATTGATGTCATAATTTGATCTCTCTTCTGGTTTCTCTTTGGAGTTTGATATGTCGCTTCATAGTACTCATGACGTTTGATATCCAACTCAATCTCTTTTAGTTTGTTGATCATATCCATAAGTTTTGTGTCGACATAACCTCTTTCTTGCTTGAGCATTTTAACATGATGATTCCATGTAGACGGAAGAGAGTCGAGAAGCTTTTGAATCTGTTCATGATTACTGAGATCTGGAACATGCTTCTTTAGATTATTTGCCACCTTTAAGAATCGATCAATCAAATTTGTCAATTTTTCTTTCTTCATTGCTGCAAAAGAGTCAAACCGGCTTTCTGCCGTTGCGAGATTATCTGATTTAAAATCTTCTGAAAATAACATTTTTTTAAAAAAAATCTAAACAATTAAACGCCCCAAAAATATTTTTCCCAAAAATTGTACAATAATTCTCCCGTGAGGAAAATATTATTTTTAAATGTCACGCTAGAAAATGTTAGCAACTGGGGTCAAAATGAATATTTCTTTAAATTTTAATGAGCCTAACTTTTTTATATTTTTATGTTTAATGTGCCCACACAACAAATTTTAATTTTTTTTAAAATTAATTCAGCCCAATAATCTTGAAAAACTTAACCACATACAAAAAAGGATGGGTAAAAACGACATTTCCATCCCTACATCCAAACCCTAATCTCATTTCCCCTTTTAATGTTCATTCACACTCCTAAACCCTAAAACACTAACACATACACCACTCAACACACACACCACTCAACACACACACATAAATAGAGAGATGTGGCTGATGAGAGAAATAGAGAGATGTCCCAAACTCCCCCTCGTTAGGTTTCAAACTCTCTCATTCACGATTTCATCTTCTCCCAAACAACAATCGAACCATCTCCGATGAACCACCAATCATCATGTATAACGGAATCGGACTACAAATGGCCCGAGGTTCCGACACCAACAGCTACATACAGACCAACAAGTTCTTTGTCAAGCCCAAGACCAACAGAGTCGCTACCAGAAACGCCGCCACCTACGACGCCGATCAGGGCATTGCTGGAGTTTCTAGAAAGCCTAACAAATATATTCTTGAACAAGACCGTAAGCGTCAGATCTAGCTTAAGCTTGTGAAGGTGCAAAGCAACATTTCCTCATAGAGCTTCGATATATGGCGGCATGCGGTGGTGTGATGGGCAACAAATCTAGACGTCAGGGTTTCGTTCCATGAAGCTTTCATGAAAACATCTCTGGTGCTGGAGAAAAACGTGGGAGGAGTAGAAGTCCACCTGGAAAACATGGTTCAAGATGGGGTAGGGCTATGAGCTGAAGTTGCAGCCTTGAGAGGTTCGACAAGCCACCTAGGTCAAATGGTCCTCGTTTTCATCCCACTGATGAAGATGATGAAGGTATGATCCGGTTCAATGGTGGATGTAACCTGTTGTCGTATATTCTTTTTATGTTGATGAACATGGTTTTATAAGGTGAATGAATTTGTTAATGCTAAAAAATAGATGCTTTAGGCATTTGTACTCAGACTCTTTCATCTAAATGTAGATGGTTGTGAGAACAAGGTTATTAGTGTATCCTGGATTTGTTGTTGATAATTTCACAAAATGGTATTATAATTTGGCAGAATGGTTTTTATAATTTCGCAGCCCCTTTTTTATAATTTCGCTGATTTTTTTTAAATTCGCAGGTTGATTGTTTCGCCGGAAAATATGCAGTTTCGCCAGTTTCGCTGGAGAAGTACAATTTCGCTGGAAAACGAGCGAAACTGCTAGTTTCTGCTGTAATTTCGCCGGAAACTTTGAACTTTCGTTAAGACTGATGCTAGTTTCACTCGATGAAGATGTTGAAGCTTCAAGAACACCAAGAACACACACACTAGTGTGTGTGAGAGAAACTTTTTTAGATCTGAATTTTCTTTGATTTTTTTTGTATTAACTATGATGTAGATTCAATATATGTTGTAGATAATGATAGATCTGATGTTGTTGTTGTTGAATTTGTAGAAATTTGAACTCAGATCTATTTTCTCTCTCTAGAAACCCACTTTCTCTTTCTACAAATATGATGAACAGCTTTAATAATCTTCAAAAATACTTCAAATCTTCAATGCATTTGATCCAATAAGGCTCTGATACCAAATTGAAATTCCAAGATAATCAAACATGAATTAAATCATAAAGAATTAGATCAAAATAATGATAATCACAATAAAACCCCTTTGATCTCTATTAATTGCTAATAATATTGTTTACAAGTAAATCTCTCAACCAATTGGTCATGCCACCATTAGTCTAATCCTAATAGCAATTAGGTTATTTATAGTGAATATAATATTTACTAATTACATTTAACCCTCTAGATATAGGCATATTAATGAAATTACATATAAAACATAAAATAACTAAAAACAAGATAAAATATATTTTGTTCACACAAAATATATTTATTACAATAAAACTCCTAGACATCTAAATCTTCAGCGTCTCGTCTCGAATCTTCGTCTCGAACGTGTCGGGTTTGACTTTTGTTGATTTTGACCGTGACGTTGACTTTTGTTGACTTTTACTGTGTTGATAATATAGACTATCTTGTACAGCTCCAACAGTATCTGAAGATTATGCCATCCAAATATATCTGTACCGGTAGTAAATCACCATACTTTTCTTTGATAAATAATGTGCAGTCAATAATTCCTCTACGAACACCATGTTTCACTATATGAGTTGAGAGTTTCTCATATCAGCCTCTAGGGGCTTGATGGAGCCCGTAAAGAGCCTTGTCCAGTTTGTAAACTCTATCCCGATGATAGGGATCCTCAAATCCCTCCGGTTGACTAACGTATACTGTTTCACAAATATCACCATGAAGAAATGAACTTTTCACATCCAGTTGATAAACTTTAATCATCATGTAGGCTGCATAGGCTAGAAAGGTACGAATTGCTTCCATCCATGCCATAGGTGCAGACACTTCATTGTAGTCTATGCCTTCGACTTGTTAAAACCCTTGAATCACAAGCCGAGCCTTATTTCTAATTATGACCCCTTGGTCATCTTTCTTACACTTTAGCACCAATTTAGTGCCAATCACTTTAGCACCTTTTGGTCTATCCACAAGGGTCCATACTCCTAACTTCTTGAACTGTAAGAGTTCTTCTTGCATAGCACTAACCCATGCCTCAACATTTAAGGCTTCACTCACATATTTTGGCTCAAATTGAGACACAAAACATCGATATTGACCATCGTGAAGATATCTTTTTTCCATGAATGAGCATAATCAGATGAGTATAGCTGATTTCGTGGCTGTACTCCCGATAGAACATCCACAATGATGTTGTCCAAGGGATGATACACATTAATGTGAGATCCGAGAGTGATGGGAATAACTACCTCAGTATCCAAATTTTGAATCCCACATTCAGTATATATAACTGTTGGAGTATGAGGTTCAGGCGTGTCAATGGCATTAAGATCTGATGCTTATGTACTTTCATTAGTGGGAACCTGTTCCTCCTGGTCCATATGTTCAGTCTCAATTGCATCATCATCACAGGAAGAATCACTTACTTCAAGCTCTTCCTTTGAAGGGCTAGAAGTATCATCTAATGGAGCCGTTAATGTCGAGTCTAGTAGTGGAGTGTTCTGAACATCGTACATCATCATAGCAGACAGCTTGTCCTCAGGATGAGAAGGCGGTAGATTGAAGGATTTAAAAAATCCTTCATAGTCAAAGAAGAAGGAAGGTGGTGTATCTTTGGACATCAATATTGCATCACACTTCTACCTGACCCGTTAAGTTGTTGTATACTCTCTTGTGTGGTATACTATATCCGGGAAAGATGCCTTCTTCTGCCTTCTAACAAAATTTCTCGGTATTAGTCTTATTTAACAACATGCACGGTGAGCCAAACGGTTCTAGGTACTCGAAGTTAGGTTTACATCGCTCGAGCAGTTCATAACATGTTTTCCCATGTCATTTGACCACTAAGACTTGATTGAGTGTGTAACATGCATTAGCCACTGCCTCATTCTAGAATTGAATAGGCAGTTTAGAGTCGGCTAGCATTGTCCTGGCTGTCTCTATCAAGCTCCTATTTTTTCTTCCAGTAACCCCATTCATCTATGGAGTGTAGGCAGAAGTAAATTGATGTACAATTCCTTTCTCTCTACAATATGCCTTCATCCACTGATTCTTGAACTCTGTGTCGTTCTCTGACTGAATCTTTCATACTTTCAGCTTGTAGAGCGATTCCAATGTAGTGACTACATGCTTGAAAGAATCAAATGTCTCTGACTTGGCATTCAGAAACATCACCCAAGAGAATCTTGAGTAATCATTAGTTACTATAAAGCAGTACATATCTCCAGCAATGCTCTTCGGGCTGACAGGACCAAACAGATCCATGTCTAGAAGCTCGAGAGGAATATCAATAGAGTTAACTTGCTTTGATTTGTGACACTTCTTGGTCTGTTTTCCTTTCTTACATGCTACATAGAAATCTAGGAGCTAGAAATTCATAACTGTAACTCCATTCGCTAGATCATTCTCAACCAAATGATTCATCTTCCTTGGATTAATGTGTCCCATTCTCCTATGCCATGAGACTAAATCCCTCTCTGTTGCCTTTGACAAGAAGCATTGAATAGTGTGCTCGTGGAGGCTTTTCGTAGATCCAAGACATATAAATCATGATGTCTTGAAGCTGACATTAGAAGATTATCCTCCTTGATAACATAATCCTTCTTGAACATGTAGCACTTCTTCTTGTCAAACACAACTTTGAATCCTTTATCACAGAATTGGGAGACTAAAAGCAAGTTGTTCTTTAGTTGTTAAACGTAGTTGACCTTGTCAAACTTCACTTTCTCGTTTCCCACTTCGCCTTGAGTGGTGATATGATCTCCTTTATTTCCAGTGAATGATACATGTCCTCCTTTAATTTGTTTGACATTGAAAAGGAGAGACGACCCTGTCATGTGCCTGGACGCCCCACTATCAATAATCCAGGCATTAGTCATAGCATTGTAGCGGACACCCTGCATATTCAAAGAAATTTATCAGTTCAGATTTGGGACCCAATTCTTAACTGGCTTGGGTGACCTAGATGAATCACACATCATTAACTCAACCCACTGTCCTTTAGAAGATGAGGGCATATCTTTCTTTTTCTTTTCCTCACTATCAGATTCTATATGTAAAGTCGGCTGGATCAATAAACATCCGAGCATGTTCTTGACGGAAGGATAAACAACACAAACCAAAAGTCAAACAATAATACGAACTATAATTGAATGGTTCCATTGATAAAACCAAATGATTACAAGCTCGTTACAACATAAGAATCAAGACTCTTGGCAAGGGGAAGATCGAGCATGATCTCCCCTCTCATCCGGCAGCCCTAGCCTCCGGCTAGACTTCCTCTCAAAACCCTTATCTCTCTACACATTGAAACTGGTATATATAGGCCTCGGCCCATATTAGATGCGACTGGGCCTATTCGTGCGATTGGAGCATGCGTATGGTTCAATCGTACAACTGGACCATGTGTATGGTTCAATCGCACGACTGGACCATACTTATGGTTCAGTCTTACGAATGTCCCAATCGCATCTCGCAGTCACACGGCTGGTCCATTAGCATGGCTCAGTCGTACAACTGAGTCTCATTCGCATATGCTGCTACGAATGACCCAGTTTCATGTGTATACAACATATCAGGTGTATTACATTAAGCTTAGACTATTCGAAAAGCGACGTACACACTATATATGACAATATATGCTCCAACAAATTCCCCCTTGGACGTTGCTTGCGAATAGTAGATAACACCTCTTACAATCTTCAGTAAAACTTTGCTCTGTTTGCCAATAGAATCAAACAAAAACCATATTAGCCAACGTTGCGGATCCGTCAGGTTGCTACACCTCCCTGAAAATGAATTTAGGCATAACAACTTTCGTTTACTTTGCAAAACACCATCATCACAGCAAGCTTCCCCATATGACTGATTTTTCCAGATATTGACATGAACAATTTTCTATTGCTTCAATCTTCACACAGGCTAACCTGATTAACATCAACACCTATAGAAATTCCCCCTCACATTCAGCATATCCCAATATATAAACATTGTGCACTCCTAGTGTCTTCACACGGTGTATTAGGCAAAAGGTTGAAGGTTCCAATCCACAGCTGACAATATCAAACAAATCAGCATGCACGTAGATTCATCATGAGAAACCTGCTCACATCATCACTTTCTGATTGCATCTTCACTTTCTCGATACATGGATTCCCCCTAAGAATGGGAATCCTCATTGTGCGGATAGATATAACATGATTGGCTCATAAGTAGTCATATGCTCCTGACTACCCCACAAAATCAACACCGACGGCTGACGTCTTCTCTTCTCTCTTTCGTGTTCCAATACATACACCTATTCTGGAAGTACAACGAATAATGGGGTATACATCGAACTTATTTGACAAAAGAACCTTAGGGTGAATATGCTTTGCTCATCCTCAAATCTGTGCAAGAAGCTATTCCAGACTCTTTTGTTTTGTCTAGAACAAATGCGGATGAGTCAATGCGGATGGCTCATTCGTGCGATTGAACATACGACTGGTCCAGTCGCACGGCTGGTACAGTCGCACGAATGGTCCATTCACATGGATCATTCGTACGAATGGTCCATTCGCATGGCCCAGTCGCATGAACGGGTCTGCACGCAGATTTTCGGATCTGCAGCCGCCCGGGCTGCCCAAAACCCTAATCTGACGAATTTTACGTGAACCAAAACAAAATAGGCATCATCAGATTTGAAAGGGTGATAGGACCGTGGTTTCAAATTCGATTTTAACATAGCAGCAACACACGTAACAAGATCTGAGCAAAACACGAAGAAAACGAAGTGGGTTTAACGTCAAGATCTGAAATTTGATCTGTAAAATCAAGAGCTCGGGTTGCAAGAATGATTGTTAGATCATTCAAGCAGTAACCTGCTCTGATACTAATTGTGAAGTCAGCTGGATCGATAAACATCCGAGCCTGTTCTTCACGGAACGATAAACAATAGCACAAACCAAAAGTCAAACAATAATACAAACTATAATTGAATGGTTTCATTGATAAAACCTAACGATTACAAGCTCGTTACAACATAAGAATCAAGACTCTTGGCAAGGGGAAGATCGAGCATATCTCCCCTCTCATCCGGCATCCCTAGGATCCGTGCAGACTTCCTCTCAAAACCCTTAATCTCTTTACACATTGAAACTGGTATATATAGGCCCGGCCCATATTAGATGCGACTGGGCCCATTCGTGCGATTGGACCATGCGTATGGTTCAATTATACGACTAGACCATGCGTATGGTTTAATCATGCGACTGGACCATACTTATGGTTCAGTCTTACGAATGTTCCAATTGCATCTATCAGTCGCACGGCTGGTCCATTAGCATGGCTCAGTCGTACGACTAAGTCTCATTCGCATATGCTCCTGCGAATGACCCAGTTTCATGTGTTTACAACATATCAGGTGTAATACATTAAGCCTAGACTATTCGACAAGCGACAGACACACTATATATGACTATATATGCTCCTACAAATTCCCCCTTCGACGTTGCTTGCGAATAGTAGATAACACATCTTACAATCTTCAGTCGATCTTTGCTCTGGTTGCGAATAGAATAAAACGAAAACCATATTCTTAGGGGGAGTCCATGTATCGAGAAAGTGAAGACGCAATCAGAAAGTGATGATGTGAGCAGGTTTCTGATGATGAATCTACATGCATGCTGATTTGTTTGATATTGTCAGCTATGGATTGGAAGCTTCAACCTTTTGCCCAATACACCGTGTGAAGACGCAAGGAGAGAACAATGTCTATATATTGGGATATGCTAAATGTGAGGGGGAATTTCTGTAGGTGCTTATGTTAATCATGTTAACCTGTGTGAAGATTGAAGTAATGGAAAACTGTTCATGTCATTATCTGAAAAAATCAGTCATATGGGGAATCTTGCTGCTTTGATGGTGTTCTGCAAAGTAAACGAAAGCTATTATGCCTGAATTCATTTTCAGGATATGGTAGCAACCTGACGGATCGGCAACGTTGGCTAATATGGTTTTCCGTTTGATTCTATTGGAAACCAGAGCAAAGATCGACTGAAGATTGTAAGAGGTGTTATCTACTATTCGCAAGCAACGTCCAAGGGGGAATTTGTTGGAGCATATATAGTCATATATAGTGTGTTCGTCGCTTGTCAAATAGTCTAGGCTTAATGTATTACACCTGATATGTTGTAAACACATGAAGATGGGTCATTCGAAGGAGCATATGCGAATAAGACTTAGTCGTGCGACTGAGCCATGCTAATGGACCAGCCGTGTGACTGCGAGATGCGATTGGGACATTCGTAAGACTCAGCCATAAGTATGGTCTAGTCGCACGATTAAACCATACGCATGGTCCAGTCGTACGATTGAACCATACGCATGGTCCAATCGCACGAATGGGCCCAGTCGCATCTAATATGGTCCGAGGCCTATATATACCAGTTTTAATGTGTAAAGAGATTAAGGGTTTTGAGAGGAAGTCTGCCCGGAGCCTAGAGCTGCCAGATGAGAGGGAGATCATGCTCAATCTTCCCCTTGCCAAGAGAACAAAAAGTCTTGATTCTTATGTTGTAACGAGCTTGTAATTGTTAGGTTTTATCAATGAAACCATTCAATTATAGTGCGTATTATTGTTTGACTTTTGGTTTCTGCTGTTGTTTATCCTTCCGTCAAGAACATGCTCGGATGTTTATTGATCCAAGCTGACTTCACAATTGGTATCAGAGCCGGTTACTACTGGAATGATCTAACAATCATACTAGCAACCCGAGCTCTTGATTTCTGGATCAAATTTCAGATCTTGACGTTAAACCCACTTCGTGTTCTTCGTGTTCTTCGTGTCTTGCTCAGTTCTTATTACGTGTGTTGTTTCTATGTTAAAATCGAAATTGAAACCACGTTTGGATCACCCTTTTGAATCTGATGATGTCTATTTTGTTTTGGTCTAAGTAAAATTCGTCAGATTAGGGTTTTGGGCAGCCCTGGCGGTGGCAGATCTGAAAATATGCGTGCAGATGCATTTATGCGAATGGACCATGCGCCCCAAAAGTGGTCATGCGTCCGAATGGACCATGCGCCCCAACAGTGGTCATGCGTCCGAATGGACCATGCGCCCCAACAGTGGTCATGCGTCTGAATGGATCATGAGCCCCAACATTGGTCATGCGTCTGAATGGACCATGCGCCCCAATAGTGGTCATGCGTCCGAATGGTTATGCGACTGGACCATGCACCCAAACAGTGGTCATGCGTCCGAATGGCCATGTGGCTGAGTGTCCATGCACCTAAATAGTTCATACGCCTGAACAACTTCATGCGAATGACTCAGTCGCACGACTAAACACTCAGTCGTATGAATGGATCAACCACCTTGACTCATCCGCATTTGTTCCAGACCAAAAAAATAAATATATCAGCACCGACTGCTGACGTCTTCTCTTCTCTCTTTCGTGTTCCAAATACATTCACCTATTCTGGAAGTCCGACGAATAATGGGGTATACATCGAACTTATTTGACAAAAGAACCTCAGGGTGAATATGCTTTGCTCATCCTCAAATCTGTGCAAGAAGCTGTTCCAGACTCTTTTGTTTTGTCTAGAACAAACGCGGATGAGTCAATATGGATGGCTCATTCGTACGATTGAACATACGACTGATCCAGTCACACGACTGGTACAGTCACACGAATGGTCCATTCACATGGCTCATTCGTACGAATGGTCCATTCGCATGGCCCAGTCGCATGAACAGGTCTGCACGCAGATTTTCGGATCTGCAGCTGCCCGGGCTGCCCAAAACCCTAATCTGACGAATTTTACGTGAACTGAAACAAAATAGGCATCATCAGATTTGAAAGGGTGATAGGAAGGTGGTTTCAAATTTGATTTTAACATAGAAGCAACACACGTAACAAGATCTGAGCAAAACACGAAGTGGGTTTAACGTCAAGATATGAAATTTGATCCAGAAATCAAGAGCTCGGGTTGCTAGAATGATTGTTAGATCATTCAAGCAGTAACCTGCTCTGGTACCAATTGTGAAGTCGGCTGGATCGATAAACATCCGAGCATGTTCTTGACGGAAGGATAAACAACAACACAAACCGAAAGTCAAACAATAATACGAACTATAATTAAATGGTTTCATTGATAAAACCTAATGATTACAAGCTCGTTACAACATAAGAATTAAGACTCTTGGCAAGGGGAAGACCGAGCATGATCTCCCCTCTCATCTGGCAGCCCTAGGCTCCGGGCATACTTCCTCTCAAACCCTTATCTCTCTACACATTGAAACTGGTATATATAGGCCTCGGCCCATATTAGATGCAACTGGGCCCATTCGCGCGATTGGACCATGCATATGGTTCAATCGTATGACTGGACCATGCGTATGGTGTAATCGTACGACTGGACCATACTTATGGTTTAGTCTTACGAATGTCCCAATCGCATCTCTCAGTTGCACGGCTGGTCCATTAGCATGGCTCAGTCAAACGACTGAGTCTCATTCGCATATGCTCCTGTGAATGACCCAGTTTCATGTGTTTACAACATATCAGGTGTATTACATTAAGCCTAGACTATTCGACAAGCGACGGACACACTATATATGACAATAGATGCTCCAACACTATACTTGATTTTTCTTTCCATAAGCCAGTTTTGTGTAAGGCCTGTTTATGGTTAACAGACAATTAGCTTATGGTTTGAGCTTTAGGTTCACTAATAATCTTAGGTGGAGTATTAGATCTCATTTGAGAAAAACTCGGTTTTGCATTATAAAGTTCAATTTTCTTTTTAGGCATTTGATAATAATGATAACTAGGAGAGATATATCCTCGTTTTCCACAACTGTAGCATGATCTCCCTTCTACAGATTGAAGAAAATTTTTATGTGGTGTTGAGCTTGGTAAGGGTGTGAGACATGTCTGGTTGGGTTTTGTCACTTCTCTTTTAGATGTTTCAGCTTCTTTAACAAAATTACCGTTTTAACATTTTGAACATTTTTAACTTTTAGTTTATTTGGACATTGATCAGTAACACGTTTTTCGTTAACTGGTTTAGTCATTTTGAGTTTAGGAGTAGACGTGTGTGAACTTGACCTTAAATTAACCTTTTCAATTTGATCATCATAATTTTCCATAGGCATCTTCTCTATTGATTTCAAACTAGATATCTTTCACAGATTTGCTCGTAGAATCGGGATCACTAACTAGAGGAGTGGACACCACATTATCCTTTACTGGATTAGTATTGATTGTTCAACATTTAGTGTTCAAAAGGACTTCATGTGGTGGCGGTACTACCTTCTGACCCAAACCTTCCCCATTATTTCGTTCTTTCACTAAGTTATGAACTATGTGAGAAGAACTCGCCAAACTGTGCAGTTTTTGTTTTAATGAATCAACTTCAACTTCCAAAACTGCTTTTTAATTTTTCGTTTCTTCTAAAGAATTTAAATAAAACTTTATGTTATTTGCTTCATTTAATGCAACAACCTCGGTTTCCCTTAGTTGTTTTGCCAAAAGTTCTATTTTTTCTTTAAAACTGCACTCATTTTGTTTTAAAATATGTTTTGCTTCAGTGCACAGTTGTAAATCATTTACTATATTATCATTATGTTCTAATAACCTAGAAATTTCAAATCCATGCTTTCTCTAAATTTGTCACATTTAGTACAAGCATGCTTTTCAAATAATTGGTCTTTAGAACTTACCTGTGAGGAATCAGACGAATCAACTATCAAAGCTATATCAGACTCTTCGTTGACCGGAGATTCTGAGTTTGTTGCTCTAAGCTCTTCCTCAACCAAGTGATTTACAACATTCACAGCTTCCTCAGTAGCTAACATTACTTTCTCAGTAGCTAACATTACTTTCTCAGCTATGATCTCACCCTCACTAGTAGATCCATCATCCAATGCATCAACAAAGCAATATTTGATTCCCTAGGAGAAACAAATTAGAAGGACCAGTCTTACCCTTCATCACCTTGAGTAGTCAGAGCCTTTGTCTCTTTACTTGAAGAAGTAGTTCCAATCATATCTTTGTCTTGATGGTTGAATGTAGGAAATGGGTTTCCATTTCTAGTTTTCTGGGGCTTTACACATTCATGTTTAAAGTGCCCTTTTTCACCACTATTGAAACATGTGACTTTGGTTATGTCAAAACCAAAAGTCGTATCTTTAGTGGCAACTAGATTTTGCCCAGTCCTTTTGACAAACTTTTTTGCTCTTCTTACTGCACTAGCCAAGGCCCACATTATGTCCATTCTTTCTAGCTCATTTTCATCAACTTGCTCGTAATCCTCATCTGCAAGATGACAATTTCCAATCTTACCAGCAAATAAACCGTCATAAGATTGTACAATAGCCGCTAGACGATCCATGTGCTCCTTATCAACTTTCATTGTGACATTACCGACATTCTTAATCTTCAACTTAGTAGTATTTGCCTCAAGAACTATGTATTGGGTTCCATATGACCCTGACGTTTCGGTTCCTGAAGCACTGTTTTGGGAAGGAGTAGAGGAACTAGAGATGAACGCTTTTTATAACGTGCTCCTGAAACAGCTGGAGTCGGAACTGAGTTGTAAAGTGAAGGATTCTGAACATAGGATCCTTTCTTAGACTTGTATTTCACTTGTAGTTCTTCCTCCCTTAACTTCAAGATGAATTCATTTATGTCCAAAGTCGCAATAATGCTGTTTTGTCTCAGATTAGACACAAATGAATCCTATTTATCCGGCAAACCATCAGCAAAGCTTGAAACATTATCTTCTATAGATGTTGTCACACCATGAGTGTGCAACTCACTCATCAGATGATAGAATCTGTCAATAATATGATCCAAGCTCTCATTCCCAATTGAAGAGCAATTATCAAATTCCTTTTTGAGAGATTTAGCCTTTAGTGTTTTAAGAGTTGCATTTGCATCAAATCTCTTCTCCAATGCCTCCCATAACTTTTTAGCCTGCTTATTCTCAGAGAACTAATGAAAAATGTCATTAGGCATTGACTGAGTCAACAAGGCATATACTTTCTTTTCAGCATTGAACAGAATCTTCTGAGCTTCACTCATTCCTCCCAAAGTCAACTTGACTCCATTAGCACTGACTGGTACCATGTAACCAGTCTCAATGGATGTCCAAAGATTTGGGTGAACTCCATTTACATAGATTTCAAATCGTTGTTTCCACTGTTGGTACTCATCCAACGTTAACAACTTTGGCGATTTGTTATGGTTTCCAATCTCATACTCTAGAAGTAGAAGATTCTAGATGTGGGAGTCCTTTCCAGCAGTAAATGTAGCAAATTGGTCTTCCATTGCTTTAAATGTGCTACGTTTAGAACAAGACAGATTCACTCGTGCAAATGGGCTATGAGAATGGATCACTCATGCGAATGAAGGATGCGAATGAATTCAATCGTGCGATTGGATTCAGTCATGCGTATGAACAAGACATTGGAATCAAATGACTGGAGTTGTTCAGTCGTGCGAATGAGGGATATGACTGAGTTCATTCGTGCGGGTGGAGTATACGATTGAATTCAATCGTACGAATGAACCAATCATGCGACTGAAGGCTATTGTGTTTGTAAAATCAAATATTTTGACACTTTGACACAAAATACGAGTTTCCAAGGAACCCTAATCTGCCGTATAATAAAAAACTGAGACTTTAACGCATGCAAACATCGAAAACGCCTTTTGAAGCAAAGTGGTGACTCTTTTGATTTAAAACATAGGTTTTTAAAACCAAAAATAATTGGATCCAACGCAAAATCACAAGCCAAAGCTTTGATACCACTAATCGATCCATTCGTACGACTGAACCATTAGCATGCTTCAGTCGTGCGACTGACTCATGCGATTGATTCGTACGCAAGACTGAAGGTTCAGTCGTGCGACTGAGTCAATCTTATGTCTCAATCACACAACTGATCTAGTCTCCTGGTTCAATTGTGTGACTGGTTCATAAGTATGATTCATTCATGCGTATGGTCCATAAGTATGGTCCATTAGCATGAATAATCACTCGATTAAGTTGAATGTAATTCTCAATCATTGTTGAATTAGAATTGTGTACAACAACCTCAAACCTATATAAGAAGTTCATACATATGAATCAAAGATAAATAAACATCAAGGCATATATCATACTTCATTACATCATCACATTACACTTATGTAAGACATGAATGACTTACATTTAAGCATATAAACTAGGTACACATGTATCAACATATTTGTAACTATTGACATGAATTGCTACTTGTAAAATTATGTATATATATATATGTGTGTGTGTGTGTGTGTGAGGAAATCAAGTTAATGTTTGCAAAATCAACATTAACCTTGTTCAATTATTTGATTAATGAATAATGATAATGATGAACACAATAATATGACCACAATTAATAAGCAAACAGGATTTGATTACAATATATTAGAATTGGTCAATGATTATAAATGAATAATCAAAGAATGACATAGCCAATAAATTCTTTGGTCGTGTTGATGTTGATGTGACGGCTGCTAGGGTTTATGTTTGTGTGAATTTATGTGATGTTTTTGTGTTGATCGTCTAATGTTTATCCCTGCCTATCTTGTGTGTTCACCCCTTTTGATGTGAAACCTAGGATCCATAATTATAGACATATGTGTTCCACTTAAGGAAACACCGGATCTCTTAGGATTTGTACAACTGTCTTGTTGATGTGTAACACGTGTATTTTTTTAATACAAGTGTTTGGACTCCGCAGCTACATAGTCTTCAATAGATGTTTGTTCTTCCGAAGATACTTTGCTCTTCCGAAGCTATCTTGTTCTTCCGAATTTAATTTGTTCTTTCGAAGCTATCTTGTAATTCCTAAGAGATCTTTATGTCAACTTCAGAGTTGGTTGTCCATTCATAGAAGATATTCAGATGATTGTTTTTGTAAGAAATATATCTACGGAAGAACAAAAATAGTTCATTTGTAGATGTTTCTTACACTTAGTCAATTTCACAAATTGACCAAGTATAATGTTTTACCTGCAAACATACATAAATCAACACAAATAAGGGTTAAACTATATATATAATGCATACTGAAATAATAAATTATAATAATTCATTACAAGTATTGATTAGAAGAGTCTAAGCCTAAGGGGAGTATTGTTTGATTTCTTATTATTCTTCCGTTGAATTTATTTGTTCCGCAGATTTCAGTGCATAGCGCATCCGTAGGATATCTGCGGATGCTTAACACCTATGGAAACTCATCAACTTTCAAAGTTGTCACTCTATTTTTAACTTGTTTCAGGAAATGCACAAGGTTATGATTATCTTTGAAGCATGCTTACACCTAGGATTTGGACCTAGGAAATATAATTTATTGAAACTTGGATGTTGAACTTTGTTTACTTTATTTCGTTGAGACATTTGGATGTAATGTTTATTTAAACTTATGATAATCATATTTATATTTAATGGTAGCGTTATGTGGTTGTGAACAATCTAACCCTCACAACTCGATGTTTCTACCGTTAAGGTTGGGGTGTGACATCTAAACTATTGATAAATATGTCCCTAGTTTTTGTGCTTAATGTAGAAGTCTATCATGGCTTATATATTTGTAATGAAATGATATAATGATATATGATTTGTGCTTGGATATTAATGTATCTTTAATTCATATATATGAACTTATTCTATGGGTTGAAGTTGTTGTATGATGATTCATGCCAATGCACCATACGTATGGACCATACGCATGAAGACATCATGCGAATGAACGAGTCACACGACTGAACCAAGAGACTGGATCAGTCGAACGATTGAGACATGAGAATGACTCAGTCGCACGACAAAACCTTCAGTCGTGCATATGAATCAGTCGCATGGGTCAGTCGCATGGGTCAGTCGCATGGGTCAGTCGCATGGGTCAGTCGCATGGGTCAGTCGCATGGGTCAGTCTCATGGGTCAGTCGCATGGGTCAGTCGCACGATTGAACCATGCTAATGGTTCAGTCGTACGAATGAAGATTGCTAACCTATAAATGCCACTTAATTCGTGGAAAAAATGAGACTTTCGACACTTTTATCATATACCCTCGTAACCTAGCTGTCCAGAGCATCCAAAATGTATATTCTAACTTCATAGTTCGCATATGATCGTTTTCTACTCAATCTTAACGTTTCTTTAATCGTTAGATCGATCGGGTTTGCGTTCTCACCGATTGGATCGCCAATCAAATAGGATTCTGCACTATTTGATCCGGTTTCACACATTATCAGTTAGTACTCCGTACGTACACGGTCCTCTAACAAGTGGTATCAGAGCTTTGGCACTTGATTTTGCATGCGATTCGATTAGTTTTGGTGTTAAACTCACGTTTTTCATTCAAAAAATCATCTTCTTAAGCAGAACGGTGCTATCAATGTTTTCAAGTCTTAAAGTTGGAGATTTTTGGTATACGGCAGATTAGGGTTTCTGGGTAACTCATAATTCTTGTCAAAGTGTCAAAAATCAAAATTTATTAAACACAATAACCTTCAGTCGCACGAATAGCTCAGTTGTACGATTAAGTCATCTGCATAGCTCATTTGCACGATTGAGCCATCCGTATTGGGCTGGAATTTACTAAGTGTTCAGACGTCCAGAAGTCCCCATGCGCCTAAAAGTGGCCCATGCGCCTAAGTGTTCCTCATGCGCCTTCAATAGTGCCCATGGGCCTAGAACTTAGATTATTTTTTGATTTTTGGGGAAAATGTGTAAAGTAGGCTTTGACTTGGCAAATTCCCAGGGGACTATAAGTTGACTTTTGGGATCATAAATAGTATGATGGGCATGTTATGATGATGATGATGTTGCATGACTATGCATGATGTATGTTATGTATGTATGATGCCCTGTGATGATGTATGTATGGTATGTTATGTTATGTTCCTATGATGATGAATGTTTATCTTTCCATGGCTTTACGTGTTATGTGAATGAATGAACCGAAAGTATTATGTAACGTAAAGTGAAAGATAATGAAAGAGGAATATGATGAATCAATGCATGCATTAACGAATGAATGAACGTAAAAAGTCTTGCAAGCAAATGTATGGAGGTTCACACCCAATGAAGGGTGTTAGCTCAACTGTGTGCGGGTTAGCTACCCCAGAAGGATGCACACTGGGGTCCAATCCTTGTGATTGACCACATGTGTGAGATCCTTTCCGCTTGCCCCAGGTACTGGAGTCAGCTTCGTGCATAATGTTCGGGGTCTATGAAAGACCTCAGGCCCAGTAACCAGCTTCATGCACAATAATCGGGGTATAGCATATGGCATTAATCCGGAATGAAACGAAAAGATGAACGGTGAATGTACTTGCCTCAGGTACTAGAGTCAGGTTCGTGCTTAATGTTCGGGATCTATGATAGACCTCAGGCCCGTAACCAGCTTCGTGCATAATGTTCGGGGTATTGTACGTGTCACAAGATGTAATGAATGAACGAAGGTTAACGAATGTAATGAAAGATAATAATGATGTTATCTGTATGTACGTATGATGTATGATCACGAACGTATGAAACGTATAGTATGGACTCTGTAAAGAAATAAATAACGATTTTATGTATGTTTTATTATAAAACTAGAACTCACTCAGCAAGCTGACTTTTATACGTTTTCAGTTGGCAGGTAAACGTTGCTGAGGATGGCACGAGGCAGCTACTCAGCTCTTTTAGATGGCATCTATTTAATTAAGGCTTTTGTAATGTAATACAATGATGTAATTTTGTAACCAACAAACGATGCATTATTTTGCAAAAGTTTTAGAATCAAATGAAATGCCATTTATTTTATGTTTTCCGCTGCGATGTTTTGATAAGTAAATGTAATGTATATGTTTTACATGCGATGAATCACCAGTTGTAAGCGTCCCGGGAACGGGCCTTACATTCCAGCAGCTTTTGTCCATTCCTACGATGGGTTATTTGCCGGGAAGATTGGAAATCCATCTTGCAGATGAAGACTATGAGCAAGTTGACGAGAATGAGCTAGAAATGATGGATGTCATGTGGGCTCTTGCGAGTGCAGTTAGACGAGCCAAAAAGTTTGTTAAGAAGACTGGGTAGAATTTAGTAGCCACTAAAGACACAACATTTGGTTTTGACAAAACCAAAATCACTTGCTTTAATTGTGGTGAAAGGGGAATTTTATATGTGAATGTGTAAAACCCAAGAAAACTGGAAATGGAAATCCATTTTCCACCTTCAACCGTCAAGACAAACCCGTGAGTGGAGCTACCTCTTCAAGCAAATACACAAAGGCCTTGACTGCTCAAGGTAATGAAGGGCAAGACTGGACCTTCCGCTTTGTGTCTCCGGGTGAATCAAACATTGCCTGTGTTGAGGGACTAGATGATGGTTCTGCAAGTGAAAGTGAGATCACAGTTGAGCAAGTAATGTCAAATACTAAAGAAGCTGAGAACGTGGTACGTCACTTGGTTGAGGAAGAGCTTAGAGCAACAAGTTCAGAATCTCCAGCATCTGAAGAGTCTAACTCGGCATTGATGGCTGATTCAATTAATTCCTTACAGGTAAGTACTGAAGACCAACTGTTTGAAAAACATGCTTGTAATGAATGTAACAAATTGGGGAAAGCATTGATTTGAAATTTGCTAGGTTATTTGACCACAATGATAACTTAGTAAATGATTTACAATTGTGCACTGAAGCTAATCGTATTTTAAAACAAAATGAGTGCAGTTACAAAGAAAAAATAGAACTTTTAGGTAAACAAATAAGGGAAACCAAGGTTGTTGCTTTCAATCAAGCAAATGACATAAAGTTTTATTTAAATTCTTTGGAGGAAGCAAAGAAAGAAAAATCAGTTTTAGAAGTCGAAGTGAATTCTTTAAAACAAAAACTGCACAGTTGGACCCGTTCTTCTCACATAGTTTAACACTTAGTGAAAGAACGAAATAATAGGGAAGGGTTGGGTTACAAAGTAGTTCCACCATCACATGAGGCCCTTTTAAATACAAAATGTAGACCCATAAATAACAACCCAGTTAAGGATCAATCTCCTAACATAGGAGAATGGGATACATTAATCCGAGGAAGATTAATCACTTGATACAGAATGATCTAGTGAATGGAGTAAATGTCAAGAACTTCCAGCTTCCGGATTTTTGCGTCGCATGTAAGAAAGGCAAACACACCACGAAGTCTTATAAGGCAAAGAAAGTTAATTCCATTGACCTGCCTCTCGAGCTTCTACACATGGATTTGTTCGATCCTGTTAACAATAAAAGTATTGCTGGTGATTTGTACTGCTATGTAGTTACGGATGATTACTCAAGATTCTCGTGGGTGATGTTTCTGAAAGCCAATTCAGAGACATTTGAATCCTTCAAACAACTAGTAACTACATTGCAATCACTTTACAAGCTGAAGGTGTCACACCCCAACCGATGGCGAAAACATCGGGGAGCGAGAAGTGATAGATTGTTCAAAGTCATCATAGAACTAAAGTGACAATAAATTCAGATTAAATTTCATTTCCATTAATCAGCATAAAAATACAATGCTTCAAATAAACATACAAAAATTTGAGAAATACAAGTCTAAAACAAGCATAACAAAATAGTAGATTTGGTGTGTTTCTAAGTCCACCTAATTGAGTTTCTTGATAAAACTTCAAGCATTTCCAGCAACATGTATAAAATATAGGTCAACATATGAATATGTTGGTGAGCATACAAGTTTGAAGACATAGTATCATAGTGAATAAATCTCAATTCAACATGAGTAAAATATACTAAGTTTGTACATTGCTAGCATGCAAAGCCGATAATCAAACCAAAGTGTCCACTAGCGTAATCTTAGCATTAAAAATGACCAAGACCTTAATATTGAATAATTTAACATAGACCCATCATAATGGGGCAGATGTGCTAGTCCTATAGCACTATACATGTTAAGGGAGGTTTAGATTGCGTGCAAGATAATGTATTCTAGAATGTATTCACAAATAGTATAACAAGTAAGCATGTTTGTATGAATTGAGTTTTAAAATGATATTGATTGAATGAATAATTGAGTGTATTTGATAATTGATACATGTTGCAACCCAAATAGTGTTAAAACAAACTGGGTGAAGTATGACCCACGGTTTGGCGATTAGAATCCACAAGAATAGATGATTGAGTTTAAATGATTCACCAAAGTCACCCTAAAAGGTAGATGAAAGTGTGTAAGTTTAGGATTCAAAGATTGAGATTTAGCAATTGGAAAGTATACAAAAATTACAAATACGAGAGTAAATGAAAGTATATACTACTTAGATACTTATTTGGACACCATGTATTGTGTGTGTTCTTTATGAGTTTTAGTCACTCATTGGAAGTCCAAAATAAGGAATCATAAGATTAGTATAATGTCTACCTTAACACATAACATTCAACCATGGTTGATTAATATTATGGTTTGGTTTTGACTAAGTATTATGTAGATATAATCATAAGTCATACATTAGAGGTAGGGTAATCCACAAACCTCAAGTGTTGTATTCATATAGGTCATGTATTAGAGGTAGGGATATCCACAAACCTCAAGATTGTCACCATTGCACAAAATCTCCACATAAGGGTGATTCGGATGGTCATGAGTATAAATGAAAATACTAAAGTAATTGACTAGTTTGACTAAGTGTTCAAGTGGGGTATGGTGGATAAACTAGTTGTAGAAATAAGGTTCAACATCACCATTTCATACCATAACACAAGCCTTTCAACATTGGTTGGAGGCTCGGTTTGGTTTTGTCCACCTCTTGATTTGTAGATCACTTAGTGTTTTGTAAAGATGAAAGAATGTAGCGTAAAAGACTTAAAATTTCGAAAATATAACTTCAACACAAGCCTTCCAACATTGAAGTTGTTGGTGACTTGGTTTAGTATGTAAAAGGGTTAAAAATAAAACACGAAAACATGTATGAAAGAATCAAGTATAATATTTCCAACTTGCACCTCAAAATGAGGGTTACCATATTTGTGTCACCTTGTGACTAAGTGGTTATGTCCTAGAGCTTATTCCAAGTAGAGAAAATGAAGAAGAAAGTAAGAAAGAAAGTATAAATATATAAATAAATAAATAAATTAATTAAAACTCACAAGTTGTTCTAGAATATTTTTTGCTAAAAAGATGAAGTTCTTGGATAGATTGAGAGAGTTTAGAGTGATGAAAGTGATTAGAGAGTGATTTGAGTTTGTATTTATAGATAGAAATTATGGTTGGACGTTAATGAAAGTAGTTGGAGAGATGAATGGAAGTAAATTTAATAGTTTCAAATTTAACCCTTCAACTTATGTTATTTATCAATTTGCATCATAAACTAATGACTAAATATATTTTGGGTATTTAAACATATGAAGCATACAAGAAACCTTATAAATAATTATTCAAAAAATAAGTCTCGATAAATTGCTTGGTTTTGCATTAAAATGCGTATTCGTAATTGTTTAATTGTTAAACAAGCATATAATGAACAAGAATAATATAAAATAAATATTCCCACTATGATCAAGTATTGACATTACGAGGATTGAAGAAAGAGGAGAATTACAATAAAAAGTAAATGAAAACTACGGAACATTACAGTATCCCCTACTTTAGGGAATTTTGTCCTGAAATTCGTTTAGAGGAAGGTTCGGGAGAAGATGTGGTTACTTGATCTTGACTTGATCTTCACGCTCCAAATTAGTTCTGTATCATTTCGACATGCTGAGGAAAATGCCCATAACGGTTGCATGTTGTGCATTGAAGACATTGAGAGGTAGATGGATGGTGGTATTGGCAGGTGACACAGTTGGGAAACGGACCAATGTAGGCTTTCTTGGGTGGTTCTTGGTTCAAGTTGATGGGAGATTGGGTTAGTAGTGTTGTCATGGAATAGTTATGGCTTTGAAAATTGTGTTTCTTTTCATGATGGGTGTTTTTGGATGATGTGTTTATGTCTTTGGTTTCCTCAGGTGTTTTAGAGATGGCTTGATGGGCGGTTTTGAAGGAGCCTTTAAGAGACAAAGATCTATCTTTCACTTGGTTGTTGGATAAGGTAGCCGCCAACCGGATGGCTCGCTCAACTGAGAATGGTTTGGCTATGGTGACGGAGTCACGGATAATAGGGGGAAGGCCTTTTCTGTACTTGGCTATGGCTCGGTCAATGGTGTTGACCAAGTGAGGGACAAGGATACTAAGTTGTTTAAAGTGAATGGTGTAAGTCCAGTTGTCACCTCCAACTTGTTTGAGGTTCCAGAATTCCTTTTCAAGACTTTGCATTTCATGAGGAGGACAAAACTCATCTATCATGAGTTGCTTCACTTCTTCCCATGGTAGGGTGAAGGTGACCTCATTTCCATGAGTACTCCTTAACTTTTCACCATTCAAGTGCCCTCGATGTAAAGACACCGGTGGCACTACGAATCCGAAGCTCGTCAGGACATTCACTATTGATGAAAGTGACTTCGATGCTATCGAACCATTCAAGCATCTTGGAGGCACCCTCTTCACCCGTGAAAGGTTCGGGGCCACCTGACTTGAAGTGCTTATAGGAAAAGGCTAAGGTTTTGGGACTAGGGTTTCGGGATTCAAATGAAGTGTTTGGGCTAGGGGTGACATTGATTTGTTTAACAATATCGGGAATAACTCGAGCCATTTGCTTAGCTATGAAAGCGACCATTTTCTAATTAGAACTTTGCTTGGAGCTTCTATGGGATTTGGAAGACATCTACAATGTAGGTTAAAGAGAATGATGAGACTTGATCAATAGTGTTTAAAATAATTTTTGCATATTTAGAGCATTATAACATAACACCTAAGCAAGTAGGTTTCAAATCGGTTCTCATAATAATCATATAACCACTCAAAAGAATTAGCTAAACAATAATGAAAGCTTTTACGTTTTTGTTGGTTCTTGGATATTAGCGTCTAAGGTCGAGAGATTAATGCGAGTCAAATGATTTGATCTTGACAAGAGGAAAAAGGATAAAACATAAATGTATAAAATAAATACAAACGTAAAAGAAATTCAATTAAGGCTTGGAAAGTTCCAGTTTTGGAACTAAGACTAATCCAAACTATTCAAGACTTCTTTTGAGTTCGGGAATCATGATTTGGCTTAATGGGTTGGAATACTCTCGCCGACCAGTTGGGTAACGGTATTCGCCCTTCCAGTTACTACATGTCCCTTGTCAATCGAAATCCCAAGACTTTGGTGAGATTGAAAATCAAAGAATGGAACTAGTCACCAAGATATGGATATCACTCCTAACTTGGTGGTGTCATTCCCTAAACGTGGTTGATACTTATCCATCAAAGTTAGGAGATTAATCCTAACTCGTTGGCAAGGGTCCACAAAAGTGAGATAAGTGAAATTGTCATCAAGTTAAGGAAATCACTCCTATCTTAATGGTTTAATTTCAAAAAAACAAGAATGGTGGATTGAAAGACATCACCAAAGGGATTCACTCCTATTTTGGTGAAGTCGTTTCATTTGTAAAATACGAGTGTCTTCGTATCGTCATTGCATGATTACACCTTAGGAAAGGTGTATTTCCTTTTGGCTGAGAATAAGATGAGGAACAAGATTAGATAGATTTGAGGGTTTCTTTTCCCTTTTATTTTGGCATAAATATAAGATAATCAAACAAATCATAAGCATTATTAATGGGAGTCCTTAGTCATAGTCTAGGTTAAAACATGGATGTTTTCCTAATTCCCTATAACTATGGCTCTGATACCAATCAGTCACACCCCAACCGATGGCGGAAACATGAGGGCGCGAGAAGTGATAGATTGTTCAAAGACATCATAGAACTAAAGTGACAATAAATTAAGATTAAATTTCATTTCCATTAATCAACATAACATTACAATGGTTCAAATAAACATATAAAAATTTGAGAAATACAAGTCTAAAACAAGCATAACAAAATAGTAGATTTGGTGTGTTTCTATGTCCACCTAATTGAGTTTTTTGATAAAACTTCAAGCATTTCCTGCAACATGTATAAAATATAGGTCAACATATGAATATGTTGGTGAGCATACAAGTTTGAATACATAGTATCATAGTGAATAAATCTCAATTCAACATGAGTAAAATATACTAAAGTTTGTACATTGCTAGCATGCAAAGCCGATAATCAAACCAAAGTGTCCACTAGCGTAATCTTAGCATTAAAAATGACCAAGACCGTAAATATTGAAAAACTTAACATAGATCCATCATAATAGGGTGGATATGCTAGTCCTATAGCGTTATACATGTTAAGGGAGGTTTAGATTGCTTGCAAGATAATGTATTCTAGAATGTATTCACAAATAGTATAACAAGTAAGCATGTTTGTATGAATTGATTTTTAGAATTATTTTGATTGAGTGAATAACTAAGTGTATTTGATAATTGATACATGTTGTAACCCAAATAGTGTTAAAACAATCTGGGTGAAGTATGACTCACGTTTTGGTGATTAGAATCCACAAGAATAGATGATTGAGTTTAAATGATTCACCATAGTCACCCTAAAAGGTAAATGAAAATGTGTAAGTTTAGTATTCAAAGTTTCAGATTTTAGCAATTGGAAAGTATACAAAATTACAAATACGAGAGTAAATGAAAGTATATACTACTTAGACACTTATTTGGACACCAGGTATTGTGTGTGTTCTTTCTGAGTTTTAGTCACTCATTGGAAGTCCAAAATAAGGAATCATAAGGTTAGTATAATGTCTACCTTAACACATGATATTCAACCATGGTTGATTGACATTATGGTTTGGTTTTGACTAAGTATTATGTAGATATAATATAAGTCATGCATTAGATGCAGGGTAATCCACAAACCTCAAGTGTTGTATTCATATATGTCATGTATTAGAGGTAGGGATATCCACAAACCTCAATATTGTTACCATTGCATAAAATCTCCACATAAGGGTGATTTGGATGGTCATGAGTAAATAAATGAAAAGACTAAAGTAATTGACTAGTTTGACTAAGTGTTCAAGTGTGGTGTGGTGGATAAATTAGTTGTAGAACCAAGGTTCAACATCACCATTTCATACCATAACACAAGCCTTTCAACATTGGTTGGAGGCTCGGTTTGGTTTCATCCACTTCTTGATTTGTAGATCACTTAGCGTTTTATAAAGATGAAAGAATGGAGTGTAAAAGACTTAAAATTTCAAAAATATAACTTCAACACAAGCCTTCCAACATTGAAGTTGTTGGTGACTTGGTTTAGTATGTAAAAGGTTTAAAAATAAAACAGAAAACATGTATGAAAGAATCAAGTGTAATATTTCCAACTTGGACCTCAAAATGGGGTTACCATACTTGTGTCACTTGGTGACTAAGTGTTTATGTCTTAGAGCTTATTCCAAGTGGTAGAGAAAATGAAGAAGAAAATGCTTAGTCCGACATGTTTTTTTTATTCTCTTTATTTTAGTTTATTTTATTTTCCTGTCTATTAAAATCCAAAAATACAAAAATATTTTCGGTTTTAGAATTTTAGGGGTAGAATGGATAGTTTAGTATTAGTAATTGCATTATATAACTTAAAAAACAAGGGAGGAGGGCAGCCTAGCTAATAGAAATGAGATCAAATATGTGATTCTGATTCGACTCTTATGGAAATTGATAATACACACGGAACAAATTGTTTGGGACTTCAAAATAATTTAAATTATTAAGATGAAAAATTCAAAGTTGGACATAAATGATTTAATAATGAAGTTAGGACAGGAAGTACTGAGAATGAAGTACAAGTCACAGAAAGGATCCTATGATCAGAATCCTTTACTTTACAACTTATTTCCCACTCCAACCAGTTTAGGACCACCACTACAAACAACATTCGTGTCTAGTTCTACAGCTCCTTCTCAAACCACTGCTTCTGGATCCGAAACGTCAGGGTCATCTAGCACCCAACACATAGTGCCTGAAGCAAACACTACGAAGTTGAAGACCGAGAATCTCGGTAATATAACAACGGAGGTTGTAAAGGAGCACATGGATCTTCTAGCAGCTTTTGTCCATTCCTATGATGGGTTAGTTGCCGGGAAGATTGGAAATTGCCATCTTGCAGATG
This sequence comes from Flaveria trinervia, assembly GCA_025506515.1. Taxonomy (NCBI): domain Eukaryota; kingdom Viridiplantae; phylum Streptophyta; class Magnoliopsida; order Asterales; family Asteraceae; genus Flaveria; species Flaveria trinervia. The sequence continues at coordinate 77,636,285 of CM046443.1, read as the reverse complement.
AAGACTATGAGCAAGTTGACGAGAATGAGCTAGAAATGATGGATATCATGTGGGCTGTTGCGAGTGCAGTTAGACGAGCCAAAAAGTTTGTTAAGAAGACTATGGTAGAATTTAGTAGCCACTAAAAACACAACCTTTGGTTTCGACAAAACCAAAATCACTTGCTTTAATTGTGGTGAAAGGGGCATTTTATACGTGAATGTGTAAAACCCAAGAAAACAGGAAATGGAAATCCATTTTCCACCTTCAACCATCAAGACAAATCCGTGAGTGGAGCTACCTCTTCAAGCAAATAGACAAAGGCCTTGACTGCTCAAGGTGATGAAGGGCAAGACTGGACCTTATGCTTTGTGTCTCCGGGTGAATCAAACATTGCCTGTGTTGAGGGACTGGATGATGGTTCTGCAAGTGAAAGTGTAAGGCCCCGTTCCCGGGACGCTTACAGTTGGGTTCTTATCGCACAAAAAACGTATAATTACATTTGTATTTCATAAATCGCAGCGGAAAACTAAAACAATCTTTCATTTCCATGTAAATGCTTTTGCAAATTAATACAACATTCATTACAAAATAGCTTGTTCGTATTACAATGCAAAAACATTAATCAAAAGAATGCCATCCCCAAAAGAGCTGAGTAGCCGCCCGTGCCATCCTCAGCAACCATTACCTGCCAACTGGAAACACATCAAAGTCAGCGTTGCTGAGTGAGTTCTAGTTTTGTAAATAAAACATACTTTACTTTCATATAAAACCGTTCGTTACTTTTACATGATCACACATCGTACGTACACATAGATAATATCATTATTATCTTCTTCATTCGTTCATTCGTTCTTTCATTACCTTACTTGCGCATCGGACATCATCCATACCAATACCATGTGCTACACCCCGATTAGTCGTAGCTACCGGGCCGAAGTCAACAATGAACAGCTAAACGTATGCCACGGTACTAGGAGTAACCATCAGTCTTAGCTATTGGGCCGAAGTCAACAAATGAACAGCTAAACGTATGCCACAGTACTAGGGGTGAGCGGTAGAGGTTCTACATTCAGGGTCAATCACCAAGAAGGACCCGTTATCCGATGTGTGCAAGACGTTTCATTCATTCATTAATACATGCATTCATTCATCATGTTCCTCTTTCTTTATCTTTCACTTTACGTTACATAATACTTCGTTCATTCATCATAATAGGTAGAGCCATAGGAAAGATATTATACATCACACTAAGGAACATTAACATGCATCCACATACATCATACAGGGCAACATCATTCATACACGACATGCAACATCATCATCCTCATCATGCCCAACATGCTTTCTAAGACCTCGATCGTTGTCTTAAAACTCTTATGGGAACCTTTACGTCAAAACTTACATTTGCACTTTCCCCCGAAAGTCAGAAGTCAATCTACACCTTCCTCGGGTTCAACAGCCCTATTCGGCGTATGGACACCCTTCAGTCGCATTGCCTCCATGCGACTGAACATCATGCGAATGAACTAATACGGATGAACACCTATGCGGATGAACATCCAGTCGTGCGAATGGACAATGCGGATGAACACCTATGCGACTGGACCTTCAGTCGTGCGAATGGTCCTTCAGTCGCATGACCCCCATGCGACTGGCCCTCCAATCGTGTGAATGAACCCCAATCGCACCCTAATCGGCCGTATGGCCTTCATTCGGCCTCCAGTCGGTCGCCTAGCCCAAACTGATGCAGAATGCAGTTCAACCCGACTGCAGCCGAGGGTTTTCGGCTTCCAAACTCATCTAAACCCATTTTAAGCCTAAATCGACCATCCTAAACCTTAGGGATGCATACCATAACATTATTCAAGCACAACCAAGCAAGAAATCAAGCCCCAAACGGGTCCTACATACATACACGCATACATATGGGTTTTCACCCAAAAACGCGAAAAAGGGTTTTCAGATGTGTTCCAGCCCCAAAATCATTCAAAACATGTAAAAGAGGGGTCCTAGAACTCACCTAAACGAGCACAACGACAAGAGCTTCGATTTGGCTTGCTTCACGACAATTTTGGCAACCCGAACCGACACGAACCAACACTTTTCCTCTTTTTCTCTTCTTTCCCTCTTCTTCTCTTTATGAAACTGAAATGTGGGGTGTGTGGGGAGAGTGGTCTGCCCTCTCCCTACTAATATCACCACATTTCCCAAATTTTCTTCGTTGGCGAGTTTGGTCCCTCGACTTTTGGACTTTATTTTCTTTTCTTTCTTCACCGGCTTCAAAATAATAAATATTCAGGTGTTACAGAAAGTGAGATCACAGTTGAGCAAGTAATGTCAAATACTAAAGAAGCTGAGAACGTGGTACGTCACTTAGTTGAGGAAGAGCTTAGAGCAACAAGTTCAGAATCTCCAGCATCTGAAGAGTCTAACTCTGCATTGATGGCTGATTTAATCGATTCCTCACAGGTAAGTACTGAAGACCAACTGTTTGAAAAACATGCTTGTAATGAATGTAAAAAATTTAGGGAAAGCATTGATTTGAAATTTGCTAGGTCATTTGACCACAATGATAACTTAGTAAATGATTTACAATTGTGCACTGAAGGTAATCGTATTTTAAAACAAAATGAGTGCAGTTACAAAGAAAAAATAAAACTTTTAGGTAAACAAATAAGGGAAACCAAGGTTGTTGCTTTCAATCAAGAAAATGACATAAAGTTTTATTTAAATTCTTTGGAGGAAGCCATGAAAGAAAAAGCAGTTTTAGAAGTCGAAGTGAATTCTTTAAAACAAAAACTGCATAGTTGGACCCGTTCTTCTCACATAGTTTAACACTTAGCGAAAGAACGAAATAATGGGGAAGGGTTGGGTTACAAAATAGTTCCACCACCACATGAGACCCATTTAAATACAAAATGTAGACCTGTAAATAACAACCCAGTAAAGGATCATGTGGTGTCCACTCCTTTGGTTAGTGATCCTGATTCCACGGCTAAATTGGTGAACTCTATAACTAAACAGAAGGAGTCTACTGTGGAATCCAAAGGAAAGATGCCTATTGTTAATCTAGATGATAAATTTGAAAATGTTAATGTAAGGTCAGGTTCATACATGTCTTCTTCTCAACCCAAAATGACTAAACCAGTTAACCAAACCCGTGTTACACGTCAAAGTCCAAATAAACTAAAGGCTAAAGATGTTAAAAATGTTCAAACAATTAATTTTGTTAAAGAAGAAGAAACATCTAAACGAGAAGTGAATAAACCCAACCAGGCTCGTGTCGAACCTATATCACACTCAACCTCACATAAATAGTTTCCTCAACATGTGGAAGGGAGATCATGCTATAGTTGTGGAAAAAGATGACATATTTCTTCTAATTTTCCTATTATGAGTCTCCTAGAAAAAAGATTGAACTTTATGATACAAAACAAAGTTCTTCTAAAAGGAGTTCTATTACTCTTCCTTAGAGAACTAATAAACCTAAAGTTCAAACTCTATGGCAGTCGTCTGTTTATCACAAATAGGCCTTACACAAAACTGGCTTATGGAAAGAAAAGTCAAGTAAATTGGCTAATAATGAGAAAGATAAGAAGAACAATATGCCCTCATCCTCAAGTACACAGTGGGTTGAGTTTATGATGTGTGATTCCTCTGGGTCACCCAAGCCAGCTAAGGCTTGGGTCCTAAACCTGAGCTGATCATTTCCTTTGAATGTGCAGGGTGTCCGCTATAGTGCTATCACAAATACCTGGATTGTTGATAGCGGGGCGTCTAGGCACATGACCGGGAACCTACCTCTCCTTTCCAATGTCAAACAAATTAAAGGGGGAAATGTATCATTTGCTGGGAATAAAGGAGGATATATTACTGCTCATGGCGAAGTGGGAAACCCAAAAGTCAAGTTTGATAAGGTCAAATACATTCAACAACTACAAAACAACTTGCTTTCAGTCTCCCAGATCTGTGACAAGTGTTTCAAAGTTGTGTTTGACAACAAGAAATGCTACGTGCTGAAAAAAAAATACGTTATACCGGATGACAAAGTCTTAATGTCAACTTCAAGATATAACGATTTATATGTCTTGGAACTATCAAAGGCCTCCACAACTGATCATAAAGTTCAATGCTTCTTGTCAAAGGCAATAGAGAGGGGCTCAATCTCCTGGAATAGGAGAATGGGACACATTAATCCGAGGAAGATCAATCCTTGATACAAAATGATCAGTGGAATGGAGTAAATGTCAAGAACTTCCAACTCCTGGATTTTTGCATCGCATGTAAGACAGGAAAACACACCAAGAAGTCTCATAAGGAAAAGATAGTTAATCCCATTGACCTGCCTCTCAAGCTTCTTCACATGGATCTGTTCGGTTCCGTTAGCACTAAAAGTATTGCTAGTGATTTGTACTGCTATGTAGTTATGGATGATTACTCAAGATTCTCTTGGGTGACGTTTGTGAAAGCCGATTTAGAGACATTTGAATCCTTCAAACAACTAGTAACTACACTGGAATCACTCTACAAGCTGAAGGTAAGACCGATTCAATCAGACAACGGCATAGATTTCAAGAAATAGTGGATGGAAGCGTTTTATAAAGAAAAAGGTATTGTATATTAATTTATGTGTGCCCACTGATGGGTGTGGATAGTATATATATTTTGATGAATATTTTATGCACAAATTCAGTTTTAATTGGTTTTTACAAGTACTAAACCACACACAATAGGAAAGTGTACCTGCCGTGTGGTAATATAGTGTTGGTAAGACCGAGTATCAATCAGTGGACACACCTAGCCTACTCAACAAACTTGACATTTGACTATCAGATTTGGTTTTTGTTAAAGAAATTGATAAGTTGTATTGGAAAGATTTGTAGGGTTTAAAAACAATAATAAAAATAAAGTAAACTAAGATTTGAAGCGTTTGGATTTAAAACCAAGGAATAAAAGTTATCATCCTAATTAGACTCCACTTATGTAACTGTGATGAATTGGTGGTGTGATTTAAAGATATGGATTAATGTAACTATGTTAATGTTTATAAAGATGACCTGGCACGATTTCTCGTCTATCCTGCTGTCGTAGTGACTAGGATCATGTCAGGCTGAGTTTTAATGCTTAGATCAAAGCCCTAGTAATGTTGGTAAATCTTTTGTGACCTATTTGACATATGATTTTTGAAAACATAACTTAATGTTAAAAAGAGTGTTGATCATGTTCCTTCCTAACATACCATTAATTTTAGAAAACCATAACAATACTAAAGATTTCTCAAACTAGTAAAAGGGAATCCGCAGATGATCAGAAAGTTAAGGTGATATGATTTCTAATAACCATTTCTAGTTCATTAGCCATGGATTTATTATGAAGACCGGTTTCACGAATGAAACTTAATCATACGGTTTTCAACCTTGTATGACAATCACAATCACAAACCATAAATGTACAACTTCCCGTTCAAATGTAGATGCTACCCATCAATAGTTTTCCCAAGACCACCATAACATTAACATAATATTTATCACACAATTAGTTCATCACAAATTACATATGTTTCATCTGATTAGGATGATAGAAAGAGTTTAGCTCATAATGAGCTTGAACATAACAACTGACAGGATCAGCGATCACAAGTTTGATGTGTTAGAGTTAAAGGCAGCGGAATAAGAATAGGAATTAGACAAATTGTAGCAAGAAGTCGATGCTTGTATGCATTAAGAGCACATACGGTTATAGCGAGAGAATATATTTCTGATTCAAAGAATGTTTATAGATATGGAATGTTTCTAATCAAATCATTCATTCATTCACGTCATTCATTCATCGTATTACAATAGGTTGTCACTCCTTATATAGAGTGCAACAATCACTGCTGTTATCACGGAAAGTGACAACTGGCAGATCTAATACAAAAATAACTAACTCTTAACAAACTACTGAAATGTTCACAACTACTGAGAACATATCAGAGTGTAAGTACAAAATATAAAACTACTGATTAGAAACTACTGAAACTACAACGACTGAAGAACAAGCTCTTCAGTCGTTTTACAAAACTACTGAAACATAAAACTACTGAAACTAGAAATATAAAACTACTGATATCACAACTACTGAAGAAGTACTCTTCAGCAGTTGTGACAAACTACTGAGGCTTCAGTACTTGATCTTCAGACTTTGACCTTCAGATGTTTCATCAGCTGATGACTTCAGTAGATATCATCAGCTGATGTCTTCAGTCTTTGTCTTCAGACTTTGTACATCAGTTGTTGATCTTCAGCACTTGTAAACTCTTCAGCTGTTGTACTTCAGTACTTTGGTCTTTCAGCTTCAGCACTTGTGTTCTTCAGCTGTTGTACTTCAGCACTTTAGTTCTTCAGCTGTTGAAGTCTTCAGCACTTGATCTTCAGCTGTTGAGGTCTTCAGCACTTGTCAAACTGCTGATGAGGCTTTCAGCAGTTGTTGTGATACCATGTGGGACTTAGAGGTTTTCTGATCTTGGCTCATGGTTCTTTTGGTCCAACAAACTCCCCCTGAACCAATGCAGCCAAAACCTCTAAATTATTTATTATCCCACTTATTGTTGGCAAAAAGTTGGTCTTTTTCCTTCTTGATCAGTAGAGAAGATGACCCATGTAAGCTCCGGCCTGGGAAGAAATCTCAGATATTGTTTGGCAGGGTATGAATGGGAACTCTGTTTTGGGGAACCGGACACAGAGTTGTTATCCCATTCATGAGATTTACTTCCCCATAATGAGTCTGTATGACTCTCGAACATAGGCCTCAAGGAGAACAACTTGTTCCTCCTGAGAGAGTTCTTCTACTCCTCCTTCGAAGAAGAACTCTGGACCATAGTACTCTGATAAGTACTTCATGGTCCTGCCATTTTTCAGCTCCACCGTAGTTACCTCCCTATATACAAATTCATCAGGATGGTTGCCTTCAAGGAGTAACTGGAGCTCATTCTTCTGGATGTCTTCAAGCTTTTTATATAACAACCCCTTCTTAATCATCTTGTTTTCTAGTAAAGCTTGAGGGGTCTTCTTTGCTTGGTGAGCTTTCTTGAATTCATCAATGATTTCCCAAGGTGAGACTACAATGGCCAACATGATGGTAGAATCTATTGTTTTTCGTACTGGCCATTGTATCTGTGAGGAATAGTTCTTTTATGGATTCTAGAACTCACCCTGGGGTCCGGCCATACTCTCACTCTCTCCTTCTGATACTGAAAAGTGTGCCTGAGAGTGTACAGCCTTTGAGCATGCCCTTTCATGGCTTGAATAGATGATGACTGAGGAAATTCCTTGTCAACCATCTTCAACAGTTGCTCATCGTGCTGTTTCTGCTGTTCTTCTTCTTCTATCTTGACTCTGACCATTTCCCTTTGAGAGTCAGGTGTGATCATGGGTTGACTTCGGGGTTTTGGTAGCTTTAGAACAGCAGAGAGTGGCAGACTATCATCTTCATCCTCCTCTTCGTCTTCTTCTTCCATCCTCAGCACCCTTCTCCTCCTTCTGGGTGCATCACTGGATGATGGTTAGGTGGTGAAGGAATTGGTTTTGAAGAATGAGGATGTTTGGATTTTGGCTTAGAGATTGGTTGGGAGATTTGAGGATAGGATCTGTTTGAGTGGGTGGAAGGGAAGGTTGATCCAGCATCTTTGTAGTTAGTTTCGCCTTTGTGAGTTTAGCCATCTCTAACCTTTTACCAGCCCCAGCCTCATCAAGGGCTTCCACAATAATCCCTTTGTTGAATTGCTCAGACAGACAGATTCTGGTGGCTATAGCCAGAATGCTGTCCCTGGTCCACGCGCGAATCTCCATTAACGATCTTCCTAAGTATTTTGCAATAAAGCGGATCATTATTTCCAATCTCTCTTTTTCCAGAGCATCATACCCTGCCCATCGGGTTTGTATCTCTTGCACTTCCAACCTTCTGATCTCACTATCCAGTGTGGCTGTGTCAAACCCCTGCGTGAAGAGTTGTTCAATTATTTATCCATGGATCGGCTGTGTGTAGTGTCAGCTTCTTTTACCAGCTCCTCCAAGGATTTGTCTCAGCAGTATGATCATCAGCACTTTCTTTCGCTTGTAAGTGAGCAGAGGTTGCTTTTCTTTCTCCTCCTCTTGGGCTTGCTTCTCTTCCTTCTTTTCCTTGTCTTTTCCTCTTTGTTTCTTTCACTGCAGTACTCTCCCCCTTTTTGGATGCATGGAGGAAGGGGTGCACCGCAGAAAGAGTCTTTTGTATAGCAGCATCAATCAGGGCTGTAAAGTTGAGGAAAGCCTCTCATCAATGGCTTTAGTCACATATCAGTGATTATGGGTGTGATGAGGGAGGGAATTTGAAGTACAGCACTATTTGCTCAGGAGGGTTCTGTTCCTGAGAAATAGGGCCTGAAGCAGAGGCAGGTGGTTGAGTTGGAGTGGCTCAGTGTTTGGGGAACCTTCAAGTGAAGGTGCCATCTGTGGGTGGGTAGAGGCAGATGGTCTTTCTCCTGGGAGAGTTGATCAAGTAGGTTTTGCAGCCTATGACTTCTCTTCAAGGATTGTGTTATGGGCAAGAACATCGTAGAAAAAAGCCCAGGTCATCATCAGCCGAAACTGAATCATCTGACCTCCTGCTTAGAGCAGGATTTACATGCATGGGGTAGACCAGTTGTTCATGTGCCCGTTTTGGTACTGGGGACTCCAGCCTCAGACAGTGTCCATCATCGGCTGTTGCCTCTAGTGAGGTCTTAGCAATGTTACCAGCCTCATTTTGATCATGTGCTGAGTCAAAGGAGGTGGCAGCCTCACTAGATATTCTAAGTCCTTGTCTACACAGGAGATAGAAGTGGTAAACCCCTGTGTTGTGGGTTCTCAAGTGCACTGTGTTCCTCCCCTTCAATTGTAGAGGTATTCCCAGTAGTAAGGGTTTCTGGGGGGGGGTAGGAGGCAGTTGAGTCAGACTTGTGCAACTATAAAGTTGGGCTGTGAGGGGCGGTTGTTTGGGGTGAAGGGATAGAAGCAGTGTGCACCTGGGGAGATTGTGCTCTTCAATGGCAATCCCCTCAAGTGAGGAAGATCCCAGATATGTAGGTACCCTTGTGTGGTTGCTGCAGGCTCCTGTTGAGAGAAGCTGAGCGGCTATGGCTGGAAGAGTCATGGCATCCACTAGGGGGTTTGGTGTTGGACCAAAAGAACCAATGAGCCAAGATCAGAAAACCTCTAAGTCCCACATGGTATCACAAAACTGCTGAAAGCCTCATCAGTAGTTTGACAAGTGCTGAAGACTCCAACAGCTGAAGATCAAGTGCTGAAGACCTTAACAGCTGAAGAACCAAAGTGCTGAAGTACAACAGCTGAAGAACACAAGTGCTGAAGCTGAAAGACCAAAGTACTGAAGTACAACAGCTGAAGAGTTCACAAGTGCTGAAGATCAACAACTGATGTACAAAGTCTGAAGACAAAGACTGAAGACATCAGCTGATGATATCTACTGAAGTCATCAGCTGATGAAACACCTGAAGGTCAAAGTCTGAAGATCAAGTACTGAAGCCTCAGTATTTGTCACAACTGCTGAAGAGTACTTCTTCAGTAGTGTGATATCAGTAGTTTTATATTTTATGTTTCAGTAGTTTTGTAAAACGACTGAAGAGCTTGTTCTTCAGTCGTTGTAGTTTCAGTAGTTTTATATTTGTACTTAACATGCTGATATGTTCTCAGTAGTTGTGAACATTTCAGTAGTTTGTTAAGAATTAGTTATTTTGTATTGGATCTGCCAGTTGTCACTTTCCGTGATAACAGCAGTGATTGTTGCACTCTATATAAGGAGTGACAACCTATTGTAATATGTGAGATGAGTGAATGAATGGAATGAATGATTGATTTGATTAGAAATATTCTACATCTATAACATTCCTAGAAATCAGAAATACATATTCTCTCCCTATAACCGTATGCGATCTTAATGCTTACAAGTATCGATTGCTTGCTACAATTTGTCTAATTCTAGTTTGTATTCGCTGCTTTGTATCTGATACATCAAACTTGTGATCACTGATCCTGTCAAATGGTATCAGAGCAGGTTAATCATTGATCGATCTAATAATTGATCATTGAAACTGCTATTCAAGATCTAAGTTTGATTGAATTAGCTTTTGTTTTTGCAAGAAACGGTTATAGAGATTGAATTTTTCTGTATTTCTGCTCATTCATCCTGAGATCTTTTCTTGGTTCTCATTGAGTTTGTTGTGGTTTGTCTAAAACTTTTAAAACTTGAACTAAATTGTTTTTGAACTGAAAATGACCACTCCTTCCAATGATCCTCACAATACTGGTTCCTCAACCAAGCCACCTATGCTGGTTAGGAATGAGTATAACATATGGCAAAGACGTATGCTCCATCACCTGTCTGTTAATAGCGCAGGGTGTTGGACATCAGTGGTACATGGTCCACACAAGCCTATGGTGAATAACCCGGAAACCAATCAAATGGTTCCGAAGAGGAGGGAGCAATACTCAGATGAGGATAAGAAGTTGCTTGAGATTGATGCAAAAGCCCATGGAATTCTGGCCATGGCATTGCCCAATGAAATCTATTCTGGGCTAATGCATCATGAAACTGCCCATGACCTCTGGATTGCTTTGAAAGAACAATTTGGAGGAACAGATGAGGTCTTGGCAAATAATAGAGAAATTCTTGCCAAACAATATGAGACATTCTCTCATAGAAAGGGTGAGACACTGACTCAACAATATGAGCGGTTTTCTTGTTTGATCTCTGAACTAAAAATGGTCAAACTTGAATACACCAATATTCAGATGAATAACAGATTTCTCAGATCACTGCCTGAGAGATGGGACACATATACTATTGTCCTACGCTCCAGTGCAAGTTTGGACAAACTATCTCTCACCCAACTCCATGGGAAATTGCTCACTTTGAGAGAGAGATAGAACAGAAGAGAAAGCTGTCTTCATCTGGAAAGCTCACTGAAGACTTTATACAAGGCAACACTGCCTTGGTGGGTCATGAGTCAGAATATGCTTCATCTGAATGCCAGTATGATGAGCATATTAATTTCTCTTCAAGCACTTCTGATTCTGCATTTGTAAGTGTTGATGGTCAGTTTACTGGGTGTAATAATGACAATCTATGTTTCATTATGGATGATCTCAAGGGGATTGCTGATGATGACTTAGAAGAGATGGATTTTGAGCCAAATGGCCTTGATAAATATCAGATCTCAGAAGTTCTACAAAAGAACTGGAAGAAAATTCCCAGGACTCTGGCAAAACCAAAGTTGGTTTTGACAAGAGCAAGTTGAGGTGTCACAAATGCCAACGGCTTGGACACTTTGCAAGAGAGTGTAGATCAACTGGATCTAACTCTACTGCACCCTTTGTGACTTTTCCTGGCAATAGTCAACAACACAGAGGGCAACATCCTGTCACTCTAGTCATCATCCTCAACAACAATCTCCGGCATATTTTGTTCCTCAGGGTCAAATGCCATATCAGTACCCTTGTTATTACATGCCACAGTCAAATCAAGTTCAAGTTCCTATGACACCACAACCTCATGCATTACCAGAACCTCAGCCTTCCCTCTCATCACAACCTCAATCTCAACAACACAGCTTCTTCACCCCAGGAGTTGTTGACTGGAGCAGTTTACCAGATGACTTGTCTGGTCATGATCAACTGTTCTCAGGTGCTGGTCAACATGGTGGTGACAGTCCCTTTGGGAATCTAGCTCTTATGGCTTTGGAGTCTGCTGATACTTCATCTTCCAATGCCTCTACACCTCAGGTATCACAGGTATCCTCTGAGGCAAAAGCCAAATTATGTTCTGAACATGCATAGCAGCATTTGCTTCCATTAGAGAAGCAAATGTAGCTTTAATTAATAAGAACATTGAGCTAGAACAAATAATTTCCAAAAACAAAGCTGAGTTTGAGTTTGTGCTCAAAGATAAAAATGATGAGGTTTATAAACTGAATTGCCAAATAATTGATGATAGGCTAGAGAAGATGTACTTCTAGAGAAGTACAAAGATCTCAAAGAAACCCTTGCAGTTACCCAGGTCGAGTGTGATAGATGGGTACAATCATGCAAAGGTTTGAAATGCTTCTTAGTAAGCAATCTGCTTCAAATGTGAAGTTTGGAATTGGCTACAATCACACTGCTCCACCTACAGATTTTACCCCAAGAGCAGAGGTAGAATCTGATGGTGAGAGTGATAACCAATCCATCACATCATGTGATCTACCTTCTGATACAGCACAATCAGAAGTAGCAGTCAGCATCAAGCCCTCTTTGAACCTATCAGCTGATGTTGATGGTCCAAATGCTGACATTCACATGATCAATAGGTTGATCAACTCAGGAGTAATCCTGAAGGTCCTGAAAGGACTGGAGAGCAGGATTTAACACCTGAAGTTCAAACTTCAACTGCTGTCAGTACTGAAGAGAAGAAAACTGGCAGTAGAAAGAGTTTGAAGACTACTAAAGAGGTAGTCAAGAAAGCAACCAATGCTTCCAAAGCATTGAAGAACAAGTCTTCTGTTGCTTCCATCTTTAGTTGATGATCAACCTAAGATGAAGAAGAAACCATGTGAAGTATGTGGTTTGTTCAATCATCTTACAGATGATTGTTGGTACAAAAGAGGTTCCAAACTCAAACAAAAAGAAGAAATTAATGAGAAAATGGTAAAAATGAAAACTGAGTTTGAGACCACATTTGTATCAGCAACATCAAATCCTGTAACCCTTAAGTCCTTAAAGAAATCAAAAAGGAAGGAGTTAAACAGGTGACAGCTGAGGGTGCTCAAAAGAAGAAGGTGCAACATAGGACCTTATCTAACTCCACTAGCAATGTGTCTGATGAGCTGAAAGCTTTATCACAAAATCAGACACAGCTGGTGATGATGGTACAACATCTGTTGGGTAGAGTTAACCAACTAGATTCTCCTATGTTGAAACCACAGAAAAGGAGGTCCAAGCCAAAGGACTCCTCTTCTACACCATCTTCCTCTTCTCAGGCTGTTGTTACAAATAAACATGTTAGTTTACCATCTATTGATGAGACCAGGCCCAAAACCAAAAAGGTTTGGGTCTCTAAAACTAACTGATTGTTTATTATTGCAGGGTTCTTCAACATGCCAAAGTAGCATCTGGTATGTAGACAGTGGGGGATCTATGCACATGACTGGGAACACATCTTCTTCTTCATGACTACTCTCAAGGAAAGAAGGGATTTGTCTCTTTTGGCAATGATGCTAGGGGTTACATCATCGGTAAGGGCTTTGTCTCCAATGGAGAAATCAAATTTGATGATGTTAATCATGTGGAAAATCTCAAGTACAACCTCTTGAGTGTCAGTCAAATGTGTGATAAAGGCCATGTTGCCCTTTTCACAAGTCAAAACTGTAGGATTCTGTCATCCAAAGTTTTGCACTTGATTGACAAGGTGTTGGATGATCACACTCTCCTGAAAGCCAACAGGACAGGAAGAGTGTATGCCTTAGATCTCTCTAAGAAGATAGATCTCAAAGGCAATCCTTGCCTATTTTCCAAAGCCTCTTCTCAAGAATCTAAACTGTGGCACAGGAGGCTTGGTCATGTTAATCTCAAAAACATGAATCAGCTTAGCCACAATAGTTTAGTCAGAGGCTTACCAATAAAGGAGTTCCACTGTGATGAAAACTGCACTGCTTGTTTAAAAGGAAAACAGCACAAAGTCTCATTCCTCCTATTGAAGTGTCCAAGTCCACTGCCTGCTTGCAATTACTGCATATGGATCTATTTGGTCCTGTGAGAGTAATGAGCATGGCAAAGAAGAAATACTGTCTGGTAATTGTGGATGATTACTCCAGATTTGTATGGACTTTCTTTCTACATTCAAAGGATGAGGCTGCTCAGAAGATTATCCACTTTGTGCTGTACATTGAGAAGCAGTATTCCCTTCCAGTCAAGTGTATTAGGAGTGATAATGGAACTGAGTTCAGAAATCATACACTTGATGACTTCTATCTTTCAAAGGGAATCAAAAGGCAGTTCAGCATTCCAAGGACTCCAGAACAAAATGGAGTAGTGGAGAGAAAGAACAGGACCCTCATTGAAGCTGCAAGGTCCATGCTGGCTGACTCAGGTTTGCCATTGACCTTTTGGGCCGAAGCTGTCAACACAGCTTGTTATGTGCAAAATAGAGTTTTAGTAAATCAGAGGTTGATGAAGACTCCATATGAAGTTCTCCATCATTTGGCTCCTCTGATTTCATTTTTCAAAGCATTTGGGTGTCCCTGTTTATTCTCAACACAAAGGATCAACTCCACAAATTTGATCCTAAGGTGGATGCAGGATACTTTGTTGGTTATCATCTACTTGCAAGGCATACAGAGTCTTCAACTGCAGAACAAAGATGGTTGAAGAAACTCTACATGTTAAGTTTAATGAATCTCCAAAGGACAAGATTCCACAAAGTCCTGTGGAGTTATTTGATTTGGACATACTGCAATATGTTCCTTATCAAACTCCTGCTGTTGCTCCTGTCAACAGTTCACCACCTGGTGGTACTGCTGATGATGATGATGATTGCAGTACTCACCTCTTAGGTTTAGTGATCAGCTGCCTGACTCAGCTAGACCTGATGTTCCTGTAGCGCCAGTAGCACCATCCACAACAAATGCTGATGAGATTTCTTCGAATTCAACTTCCTTTGAATTACCATCCACTGATTGGTTTCAAGGAAATGATACACCATCACCATCTGTTGCTGCTGAACCGGCTACAAACACTTGCACAGATCTCATTGTGTATCAAGATCTGAAGAATCACCCTATGTCTCAAATCATTGGTGATATCACTGCTGGAGTATCAACAAGAAGTCAATTGTCAAATTTCTGCTTCTATGCTCTCTTCATCAGTCAGCAAGAGCCAAAGAATTATCACATTGCTTTAAAGGACAATGGATGGGTTGATGCCATGCAGCTTGAGCTTCTTCAGTTCAAGAAACAGCAAGTGTGGGAACTGGTTCCTCTACCTCCAGGTAAGTGTGCAATAGGCACTAAATGGGTGTTTAGGAACAAAACTGATGAAAATGGGCTTATTGTTAAGAACAAGGCCAGACTGGTTGTTCAGGGGTTTGCACAAGAAGAAGGTATTGATTATGATGAAACCTTTGCCCCTGTAGCCAGACTGGAAGCAATTCGATTGTTTTTAGCTTATGCTGCTTATCAAAACCTTAAAGTCTTTCAAATGGATGTCAAAAGTGCATTTTTGTATGGAAAAGTTAAAGAAGAGGTTTATGTATGTCAACCTCCAGGCTTTGAGGACAATAAACATCCTAATTGGGTGTATAAGCTTGATAAAGCTCTTTATGGGTTAAAACAAGCTCCCAGAGCCTGGTATGAGACATTATCAAACTTTCTTCTGGAAAACAATTTCACTAGAGGCTCCATAGACAAGACTTTATTCATTAAGAAAGCTGGGCAGCATAATCTACTTGTTCAAATTTATGTAGATGATATCATTTTTGCATCCTCTGATCCAAAGTTGTGTGATGCCTTTACAAAGTTGATGCAACAGAAGTTTGAAATGAGTGCCATGGGAGAATTACAGTTCTTTCTGGGGTTGCAAATCAAACAAAAGGCTGATGGAATTTTTATTCATCAGTCCAAATATACAAAAGATCTTTTGCAAAAGTTTGATTTACAAAACTGTAAGCCCTGTTCTACTCCCATGAGCAGCACCACAAACTGGACTCAGATCAGAAAGGTAAAGTGGTTGATGAAACACTTTACAATGTATGATTGGGTCCTTGATGTATTTAACAGCTTCTAGACCAGATATTATGTTTGCTACATGTGTTTGTGCTAGATTTCAGGCTGCACCTAAAGAGTCTCATCTGATTGCAGTCAAGAGGATCTTTAGATATCTGCAAGGCACTCCATCTCTAGGTTTATGGTATTCTACCGACATTCTGGTAAATTAGTTGCTTTTTCTGACAGTGACTATGCAGGGTGTAAGTTGACCAGGAAATCAACTTCTGGTGGATGTCAATTCCTAGGCAACTGCTTGATTTCTTGGCAGAGCAAGAAACAGACCTCAGTTGCTACATCCACTGCTGAAGCAGAGTACATTGCTGCTGCAAGCTGTACATCTCAGGTACTCTGGCTTCAAAACCAACTTTTGGATTATGGCATTACAGAGACTAAGACTCCATTGTTAATGGATAGTGCTTCAGCTCTTTGCATTGTCAAAAATCCAGTCCAGCACTCTAGGACCAAACATATAGAGATCAGACATCATTTTATAAGGGATTGTTTTGAAAAAGGTCTGATTGATCCTAAGTTTGTGCCTAGTGCTGATGAGCTTGCAGACATTTTTACTAAGCCTTTGGATAGTTCAACTTTCCAAAACCTGGTGTTAAGGCTTGGTATGCTGCAGCTAGAATAAGTGACAACTACTGATGATCTTAGTAATTCATACTGATGATCATGAGTACCTATGTCATATAAGTACTGATGAGCTCTTTTAACCTCAGTAGTTTTTATAACTACTGAAGGCTAAATGTCTCACAAGTACTGAAGTACTTCATCTGTTCTAAACTACTGATGTAGTTACAACTACTGATGCAGTTACAACTACTGCAATCAGTAAAAACAGATAAGTACTGATGTCCTATGAAACAACTGAAATCAAAAAAAAAATGATGAATGTTTGAGGACAGTTTGAAACAGCTGAAAAGCTAAGAATTGACGAAAACAGCTGAAGAGAACTTTCTCTTCAGTCGTTTGTACAACTGCTGTTTCATTTTAAACAACTGAAGCAAAACCACGTCTTCAGTAGTTTTTATAACTACTGATGACTAATACCAAGTCTTCAGTTGTTTACAACAGCTGATGACAAAACCACTGTCTTCAGTAGTTTCATAACTACTGATGACAAACACCAAGTCCTCAGTTGTTTCAATCATCTGAAGTCAAAACCACGGTCTTCAGTAGTTTTCTAAACTACTGATGCCTAACACCACGACTTCAGCTGTTTCAACGTCTGAAAGGATAATACCATGTCAACGGTCGTTTAAAACTACTGATGACTAACACCACATCCTTCAGTCGTTTCCTTACCCGTACCCTATATATATCCCAACCTTAGATCTCATTGCTTCATCTTCTTCAAACCTAACGTTTCTCTCCAAAACTTCTCTTCTCCATGGCGTCTATGCAAATTAAACCGCGACACAACTGTGTTGCCTACCTCACTAAATCGCCGATCTGGACTAAGTTCGATACTGCTATCGATCTTATGGTTCAGTCCCAATACAACAAGGCATTCCTTCTGAACCCGTCTTACATGCCGAATCCTTGAACCAATTTTGGATGAACGTTACTGTTACCACTGAGGAGAGCAACACACCATCCCTCCGGTCAGTCGTCAACAACAAAGAAGTAGTCATTACTCCTGCAACAATCCGTAAAATTCTTCAACTGAATGATGCTACTCTCCTGCTGGATATCCGAAGGGCACCATAGATCTATCCTTTGCTCAGCATGGATATCAAGGCGATCTCAGTGCCACCACCATCATGAAGAAACACTTTAATGACGCTGAGCGCCTGATTTTTCACATGGTAATGTATGTTTGGCCCCTAAGACGTCGTCTTGGGATCAAATGTCCACCAAATGGCAGCAGGTAATGTATTCTATCCTTGAGCAACAACCACTAAACTTTTCAGAATTAATATTTTCAGAGCTCAAAGATATGGCTCAAAAACTAACTGCCAACCGTTGGATACTCTATCCACGGTTCATAATGGCCATTATTACGACCAGCTTAATGCTGAGGGACTTGTTGGCTTGGGAGTCCCTGCTACGGCTGTTCTGCCGGAAGTATACTCCCGGCACAACTCTGACCGGACACTAAAAATGGCTGCCAAGCTGCGAAAACCCACGCAGCTGGAACCCACAGCCACCACCTCCAAATCCAATGTCCCCACCAAACCCACCAAAAAGAAACCCAAAATGGCTACTCAGGGAATTGAGTCCCCTGAGGATGCCCCTGCAACACAAACGCAGGATATATCCACTAGTCCAAACCCCTAGTGGATACAATGACTCCCCAGCCACAGCCGCTCAGGCTTCCTCTCAACAGGAGCCTGCAGCAACTCCCCAAGGGGCACCTACTTATCTGGGATCTTACTCACTTGAGGAGATTGCCATTGAAGAGCACCATCCTCCCCAGGTGCACACTGCTTCTAACCCCTTACCCCAAACAACCGCCCCTCACAGCCCAACTTTAATAGTTGCACAAGTGCTGACTCAATTGCACTCCTCACCCCCTCCCCAGAAACCACTTACTACTGGGAATACCTCTACAATTGGGGGAGGAACACAGTGCACCTGAGAACCCACAGCACAGGGGTTTCCCAATTCTATCTCCTGGTGTAGACAAGGAGCTTAGAATATCTAGTGAGGCTGCCACCTCCTCTGACTCAGCACATGACCAGAGTGAGGCTGGTAACATTGCTAAGACCTCCCTAGAGGCAACAGCTGATGATGGACATTGTCCTGAGGCTGGAAGTCCCCAGTACCAAGCACAAGGGGCACATGCACCAACTGGTCTACACCCAGTGCATGTAAATCCTGCTCTAAGCAGGAGGTCAGGTGATTCAGTATCAACTGATGATGACCTGAGCTTCTTCTATGATGTAGTTGCCAAAAACACATTCTAGAGGATGAGGTAGCAGACTCAAGAGCTGCTGGCCAAGATGTCTCAGGATGCAAGTCCATCTGCCACCATAATACACCACAGATGGCACCTTCCCTTGAAGGTTTCCCAAACACAGAGCCACCCCCAAATCAACCACCTGCCTCTGCTTCAGGCCCTACTTCTCAGGAACAGAACCCTCCTGAGCAAATAGGTGCTGCATCCAAAATCCCTCCCTCTCATCACACCCATAATCACTGATATAGTGATCAAAGCCATTGATGAGAGGCTTTCCTCAACATTACAACCCTTGGTTGATGCTGCTGTCCAAAAGACTCTTTCTGCGGTACAAACCCTTCCTCCAATGCAACCAAAAAGGGGGAGAGTACTGCAGTGAAAGAAAGGAAGAGGAAAAGATCGAGGAAAGGAAGAGTGAAGCAAGCCCAAGAGGAGGAAAAAGAAAAGCAACCTCTGCTCACTTACAAGCGAAAGAGAAGTGCTGATGATCACACTGCTGAAGACAAATCCTTGGAGGAGCTGGTCAAAGAAGCTGACACCACACACAGCCGCTCCATGGATAAAATAATTGAACAACTCTTCAGGCAGGGGTTTGACACAGCCACACTGGATAGTGAGATCAGAAGGTTAGAAGTACAAGAGATACAAACCCGATGGGCAGGGTATGATGCTCTTGAGAAAGAGAAGTTGGAAATAATGATCCGCTTTATTGCAAAATACTTGGAAGATCATTAATGGAGATCGCGCATGGACCAGGGACAGCATTCTGGCTATAGCCACCAGAATCTGTCTGTCTGAGCAATTCAACAAAGGGATTATTGTGGAAGCCCTTGATGAGGCTGGGGCTGGTAAAAGGTTAGAGATGGCTAAACTCACAAAGGCGAAACTAACTACAAGGATGCTAGATCAACCTTCCCTTCCACCCACTCAAACAGATCTTATCCCTCAAATCTCCCAACCAACCTCTAAGCCAAAATCCAAACATCCTCATTCTTCAAAACCATTCCTTCACCAACCAACCATCATCCAGTGATGTACCCAGAAGGAGGAGAAGGGTGCTGAGGATGGAAGAAGAAGAAGAAGAAGAAGAGGATGAAGATGATAGTCTGCCACTCTCTGCTGTTCTGAAGCTACCAAAACCCCGAAGTCAACCATGATCACACCTGACTCTCAAAGGGAAATGGTCAGAGTCAAGATAGAAGAAGAAGAACAGCAGAAACAGCACGATGAGCAACTGTTGAAGATGGTTGACAAGGAATTTCCTCAGTCATCATCTATTCAAGCCATGAAGGGCATGCTCAAAGGCTGTACACTCTCAGGCACACCTTTCAGTATCAGAAGGAGAGAGTGAGAGTATGGCCAGACCCCAGGGTGAGTTCTAGAATCCATAAAAGAACTATCCCACACAGATACAACGGCCAGGTACGAAAAACAATAGAGTCTACCATCATGTTGGCCGTTGTAGTCTCACCTTGGGAAATCATTGATGAATTCAAGAAAGCTCACCAAGCAAAGAAGACCCCTCAAGCCTTACTAGAAAACAAGATGATTAAGAAGGGGTTGTTATATAAAAAGCTTGAAGACATCCAAAAGAATGAGCTCCAGTTACTCCTTGAAGGCAACCATCCTGATGAATTTGTATATAGGGAGGTAACTACGGTGGAGCTGAAAAATGGCAGGACCATGAAGTACTTATCAGAGTACTATGGTCCAGAGTTCTTCTTCGAAGGAGGAGCAGAAGAACTCTCTCAGGAGGAACAAGTTGTTCTCCTTGAGGCCTATGTTCGTGAGTCATACAGACTCATTATGGGGAAGTAAATCTCATGAATGGGATAACAACTCTGTGTCCAGTTCCCCAAAACAGAGTTCCCATTCATACTCTGCCAAACAAATATTTGAGATTTCTTCCCAGGCCGGAGCTTACATGGGTCATCTTCTCTACTGATCAAGAAGGAAAAAGACCAACATTTTGCCATCAATAAGTGGGAGAATAAATAAGTTAGAGGTTTTGGCTGCATTGGTTCAGGGGGAGTTTGTTGGACCAAAAGAACCAATGAGCCAAGATCAGAAAACCTCTAAGTCCCACATGGTATCACAACAACTGCTGAAAGCCTCATCAGTAGTTTGACAAGTGCTGAAGACTTCAACAGCTGAAGATCAAGTGCTGAACCTTAACAGCTGAAGAACCAAAGTGCTGAAGTACAACAGCTGAAGAACACAAGTGCTGAAGCTGAAAGACCAAAGTATGAAGTACAACAGCTGAAGAGTTCACAAGTGCTGAAGATCAACAACTGATGTACAAGGTCTGAAGACAAAGACTGAAGACATCAGCTGATGATATCTACTGAAGTCATCAGCTGATGAAACGCCTGAAGGTCAAAGTCTGAAGATCAAGTACTGAAGCCTCAGTAGTTTGTCACAACTGCTGAAGAGTACTTCTTAGTAGTTGTGATATCAGTAGTTTTATATTTTATGTTTCAGTAGTTTTGTAAAACGACTGAAGAGCTTGTTCTTCAGTCGTTGTAGTTTCAGTAGTTTTATATTTGTACTTAACATGCTGATATGTTCTCAGTAGTTGTGAACATTTCAGTAGTTTGTTAAGAATTAGTTATTTTTGTATTGGATCTGCCAGTTGTCACTTTCCGTGATAACATCAGTGATTGTTGCACTCTATATAAGAGAGTGACAACCTATTGTAATAGTGACGAATGAGTGAATGAATGGAATGAAGGTTGATTTGATAGAAATATTCTACATCTATAAACATTCCTAGAAATCAGAAGTACATATTCTCTCTATAACCGTATGCGATCTTAATGCTTACAAGTATCGATTGCTTGCTACAATTGTCTAATTCTGTGTATCCGCTGCTTTTATTCTGATACATCAAACTTGTGATCATGATCCTGTCATTTGGACTAGTGGATATATCCTCGTTGTGTTGCAGGGGCATCTCGGGGACTCAATTCCTGAGTAGCCGTTTGGGTTTCTTTTTGGTGGGTTTGGTGGGGACTTTTGATTTGGAGGTGGTGGCTGTGGGTTCCAGCTGCGTGGGTTTTCGCAGCTTGGCAGCCATTTTTAGGTCTGGTCAGAGTTGTGCCGGGAGTAACTTCCGGCAGAACAGCCGTAGCAGGGACTCCCAAGCCAACAAGTCCCTCAGCATTAAGCTGGTTTGTAATGATGGCCATATGAACCGTGGATATAGTATCCAACGGTTGGCAGTTAGTTTTTGAGCCATGTCCTTGAGCTCCAAAAAATATATTTCAGAAAAGTTTAGCGGTTGTTGCTCAAGAATAGAATACATTACCTGCTGCCATTTTGTCGACATTGATCCCAAGACGACGTCTTGGGGCCAAACATACATCACCATGTGAAAAATTAGGCGCTCAGCGTCATAAAGTGTTTCTTCATGATAGTGAGGCACTGAGATCGCCTTGATATCCATGTGGGCAAAGATAGATCTGTGGTCCTTCGGATATCCAGCAGGAGAACTAGCATCATTCAGATGAAGAATTTGGCGGATTATTGCAGGAGTGATGACTACTTCTTTGTTGTTGACGACTGACTGGAGAGATGGTGTGTTGTTCTCCCCAGTGGTAATAGTAACGTTCATCCAAAATTGTTGAGGGATTCGGCATGTAGTATGGGATTCAGAAGAAATGCCGTATTGTATTGGGACTGAACCATAAGATCGATAGCAGTATCGAACTTAGTCCAGATAGGCGATTTAGTGAGGTAGGCAACACAGTTGTGTCGCGGTTTAATTTGCATGGACGCCATTGAGAGGAGGGAAGTTTTGGAGAGGAACGTTAGGTTTGAAGAAGATGAAGCATTGAAGGATTAGGTCAGGGGTATATATAGGGTGCGGGTAATAAAACGACTGAAGGATGTGGTGTTAGTCATCAGTAGTTTTAAACGACCGTTGACATGGTATTATCCTTTCAGACGTTGAAACAGCTGAAGTCGTGGTGTTAGGCATCAGAAGTTAGAAAACTACTGAAGACCGTGGTTTTGACTTCAGATGATTGAAACAACTGAGGACTTGGTGTTTGTCATCAGTAGTTATGAAACTACTGAGGACAGTGGTTTTGTCATCAGCTGTTGTAAACAACTGAAGACTTGGTATTAGTCATCAGTAGTTATAAAACTACTGAAGACATGGTTTTGCTTCAGTTGTTTAGAATGAAACAGCAGTTGTAGAAACGACTGAAGAGAAGTTCTCTTCAGCTGTTTTCGTCAATTCTTAGCTTGTCAGCTGTTTCATACTGTCCTCAACACATTCATCAGCCTTTTTGGCTGATTTCAGTTGTTTCATAGGACATCAGTACTTATCTATTTTTACTGATTGCAGTAGTTGTAGCTGCATCAGTAGATGTAACTACATCAGTAGTTTAGAACAGATGAAGTACTTCAGTACTTGTGAGACACTTAGCCTTCAGTAGTTATAAAAACTGTTGAGGGTAAAAGGGCTCATCAGTACTTATATGTGACATAGTTACTAATGATCATCAGTACTTATTACTAAGATCATCAGTAGTTGTCATTTATTCTAGCTGCAGCATACCAAGCCTTAACACCAGGTTTTGGAAAGTTGAACTATCCAAAGGCTTAGTAAAAATGTCTGCAAGCTCATCAGCACTAGGCACAAACTTAGGATCAATCAGACCTTTTTCAAAACAATCCTTATAAAATGATGTCTGATCTCTATATGTTTGGTCCTAGAGTGCTGGACTGGATTTTTGACGATGCAAAGAGCTGAAGCACTATCCATTAACAATGGAGTCTTAGTCTCTGTAATGCCATAATCCAAAAGTTGGTTTTGAAGCCAGAGTACCTGAGATGTACAACTTGCAGCTGCAATGTACTCTGCTTCAGCAGTTGATGTAGCAACTGAGGTCTGTTTCTTGCTCTGCCAAGAAATCAAGCAGTTGCCTAGGAATTGACATCCACCAGAAGTTGATTTCCTGGTCAACTTACACCCTGCATAGTCACTGTCAGAAAAAACAACTAATTTACCAGAATGTCCAGTAGAATACCATAAACCTAGAGATGGAGTGCCTTGCAGATATCTAAAGATCCTCTTGACTGCAATCAGATGAGACTCTTTAGGTGCGCCTGAAATCTAGCACAAACACATGTAGCAAACATAATATCTGGTCTAGAAGCTGTTAAATACATCAAGGACCCAATCATACATCTGTAAAGTGTTTCATCAACCACTTTACCTTTCTGATCTGTATCCAGTTGTGTGGTGCTGCACATGGGGGTAGAACAGGGCTTACAGTTTTGTAAATCAAACTTTTGCAAAAGATCTTTTGTGTATTTGGACTGATGAATGAAAATTCCATCAGCCTTTTGTTTGATTTGCAACCCCAGAAAGAACTGTAATCTCCCATGGCACTCATTTCAAACTTCTGTTGCATCAACTTTGTAAAGGCATCACACAACTTTGGATCAGAGGATGCAAAAATGATCATCTACATAAATTTGAACAAGTAGATTATGCTGCCCAGCTTTCTTAATGAATAAAGTCTTATCTATGGAGCCTCTAGTGAAATTATTTTCCAGAAGAAAGTTTGATAATGTCTCATACCAGGCTCTAGGAGCTTGTTTTAACCCATAAAGAGCCTTATCAAGCTTATACACCCAATTAGGATGTTTATTGTCCTCAAGCCTGGAGGTTGACATACATAAACCTCTTCTTTAATTTTTCCATACAAAAATGCACTTTTGACATCCATTTGAAAAACTTTAAGGTTTTGATAAGAAGCATAAGCTAAAAACAATCGAATTGCTTCCAGTCTGGCTACAGGGGCAAAGGTTTCATCATAATCAATACCTTCTTCTTATGCAAACCCCTGAACAACCAGTCTGGCCTTGTTCTTAACAATAAGCCCATTTTCATCAGTTTTGTTCCTAAACACCCATTTAGTGCCTATTGCACACTTACCTGGAGGTAGAGGAACCAGTTCCCACACTTGCTGTTTCTTGAACTGAAGAAGCTCAAGCTGCATGGCATCAACCCATCCATTGTCCTTTAAAGCAATGTGATAATTCTTTGGCTCTTGCTGACTGATGAAGAGAGCATAGAAGCAGAAATTTGACAATTGACTTCTTGTTGATACTCCAGCAGTGATATCACCAATGATTTGAGACATAGGGTGATTCTTCAGATCTTGATACACAATGAGATCTGTGCAAGTGTTTGTAGCAGGCTCAGCAGTAACAGATTGTGATGGTGAATCATTTCCTTGAAACCAATCAGTGGATGGTAGTTCAAAGGAAGTTGAATTCGAAGAGATCTCATCAGCATTTGTTGTGGATGGTGCTACTGGAGCTACAGGAACATCAGGTCTAGCTGAATCAGGCAGCTGATCACTAAACCTAAAGAGGTGAGTACTGCAATCATCATCATCATCAGCAGTACCACCAGGTGGTGAACTGTTGACAGGAGCAACAGCAGGAGTTTGATAGGAACATATTGCAGTATGTCCAAATCAAATAACTCCACAGGGCTTTGTGGAATCTTGTCCTTTGGAGATTCATTGAACTTAACATGTAGAGTTCTTCTTCAACCATCTTTGTTCTGCAGTTGAAGACTCTGTATGCCTTGCAAGTAGATGAATAACCAATAAAATACCCTGCATCCACCTTAGGATCAAACTTATGGAGTTGATCCTTTGTGTTGAGAATAAAACAGGGACACCCAAATGCTTTGAAAAATGAAATCAGAGGGGCCAAATGATGGAGAACTTCATATGGAGTCTTCATCAACCTCTGATTTACTAAAACTCTATTTTGCACATAGCAAGCTGTGTTGACAGCTTCAGCCCAAAAGGTCAGTGGCAAACCTGAGTCAGCCAGCATGGACCTTGCAGCTTCAATGAGAGTCATGTTCTTCTCTCCACTACTCCATTTTGTTCTGGAGTCCTTGGGATGCTAAACTGCCTTTTGATCCCCTTGGAAGATAGAAGTCATCAAGTGTATGATTTCTGAACTCAGTTCCATTGTCACTCCTAATACACTTGACTGGAAGGGAATATTGCTTCTCAATATACAACACAAAGTGAATAATTCTGAGCAGCCTCATCCTTTGAATGTAGAAAGAAAGTCCATACAAATCTGGAGTAATCATCCACAATTACCAGACAGTATTTCTTCTTTGCCATGCTCATTACTCTCACATGACCAAATGGATCCATATGCAGTAATTGCAAGCAGGCAGTGGACTTAGGCACTTCAATAGGAGGAATGAGACTTTGTGCTGTTTTCCTTTTAAACAAGCAGTGCATGTTTCATCACAGTGGAACTCCTTTATTGGTAAGCCTCTAACTAAACTATTGTGGGTAAGCTGATTCATGTTTTTGAGATTAACATGACCAAGCCTTCTGTGCCACAGTTTAGATTCTTGAGAAGAGGCTTTGGAAAATAGGCAAGGATTGCCTTTGAGATCTATTTTCTTGGAAAGATCTAAGGCATATACTCTTCCTCCTGTTGGCTCTCAGGAGAGTGTGATCATCCAACACCTTGTCAATCAAGTGCAAAACTTTGGATGACAGAATCCTACCGTTTTGACTGGTGAAAAAGAGCAACATGGCCTTTATCACACATTTGACTGACACTCAAGAGATTGTACTTGAGATTTTCCACATGATTAACATCATCAAATTTGATTTCTCCATTGGAGACAAAGCCCTTACCAATGATGTAACCCCTAGCATCATTGCCAAAAGAAACAAATCCCTTCTTTCCTTGAGAGTAGTCATGAAGAAGAGCTGTTCCCAGTCATGTGCATAGATCCCCCACTGTCTACATACCAGATGCTACTTTGGCATGTTGAAGAACCCTGCAATATAAACAATCAGTTAGTTAAGAGACCCAAACCTTTTTGGTTTTGGGCCTGGTCTTATCAATAGATGGTAAACTAACAGGTTTATCTGAAACAACAGCCTGAGAGGAAGAAGATGGTGTAGAAGAGGAGTCCTTTGGCTTGGACCTCCTTTTCTGTGGTTTCAACATAGGAGCATCTAGTTGGTTAACTCTACCCAACAGATGTTGAACCATCATAACCTGTATCTGATTTTGTGACAAAGCTTTCACTCATCAGGCACATTGCCAGTGGAGTTTGATAAGTTCCTATGTTGCCCCTTCTTCTTCTGAGCATTCTCAGCTGTCACCTGTTTAACCCCTTCCTTTTTGGATTTCTTTGAGGACTTAAGGGTTACAGGATTTGATGTTGCTGATACAAATGTGGTCTCAAACTCAGTTTTCATTTTTACCATTTTTCATTAATTTCTTCTTTTTGTTTGAGTTTGGAACCTCTTTTATACCAACAATCATCTGTAAGAGATTGAACAAACCACATACTTCACATGGTTTCTTCTTCATCTTAGGTTGATCATCAACTAAAGAGGGTGAAGCAACTGAAGACTTGTTCTTCAATGCTTTGGAAGCATTGTTTGCTTTCTTGACTGCCTCTTTAGTAGACTTCAAACTCTTTCTACTGGCAGTTTTCTTCTCTTCAGTACTGTCAGCAGTTGAAGTTTGAACTTCAGGTGTTAAATCCTGCTCTCTAGTCCTTTCAGGACCTTCAAAATTAACTCCTGAGATGATCAACTCATTGATCATGTGAGTGTCAGCATTTGAACCATCAACATCAGCTGATAAGTTCAAAGAGGGCTTGATGCTGACTGCTACTTCTGATTGTGCTGTATCAGAAGGTAGATCACATGATGTGATGGATTGGTTATCACTCTCACCATCAGATTCTACCTCTGCTCTTGGGGTAAAATTGTAGGTGGAGCAGTGTGATTGTAACCAATTCCAAACTTCACATTGGAAGCAGATTGCTTACTAAGAAGCATTTCAAAACCTTTGCATGATTGTACCCATCTATCACACTCTACCTGGGTAACTGCAAGGGTTTCTTTGAGATCTTTGTACTTCTCTAGAAGTACCTCTTCTCTAGCCTTATCATCAATTATTTTGCAATTCAGTTTATAAATCTCATCATTTTTATCTTTAAGCACAGACTCAAACTCAGCTTTGTTTTTGGAAATTATTTGTTCTAGCTCAATGTTCTTATTAATTAGAGCTACATTTGCTTCTCTAATGGAAGCAAATGCTGCTATGCATGGTTCAGAACATAATTTGGCTTTTGCCTCAGAGGATACCTGTGATACCTGAGGTGTAGAGGCATTAGAAAATGAAGTATCAGCAGACTCCAAAGCCATAAGAGCTAGATTCCCAAAAGGACTGTCACCACCATGTTGACCAGCACCTGAGAACAGTTGGTCATGACCAGACATGTCATCTGGTAAACTGCTCCAGTCAACAACTCCTGGGGTGAAAAAGCTGTGTTGTTGAGGTTGAGTTTGTTGATGAGATTGGGATGGCTGAGGTTCTGGTAGTGCATGAGGTTGTGGTGCCATAGGAACTTGAACTTGATTTGACTGTGGCATGTAATAACAAGGGTACGGATATGGCATTTGACCCTGAGGAACAAAATATGCCGGAGATTGTTGTTGAGGATGATGACTAGAAGTGACAGGATGTTGCCCTCTGTGTTGTTGACTATTGCCAGGAAAAGTCACAAAGGGTGCAGTGGAGTTAGATCCAGTTGATCTACACTCTCTTGCAAAGTGTCCAAGCCTTTGGCATTTGTGACACCTCAACTTGCTCTTGTCAAAACCAACTTTGGTTTTGCCAGAGAGTCCTGGGAATTTTCTTCCAGTTCTTTTATAGAACTTCTGAGATCTGATATTTATCAGGGCCATTTGGCTCAAAATATCCATCTCTTCTAAGTCATCATCAGCAATCCCCTTGAGATCAACCATAATGAAGCATAGATTGTCATTATTACACCCAGTAAACTGACCATCAACACTCACAAATGCAGAATCAGAAGTGCTTGAAGAGAAATTAATATGCTCATCATACTGGCATTCAGATGAAGCATATTCTGAATCATGACCCACCAAGGCAGTGTTGCCTGGTACAAAGTCTTCAGCGAGCTTTCCAGATGAAGACAACTTTCTCTTCTGTTCTATCTCTCTCTCAAACGTGAGCAGTTTCCCATGGAGTTGGGTGAGAGATAGTTTGTCCAAACTTGCACTAGAGCGTAGAACAATAGTATATGTGTCCCATCTCTCAGGCAGTGATCTGAGAAATCTGTTATTCATCTGGATATTAGTGTACTCAAGTTTGACCATTTTTATTCAGAGATCAAACAAGAGAACCGCTCATATTGTTGAGTCAGTGTCTCACCCTTTCTATGAGAAAATGTCTCATATTGTTGGGCGAGGATTTCTCTATTATTTTCCAAGACCTCATATGTTCCTCCAAATTGTTCTTTCAAGGCATTCCAGAGGTCATGGGCAGTTTCATGATGCATTAGCCCAGAATAGATTTCATTTGGCAATGCCATGGCCAGAATTCCATGGGCTTTTGCATCAATTTCAAGCAACTTCTTATCCTCATCTGAGTATTGCTCCCTCCTCTTCGGAACCATTTGATTGGTTTCCGGGTTATTCACCATAGGCTTGTGTGGACCATGTACCACTGATGTCCAACAACCTGCGCTGTTAACAGACAGGTGATGGAGCATTCGTCTTTGCCATATGTTATACTCATTCCTAACCAGCATTGGTGGCTTGGTTAAGGAACCAGTATTGTGAGGATCATTGGAGGGAGTAGTCATTTTCAGTTCAGAAACAATTTAATTCAAGCTTTTAAAAATTTTACACAGACTACAACAAACTCAATGAAAACCAAGAAAAGATCTCAGGATGAATGAGCAGAAATATAGAAAATTTAATCTCTATAACCGTTTCTTGCAAAAACAAAAGCTAATTCAATCAAACTTAGATCTTGAATAGCAGTTTCAATGATCAATTATTAGATCGATCAATGATTAACCTGCTCTAATACCATTTGACAGGATCAGCGATCACAAGTTTGATGTATTAGAGTTAAAGGCAGTGGAATAAGAATAGGAATTAGACAAATTGTAGCAAGAATCGATGCTTGTATGCATTAAGAGCACATACGGTTATAGCGAGAGAATATATTTCTAATTCAAAGAATGTTTATAGATATGGAATGTTTCTAATCAAATCATTCATTCATTCACGTCATTCATTCATCGTATTACAATAGGTTGTCACTCCTTATATAGAGTGCAACAATCACTGCTGTTATCACGGAAAGTGACAACTGGCAGATCTAATACAAAAATAACTAACTCTTAACAAACTACTGAATGTTCACAACTACTGAGAACATATCAGAGTGTTAAGTACAAAATATAAAACTACTGATTAGAAACTACTGAAACTACAACGACTTTAGTCGTTTTACAAAACTACTGAAACATAAAACTACTGAAACTAGAAATATAAAACTACTGATATCACAACTACTGAAGAAGTACTCTTCAGCAGTTGTGACAAACTACTGAGGCTTCAGTACTTGATCTTCAGACTTTGACTTTAGATGTTTCATCAGCTGATGACTTCAGTAGATATCATGAGCTGATGTCTTCAGTCTTTGTCTTCAGACTTTGTACATTAGTTGTTGATCTTCAGCACTTGTAAACTCTTCAGCTGTTGTACTTCAGTACTTTGGTCTTTCAGCTTCAGCACTTGTGTTCTTCAGCTGTTGTACTTCAGCACTTTAGTTCTTCAGCTGTTGAAGTCTTCAGCACTTGATCTTCAGCTGTTGAGGTCTTTAGCACTTGTCAAACTGCTGATGAGGCTTTCAGCAATTGTTGTGATACCATGTAGGACTTAGAGGTTTTCTGATCTTGGCTCATTGGTTCTTTTGGTCCAACAACAACAGATAACAAAGAAGATAGATATCTAATCATCGGTGAAATGGAACAATCAAACCGATAATCCACAATGGATGATATTTAGACGATCCCCAGCTTCTTCCAAGTGTTGTATGCACCTCCTTAGCCTCCGAATGACCTTGAAGTCTTGATTCCCGAGAGAGTTGTGCAGAGTAACTCTCCCACCAAAGCTTTTCAAAATATGGTGAACTTTGGCTTCTATTTTTAGGCTTTCTGGAGTGTTTAAGCACGACCCTGTGCCTAAAAGGCACGGCCCCGTGCAAGTACAATGCTTACGAAAGATGGTCGGCTCGTACATGCACGTTGTGTCTTGCATGGCCCCGTGCTTAATGGGGCATGGCCCCATGTTGGAGGTAGGGCATGGCCCCGTGCCTCATAGGGCACAACCCCATGCCTCATGGGGCACGGCCCCGTGTCTACTTTTAGGGGACAGTACTTTTTGTCGTGTCAGATGTCCATACACAGGGGTTTGTTCATTTAGCATGGGGGTGTGTTTCTAGCAGAGCATGGGGGTGTGTTTCTAGCAGAGCATGGGGGTGTGTTTCTAGCAGAGCATGGGGGTGTGCTTAATGAAGCACGGCCCCATGCTTGGACTCCAAAGCTCGGATTTTATCAATTTCTTGCTAAATATGCTTCTTTTGTCCATCTTGCCCTTTAAAACACCTGAAAACACAATATAACATTTTAAGTACATTTTCATCATTTTAAGGAAGATATTAAACAATAATTGATGTGCTTTTGCTAGGATTTTTATGTATAATTTGGAGCACATCGCCACACACCACAGATGAATGGAGTTGCTGAGTGAAAGAATCAAAGCTTGATAGAGATAGCAAGAATGATGCTAGCTGACTCGAAACTACCTATCCAATTTTGGAACGATGCAGTGGCCAATGCAAGCTACACCACACGGTATCTTTTTATTAATCGATATGGTTAAAATTATTACGAATTTTCAACGCGCCGGCCTCTACACTAAAGCATTTGATAAACCGACATTTTTATATCTCTTAGAGGTTAGTGGTGTGAAAAAGAAAAGTGATGTGATTCTAGTGGAAGAAAATGCTTAGTCTGACATGTTTCCTTTTATTTTCTTTATTTTAGATTATTTTATTTTCCTGTCTATTAAATTCCAAAAACACAAAAATATTTTTGGTTTTAGAATTTTAGGGGGAGAATTGGTTAGTTTAGTATTACTAATTGCATTATTTAACATAAAAAAACAAGTGAGGAGGGCAGCCTATCTAATAGAAATGAGATCAAATATGTGATTCTGATTCAACACTTATGGAAAATAATAGTATAGAGGGAACAAGTTGTTTGGGACTTCAAAAGAATTTAAATGATTAAGATGCAAAAATCAAAGTACGTCTGAGAAGTCTAAGCAAAATAAAATGAAAATTGATGGTGAAACTAGTATGCTACTGAGCTAACCCAAAGAAAGTAGACCTAGAGGTTGCTAGACCATTATATGATGTGTCGGTAGATTCAACACAATAGATAGGAGACATCATTGGTGATTTAAATTCAACTTGCTGTGGGTTCCCATCTTGTCCCTGGTTAACACAATCAAGGCAAATAAACACCACAAATGTGTGCGGATGACCATAAAAAGAGCAAAGCACGAAAAAAATGTTAAGCGCAATCAAGCTAATGACAACTGTTGTTTGTGCGTTATGTGCAAGAAGAAAAAAAATACTCCAACAAGAAGATACGTTGTGTGCCTCTCTACTATGTGGTGGCACTGACCTGAGGATAAGCATAACCTAAATATTCAAGAATTCATTGTAGTTTGTGCCTCCTTGCTGTGCGGTGGCATTGACTTGAGGCTTTGCATCTCTTTGAAAGCTCTTAGAATAGTTTTTCTTGTCAAATACCCATAGAACACTCAAAAAACTCTGGAGGAATGTTGATTACCATATAAGTGTGGGATCCATAAATGTTTGTTGAAATAATCAAACCTGATGTATCACCAATCTATGTCAAAAATCTGTGTATGGATTTAAGAGGACAATTATACTGACAATCATCGTGGCTGCAACTCTTGATCGTCAAAATCAGTGTGTGCATTTTATAGATCTAGTATGATTTCCTAAATTTGCTGTTGACTCTTGGTCAAAACAAGAATCGAGCATCGAAATGTTCTTTTAAAGTGTCCCAAATGTTTTTGATAAACCTGTATGATTCCATAACGAATATCTCTAGAAATGATCAAATTAACTTGAAGTTGTGCTATTCAGGAAGATAAATTGGTTAGACGCTCTTCTAAAGATTTCAATCCATCACCAACCAAAACTACAACAATATATCTTGTTTTATTTTAATTTCAAGTTGTTTTATTTAGTTCTTAGTTATTCTTTAGGTAAAAGTTGGACTATACATCCAGATTCAATCTGTGAATCACTCACTAAAAGAGGTCACGTCTGAGGTGACCAATCGGGTTTTGAATTAAAAGGATCACGTCTGAGGTGATAAAACTAATTTTCAATTAAAGGTCATGTCTGAGAGAGAATCGGTCATAACGTCTTAGCAATAGTTAAATGTGTATGTCTGAAAGAGTACAAGGTCAAGCTCATAAGTATGAACCATTCGCATGATTGGATCATAGTATGGTCCAATCGCATGATTGAACCATAAGTATGGGTCAATTGCATGATTGAACCATAAGTATGGGTCAACCGGATGATTGAACCATAACTATGGACCAATCGCACGAATGGATGAGGCCGTATGAGCCACTCACACGACTGAACCCCAGTCGCACGAATGAAGCATGCGAATGGGCGCAGTTGCACCACTGAATGTTAAGTCAGTATAAACAGAGGGGAGTCGGTCGCATTTGTAACTCACTTCAATCGCTCACCCCTCATACGCACAAACCTACCGTTACTATGCCCAAAGTTCATTTGATTGATTTTACCAATTCATTGTGATACTAACATTTACTCTCTTCATATCCAGGTAATGTGAGACCGAAGTCTACAACAATGGCCAGTTTAATCAAACCCTAAGGACCGAAATCATTCAAAACAAGAACTTTGAAAAACTCCTCAAAATAAACCACTTAAATGGACATAATCATTGATTTAAAGAACATTAGGTGTTATTTTGAGTTTTTGCGAGACGTGCTGATGAACTTCAATCGCACGATTGAGCTTGGCGTATGACTCAATTGCACGAATGAACCATGTATATGAGTTCAATCGCACGATTGGCTCAACCGCATGGCTTAACATACGACTAAGCTCAGTCGCAGGCTCAATTGTATGACTGAGCTCAATCGTACGGCTAAGACTCAGTCATATTATCCATTCATAGGACTGAACACAATGAACCAAGTTCTTTAAGAGTCAAATGTCATCTCGTATGTACAAATCTAATGTTTATGTGTGGGGCGTTACAACAACATGGCTTATAGGTGGACTATCAACACCAAGCATAACATCTATGCTCACCTTGATTCTACATCTAGGAATGCTGCTTAGTTCTCAAGATTATTTTCTTTTTGCCCAGATCACGGATTTTCAAGGCTATCTCGACTCCATGCTCACCTTACACATCCATCCAGCAGGGATTCTGGAAAGTGCCAGGGTTGACAGATCAGTTGAGCTCCATTGTACACGGAGCTCCATTTTTGGTCAAGAGATAGAGATTACTGAGGATGACTTGAGACGGGTCTTAGGTCTGGGTAAGGATGGAACCTACCCAACTAAGTTACATCCCCTGACATTTTGGGGATGCTTCATAAGGATCAAGTACGTCGGTGACATAAATTCCAGCGTACTAAATAAGAGCAACATGTGCCCTCAATTCAAGTATTTGACACATATGATCCTGAAGTGCATAGCCTCCAAGAGTGGAGGATTTGATGACCTGTCCGACCAATCCATAATGCATACGTTGCACTAGTACTAAACCATCCATTTAGTTTCTCCCGAATGATCTTCTCCTATCTTATCGAGAACCTTGAGGCTAAAGACAAGGAAGGCTTTTGTATGTATCCATGTTTCTTACAGCTCATTATTGACGAGAGGCTTCCTTCGATGCCTAAGGAGAGAGAAGATGAAATGGTTCTTGAGGTGATGGATGATACCACCTTGGGTAGGATGAAAGTAGACAAGGGGAAGCAGGTGAAGCCCCCTGTCAGGAGACTGTTTGGGCACTTGGCAAGTGCTGATTATGTGGCGCCTTCTCACAAGAAGTGGCATCATGATGAGAGTGACTCATATGTCAAGCCGATTGAGCTACCCACTGATGATACAAACAACGATGACGATGACCATGGTGATGGTCAAGGAGGTGAGGCTCCTGGTGATCCGAGCGGGCTCCAATCCACCCAGATTTTTAGATAGATGAAGATGATAAGTCAGAAGAGGAGTGTCTCGTGGGGACAGTTAGAAGTAGGGTTGTGGCTACTGAGCAAGGAATAGCGGTTGTTGGTGGACGCCAGGGTAAGTCAAGGGGTGTCACTACTAATGGCACAAATCCGACATACACCCCTGACCAGCCCAGCAGCCAAGGGGGAATGCTTGTGGTAATAGGCTCCAGGAAGAAGAGGATCGCCTAACCTTATAGGACGAAGAGCAAAAGGCCGAGATTCACTTTGACTACTTCAAACACCACTATCACTATCACACCCAGTGCTCCCACCTCTACCACACATCCTACCACCACTACCACACCTCCTAACACCACTACCACACCTCCTACCACCACTACCACAGCCACTCCACCACAGCCCACACACATTCCACCTCCAATATTCACCACATCCCCTACTACCACCACCACTCACCAATTCGGACCTTCCACTCACACTCCATTCACCGCTGGACCCTCTCTACCCCACATTGGGTTAGAGGAACAACTAGCCAACCTCAACAAATGGTGCTAAAGCGGCTAGCTACTGATGACCAAAGAGTTTCGTAGCTCATCCAACTAATGGAGCTTAATGCAGCTCAAGAAGAGCAGATCTCACAGCTCAGAGAGCAGAATGCCCATTCTGTAAAGAGAATTGAGGAGCTAGAGAAGGACAACAAGAAGATTATGCTAAAACTAAAGGGGTCAAAGAGTCAGCCTCTTAAGATCAAAGATGGTGATGGTGATGATGAAGATGATGATGATGATGAGGAGGATGATGATGATATTGAAGAAGATATCAAGGAGGGAGGACCGAGCCAAAAAGATCAAGACAAGGATGATTAGGAAGGTGATGGTGCTGCATCAGCCTCTCCTCGAGCTCAAGAGAGGCAAACCAAACGGAGACAAGATCAAGGAGCCTCATCCTCCGCTCCTCCTGCTTGTTAAGGATCATGTACTTGATGATGTACTAACTATTAACGTGTATATCGAAGAAAATAGTGCGGAATCCTATTTGATTGGCGATCGAATTAGTGAGAACGCACGTAGAAACAATTATGTATTGAATCTAACGTTAAGAATCGATTAGGAATCAATCTAATGCGATCTATAAACTTGGAGTATGATCTTAGAGGTCTCTGGACGGCTAGGGTACGTCTGGAGTCGAAGTGTGTACAATGCTTACCCTTTTCCACGAATTAGGTGGTATTTATTGGTTAGGGTTGCTCATTCGGGCGACTGAACCATTAGCATGGTTCATTCGTGCGATTGAGCCATGCGGTTTATCCATTCACACGACTGAGTGTTCAGTCGTGCGACTGAGTCAGTGGCATGAAGTTGTTCAGGCGTATGGACCATTTAGGCGCATGGACACGCAGTCGCATTGCCATTCGGACGCATGACCACTGTTCGGGTGCATTGTCTAGTCGGACGCATCAGAACTTCACATAACCAAGTTTGAATGTATTCTTTATTATAACATTATGCATAACAGTTCAAACAATCACAAACCTATATAATCTAATCAATATGCGCTACACAACTCATTAATGAAATATTAAACATTATAAATCACAATCAAACATTCTAATTTCATTAAGTACCCAAAGATTACATAAGCGTAAGACATTCAAGACATATTACATTAAGATCAAATCTAGGTACATATGTATCAACAACTCCCCGTTGGACTTAGATCTATCTATTGTCTTACCTTCTTCATAACCTTCTCATACTTCTTGTACTTTTTCTCTCTTATGACTCCTGCATGTATTTCAAATGCAAAGTAGAGTCATATCCCATTTTGGAATTGGAGGGCTTGTACAATATCATGCGTGTCATAGAACAGTAGCCACTTATATAAAGTGTAGACATCATCAGCTGACAAGTTGGTAAGCCACATTGGGTCGAATACCCTAATAGTATCCATTTTGCCCTCTTGTTCAGAACTATGACAGCTTCCCCGGTTCTCCAATCATAGTACCACCATTGGAAGTAAGGAGTCAAGTCCTGTGGCATTTCCCACAGAGGGATCTTTGACATTGTTCGTGGAGGACTCCACTTCAGCACTATCTTTGGCTTTCCAGTTATGGGATCAACTTCAGAACGTCTGATATACCTCGTAGGTTGTTGAGGTTTGAAGTTGACCCACCTAGTGTGGTACTATTTCTTCAGGGCAGCCTTAAACCAGCCTGACATCTTTCTCTCGGGTCAGCGTATAACAGTTTTAGTTTAGCCACCTGGTTGAGTTCAAAACCAGGTAGAGTCTTTAGATTAGGCGGGAATCTAAATTACTCAATACCTTTCTCTCTCTTCACTGCATAAACATTAAGATCATCAAAATGTGCCCATGCAATAATTTTTCCTCACACCTTGTGATGTTTCTTCACATTGTAGAGCTTGGTGTAGACATTCTGTCTTGGAGCAGCACGTTGGGCTCGAATCTCCTCAAAACAAGCAGCCCATTCAGCCTTTCTGATATCAACATCAAGGTTTGAGGCTTAGGCTTGTCCTTCATTCTTCTCGGACTCTTGCTCCATCTTATCCAGTATCTCAAATGTATCACCGAATAGGGAGTCACCCGAATTAGGGATTGCATTTCCCTCTTTGTCAGCATACTCGGGATAGTGCTCTGCAGTGACGTCCTCTATCTCTATTTCATCAATGTCTTTTAGCTCGTCGTCACTGATTTCTACAAAAGGTTAGAGCGTCCTTTACAATCTCATCGAGATTAACCTTGAATATTTCTGCAATTTGCTCGTCAGTGAGATTGTGAATGATCTCTCCTTCTTTAGGAGTGTACATCACAGATCTCCTAACAATACCCTGCAGATCAAGAATCATCGTGAGCTGAGTCTTGATCTATTGGAGAGCAACATCATGTTCATCCCTCTAAAAGTTTGAATCTGCTAAATTTATACATGTAACACAACAATCATTAGTTAATAATCAAGACAGGAATATCAAATAACAATAATCAAGACAAAAACATTATGTACACAACAATCATTGGTCTATGAACATCAGTAAGAACCGAGGGTACATGCAAAATCCTTCCTTGCCCTTTCCCTCTATGTTTCCACCAGGTAGGTGAAGATCATCCTGGAGAAGCTGAATGGATGGTTCAGCACAACGCCATATAGGCGTTCTATATTTGATCAGAAAACTCATCGAACCCCCCCTTCCATGAGGCAATGCACTTGAGCAGCACATGGGCTAAGTACTTAAACTGAGGACACAGGTTGCTCTTATTAAGCACACCTGAGTTGATATCCCCAGAGTACTTGGCCCGCAGAAAACAACCTCGTACTGTGAATGGATGTAGAAGCATCATCCCCGAGCTCTAACACTGTCTTGAGATCATCCTTAGTGATCTCTATAGGTTGACGAAAATTAGAACTCATGATCCGGAGGCGCTCTGAAGTCCTGTCAACCACTGCGCCTTCCCAGAAAGCCTGCTGAATAGAGCGGTATGGTGTACAGGGATTAGAGATGGAATGAGAGATCCTTGATCTCCGTAGAAACAAGATAATGCCAGAAAAGTCTGAGGCATTTCTGGATGTCAGATCCAGATGAGCACAGATGTTGTGCTTAGTGCTCATAGTCAAACGACTAGCCATCTATTACACAATGAATATAAACGTTAGTAACCGTCAATGAGTAATAACTTGAATCATTTGGACTTGAAATTTCTCTTTTTCTGTCCTGCGAATGAGACTGTGCGACTGAGATCTAGTCGTGCTAATGAGCAGTGCGATTGAGTTCTAGTCGTGCGAATGAACTCATATGTACGACTGGACATGCGACGAGGCTCATACGCATGCAAACTCATGTGTTTACACCAGTCGTGCGACTTACTCATACGGATGGTTTAGTCGTGCGGTTTAGCCAGTCGCATAACTCAGTAGTGCGACTGAAGTTCATCAGATTGTCCATTTGCATGACAGACTAACTGTTCAATTCAAAATCAAATATTGAGCAATCTTTAATGTTAGACGTCGTGGTTAGGCTCATTAGACTCGCAATTCATCGACAAAACACATTATAACATTTAATTGCACAATGGACTTTGTTTTATTAGTTTATTTGTCAATGTAAGTTACGGTTTCTTTTAAGGCCGAATATCTGTCGAATTTGGGCTTAAATCGATGGATATTTTCATGGATTGCACCGCACTATACCTGTATAGTCAATAGAAATCGTCAGTACACAACAAACAATAGTCTTGAAGGCTCAAATGAAAATTTGGCAGAGTAATGGTATGTTTGTGGGATGTAGGGGCGATTTGGGAGTGATGACCAACTGCGACTGACTCACCCTCTATTTATACTAGGGTTTACTTTCAGTCGTGCGACTGAGCCTAGTCAGAATTCAGTTGTGTGACTGGGTCATTCGGTAACCTTAATCCATGCGAATTGCACATCATGATGCTCCAATCTCATGTATGTCCCAACCGTGTGGGTTAATCGTGCGATTGGGCACATTCGTATCTTCCAATCGTACGACTGGTCCATAACCATTGTCCAGTCGTGCGAATGGATCATACTCATGATTTTGACTTTTTCACCATTCCACACTTTTATCTTTTGATTAAACATTATGAGCATTTTATCATGTCAGACATGATCATTTTAACTTGAAAAACTTTGACCACCTCAGACGTGGTCCTTTTAAAATACTTTGTTACCACAGACGTGACCCAATTTTTATTTGAAAGCACGTGTGTCACCTCAGACGTGACCGTTTAGATGATAAGATTCCCTATCAACTTCCATGACATAGTCCGATATTAAGCAAACTGAAATTGACAAACTTTATATAGAAATAATATAAATAAAACTATAACTTATAACTAAGACATGTTTTTGTGTTTTTGTGAGGGTTAAGTCCTCAGATATAAATCTAAGAAATTATTTATCTAGAAAGGCAGCTTCAATACATCTAAATCATACATGGACCAAGTCAATTTGGAATCATACAGTATTCAAATCATTCGGGATAGGTTATCTAAAACTTTTGATGCTCTATTCTTGTTTTTCATCTAGAGTCATCTAGCAAATTTAGGAAATCATACTAGTAGAATTAGGTACCCACACTGATTCGAACTTTCAAGAATTGTAGCCACAATGATTGTCAGTATATTTGTCCTCTTAAATCCATACATAGACTTTCCACATAGATAGGTGATGGTTTAAGGTTTGTTTATTTCAACAAGCATTTGTGGATCCCACACTTATATGGTAATCAACTTTCATCAGGAGATTTTTGAGCGGTCTCAGGGTAGTATTCAAGAGGAAACTATTCATAGAACTTTCAAAGAGAAGCCAAGCCTCAGGTTAGTGCCACCGCATAGCAGAGAGGCGGAAAACAACAATGAATTCTAGAATATATAGGTTATGCTTATCCTCAGGTCAGTGCCACCGCACAGCAGAGAGGCACATAACCTATCTTCTTGTTTGAGCAATTTCAGTCTTTTTGCATAGATCTCACCAACAACATAGGTTATCAGTTTGATTGTATTTGCATTTTTTATGTGTATTTGTTCATGCTTTGGTCTTACGCACACATTCATGGCGTTTATTTTGCTCGTCACCCCTTATTGGAATCTTGTTGATTGTGTTAACCAGGGATAAGGTGTTACCCACAGCTAGTCAAACATTTTAGTTTAATCTTGAGTTCACCAAAACATCTAGTCATCTATTGTGTTGAATCTACCGATATATCATCTGTGGTCTAGCAACCTCTAGGTCTACTTTCTTTGCGTTACCTTAGT
The DNA here is from genome assembly GCA_025506515.1 of Flaveria trinervia. Classification (NCBI taxonomy): domain Eukaryota; kingdom Viridiplantae; phylum Streptophyta; class Magnoliopsida; order Asterales; family Asteraceae; genus Flaveria; species Flaveria trinervia. The sequence goes on along the minus strand of CM046443.1, from coordinate 77,595,604 downwards.
AGTAGCTAGTTTATCTATCATATTTCTTTTTATTTTGCTCAGACTACACAGACTTATACTTGAGCTTTGCATCATTTTCAATTTAAATTATAAAGTCCCAAGTGGTTTGCTCTTGTGTACTATCACTTTCCAAAGATTAATCGGTATCACACATACGATCTTATTTTTATCAGCTACCTCTCCTTCTCCCTCGTTTTTTACACTGTCTAAACCTATTCTCCCCCCTAAAATTTTAAAACCATAATGGATTAGCATTTTAGGATTTTAATAGGCAAGAAAATAAGACCAATTTTAATTAACCAACGTAAAATTAAGCAACTAAATTAAAAATTGAAAAATAAAAATAAAAAGAAAAGTAAATTTACACGACACATCGAACTACATATGGTCATCTTCAGGAATGACCTCATTTTTCTTTTTAACGTCGTTGCCCTCTAACAGATATAGAAAATGTGGTTTGTCAAAAGCCTTTGTATGGAGGTCAGCGCATGAAAATCTATGTTATTTTTTACCACATCTATTAAGTTCTTTTCAAAGCAATCACGTATAAAGTGATATTTAATCCGATGTGTTTGGTCTTAGGATGTTGGACCGGGTTTTTGGTGACTGCAATTGTAGCTAAGTTATCAACAAGATAGGAGTAGAAGAGAATTTCAAACCATAATCCCGCATTTGTTGTTGAATCCATATGATTTGTAAACAGCAACTTGCAGCAACAACATATTCGGCTTCACAGGTTAACAATGCAACGAGGTCTGCTTCTTACACTGCCAGGTAACTAATCTTCTCCCAAAGAACTGACACCCTGCTGATGTAAACTTGTTATTCATCTTCCAGCCTCTGTAATCCGAGTCACTATACGCTATAAGCACAAAGTCATCACCATGAGGATACCATAACCCAAGTGTGGGTGTACCTTTCAGATAATGAAAAATCCTTTTGACCCCAATAAGATGGTTCACCTTAGGGTTTGCCTGATATCGTGAACATAAACATGTAGCATACATGATATCAGGTGAGAGGCAGTGAGATACATGAGAGAGCCAATCATCCCATGGTACAAGTGGCATCTACCAGATCACCATTCTCATCGAGTGCTACATCATGGTTTGTAGCAAGTGGAGTTCCAGCTGTAGAAGCATTCTCCATGTCAAACTGACTAAGAATATCACCTACATACTTGGTCTGATGTAGGAAGATCCCATTTGGTGTCTGATCCACCTGTAACCCAAGAAAGAACTTCATCTCTCCTATTGCACTCATCTCAAATTCCACCTACATTACTGCTTCAAACTCTTGACATAATTATTCGTTCTTGGAGCAGAAGATTATGTCATCGACATAGATTTGTACTAGCATTAAATCTCCATCTTTATCCTTGATAAACAGTGTACAGTCAATGACTCCCCTGCGAAAACCATGTTTCACAAGATGTGTCGAGAGTTTCTCATATAAGGGACTTGGAGCTTGATGAAGCCCGTATAGTGCCTTGTCAAGTTTGTAAACTTTGTCGTGATGATATGGATCCTCAAATCCCTCAGGTTGACTTAAATACACTGTTTATCTGATCTCAGCATGAAGGAACACACTCTTCACATCTAGTTGATAGACTTTTATTTTCATATAAGATGCATATGCAAGGAAGATACAGATTGCTTCCATCCGTGCCACTGGTGCAAACACTTTATTGTAGTCAATACCCTCAACTTGTCGAAAACCTTGAACAACAAGCCGAGCTTTGTTTCTGATGATCACTCCGATCATCTTTTTGCATTTCAAGACCCATTTGGTGCCGATGACATTAGCACTTTAGGTCTATCCACTAGAGTCCATACTCCTAACTCTTGAACTGAAGAAGTTCTTCTTGCATGGCACTCACCCATGCCTCATCATTAGGGCTTCACTAACATACTTTGGCTCAAACTGAGACACAAAGCAATGATAGGCACCATCGTGGAGGTATCCCTTTTCCATCATAGAGGCATAATCAGCTGAGTACAACTGATTTCTGGTCTGAACTCCTGATCTCGCATCTCCGATGACATTATCCAAGGGATGATAGACGTTTAGACGTGAGCCGGGAGTTGTTGGAGGACCACCACAGAATCAAGATTCTCAACATTTGGTTCTGGATCTGAGGCTATAGGACTCTGAGGTTCAGAAGGCTCAGAAGCATCACTGTCAGATGCTTGTGGACTTGTGGTAGTCGGAACCTGTGCATCCTGGTTGTTCTGATCATTTTCCATATTTTCTTCATCAGAGGAAGAGTCACTCACATCAAGTGTCCCCTGAGTTGGTAGATGATTGACTTGTGAATCGGGTGTTGAATCTTGAGACGTTGTGTTCAACACGTCATACATCATCTTGTTTGCTAACCCATCTTGAGAGGTGGAAAGAGGTATGTTGAAGGACTTGAAGAATCCATCATAGTCAAAGAAGTAAGCATGCCCTTTTCCAGCAGGTGGTGTGGTGTATCTCTGAACATCAAACTATGCCACACCTCTACCTGACCCGTTGAGTTGTTGTAAACTCTCTTGTTTGGTATGTTGTATCCTAGAAAAATCTCTTCATCAACCTTCTTGCTGAATTTTCCCTCCTGAGTCTTTTTCAACAGGGTGCATGGAGCGCAAAACGGCTTGACATACTCTAAGTTAGGTTTACGTCATTGTAGTAACTCATAATGTTTTTCCATGGCGCTTAACTACCAAAACTCGATTGAGCGTATAACATGCATTTGCAACAGCCTCATTCCAGAATTGGATAGGTAGTCTCGAGTCTGCTAGCATAGTCCATGCGGTTTCTATCAAGTTGCGATTCTTCCGTTCAGCAACACCGTTCATCTGAGGAGTGTAGGTAGAGGTAAATTGATGCACAATTCCTTTTTCCTTACAGTAGGCCTCCATCCACAGATTCTTGAACTCGGTTCCGTTGTTTGAGCGCACTTGTTGTACTTTCAGCTTGTATAGTGATTCCAGTGTAGCTACTAATTCCTTGAAAGATTCAAATGTTTCAGATTTGGACTTCAGAAACATTGCCCAAGAGAATCTTGAGTAGTCATCCGTAACTACGTAGCAGTACAAGTCGCCTGTAATGCTTCTTATACTGACTGGACCCAAACAATCCATGTGAAGAAGCTGAAGAGGGAGTTCTATGGAATGAACTTTCTTTTCCTTATGAGACTTTTTGTCTGTTTGCCCTTCTTGCACGCAACACAGAAATCCGGGAGTTGGAAGTTTTTGACATTCGCTCCCCTCACTAGATCGTTCTGGATCAAGTGATTCATCTTCCTTGAAAATATGTGTCCCATTCTCCTATGCCAGAAATGGAATCCTTTTCAGTAGCTTTGGACAACAAGCACTAAACATCACGATCCGTTGTGGAGGCCTTTGAAAGATCCAAAACATAAAGATAATTATATCTTGAAGCTGACATTAGAACTTGGTCTCCGGGATCATGTAGTCCTTCTTCAGAACGTACCACTTCTTGTGTCAAGACTACTTTGATGCCTTTATCACATCTTTGAGAAATAGAAAGTAAGTTATTTTGGAATTGTTGGACATAGTTTACCTGTCAAACTTAACTTTCTGATTTCGCACTTCTCCTTGGGCCATGATGTACCATCCTTTGTTTCCAGCTAATGAAACATGCCCTACTTTGATTTTTCTAAAGTTTGATAAGAGAGCTCTGTTCCCTGTCATGTGCCTAGATGCTCCGCTATCTACAATCCACGTGTTAGTCTCAACACTATAGCGAACACCCTGCACATTCAATGAAAACTTTAGTTCATGTTAGGAACCTAAGCCTTCATTGGCTTGGGTTTCCCCGAGGCATCACATAACATAAACTCAACCCATTGACCATTTGAGGTGTAGTAAAACTCAGATGTCTGTTTGTTCTCATTTTCAGATGCTGAGGTGGATTTTTATTTCCGTAGACCAGCTTTGTGTAAGGCCTGTTTGTGATAAACAGACGACTGGCTAATGGGTTGACTGTGGGTTCACTATCCCTTTCAGGAGGCGTCACTGAGTTCCTCTTAAAAGATCTAGGAAGTTCAACTTTCCTCCTTGGTGTCTGATAATAAGGACAATGAGACGCAATGTGACCGTACTCTCCACAATTGTAGCAGTATCTGCTTTTAACTTTACGGTTTAAATGTTATTGTGGAGATGTAGGTGTCATACGGTGACCATTTTGTTTATATTGAGACATTTCTTTGTTAGATGTATGGTCAGGTTTACAAACTTAATGTTTTTACCTGGTTTTTACATCTTTAGTTCTTGTTTACTGGACTTTGACATGATGTGCATGATTGATTAGGTGTAATAGTCTTTTTTGGGTTCTGATTGACTTTGTTTGAAACTGACTTTAAATTAATCTTTTCAAACTCTTTTCCAGGTTAAAACCAAGGCATTTTTCATTTGCCTTTGAAGTAGACTCCTTTGTTTAGTGCCAGATGCAATTGATTACTTGTGGTATCTGGTCATTAACAAGAGGAGTGGTTACCACATGATCCTTGAGGGGGTGATTATTAATTGGTTTACTTTTGGTGTTTGTCAAGGTCTCAGGTGGTGGCGGAACCACTTTGTTCCCAATCCTCCCCATATTTCTTTCTCTCACTAAGTGTTGGACAATGTGAGATGAGCTTGTCAACATGATTTTGTTTTAGGAGTGACTTTACTTCTAAAACAGCTTTTTATTCTTAGTGGCCTAAGGTAGTTAAGATAGTACCTAATGTCATTAGCTTGGTTAAAGGCAACTATTCTGTTTCCCTAAGCTGTTTGTTCAAAGGTCTATCTTTTCCTTGTAATGTGCTCATTTTGTTTTAAAACTCTATAGCTTCAGTGACATTCCAGATCCTTTATAAGTTATCATTATGGATCTAATAACCTAGCAAAATTGTAAATCTATCTTCTCTAAATTTAGCAGAGTCAGAACAGGCTGAATTATTAAACAATGGTAGTATACTTACCTGAGATGTAGAGAGGAATCGCCATGTGTGAAGAATTGTTGTCTATGGTCTGGGTGATTCTGAAGTTGACGCAGATTTTTCTTTTTCAGGAAGGTGGTTGGACCACAGGTGTAGTGTCTTCAGTAGCTTGATGTGGACCAAAAGAACCAATGAGCCAAGATCAGAAAACCTCTAAGTCCCACATGGTATCACAACAACTGCTGAAAGCTTCATCACAGTTGACAAGTGCTGAAGACTTCAACAGCTGAAGATCAAGTGCTGAAGACTTCAACAGCTGAAGAACTAAAGTGCTGAAGTACAACAGCTGAAGAACACAAGTACTGAAGCTGAACAGCTGAAGAACACAAGTACTGAAGCTGAAAGCTGAAGAACACAAGTGCTGAAGCTGAAGACCAAAGTACTGAAGTACAACAGCTGAAGAGTTTACAAGTGCTGAAGATCAACAACTGATGTACAAAGTCTGAAGACAAAGACTGAAGACATCAGCTGATGATATCTACTGAAGTCATCAGCTGATGAAACATCTGAAGTTCAAGTCTGAAGACCAAGTACTGAAGTTTCAGTAGTTTGTCACAACAGCTGAAGAGTACTTCTTCAGTAGTTGTGATATCAGTAGTTTTATATTTTTACTTTCAGTAGTTTTGTAAAACGACTGAAGAGCTTGTTCTTCAGTCGTTGTAGTTTCAGTAGTTTTATGTTTTTCAGTAGTAGTTATAACAACTGATAACACTTAGCATTTTTGTAAGGAGATGTCAGCTGTTTTGACATCTTCAGTAGTTGTGTTTCAGTTGTAATAAATCTGTTAGATGTCACTATCAAGTGACATCAGCAGACGTCACATCTCTTATATAAGAGGTGTCGACCTAATTGTAATTGTGACATTCTGTTACCACGAAAGCGAATATTGAATGAAATATATTTGCAGAAATTCTCTCTCTATAACCGTCTTTGTTCTTCATTGAATATCGTTTTGTTCTTGTGAATTGGCTAATTCATTGTTCGATTCCGCTGCTATACTCTTAATCAATCAAACATAGATCACTGATCCTAACAAGTGGTATCAGAGCTGGTTAATCATTGATCGATCTAACAATTGATCATTGAAACTGCTAATTGATATCTGTGTTTGATTGAATTAGCGTATTCGCAAGAACTGGTTATAGATTATTGAATTTCTGTCGCTTTCGTTCATTTATTTTGAGATCTTCTGGTTCAATTGGTGTTGCGTTTGTGCTAAATCTGTTTAGCTTAACCGAATTTGATTGAATCTGAGATGACGACTCCTTCTAATGATCCTCACAATACCGGTTCCTCAACCAAGCCTCCGATGCTGGTTAGGACCGAGTATAACATATGGCAACGAAGAATGCTTCATCACCTGTCTGTTAACAGTTCAGGTTGTTGGACATCTGTGGTACATGGACCACATAAGCCTATGGTGAACAATCCGGAAACCAATCAAATGGTTCCGAAGAAGAAGGAACAATACTCTGATGAAGATCGGAAACTATTTGAGATTGATGCTAAAGCCCATGGAATTCTGGCCATGGCACTGCCTAATGAAATCTATTCAGGGCTTATGCATCATGAAACTGCTCATGATCTCTGGAATGCCCTGAAGGAACAATTCGGTGGCACAGATGAGGTCTTAGCAAACAATAGAGAAATCCTTGCCCAACAATATGAGACATTCTCTCATAGAAGGGTGAGACACTGACTCAACAGTTTGAGCGTTTTTCCTGCTTGATATCTGAGCTGAAAATGGTGAAACAGGAATACACAATAGCCAGATGAACAACAGTTCCTCAGATCACTGCCTGAGAGATGGGACACATACACTATTGTCCTACGCTCCAGTGCAAATCTGATAGCCTATCTCTCACCCAACTTCATGGGAAACTGCTTACATTTGAAAGAGAGATAGAGCAGAAAAGGAAACTGTCCTCATCAGGAAAGCTCACTGATGACTTTGTACCAGGGAATACTGCCTTGGTTGGTCATGAGTCAGAATATGCTGCATCTGAAAGCAATTATGATGAGCATATTGATTTCTCTTCAAATAGTTCTGATCATGCATTTGTTGGTATTGAGAGTCATTCTGGCAGTAATAGTGACAATCTATGCTTCATTACGGATGATCTGAAAGGAATAGCTGATGATGATCTAGAAGAGATGGATATTCTGAGCCAATGGCATTGATTAATATCAGATCTCAGAAGTTCTATAAGAGAACTAGCAGGAAATTTCCTGGACTCTCTGGCAAAACCATGGTTGGTTTTGACAAGAGTAAGTTGAGGTGTCATAAATGCCAAAGGCTGGGACACTTTGCAAGAGAGTGTAGATCAACTGGATCAAACTCTTCTGCACCCTTTGTGACTTTTCCTAGTACTAGTCCACAAAATAGAGGACAACATCCTGCTGGTTCTGGTCATCATTCACATCCTAGATCTCCTGCATACTTTGTTCCCCAAGGTCAAATGTCATATTCTTATCCCTGCTATTATATGCCTCAACCAAATCCTGTTCAAGCTCCAATTGCTCAACAACCACAAGCATTGCCTGAACCACAACCTTCCCAATCTCATCAACAAACTCAACCTCAACAACACAGCTTCTTCACCCCAGGAGTTGTTGACTGGAGCAGTTTACCAGATGACTGTCTGGTCATGAACAACTGTTCTCAGGTGCTGGTCAACATGGTGGTGAAAGTCCTTTGGAAATCTAGCTCTTATGGCTTTGGATTCTGCTGATACTTCATCCACTAATGCCTCTACACCAAAGGTATCACAGGTATCCTCTGAGGCAAAAGCCAATTATGTTCTGAAACATGCATAGCAGCATTTGCATCTATTAGAGAAGCAAATGTAGCTTTAATCAACAAGAACATTGAGCTAGAACAAATAATTTCCAAAAGCAAAGCTGAATTTGAGTCTGTGCTTAATGATAAAAATGATGAGATTTACAAACTGAAATGCCAAATAACTGATGATAAGGCTAGGGAAGAGATACTTCTAGAGAAGTATAAAGATCTCAAAGAAACCCTTGCAGTTACCCAGGTAGAGTGTGATAGATGGGTACAATCATGCAAAGGTTTTGAAATGCTTCTTAGTAAGCAATCTGCTTCCAATGTGAAGTTTGGCATTGGTTACAATCACACTGCTCCACCTACAGATTTTACTCCAAGAGCAGAGGTAGAATCTTGATGGTGAGAATAAACCAATCCATCTCATCATGTGATCTACTTTCTGATACAGCACAATCAGAAGTAGAAGTCAGCACAAGCCCTCTCAGAACCTATCAGCTGATGTTGATGGTTCCATGCTGACACTCACATGATCAATGAGTTGATCAACTCAGGAGTTAATTCTGAAAGTCCTGAAAGGACTAGAGAGCAGGATTTAACACCTGAAGTTCAAACTCCAACTACTGTCAGTACTGAAGAGAAGAAAACTGTCAGTAGAAAGAGTTTGAAGACTACTAAAGAGGAGTCAAGAAAGCAAACAATGCTTCCAAAGCACTGAAGAACAAGTCTTCAGTTGCTTCACCCTCTTTAGTTGATGATCAACCTAAGATGAAGAAGAAACCATGTGAAGTATGTGGTTTGTTCAATCATCTTACAGATGATTGCTGGTACAAAAGAGGTTCCAAACTCAAACAAAAAGAAGAAATTAAAGAGAAAATGGTAAAAATGAAAACTGAGTTTGAGACCACATTTGTATCAGCAACATCAAATCCTGTAACCCTTAAGTCCTCAAAGAAATCCAAAAGGAAGGGTTAAACAGGTGACAGCTGAGAGTGCTCAGAAGAAGAAGGTGCAACATAGGAACTTATCAAACTCCACTGGCAATGTGTCTGATGAGCTGAAAGCTTTATCACAAAATCAGACACAGCTGGTTATGATGGTTCAACATCTGTTGGGTAGAGTTAACCAATTAGATGCTCCTATGTTGAAACCACAGAAAAGGAGATCCAAGCCAAAGGATTCCTCTTCTTCACCATCTTCTTCCTCTCAAGCTGTTGTTTCTAATAAACCTGTTAGTTTACCATCTGTTGATGAGACCAGGCCCAAAACCAAAAAGGTTTGGGTCTCCAAAACTAACTGATTGTTTATTATTGCAGGGTTCTCCAACATGCCAAAGTAGCATCTGGTATGTAGACAGTGGGGGATCTATGCACATGACTGGGAACAGCTCTCTTCTTCATGACTACTCTCAAGGAAAGAAGGGTTTGTTTCTTTTGGCAATGATGCTAGGGGTTACATCATTGGAAAGCTTTGTCTCCAATGGAGAAATCAAGTTTGATGATGTTAATCATGTGGAAAATCTCAAGTACAATCTCTTGAGTGTCAGTCAAATGTGTGATAAAGGCCATGTTGCTCTTTTCACCAGTCAGAACTGTAGGATTCTGTCATCCAAAGTTCTGCATTTGATTGATAAGGGTTGGATGATCACACTCTCCTGAGAGCCAACAGGACAGGAAGAGTGTATGCCTTAGATCTTTCCAAGAAAATAGATCTCAGAGGCAATCCTTGCCTATTTTCCAAAGCCTCTTCTCAAGAATCTAAACTGTGGCACAGAAGGCTGGGTCATGTTAATTTCAAAAACATGAATCAGCTTATCCACAATAGTTTAGTCAGAGGCTTACCAATAAAGGAGTTCCACTGTGATGAAACCTGCACTGCTTGTTAAAAGGAAAACAACACAAAGTCTCATTCCCTCCTATTGAAGAGCCTAAGTCCACTGCCTGCTTGCAATTACTGCATATGGATCTATTTGGTCCTGTGAGAGTATGAGCATGGCAAAGAAGAAATACTGTCTGGTAATTGTGGATGATTACTCCAGATTTGTATGGACTTTCTTTCTACATTCAAAGGATGAGGTTGCTCAGAAGATTATTCACTTTGTGTTGTATATTGAGAAGCAGTATTCCCTTCCAGTCAAGTGTATTAGGAGTGACAATGGAACTGAATTCAGAAACCATACACTTGATGACTTCTATCTCTCAAAGGGAATCAAAAGGCAGTTTAGCATCCCAAGGACTCCAGAACAAAATGGAGTAGTGGAGAGAAAGAACAGGACCCTAATTGAAGCTGCAAGGTCCATGCTGGCTGACTCTGGTTTGCCACTGACCTTTTGGGCTGAAGCTGTCAACACAGCTTGCTATGTGCAGAATAGAGTTTTAGTAAATCAGAGGTTGATGAAGACTCCATATGAAGTTCTCCATCACTTGGCTCCTCTAATTTCATTTTTCAAAGCATTTGGGTGTCCCTGTTTTATTCTCAACACAAAGGATCAACTCCATAAATTGATCCTAAGGTGGATGCAGGGTATTTTGTTGGTTATTCATCTACTTGCAAGGCATACAGAGTCTTCAACTGCAGAACAAAGATAGTTGAAGAGACTTTGCATGTGAAGTTTAATGAATCTCCTTTGGACAAGATTCCACAAAACCCTGTGGAGTTGTTTGATTTGGACATACTGCAATATGTTCCTTATCAACCTCCAGCTGTTGCAGATCCTGTGGATAAATCATCTTCTGCAGCATGTCTTCCACCTGGTGGTATTGATGATGATGATGATAATATCAATACTCACCTATTCAAGTTTAGTGACCAACTGCCTGTCTGCTAAATTTGATGTTCCTGTAGCTTCAGCAGTTCCATCCACAACAATGCTGATGAGATCTCTGTTCCTCTACATCTTTTGAGTTACCATCTAATTCTTGGTTTCAAGAGTCTACATCAACATCTGCTGCTGCTGAAGGTTCTACAAACACTTGCACAGATCTCATTGTTTATCAAGAACTGAAGAATCACCCCATGTCTCAGATTATTGGTGATATCAATGCTGGTGTTTCAACAAGAAGTCAATTGTCTAACTTCTGCTTCTATGCTCTCTTCATCAGTCAGCTAGAGCCAAAGAACTACCATGTTGCTTTGAGAGACAATGGATGGGTTGAAGCTATGCAGCTTGAGCTACTTCAGTTCAAGAAACAGCAAGTGTGGGAACTGGTTCCTCTTCCCCCAGGTAAGTGTGCAATAGGCACTAAATGGGTGTTTAGGAACAAAACTGATGAAAATGGGCTTATTGTTAAGAACAAGGCTAGACTGGTTGTACAGGGGTTTTCACAAGAAGAAGGTATTGACTATGATGAAACCTTTGCCCCTGTAGCCAGACTAGAGGCAATCAGATTGTTCTTAGCCTATGCTGCATTCCACAATCTAAAGTTTTTCAAATGGATGTCAAAAGTGCATTTTATATGGTAAAATAAAGGAAGAAGTTTATGTGTGTCAACCACCAGGCTTTGAGGATAATAAACATCCTGAATGGGTGTATAAACTTGATAAGGCTCTTTATGGTTGAAACAAGCTCCTAGAGCCTGGTATGAGACACTCTCTACTTTTCTTCTTAAGAATAATTTCACTAGAGGCTCCATTGATAAAACTTTGTTTATTAAGAAGGTGGATCAGCATAAGCTATGTTCAGATTTATGTTGATGATATTATTTTTGCATCCTCTGATCCCCAGTTGTGTGATGATTTTACAACATTAATGAAAAAGAGGTTTGAAATGAGTGCAATGGGAGAATTACAGTTCTTTCTAGGCTTGCAAATCAAACAAAAGGCTTATTCATCAGTCAAAATATACAAAAGATCTTTTGAATAAGTTTGATTTACAAAACTGTAAGCGCTGTTCTACTCCCATGTGCAACACCACACAACTGGATGCTGATCAGAAAGGTAAAGCTGTTGATGAAACGCTTTACAGATGTGTGATTGGGTCCTTGATGTATTTAACAACTTCTAGACCAGATATTATGTTTGCTACATGTGTTTGTGCTAGATTTCAGGCTGCTCCTAAAGAGTCTCATTTGATTGCAGTCAAGAGAATCTTTAGATATTTGCAAGGTACACAATCTCTGGGTTTATGGTATTCCACTGGACACTCTTGCAAATTAGTTGCTTTTTCAGATAGTGACTATGCAGGGTGCAAGTTAACTAGAAGTCAACTTCTGGTGGTTGTCAATTCCTAGGCAACTGTTTGATTTCTTGGCAGAGTAAGAAACAAACATCTGTTGCTACATCAACTGCTGAGGCCGAGTACATTGCTGCTGCAAGTTGTACTTCTCAGGTACTCTGGCTTCAGAACCAACTTCTGGATTATGGCATTACAGAGACTAAGACTCCATTATTAATGGATAGTGCTTCAGCTCTGTGTATTGTCAAAAATCCAGTCCAGCACTCTAGGACCAAACATATAGAGATCAGACATCATTTTATTCGGGATTGCTTTGAAAAAGGTCTGATTGATCCTAAGTTTGTGCCTAGTGCTGATGAGCTTGCAGATATTTTTACTAAGCCTTTGGATAGTTCTACTTTCCAAAACCTTGTGTTAAGGCTTGGTATGCTGCAGCTAGAATAAGTGACAACTACTGATGATTTCAGTAATAATTACTGGTGATCATGGTACCCATGTCACATATAAGTACTGATGAGTCCTTTCCCCTTCAGTAGTTTTTATAACTACTGACGGCTAAATGCCTCACAAGTACTGAAGTACTTTATCTGTTCCAAACTACTGATGTAGTTACAACTACTGATGTAGTTACAACTACTGAAATCAGTACAAACAGATAAGTACTGACGTCCTATGAAACACCTGAAAAGCAGATGCAAAGTCTGATGAGTAAGTGTTGAGGACAGTATGAAACAGCTGAAAGGCTATGAATTGACGAAAACTACTGAAGAGAACTTTCTCTTCAGTTGTTTCAACAACTGCTGTTTCATTCTAAACAACTGAAGCAAAACCATGTCTTCAGTAGTTTTATAACTACTGATGACTAATACCAAGTCTTCAGCTGTTTACAACAACTGATGACAAAACCACTGTCTTCAGTAGTTTCACAACTACTGATGACAAACACCAAGTCCTCAGTTGTTTATCATCTGAAGTCAAAACCATGGCTTTCAGTAGTTTTCTAACTACTGATGCCTAACACCACGACTTCAGCTGTTTCAACGTCTGAAAGGGTAATACCATGTCAACAGTCGTTTAAAACTACTGATGACTAACACCAAACCCTTCAGTCTTTTCTCACCCCGTACCCTATAAATACCTGTCCTCTTCTCTGATGTTTTATTATCCGTTATTCTTAACTTCTCTCTCTCAAACATGGCGACCATGAGTCTGAAACGCGACACAACTGCGTTGCTTACCTTACAAAGTCGGTTTCTGGGCTAATATGATAATGCATGACTTATGGTGGATTCCCCATATGCCAGCTTTCTCATGAATCCAACCATTTACCCTGAATCCCTCAGTCAATTCTGGTCAAATGCTTCTGTTCATCGATGAGTCTACGGTCAGATCTCTGTTCGGTCCCTTATCAACAGAAACCAGTGGTCGTTACTCCGACATATTCGTCGGCATTACATCTACACGATTCCACCGCTGTGACTGATACCAAAGGGCACAACCTGATATGTCCTTTATCAATCATGGGTATGAAGGTGATCTTCGAGCTACAACCGTTTTAAAGAAACATTTCCATGACGCTGAGAAACTTATTTTTCACATGGTAAATGTCTGTTAGCCTCCAAGACTTCTTCTTGGGATCAAATGTCACCAGTGGCAAAGGTATTGTATTCTATTCTAGAACACAACCTTTAAATTTTTTGAAAATTGTGTTCCTAGAAATAAAAGAACTTGGCTCAAAAACCTGTGGCAAACCGATGGTATTATATCCCAGGTTCTAATGGCCATATTTTGGATGAACTAAAGCTGATGGCCTTGTTGGCCTGGAGTCCCTGCACCAGCTGTTTTGGCTGAGGTATACTCCAGGCACAACTCTGACCTTACACTCAAAGAAGCTGCCCGAATGCTAAAGCCCAAGCACTGGAACCCACAGCTTCCTCCATCAAACCAAAGTCCCCACCAAACCCACAAAAAGAAACCCAAAACGGCTACTCAGGGAAATGAGTCCCCTGAGGATGCCCCTGCAACACAAACGCAGGATTATATCCACTGGTTATAACCCCTAGTGGATATCAATTTCAGAAGGGGTACCCACACATCTGGGATCTTCCTCACTTGAGGGGATTGCCATTGAAGAGCACCTTCCTCCCCAGGTGCACACTGCTTCTATCCCTTCACCCCATGCAACCGCCCCCCAAAGCCAACCATAATTATTGCAAAAGTGCTGACTCATTGCACTCCTCACCCCTCCCCAGATACCAATTACCTGGGAACACCTCTACCATTGAGGGGGAGGACCAAGTGCAATTGAGAACCCACAGCATAGGGGTTTACCACTTCTATCTCCTAGTGTAGATAGGGAGATTAGAATATCTAGTGAGGCTGCCACCTCTTCTGCATCAGCACATGATCAGAATGAGGCTGGTAACATTGCTAAGACCTCACTAGAGGCAACAGCTGATGATGGACATAGTCCTGAGGCTGGAAGTCCCCAGTACCAAGACAAAGGGGCACATGCTACAACTGGTCTACACCCAGTGCATGTACATCCTGCTCCAAGCAGGAGGTCAGGTGATTCAGCTTCTGCTGATGATGACCTGGGCTTTTTCTACGATGTTCTTGCCCAGAACACAATCCTTGAGGAGGAAGTCAGTAGGCTGCAAAACCTACTTGACCAACTCTCTCAAGGAGAAAGACCATCTGCCTCCACCAACCCACAGATGGCACCTTCAGTTGAAGGTTCCCCAAACACTGAGCCACTCCCAACAACTCAGCCACCTGCCTCTGCTTCTGGCACTATTTCTCAGGAACAGAACCCTCCTGAGCAAATAGTTGCTGTTCTTCAAAATTCCCTCCCTCTCATCACACCCATAATCACTGACATTGTGACTAAAGCCATTGATGAGAGGCTTCCTCAACTTTACAACCATTGATTGATGCTGCTGTGCAAAAGACACTTTCTGCGGTACAAACCCCTACCACCAATGCATCCAAAAAGGGGGAGAGTACTGCAGTGAAAGAAAAGAAGAGGAAAAGAACAGAGGATGAGAAGGCCCAAGAGCAAGCCCAAGAGTGGAAAAAGAAAAGCAACAACTGATCACCTATAAACGAAAGAAAAGTGCTGATGATCAACCTACTGCTGAAGAAAAATCCTTGGAAGAGCTGGTAAAAGATGCTGATGATACACACAGCCGATCCATGGATAAAATCATTGAGCAACTCTTCAGGCAAGGTTTTGATACAGCCACATTAGATAGTGAAATCAGGAGGTTGGAAGTGGAGGAGATTCAAACCCGATGGGCTGGGTATGATGCACTTGAAAAGGAGAGATTGGAGATCATGATCCGTTTTATTGCCAAATACTTAGGAAGATCTTTGATGGAGATTCGGCGTGGACCAGAGACAGTATTCTGGCTATAGCCACCAGAATCTGTCTGTCTGAGCAATTCCACAAGGGATTATCATTGAAGCCCTTGATGAGGCTGGGGCTGGAAAAAGGTTTGAAATGGCAAGACTTACAAAGGCTAAACTCACAACAAAGATGCTGGAACAACCTTCCCTTCCACCCACTCAAAAACAGCCTACCCCTCAAATCTCCAAACCAATCTCAAAGCCCAAATCCAAACAACCACAATCACAACCACAAAACCAAACCCTCACCATCTAAACCAACAGCCGATGATGCACCAAGAAGAAGAAGAGAAGGGTGTTGAGGCTAGAAGAAGAAGAAGAGAGGATGATGTGGAAGAAGATAGGATGCCTCTGTCTGCAGTCCTAACACTGGCGAAAGCCAAACCTATGCCCATCACTCCCACCTCACAGATGGATGTTGTGAGAGTAAAATGAAGAAGAGAGGGAGCAGCAAAAGCTTCATGATGATGAAATGCTGAAAAGCATTGACAAAACCTATGCTGCCCCCTCATCAATTATCAGCATGAAGAAAGAAGCTCTGAGATTGTACACTTTCGCCAACACATTTCAATATCAGAAGTAAAGGGTGAGAGTATGGCCTGATCCGAGGGTGGCTCACAGGATTGTAAAGAAAGACATTCCTTCGAGATACAAGGGTCAAGTCAAGAGGATCGTAGATGAAGAGATCACAGTGGCCCTTGTAGTATCACCCTGGGAGATTGTCGAAGATTTCAAGAAGGCCTACGAGACTAAACAACCACCCCAGAAGATGCTAGAGAACAGAATTATTAAGAAGGGGTTAGTCTACAAGAGGCTTGAGAACTTCAAACAAAATGAGCTCAGTCTGTTACTCGAAGGGAATCATCCTGATGAGTTTGCATACAGACAAATTACAACAGTTGAGCTCAAAAACGGCAAACAGGCCAAGTACATCTCAGAGCTGTATGGGCGAGAAGGATTATTTGATGGTGAAGCCGAGAACCTGACCATGGAAGAACAAATCATGTTTCTCAGAGCCTACACCAGAGAGTCCTACAGGCTCATACACGGGAAGTAGATCTCATGAATGGGATAACAACTCTGTGTCCATTCCCAAAACAGAGTTCACATTCATATCTTGCCAAAAAATATTTGAGATTTTCTCCCAGGCCGAGCTTATATGGGTCATCTTCTCTACTGATCAAGAAGGAAAAAGACCAACCTTTTGCCAACAATAAGTGGGATAATAAATAAATTAGAGGTTTTGGCTGCATTGGTTCAGGGGGAGTTTGTTGGACCAAAAGAACCAATGAGCCAAGATCAGAAAACCTCTAAGTCCCACATGTATCACAACAACTGCTGAAAGCTTCATCAGCAGTTTGACAAGTGCTGAAGACTTCAACAGCTGAAGATCAAGTGCTGAAGACTTCAACAGCTGAAGAACACAAGTGCTGAAGGAACAGATGAAGAACACAAGTACTGAAGCTGAACAGCTGAAGAACACAAGTACTGAAGCTAAAGACCAAAGTACTGAAGTACAACAGCTAAAGAGTTACAAGTGCTGAAGATCAACAACTGATGTACAAAGTCTGAAGACAAAGACTGAAGACATCAGTTGATGACATCTACTGAAGTCATCAACTGATGAAACATCTGAAGTTCAAGTCTGAAGACCAACTACTGAAGTTTCAGTAGTTTGTCACAACAGCTGAAGAGTACTTCTTCAGTAGTTGTGATATAAGTAGTTTTATATTTTTAGTTTCAGTAGTTTTGTAAAACGACTGAAGAGCTTGTTCTTCAGTCGTTGTAGTTTCAGTAGTTTTATGTTTTTCAGTAGTTATAACAACTGATAACACTTAGCATTTTTGTAAGGAGATGTCAGCTGTTTAGACATCTTCAGTAGTTGTGTTTCAGTTGTAATAAATCTGTTAGTTGTCACTATCAAGTGACATCAGCAGACGTCACATCTCTTATATAAGAGGTGTCGACCTAATTGTAATCGTGACTTTCTGTTACCACGAAAGCGAATATTGAATGAAATATATTTGCAGAAATTCTCTCTCTATAACCGTCTTTGTTCTTTATTGAATATCATTTTGTTCTTGTGAATTGGCTAATCATTATTCGATTTCCACTGCTATACTCTCTACTCAATCAAACATAGATCACTGATCCTAACATTGACATCGTGAGCTCTATTGCTATGTCTCCCTCGCTAGCGGAATCGTCATCAATGTCCTCCACACTAGCTATGTTGGACTCTCCTGGTGTGACGAACTGAAAGCTCCAGTCCTGCCCTTCATCATCGTCAGATATCAAGGCTTTAGGATCCTTGCTTGATGAAGTAGGACTACTAGTTGTGGCGTTGTCCTGACGATTGAAGGACGAGAAAGGATTGCAATTACCAGTCTTCTTTGGCTTCACACACTCCCGTTTGAAGTGCCCTTTCTCACCACAGTTGAAACATGTGACCTTTGACTTGTCGAAGCTAAAAGTCGTGTCCTTGGTTGCAACCAAGTTCTGTCCAGTCTTTTTGACAAACTTCTTAGGTCGTCAGAAAACACTTGCCAAGGCCCACATAATATCCATTCGTTCCAACTCCATCTCATCCACCTGTTCGTAATCCTCATCTGCCAGGTGACAATTTCCTATCTTCTAGCAATTAATCCATCATGGGAATGGACTACAGCAGCTAAGAGGTCCATGTGTTCTCTGGCCACCTCAACAGTCATGTTACCGAAGTTATCGGTCTTCAATTTTGCTACATTCACTATATATATACCAGAAACTTCAAGGAAATAAACAATAAGCTGGGTGAACAAGATATGCACTTCTTCCTAAAGTGCATCAAGTTGCTAAAATTGGCCTATGATCATATTAATACCAAAAGAGACAAAAGAAAGAAAAAGAAGACACCCTTGCAACTTAGGAACATTGTCAAACTTGAGATAGATGTGGGGGAAGCTTATGATTCACAGAGATGGTCTCTCTACTAATTCTATTGGGAACCTATTTCTTTGAAAAGGTTACCAATAGAAGCCATCTACAACATGAGCAAAATGAAGATACATGTGCTAAGTAGGGACAGAATGTTAGAAGCAACAGATTTTGTCAACATGATCAAAGCTATTCTGGATCCAACTAAAGATGCATTTTTACTACTCCACAAGACCCAGCAGAATCCTCACAACATCAATCACCTCCCAAACATTGAAGATCATGGGTTGTATAATCCTTAGGGGAAGTATTGTTGCACCTGAAAGGATCATACATACCAATTCAATGGGTGATCCACAAGTCCAAGAATAAATGCGGATGAAGATCCTGCTCAATAAAACCAAGTGTTATCTTCCGGATTTGTCAATGTAGAAGACATAAAAAAAATACAGACAAGTATTTTTTCTTCCGCGTTGACAAATGCGGAAGACCAAGTATCAATGCGGACAAGACTTTGCTCTTCCGCATTTGACAAATGCGGATGACCGAACAACTACGCATAAGTATTTGTTCATCCGTATTAACCAATGCGGATGACCAACATACTAATGCGGATGATCAAGTGAAGAAATGTTGATCAAGTCAACTCATCCGCATTTGCCAATGCGGATGAACAAGCAAAGATGAGGATCAAGACTTAGACTAGTTCTGATGTAATATGTCAGGGGTAGTTTAGTCATTTTGTAAAAGGCATCTTGTCTGCCTATAAATAGAATCGATAACCTCGTACATGAGGTGACGGCTAATACACTTAGAGAATTTTGTTGTCATTTATTCTCTGTAATGAATCAACTTTCATATATATAATAAAAAGCATTGATGAGTATATTTCTTGCATTAAATGTTCTTTGATGTTTGTTTCCGCCACTCAATCACTGACTTGATTACCATATTCGATTCTCAATAAGAATCTCAATCTTACATACCCAGTCAAGAGGGAAAAATGGAAACTATGAGGGTATTTGACCCAATGTGGCTTACTAACTTGTCAACTGAAGATGTCTATACCTTATACAAGTGGTGACTATTCTATGACACGCAGGATATTATACAAGCCTTCCAATTCCAAAATGTGATATGGCTCTGCTTAGCTTTTGAAATACATGCAGGAGTCACAAGAGAGGAGAAGTACATATGTCCCTAGTTTATGTGCTTAATGTAAACTAGGTCCAAGGGGGAGTTTGTTGATACATATGTCCCTAGTTTATGTGCTTAATGTAAAAGTCTGTCATGGCTTACATATGTTTAATGAAATGATATAATGATATATGATATGTGCTTTGATGTTAATGTATCTTTAATTCATATATATGAACTTATTATATAGGTTTGAAGTTTTTGTATGATGATTCATGCTAATAGACCAAAGACATCATGTTAATGAACGAGTCACACGACTGAACTAGGAGACTGGATCAGTCGTACGATTGAGATATGAGAATGACTCAGTCGCACGACTGAACCTTCAGTCGTGCGTATGAATCAGTCGCATGGGTCGGTCGAATGACTAAACCATGCTAATGGTTCAGTCGCACGAATGAATATTGCTAACCTAATGCCACTTAATTCATGGAAAAATGTGACTTTCGACACTTATATTGTATACCCGTATAACCTAGCCGTCCAGAGTGTCCAGAACGTATATTCCAACTTCATAGTTCACATTTGATCGTTTTCTACTCAATCTTAATGTTTCTTTAATCGTTAGATCGATCGGGTTTGCGTTCTCACTTATTGGATCGCCAATCATATAGGATTCCACACTATTTGATTTGGTTTCACGCATTATGAGTTAAAACTCCGTACGTACACGGTCCTCTAACATAAACTTAGATCTGTTTTTTTGAACGTGCGACAGATCTGACGGTTGGTATTTAATCGTACAACATAAGCATTATCTTACTAAACCTCTACTTAGAACCCTCAAAATCCAACCACCACCACCTTCTCAATGTCATCCTCAAACTCCGGTCACCACCATCGCCGCTGTTGCCGTGGATCTCGACCACCGTCGCCGCTAATACCTTTAGTTTTCAACACAAATTAGAAGGTAAGGTTTGTGTTTAAACACAAATTTACATTTGTTTAAGTTAATGTATGGTTGAAACATGTTTAGATTTGTGTTTAGATTTAGTAGGTTGAACTTAATTTTTTGTAGGATTTGTGTAATTTTTTGTTGTGGTTGTTTATTTTAATATATGGTTGAAAAGTGTTGTAGATGATAAACTAGTGAGAAGGATTTAGGTATTATGGGTATTTGATATAGAGTACTTGTTATGGATTTGATAAATAGAATTTAATACTTAAATTTTAGTTGACTTTAGGTGTATTTGGGTATTTGATCTAGACTTTCTCTTTAATTGATTGGGACAAAGACAATCAACTCTTATGACAATAATATCACTAGTATCAACATCAAATGAAAATAGGACAAAGACGATCCACTCATATTTGTTTCCCAAGCTAAAAAAGTGTTCTTCATCGAGAACCTTCTCAGAGAAACTAGAAAAATAATAACCGGTGGGTCTTCGAGAATGTTAATCATCGTAAAATTTGGGATTGACTGCCATCAAATGATGTCATCATAGAGAACATTTAAAATGCTGATAGTAACTTAACAGAAGATCTTGATGTTGTTCATAATCATTCTTCATCTAATAGTGTACATTTCATTGACTTCACCTAATACTTTCAAAATATTCCTACTTATGTAGTCGATGATGAGACTGCAAGTGAAATTAATCCATCAAATGTTACTGCTAATGTGATGTCTACATATGAGGGTGATTATAATGAAGAGGATTTTGATTATGATACTGAAGGGTCTGACAACGAGACTGAAGTATATGAGGGAGACTCGGATTAAAAGATTTGTTACAATTTTTATATGTATATATTTAAATAAAACTTTGTTTGTATTACATGTTGTAGCTAAAAACTTTATTCTTATAATTTGTATATCTTATCATTTTTGCACACATGATATCTTTTTGGATTGCTTTGTTATATCTTATGGTTGATGTCATCAACCATGGAGGTGAAGGTGTGGGGATCCACCACTTCCTCCTTTTGGCGGGCCAGAAGTTATAAGTTGGACGGTATTATCATATATTCTTGTTTATTCAATTATCATTAATATATATTATAAGTATTGATTTTTGATTATAAATGCAAATTTGCCTTCCCAAAAAACAAGAGGGAATGCAAAAAATAAAAAAGTTGCAACAGGAGTTAGAAAAAAAGGGGACCTTTATCTTCCTTTTGAGAGAGCTGCCACGTATACTCCAGTGGGTAAACTTAATGATATGTTTGTTTGTGAGGTGGGGATATACATGGAGGCTAACTATTCTAAATGTACGTTCATGGATTGATCTTTTAATTGCTCAGAAAATGCGTTGAGGAGCATATGGTGGTAACTTTTACATGTTTTATGTTTATGTTAGCATTTATTTAAGTAACTTCATTTTGTTTAACTTAAATGTAGCAATGCGTTTATTTTAATGAGATTTTTCCAGATCGTGAATGCGCTCAGATTGATGGTGACATTCGTTCTGTGTATATCAAACGATTTAGAAATCGAAAAAACAATGCAAAAAAGCCACTTTAAGCATGTTGGAGGATATGAAGATGTGGACCAACCAACGCTCAACTCTCCAAGAGGAATGAATCATATAAATTGGAGGAAAACAATTGATTTTTTATGTGACACACACAGAAAAACCTCATCATCAAACAAAGCAAACCGGCAACAACAACAATACACCAATCGTAGGGGGACTAAACATAAAAAGAGCACACTTGAGTCGTTTCAAAATGATTATACCAGTAAAGATGGGATCTTTGATAAAGAGACAACAGAGAAATAATATGAAAGTTTTATATAAAATAGAGTTTTGTAATATTAAAGATGGCACCTTTGTGTGTGTGTATATATATACACACATATATATACACTAGACTAAAGTCCCGTATAACACAGGTGTTAAATGAAAAAAATACTATTGTGTTTAAAAAGTTGCATAAGTTATTATGTTATTGATAATACTTTGTATATCGACTTTTATGTATAATTTTTAACATTAGCTATATCTAACATTTTTGGGTTATCTCTATTAATATTTATACATCTAAATAGTGTATAATATGAAATGAAATAAATTTATAAATAAGAACTCTAAGTAATAAAAAATTAAATTGAATGAAAAACAATATTTCAAATTCATAACCATCTGATTTTTTTTAATACAACATTTTATGTTTTGTTGGTTATTTTACCATCATTATCTAATATTAATAGTTTAACATCTATCTACTTATGTATTTACTTTTAACTCGTGATAATGCAACATAGAACGGATCATGATCCATGTTTAGAAACAAAAACAACGAGTTGATTAAAAAAATCCCATAACTTTTATCAATATTTGAATAAAACCAAGTATTTAATAGAAAAACACAATCAAGGAATCGATTTCATAGATGAAGAAAATAATAAATTATTTGTACAATTTTTATTGATTAATTATTTGAAAAAATAGGAAATATCGGGTATGATTTAATTTCAAAAAAAATGTGCCCTAATTTAGAGTTAAATTCTAAATTTTCCTTAAATATGTCTTGTACAAGAAGTTGACTTTTACTCAAATAAACCTAGACTAACATTAAGAACACATACGTATTAATCCTGAATTAAAAAATAGAGGTTTAAGAGAATGACACATGACACTAAAGTTATTGTTTTATTAATAAGTATATATATGTATATATAAGGACTACTTATAAACTAAGAACTACAAGAACTATTATTAACCATTGATTAGTATAACCAATGGATGAGATTAAAAAAGGGTATTAATGCAATTTATAACTAATTTTATTAAATAGTAATTAAAAGTAAAGGGCAGAATAGTAAAATTGCACATTAAGTTTTTTGGACACTTGCTAAAGACTTGGAGGATTCCGTATTATTCTCATTAAATCCAAATTAAAATAATTCCACCATGTTCTTCAAACTCAAATTCAAAGAAATCAAGTAATAACCTTCTAATGCATTGTGATTTTACGTTAAACTCTTAAGGAAGCTATTGATTGTAAGTTTTTAACCTATACTCGATGGTTACATAGTATTAATTTTGTTGAGCGCATGGTGATCTGGTACGGTGGTGTAAAAGGGAAAGGATGTTGATTTATAATGAAGTGAAAGACAATACTAATATATTACTGATTTTGAATGTACTTTGAGGTTAGTATGAATGGATTATTTGTATTTCAAGAGGTTATGGGGTATTTTTATTTTAGAAAAGCGGTCTTGGCTTAAATATAACCGATCTAAATAATTTTTATTGTTTTTGGTAAAAGAAGAGTGTAATGTGATATGGATGATTATGTATGTGTTTTATTGAAGTATATTATATCCGATGAGCAATGTAGTTGTTAATGTTTTACATATATGTAAATGGTTATGCGTAATGTTAATAGCTAAGTTTATCTAGTTAAATACTATTTTGGAACATATCTAAACTAATATTCATAAATAAATGTATTACGTGTAAACTAGATATTATGTTGTTTTGTATGTGTATATGATATGAAATGGCAAAATAAGTTTTCTTGTACACAAAAACACATGTAAAGTAATGCTTCTATAAAACCGTTTTGGATCGGATGTAAATAGATGTATGTAAATTAATACTCATAAATAAATGTAAAACTGATTTAACAACATGAACACAAAGATTATCTGATGTATGTAAACTAATATTCATAAATAAATGTATAACTGATTTAACAACATGAAAACAAAGAATTATGTTGATTGTATGGATTTCCACCTAATATACACAAATGTAATCTAATTCTAGTTTAGGCTATTAGCTTGACATATATCTATTATACCTATACGTAAAATTAGTGTCAGGATTTACTATGTATACATATAGTAGACGTACATGTATGCTTAGCAAGATTGTGTTCATATATACGTTTGCGTTATAGATTTAATATTGATATGGGAAGTAATAATTATTCTCATGGTTATATGTGTATGCATATGTACCTATTATATGTGCATTTACATACATGAAAACATGCTATTATGCGTCTATTATAGATTTGAACCTCGTAGTCATAAATGTAATTTGATTCTAGTGTAACTATAAGTTTGGGTTATGCTTGTTATCAGTGGAGGAACTTGAACACTCCCATAGAGGGGCGGGGTGAGGGAGGCGAACTCGATATATACATACATATATATACATACATATATATATACATACAATATATATATATATATAAATATATATATATATACACATACATATATATATATACATATGTATATATATATATATATTTTTGTGTATATATATATATATATACACACACACTATAGGACCAAAAATTTACATTACCGACAAAAAAATAGGGTGCGGTTGCCCCCTATTAACCTTCGTCATTACTTGTTATACATATATGTAAGACTAGTGTCATGAAGTAGTATCTATAAACTCGAATAAAACAAAATTTTTGGAGCCACATGTCCATTTTTAAGCCATCAAACTGCCACATGGCAGTCTCTTACCCCACCTTTATTTCTTTATCCCGCCTAAAATAAATGACCCGTTTTAATTTTCACGTGGATCTATTACCCATGGATAGAACCCAGTGTCTCTAATCCCTTTCATCCTTCTTACCGAAACCTAGAGCCACCATCTTCCATCGTTCCATGAAACTCTTTCGATCTAACCTTTTTTCTTTCTTACCGAGACCCTAGATCGACAATCTTCCATCGTTCGCGTGAAACTAAATTGATCTAACCAGGTTAGCTTCTTCCTTAAATCTTTCATTATCTTTGTCAATGTCGTTGATCTTTGATTTTTTTTAATCGATTCTGTGGTCATTTATGTGTTTTGATGAAAAACCAAGGTTTTTAGGTTTTCTTTTGTTTTTATCAATTCTGTGAGTTTTCATTGCTTGCAAATCATCTGTTGCTATTATAGATAACTTGATGTTACAGTAAGGTCTGTTTTGAATGAGTTGCAGCATTTAGGTTTTTATCGTTGAAAGAAGTTACCTGATAAGCATCATACGTGTATTTGACAACTTTGAAAAACGCAGGAGGAATATCCATAGAAATGCAGTTAATGATCTGGATGAATGTGTAAAGAATACAATATTATTTTTTAAAGTTTGACTTTGATGGAGTCATGCTGCTAGCAACTAAATCAATCCCATATAAATTATTCATAATCATGCCATGATGTAAGATGTACTATGTCTATTTTGTCATCAACGTAAATACGTAGGTAACCGGAGTTGATGGATTAAGGCATTAAATATGTATAAGTTTATATTAAGTATTGGTTTAGGGTTTGTAAATACTCTTCTTTAGTGACTCTTAAGTTTGTACCAATGACTTTAATAGATCTTGGTTATTATCTTGCATGAATCATCATGAGCCAAAGCTTCTACAGGAGAAAGTATAGACATTATGACTAGCTTTGGGTGAATTGAGATTTTGATATTACTAATCAAGGGTGTAATTCAATCTTGTGGCTACAACCCGGCTCCCCACCGTTTGCACTAGAGGCTCTTCATCAGTATCCTCCTCCTCCTTCATTTGGAAATCAGGGTGAATGGGAGCAGACTCAGGTCCACCCTGACCATCACCTCCCAGATCATCATCGTGGTCATCACCGTCAGAATCATCGGAGGGTAGAGCAATCTGCTCAACATCCGAGTCACCATGGTCGTGGCGCCATTTCTCCTTGTAGGCGCCACGTAGTCATCCCGGGCCAGATGCCCAAACAGCCTCCTTACCGGGGGCCTCACCTGCTTGACCCGGTAAACCTTCATTCTCCTAAGTGTAGTATCATCCATGACCTCTAGTGTCACTACATCATCATTCTCTTTGGGCAGCGAGGGCAGCTTTTGGTCGATGATCATTTGGAGGAACCGAGGATACATACAAAATCCCTCCTTGCGCTTGGCTTCTAGGTTCTCAACCCAGTAGTGGAAGATCATCCTTGAGAAGCTGAAAAGATGATTCAGTACCAGAGCCACTTAGGCATTCTGATCTGAACAGACAGCTCATCAAAACCTACCTTCCTCGAGGCAATACACTTCAGCAGCACATGGGCTAAGTACTTGAATTGGGGGCACAGTTTGCTCTTGTTGAGCACACCTGCATTTATGTCCCCCGAGTACTTAGCTTGAAGAAAGCAACTGCGGACAGTCAATGGATGTAGTCTGACAGGGCAGTCACTGTCATCTCCCAACTCTAACACCCTCCCTAGGTCTTCCTCACTGATCTCTATAGCTTCTCGAAATATGGTACTCCTAATCCCATGCGGTTCAGCAGACCTATTGACAATGGCGCTTTCCCAGAACGCTTGCTGAATCGATCTATGCGGTGTGCACGGAGTAGACATCGCCTTAAAGATCCTAGATCTCCATAGGAAGGTGATGATCCTAGCAAAATCAGCGGCATTCCGTGAGGTGACGTCCAAATGAGCACACAGGTTATGCTTTGTGCTCATAGTCCATCGACTCGCCATGTTTCTGTTACACAAGATAAAAAAATGTTAGAGTTTGTGTAAGTGAATGACACTTGAATTGTAATGAACTTGAATCATTATGTTCTGTCATGCGAATGGACAATCCGACTGAGTCTTAGTGGTGCGAATGAACCTACGACTAAACTGAGTCGTATGTTGTTCTATGCGGTTGAATCAGCCGTGTGACCGAGTTCATACGCATTGTTCATTCGTGCGATTGAGTCATTTGCCCAATTCAATCATGCGATTGAGGTTCATCAGTGTGTCCATTCGCATAACGTCTATGTTCTATACTGTAGAATCGATTTTTTATCAATACTTGATGTTAAACGTTCAGGTTAGTCTGATTCGACTCGCAATCCATCAACATAACACTTAGTTCTAAATAATTTGACATTTAAGTACAGATTAGTGTTTTATTTCGGTATTTGTTTTGAACCGATTTGAACATTTTGGGCTGCTTAATCTAAGCATTTTTGATTGAATCTAGTCTCGCATTACCTGTAGAGAAACAATACGGAATCAGCGAGTACCACAATTAGGGTGCTAAATCAGTGATGCGAAATTTGGCAGAGTGGTATAGTTGTCGTGTGATTTAGGGGCGATTCGAGGGTGATGAGTGTGTGCAAACGACTCCCCCTCTATTTATACTAGCGTTTCCTTCAGTTGTGCGACTGAACCTATTCGCACTCTTGATTTCAGTCGTGCGACTGACTCGTTCGGTCATCTTCAGTGGTCCGACTAAGGTTCAGTCGGTTGACTGACTCATGGTCACCACCATTCACGAGATTGAGTCATTTGCCCAATTCAATCGTGTGAATGGTTCAAACTCATTGCTTCATTCGTGCGACTGGTCCATACTCATGGACCAGTTGTGCGAATGAGTGAGACTTGTTCATTTGATCTATGCACTTTCAAAAACTTACCCTTTTAACGATAGATAAAACATTTTCAGCGATGATCATATCAGACATGACCTTTTTTAATTTGAAAACACTGTTGGTCACCTCAGACATGATCCTTTTACTTAAAATGAATTTCTCACCTCAGACGTGACTCATTTTATTTTGAATGTTTTGGTCACCTCAGACGCGACCCTTTTGAGTGAGTGATTTACAGATTTTGACGAGTTGTTGAGTCCGACTCTTACATTACACTTTACTAAAATTAAGCAGAACAACTTTGAAATTTAAGAACAATAACAAGACATATTTTTTTATTTTTGATTAGAGATGAAATAAGTCCTATTAGATTAATTCTAATTGATTTTATTTCATGTATAGCATAGCTTTAGTTCCAGTTAATTATTTCTCGTATGAGTCATTTTGAAATCATATAGGTATATCAGACTCACTTAGGACACTTTAATAAATAATTTTGATGCTTGATCCTCGTTTTCACTCATATACACTAGCAATTTTAGGAAATCATACTAGAGCTACAAGGTGCACACAATGATTTTGACTTTCAAGAGCTGCAGCTCACGATGATTATCAGTATACTTGTCCTCTTAAATCTATACACAGATTTTTGACACACGTTGGTGATTATTTAAGGTTTAATTATTTCAACAAGCATTTGTGGGTCCCACACTTATGTGGTAATCAACGTTCCTTAGGAGATTTTTGAGCGGTCGACGGGTATATTACAAGAAGAAACTATTCTAAGAGCTTTCAAAGAGATCCTAAGCCTCAGGTCAGTGCCACCGCACAACAAAGAGGCTCAAACAATAATGAATTCTATAATATTTAGGTTATGCTTATCCTCAGGTCAGTGCCACCATACAGTAGAGAGGCACACAACCTATCTTCTTGTTTGAGCAATTAATTTCTTTTTGCACATTTCGCACCAACAACGCACGTTAATAACTTGATTGCTTTATGCATTTTTCGTGTGCTTTGCTCATATTTTATGGTCATCCGCACACATTTGTGGCATTTATTTTGCTCGTCACCCCTTATTAGAAGTTCGTTTATTGTGTTAACCAGGATAAGATCGGAACCCATAGTTTGTTGAACAACTTAATTTGAGCTTGAAATCACCAATGAGGTCTACTTATCTATTGTTTTGAATCTACCGACACATCATCTAATGCGCTAACAACCTCTAGGTCTACTTTCTTCATGTTATCATAGTAGCGTACTAGTTTAACTATCATCTTTTCTTTTATTTTGCTTTGACTATTTAGACTTAACTTTGAATTTTGCATCATGAATAGTTAAACCTTTTGAAATCCCAAATTAATCTGTTCCGTGGGTACTATCATTTTCAAAATTCGTTGAATCAGTATCACAGATTTGATTTCTTTCATTTTAGCTAAGCTGTCCTCCTCCCTCGTTTTTTTATCTAACCTATCTCCCCCTAAAATTCGAAAACCGAAACTATTTTTTCGTTTTGATTTTAATAGGAGAAGAAAGAAAACAAAATAAAATAAAATAAAATAAAATAAAATAAAATAAAATAAAATAAAATAAAGTAAAATAAATAAAGAAATAACTCTACTCGTCGGAATATATACTGTCATCTTCTGGAATCACTTCACTTTCTTTTTCACCCCGTTAACCTCTAACACATATATAAATCTTGGTTTATCAAACGCTTTTGTGTAGAGGTCAGTGCATTGAAAGTCCGTAATAATTTTAACAACGTCGATTAAATTATTTTCAAAACAATCACGTATAAAGTGATATTTAATTCCGATGTGTTTGGTGTTTGGATGTTGGACCGGATTTTTAGTTACGGATATAACAACAAAATGATCAACAAATATAGGAGTGTTAGAGAATTTCAAACCCTAGTTCCACATCTGCTTTTAAATCGAGATGATTTAAGAAAAGCAGCTTACAGCAGCAACGTATTCAGCTTCACAAGTTGACAAAGCAACCGATGTCTGCTTCTTACACTGCCACGTGACTAATCTTCTCCTAAAGAATTGACATCCTGCTAAAGTTGACTTGTAGTTCATTTTGCAGCCGCCATAATCCAAATCGCTATACGTTGTAAGCTTAAAGTCATCGTCATGAGGATACCACAACCCAAGGGTTGGAGTAGCTTTCAGATAACGAAATATCCTTTTGACTCCTATAAGATGGTTCACTTTCGGTTTCTCCTGATATCTGGAGCAGAGGCACGTCACGTACATGATATCAGGTCGTGAGGGAGTGAGGTACATGAGGGATCCGATCATTCCTCGGTACATGTTGGCATCCACCAGATCACCATTTTCATCGAGCGCCACATCATGGTTTGTAGCCGGTGGAGTCCCAGCTGCTGAAGCATTCTCCATATCAAACCGACTGAGAATATCTCCTACATACTTGGTATAATGTAGAAATATCCCCTTTGGTGTCCGATCCACCTGTAACCGGAGAAAGAACTTCATCTCTCCCATGGCACTCATCTCAAATTCAGCTTTCCTTACTGCTTCAAATTCTTTACATAATTCTTCGTTTTTGGAACCGAACATTATGTCATCAACATAGATCTGAACTAGCAATAAGTCAACATCCTTTTATTTGATGAAAAGTGTACAATCAATCACTCCTCTGCGAAAACCGTGTTTCACAAGATGAGTTAAGATCTTTTCATACCATGCTCTGGGGGCTTGGTAGAGCCCGTAGAGAGCCTTATCCAGTTTGTAAACTCTGTCCCGATGATATGGAACCTCAAATCCTTCGGGTTGACTAACATACACTGTCTCCTAGATTTCACCATGAAGGAATGCACTCTTCACATGTAGTTGATAAACTTTAATCTTCATATATGATGCATAGGCTAGGAAGATACGGATTGCTTCCACTCTCGCCGACTTGTCAAAATCCTTGAACTACAAGTCGAGCTTTGTTTCATATTATGACCCCTTGGTCATCTTTCTTGCACTTCAAGACCCATTTCTTGCACTCCTAACTTCTTGAATTGAAAAAGTTCTTCTTGCATGGCACTCACCCATGCCTCGTCATTTAGGGCTTTACTAACATATTTTGGCTCGAATTAAGACACAAAACATCAATACGCACCATCGTGAAGATATCCCTTTTCCATTACTGAGGCATAATCAGCTGAGTATAGCTGATTTCTTGTCTGTACTCCTGATCGAACAACTCCAATGACATTTTCCAAAGGACGATACACGTTTAGTCGTAATCCAGGAGTGGTGGGTACAACTACCTCATTATCCACATTGTGAACAGCTGGTTTAGTATCTCAGACAGTGGGAGAGTGATGTTCCGAAGTGTCAGAGGCATCAACATCAGATGCTTGTAGACTTGCAGTAGTAGGAACCTGTTCCTCCAGATCCACCTGCTCATTTGCCATGTCTTCATCATTAGAGAAGGTGTCACTTACCTCAAGTGCACCCCCTGAAGAACTAGAAGACTCACCTTGTGACACTGAGGTCGTCAGGTCCAGTGATGGTGTATTTAACACATCGTACATTATTCTGGTTGATAACTCATCCTTAGGAGGGGAGAGAGGGATGTTGAAGGACTTAAAGAATCCATCATAGTGGAAAAGGAATGAGGGTCCTTTTCCAGTAAGGGGGGTGGTGTATCTCTGTACATAAACATTGCACGTCACTTGTACTTGACTCGTTGAGTTGTTGTAAAGTCTCTTATTCGGTATGTTGTATCCTAAGAAAATTCCTTCTTCGGCCCTCTCGGTGAATTTCCCTGACTGAGTTTTCTTCAGTGGTGTACATGGTGTGCCAAATGGCTCGAGGTACTCGAGATTTGGTTTACTTCCTTAGAGCAACTCATAGCACGTTTTACCATAATGTTTGACCACTAAGACTCGATTGAGGGTATAACATGCGTTAGCTACTGCCTCGTTCGAAAATTGGATAGGCAGTTCGAGTCTGCTAGCATCGTCCGGGCTGTCTCTATCAAGATTCAATTCTTTCTTTTAACAATCCCGTTCATTTGAGGGGTGTAGGCAGATGTGAACTGGTGCACAATTCCTATTCTTTGCAGAATGCCTCCATCCACTAGTTTTTGATCTCGGTACCGTTGTCTGAGCGAACTTGTCTTACCTTAAGCTTGTAGAGTGACTCCAATGTAGTTACCAGCTCTTTGAATGATTCAAATGTCTCTGATTTGGATTTCAGAAACATCACCCTAGAAAATCTTGAGTAAGCATCCATAACTACATAGCAGTACAAATCGCCTGCAATTCTTTTTGTACTAACTGGGCCAAAAAGATCCATGTGAAGAAGCTTAAGAGGCAAGTCAATTGAGTGAGCCTTCTTTGTCTTATGTGACTTCTTCGTCTATTTTCCTTTCTTACATGCGACACAAAAATCCAGTAATTGGAAGTTCTTAACATTTACTCCACGCACTAGATCATTCTGGATCAAGTGATTCATCTTCCATGGATTAATGTGTCCCATTCTCCTATGCCAGGAGATGGAGTCGTTCTCGGTTGCCTTTGATAAGAAGATTGTATATCATGATTGGTTGTGGAGGCCTTTGATTGGTCCAAGACATACAAATCGTTATATCTTGAAGCTGACATTAAAACTTGGTCCTCTGAGATGACATAGTTCTTTTTCAGAACATAGCACTTGTTGTTGTCAATTACAACTTTGAATTCTTTGTCACATATCTGGGATATAGAGAGTAAATTATTTTGATATTGTTGAACATAGTTTACCTTATCAAATTTCACTTTCTGGTTTCCCACTTCCCCTTGTGTAGTGATACAACCTCCTTTATCTCCAGCAAATGAAATGTGTCCTCCTTTAATCTGTTTGACATTTAACAAGAGAGATAGGTTTCCAGTCATGTGCCTTGATGCCTCGCTATCAACAATCCAGGTATTTGTAGTGGCACTATAGTGGACACCCTGCACATTCAAGGAATGATTAGTTTAGGTTAGGTACCCAAGCCTTAATTGGCTTGGGTGACCCAGAGGAATCACACATCATAAATTCCACCCACTGTCCATTTGAGGGTGAGGGCAGATCATTCTTCTTCTTGTTCTCGTTATCAGACACTGGACCTGATTTTTCTTTCCATAAGCTAGTTTTGTGTAAGGCCTGTTTGTGATAAACAGACAACTGGCTTATGGTTTAAACTTTATGTTAACTAATTTCTTTCTTGGTGTTTTATGATAGGGACAGTTTGAAGCAATGTGTCCATACTTTCCACAATTGTAGCGTGATCTTTTTTCGACATGTTGGTGGAACTATTTTTGTGGGGAAGTGTATGACACAGGTGTGACTTTAGTCTATTTGGGTTTTGACACTTCTTGTTTAGATGTTTTCGCTTCATTAACAAAATTCATTGTTTGAACATATTTGACATCTTTACCCTTTTCTTTATTTGGATTAAGACATGGTGCCCGTGGTTGGTTAACTTGTTTGGCCTTTTTAGGTTCAGACTTAGACATGTTTGAACCTGACTTTACCTTAACCTTTTCAAATTGTTCATTGAAATTAATAATAGGCAACTTACCTTTAGATTTTAAAGTGGCCTCCTTTTGTTTAGTGACTCATTCCACGAGTTACTCGTGGAATCTAGATCACTAATTAGGGGAGTGGACACCACATGATCCTTGATTGGATTGTTATTTATTGGTTTACATTTAGCATTCAACAAGGTCTTATGTGGTGGTGGAACCACTTTCTACCCCAAACCCTCCCCGTTGTTACGCTCTTTCACTAAGTGCTCGACTAAGTGAGAAGAACTGGTCCAACTATGTAGTTTTTATTTTAATGAATTTACTTCAACTTCCATAACTGCTTTTTCTTTCTTAGTTTCTTCAAGGGTGTTTAAATAGAACTTTATGTCCTTAGCTTGGTTAAAAGCAACAACTTCGGTATCCTTTAGTTGTTTATTTAAGAGTTCTATTTTCTCTTTATAACTGTGCTCATTTTGTTTTAAATTTCGGTTTGCTTCTATGCACAGTTGTAAGTCATTTACTAATCTATCATTGTGATCTAGTAACCTAGAAAATTTTGACTCTATGCTTTCTCTAAATTTATTACATTCATTACAAGCATGACTATCAAAAAGTTGGTGTTTGGTACTTACCTATAAGATTCGGTTGAATCAACCATCATTGCAGAGTTTGACTCCTCAGATGCTGGAGATTCTGAACATGTTGTTCTGTGATCCTCTTCATTTGGGTGATGACCGTATTTGTAGTATCGTTGTGATCTGACATCACTAGTTCAACTGCTATATCACCTTCACTTGTAGTGTCATCATCCAAGACCTCAACATTTGCAATGTTTAACTCACCCGGCGATACAAAACGAAAGGTCCAATCTTCACCTTCATCGTCTTGAGTAGTCAACGCCTTTGTATCTTTGCTTGACGCAACAGCTCCACTAGTGGATTTGTCTTTACGGTTGAATTATGAGAAAGGATTACCGTTTCTTGACTTCTTGGGCTTTACACATTCATGTTTGAAGTGCCCCTTTTCTCCATAGTTAAAACAGGTAAATTTGGTTTTGTCAAAACCGAAAGTTGTATCCTTTGTGGGTATCAAGTTCTGTCTAGTTTTCTTCACAAACTTCTTAACTCTTTGAACAACACTTGCCAAAGCCCACATAATGTCCATTATTTCTAATTTATTCTCGTCCACCTGCTCGTAATCCTCATCAGCCAGATGGCAATTTCTGATCTTTCCTGCAACTAGACTACCATAAGAATGAAAAACTATAGCTAAAAGGTCCATATGCTCCTTTGCAACCTCAACCGTAATATTACCAAGATTCTCGGTCTTCAACTTCGTAGTATTTGCTTCAGGTGCTATAAATTGGGTGCAAGATGACCCTAACGTGTCAGATCCTAAAGTAGTGGCTTGGGAATGAGCAGCTGAAGTAGACACGAATGCCGTTTGAAGTGGTGCTCCTGAACTTGTTGGAGTGGGAGATTAGTGATAAAGTGATGGGTTCTAATCATATGATCATTTTTGAGACCTGTATTTCATCCTCAATTCTTCCTCTCTCAGCTTTAAAATGAAGTCTTTAATATCCAACTTTGCCAGCATATCATTCTGTCTTAGATTTGACACAAACAAAATCAACTTCTCCAGCAATCCATCTGCAAAACTCGACACCTTGTCTACCATGGACATGGTTACCCCATGAGTGTGCAGCTCACTCATTAAGTGGCAGAAACAGTCAATGATGTCATCCAGGCTCTGTTTTCATATCGAAGAGAAGTTATCAAACTCCTTCTTCAAAGCCTTTGCCTTTAATGCCTTCAATGTTGCATTTCCGTCATACTGTTTTTCCAGAGCCTCCCATAACTTCTTGGCTTGTTTGTTCCTAGAAAACTGATGGAATATATCCTTAGGAATTGACTGAGTCAACAAAGCATACACTTTCTTCTGGGCATTGTATTTCACCTTCTGGCTATAAGTCATGCCACCCAAGGTAAGTTTAACCCCATCAGCACCAACCGGCATGCTATAACTAGTCTCGATTGATTCCCACAGATTGGGATCAACTGCATTTAGGTATATCTCGAACCTTTGTTTCCATTGTGGGTAATCATCTAACGTTACGAGCATAGGGAACTTATTGTGATTCCCAATTTCATTTTCCAGAAGCAATAGATTCTGGATCTGTTAATCCCTACCGGTAGTAAATGCTGAGTACTGATCTTCCATTTTTATTAACTTTGAACTTGAAACTGAAACTTATTCAGTCGTGCGAATGGAGATGTCCGAATAAATCAATCGTGCGATTGAACAAATACGGATGAGCCAATCATGCGATTGGACAAATGTGGATGAACAATCATGCTATTAGGTAAATGCGGATGAACAATGCGAATGGGATTGTTCACTCATACAAGTGAATGGGCGACTGAGTTCAATTGTGCATATGGAGGTGTGAGTGAGTTCAGTCATGCGATTGAGTCAATAGTGCGACTGAAGACTGCTGGTTTTTAAACATTCGATTGTTTTTGGAACTTTGACACAAAAATATGATTTTTCACAAACACTAATCTGCCGTAAGCCGAAAAATATGAACTTTTGGATCTGGAGACGTCGAAAACACTGATTTACTCAAAAAAGATGGTGTTTTGAATAAAAACCCATGATTTTTTACACCAAAATGATCGAATCACATGCAAAATCAAAAACCAAAGCTCTGATACCACTTGTTAGGACCGTTTACGTACACGGAGTACTAACTTATTCTGCGTGTATACCAACTCAAATAGTGCGGAATCCTATTTGATTGATGATCCAATTAGGGAGAGCACAATTCAGATCAATCAAACAATTAATGAAATGTTAAGAGTGATTAAAACACGATCAACTCTGATCTATGAACTTGGAACAGGTTTTCTTGAGTCTCTGGATGGCTACGGTACGATTATGTTAATAGGTGTTCAAATTGTTCCGTTTTTCCACGAATAAGGTGTTATTTATAGGTTAGGGTCTTCCAATCGTACAACTAAACAATTAGCATGGTTCGGTCATGCGACTGAATCATGCGATTGATCCATCCGCACGACTGAAGATTCAATCGTGCGACTGAGTCAATCTTATGTCTCAATCATGCTATTGATCCAGTCTCCTGGTTTAGTCGTGCCACTGATGCATTAGCATGAAGTATTCACACGTATGGTCCATTAGCATGGTCCATTCACATAAGAACTTCACACGATTAAGTTTGGAAATGTTTCTCAATCATTATTGACTAAGAATCATGTTCACTATGTTATCACACAATAAACAATGAAACATTAAACATTATAAGCATCAACCACACTTTGCATTTCAGTCATACCCATTCAATTACATATATGTAAGACATGATAGACAATTTACATTAAGTTCCTAAACTAGGTACATATGTATCAACAGGCTTTAAAATCTAACATCAGAAAAAATTATTATATAGTTACGTATATTTAAAAGAATCTTATTTAATATTAAAATCACTCTATATGAATAATTTAACACATAATTTGACAAATTGCATCTCTAATCTCATGTTGAAGTATTGAAAAAATTAAACAGATTACGATCAACTATAAAAACTTACCACACACCACCTCCGTTAACAACCCTTATTCAAATGGCAACTGAATTGAAAATTAACAACCTCTTTGTTTGATAGGTTCAAATGGATCGATTAGTGTTCGTTATCAAGCAATTGACAATTTAAATATAAAATGTTATCAAAACAAATAGGTATCAAAAGAATTCATAGAGTTTCAATTGATATTAGTAAGGATTACAATTATGCAGAAAAGAGAGAACTAACAATAGTTCAATCTATCAAAGTGTCTACCCTGCACAAAAACAAGCAATGCTATTTATACTAATAAAAAGAAACAAAAGGAACATATTCTTACATAATAAGTCCATACACTATGACAAAAGCTAATCTAAAGACTAAAATGCTAATATTTCTAGGATTCCAACAATACCCCCTAAGATTTGCATTGGTATTCAGAAAAAGAAATCTTCTAGTTCTTCCTTGATCTTGAACATTGGCTTCTCTTTATACAGCTCTAGTTCCCGAGTCTTCTTGATTGATGATTTGAACTTTTCTGCTAGAGTCCCTTACTCGGACTTCGAATTGTTTGTCCTTATCTCCGTTGTATCCATCTTCAAGAGAGTTTCTTTGGATAAACCAACTATATCCACATTTGCATACATTTCAATTGGAGTTGTATTATCTTTTATATATATCTCTAGCACTCCTTTGCTTGAGTTTCTTATGAAATCTATGTCTTTGATATATTCTTCACAATATTAGCATATGCCATTGCGTTTCTCAACAAATCATTTCCATTGTAGCATTCATGACTTTAATGATAGACATGAAATACTACAGGATCGGTGAAGTGTATGTACTTACAACACACAACAACACAATGAGGAGAGTTGCTTAACTAATCAAATAGTGAAACTGGTTAACTTCTAGAAATGATACTAAGAACACAAGTAAATATGAGACAAAACAACATAGCAAAAAACACAAGGAGATGGTTTTCAAGATTGCAGTATATTACCTTCTCAAGTTCTATTACAAGTGTTACAAAGCATATCAATAAAGTTACAAGAACTTGAGATACATATACTACATC
This sequence comes from Flaveria trinervia, assembly GCA_025506515.1. NCBI lineage: Eukaryota > Viridiplantae > Streptophyta > Magnoliopsida > Asterales > Asteraceae > Flaveria > Flaveria trinervia. The sequence goes on along the minus strand of CM046443.1, from coordinate 77,557,662 downwards.
CTACAGCCGGCCATACTTTGAAGGCCAGCTGAATACAAATAACTAGACACAAACAAAATCAATTCTAAAGTCAAAAGACAGGTTGCCTTTTGACTAGTGACTATGACATGCCATAGCTCACTTCCTAATATATTAAAAAAAAGATAAAGTACATAAAGTAGAAAGTTACAGACTCAAGACCTCAATGTACAGTTACCAAAAGTATGGACCTTTTCACAAACTTATTTAAGTTGGTGACTTTATCAGAGTTGTAGTGGAAAGGGGTCCAGCTTTATGGAAAAATACATCAGATAAATCATGTGATTAAAAGTCTTCAGAAGAAATCTTTCTTCAAGTGTTGGCTTCGGAAGAATTTGACTCTGAAGCTTCTGAAGACATCATATTTGGCTTTGGAAGATATTGGTCTTGGCTTTGGAAGATTTCACACTTAGCATATTTCTGATGCTGGTGTGAAACTTCCAAAGCATTCTACTTCAGCATTCTTGTGCATGCATGTAGGAGAGACTTTGGGTGTTTGAGTTGTATCAGCCTTAACATATAATCCTTACAAACTCCCCTAGGCTGATGCTACCAAAACAATTGAAGACTTCAGATATCAACAGTCCTTATTAGGATGATGACCATCCCTTTCTTCATGAGATGATCAGAATCACTCAAACTCTCAAAATGTCTACTCGTGTCAAAGAGATCATGTAGAGGCAGCTTGAACATATCTTCCCATGTATAGACATCTTAATTACCTTGATCTCTAGTGACATGACATCTTTCCAGATTTGTGGTGTATGTCCAGGACAAGATGTGTCTTCCTCATGCTAGAGGAGCTACTTGAGTAGGAGTTGGTGAAGCATCCTCTAATTGCACACCCTATAGATGTTCTAACTCATCTAGAGGTTTGGAGATGGATGCTTCTATCTTCTTCTTCATTTGCTTTGGTTTAGAATCCATCATTTTTCTCCTCTTAGAACCTTTTAACTGACATGACTGGCCTGCAACACCTGATTGATCTTCATTGTCTTTCTCAGTTGGTTTTTCCTCTCTCACAAGGTCAGATTGAGAGGGGATAGAACCCTGTTATGGATCAGAAGTGGAAACTTGCTGAGGTTTAGTAGGAGATCCAGGTTGTGTTGTCTCCAATGGTTCAACCTTAATCTCTACTCCTGAGGGACCTGACTTGGTGGGGAGTGTAAGTCAGCAAGTTCACCTCTTTGTATCTTCGGCTTGATCACTCTTATATTCTTATCCATGGTGGGTTGAGACATAGGACCAATTCTTCTTCCGGAGAATCCATACAACTTCAAGAAGCTCGTCATCCTCTACCTGTCAGTAGACTTCTTCATGCTTTTCTGGATCATGACTCTTGACTTTGGAGACTCTTCCTTTAGCTTCCTTTTAGTTATCTTTCTCTCTTTGACTATCTCAAGCTCAAGTTGTTTCAGGTAATCTAACTTAATATAGTCAAAGGGTAAGGGAAAAAGTGCAGCAGCTTGGTAGAGGCCTGTGGCTCTCAGGTAGTTGATCATGTTGATCCTGTCTTATCTTGTTCTTTGTCTACTTAAGGTTCTTGTGGCACCACATCCTCTTTTCCAGGACTTTCTTGAACTGGGGAAAGAGAAGGCACATGCTTGTATAATCTTTTCTTTCTTCTTTCTTCTTTGATATGAAGAAGTAGCTGCGCATCCTCTGCCTCCTTTCTTTCCATTGACAATTCCTTATCAGTCAGTTCATTTAACTCATCAAAAGGAAGAGAGATGATGTTATCTATGTCATAGTTCTTAGTCTGTAGATAATTGATCCTGACTGCGCTTACTCATCATTTTGAGTGTTTAGTCTAGGGGCAGCCTTGATAGCACACTCCATGAGCCTTGCAGACCTATTTGAGGAGCTTTCTCCTCTCATCTTCCTCTTCCTCTTTATCTCCTCCTCCTCATCTCCTCAGAAGTCATATTTGTTTTCCCTTTGTCACTCACAGAACTTTGTGACTTAGGGTGGAGAGATCTTTGGCCTTCATTGCTTGGTGTAGCTTCCAAGCTCCAGCCAAAGAGAGGTTGAGATGCACCTCCACCAGCATGTGTCTCACATAGGGTATGAATCATGCCGCAGTTGATGATGATAAGACAACGCTCTCAGGTTCTGCCACTGGGCCTTCAGACAAGGTTTCCCCTAAGAAACTAATCTTAGTGTCTGCCTCAACATCTAGTTGACTAATGACATTGCTAGATTGCTTTAGCCTCCTTCTGAAGTTGAACTCTGCAGTGATCCTGTCTTGGATTCTTTGAGCCATCCTATCACCTTGTCTTGATTGGCTTTGGTTGACAAGTGACATGTTGACTAGATCCAGACTTTCATAGAAGTTCAAGGTCTTAAAATTGAAGATCTCTTGCTGTCCTTGAACTCTAAGATGATGAGGGATCTTCTGCTTTTATCATTCCTCCACCTAATAATGTGATTTGAGGTTGGTGGAGATGATATAGCTGTTGGTATTCCTTCCTCAAACAGACTCTGTATGTAGGAGTCTATTGAGTCAACATCAATGTGAACTTGAGAAATTTGTTGATTATGCACAACTGCAAGTGAGGATGGTGAGTCCTCCATGTCCATACTCCCTGAAGAACTCTGAGGTTTTATGACTGTAATGAGTTTCTCTTGCTTTTTGGTAGCATCACCCTCTTGCATAGGTGAGCTAGGAGTTAGGTCAATCACACTCACAGGTTCTTGTGTTCCTAGTTGAGCTCCTCTTGATGGTCTCCAGCTAGTTTTTCCTTGAGATAAGAATCTCAAGTTGTTGATCATTGACCCTGGTTTGCAAGGTAGTCACTTGAGATTCAAGATAACTAACCTTGGAGACAAAATAGGTGCATGTTTGTGATAGTTTTTGCACCTTTAGTCTCAAATTCCCCTCATCTTCATTAGAAGAGAGAATCATGGTACTCATTAAAACCTAAATTTTCATGAGTATAGAAGTGAAGGTTTGGGATTGGTTGGTTTAAGTCCAAAGGCTAGGGATGGTAGTTGTCCCCTAAAGGTTGTTAACTTGAGTGTTGAGACTCAGAGTGAAGGACTAAGGCATTTGGGCTTGTGAGTCATCAGGCTGAGCATGAAGAACCTCAACACTGATCATTGAAGTAATGGAGTGGTCTACTCCTCACGAGAAGTGGAGCTCAAGTATCCACTTCTTCCTGTGTGGGTGAGAATATAGGGACCTGCACAGATGGAATAGTCTGTGCAGGGTTTTGTTTGTGTTTTCTTTAGTAGGTGAGGGTGATTTGTGGCTGTTGAGGTGGTTGGGATGTAAAAGGTGTGGGTTCAGCTCTAGCTGGTGCTGCTAGGTTGTCACCTTGAGCAATGAGCTCGAACATTTTTCCAACAAGGGTTGTTTCAACCCTAGAGAAGCCATAGTGGGCTTTCTCAAAATTTTAAAGATACTGGGCTTCAGCTGTCTTAGTTCAAGAATATTACATGTTCCCTTTAACTATGAGCCTAGTAGACACTTAAGAATGTGTTAAACAAATCTAGGGAACATGTAGTATTCTAAGGAGTCCAAGTTTGCAAGTAAATTTGTATAAATAAACTAAGAGTACCTGAATTTGAATCCTTGAACCATTCCATGAATAATGAAGGAAAGATCTTAGGAATCTGGTCCCATCCTTCATGCTTGTTTGACAGATGTGGATAACCACAACGAGCAGGAATTCCATTGGATGAGACATTCCCTTTCCTGATGGTCTTGACAGAAAAATATCTGTCATAACCTATTTGGTCAAAGGAGTGGTTGACAACTTCTTTGGGAATGAACACCTCACCTTCCTCATCATCTAGCTGAAGATGAGTGTTGATGATGGCTGGAGTGATGAAGACTGTTCTCCCCTGCACTATGGCAGACAGTGCCTTCTCCCCATCCATAACGACCTCTTGGTAGGTCTTCCAAAATGCGAGCAGATGATCCTCATATAGTGTAGGATCAATGGTTAGGTAGGTGAAGAAGTTGGATAGAGTTAAGAAATGGCAAACCTTTGAGAAATGTGGATTTTTCTCAAAGTGTAATAGAGCAACTTGGTTGTGTTACCTGTGTAACTACATGTAGAAATTTGGTTCATTTCTGCGATTAAGTTGGCCATATTGAGAAACCTTAAGGATGAAGAAAGATGAGCAAAAGTAATTTCATAGAGAAATTTGGGTTTTAGGTTTGGAGGAAAGAGGAAGCTGATAGAAAGAGGGGGAACTATTGTGTTTAATATGAAAAGGATTTAAGACAAAGTTAATCAAAATGGATAAACTTTGAAATCCAGATGTTTGTCCCACCTCTAAAAAAGTAGTTTGCTTTTGCTCAAAAAGTAGTTTTATTGGAATTCAAAAAGCTTTCAAAGGTAAATTATCTTTAGAAGTTTCTAATGAAATAGCTTCCGAAGCTAAAATGACTTCGAAAGATTTTCCTAAGAGTTGTGAAAATTTTGCTTTTGGAAGAAAATTTGAAAGTTGAATGCTTTGTTCAGAGGAGCAAAGCTTCCAAGAATTAATTTGCTTCGGAAGAAAATGGTCTTTGAATACATATAAGTGTCTGAGACAAGTATTAAACTTCGGAAGATATTACATAAATTTCTTCTGAAGGTAAATTACTTAGACCATTATTTGTTTTGAAGGCATGATTTTCTTCCAATGATAAAAGCATATCTTCCGAAGGATCAAAATTTTCTGAAATCTAAGGAAAGTATTCAAAAGATTTTCATCCAAAGAAAACAAGTGTTTATGAAAGCGATGAACTAGGCAACCTTAGGACACATAGATTTTAAGAAATAATAAGAATTAGTTTTAAGAAAAAACATACTCAAAGTTTATCATCCCAATAGCTGATATAAGATATTTAAATCTCTGTTCATCAAAAGCTTTGTAAACAGATCAGCATATTGTTCATTTGTGTGGAGTTTGACTAGTTTAATTAATCTTTTATCAAAATTTTCTCTAATTAAATGATACCTGATGTTGATGTGTTTGGTCCTTCAATGCTTCACAGGATTCTCTGTGATAGAGATAGGACTATTGTCTATGTGAATGGGAGTCTCCTGAACTTTAATCCATTGTCAAGCATCTGATTCTTAATAAATAGCACTTGAGCATAGCAGCTTGCAACAGCAATGTATTCAGCTTCAGCAGTTGATGCAGAGACACAAGATGTTTCTTGCATTGCCATGAGACAACCTGACAGGATCAGTGATCACATTTGATGTATCAGAATACAAAGCAGCGGAATACAAACAAGAATTAGACAAATTGTAGCAAGCAATCGATACTTGTAAGCATTAAGATCGCATACGGTTATAGGGAGAGAATATGTATTTCTGATTTCTAGGAATGTTTATAGATGTACAATATTTCTAATCAAATCAATCATTCATTCCATTCAATTACTCATTCCCACTCTGTTACAATAGTTGTCACTCCTTATATAGAGTGCAACAGTCACTGCTGTTATCACGGAATGACAACTGGCAGATCCAATACAAAAATAACTATTCTTAACAAACTACTGAATGTTCACAACTACTGAGAACATATCAGCATGTTAAGTACAAAATATAAAACTACTGAAACTACAACGACTGAAGAACAAACTCTTCAGTCGTTTTACAAAACTACTGAAACATAAAAATATAAAACTACTGATATCACAACTACTGAAGAAGTACTCTTCAGCAGTTGTGACAAACTACTAAGGCTTCAGTACTTGATCTTCAGACTTTGACCTTCAGGTGTTTCATCAGCTGATGACTTCAGTAGATATCATCAGCTGATGTCTTCAGTCTTTGTCTTCAGACTTTGTACATCAGTTGTTGATCTTCAGCACTTGTGAACTCTTCAGCTGTTGTACTCAGTACTTGGTCTTTCAGCTTCAGCACTTGTGTTCTTCAGCTGTTGTACTTCAGCACTTTGGTTCTTCAGCTGTTAAGGTCTTCAGCACTTGATCTTCAGCTGTTGAAGTCTTCAGCACTTGTCAAACTACTGATGAGGCTTTCAGCAGTTGTTGTGATACCGTGTGGGACTTAGAGGTTTTCTGATCTTGGCTCATTGGTCTTCTTTTGGTCCAACAAACTCCCCCTGAACCAATGCAGCCAAAACCTCTAACTTATTTATACTCCCACTTATTGATGGAAAATGTTGGTCTTTTTCCTTCTTGATCAGTAGAGAAGATGACCCATGTAAGCTCCGGCCTGGGAAGAAATCTCAATATTTGTTTGGCAGAGTATGAGTGGGAACTCTGTTTTGGGGAACTGGACACAGAGTTGTTATCCCATTCATGAGATTTACTTCCCCATAATGAGTCTGTATGACTCACGAACATAGGCCTCAAGGAGAACAACTTGTTCCTCCTGAGAGAGTTCTTCTGCTCCTCCTTCGAAGAAGAACTCTGGACCATAGTACTCTGATAAGTACTTCATGGTCCTGCCATTTTTTCAGCTCCACCGTAGTTACTCCCTATATACAAATTCATCAGGATGGTTGCCTTCAAGGAGTAACTGGAGCTCATTCTTTTGGATGTCTTCAAGCTTTTTATATAACAACCCCTTCTAATCATCTTGTTTTCTAGTAAGGCTTGAGGTGTCTTCTTTGCTTGGTGAGCTTTCTTGAATTCATCAATGATTTCCCAAGGTGAGACTACAACGGCCAACATGATGGTAGATTCTATTTTTCGTACCTGGCCGTTGTATCTGTGTGGGATAGTTCTTTTATGGATTCTAGAACTCACCCTGGGGTCTGGCCATACTCTCACTCTCTCCTTCTGATACTGAAAGGTGTGCCTGAGAGTGTACAGCCTTTGAGCATGCCTTTCATGGCTTGAATAGATGATGACTGAGGAGGAAATTCCTTGTCAACCATCTTCAACAGTTGCTCATCGTGCTGTTTCTGCTGTTCTTCTTCTTCTATCTTGACTCTGACCATTTCCCTTTGAGAGTCAGGTGTGATCATGGGTGACTTCGGGGTTTTGGTAGCTTCAGAACAGCAGAGAGTGGCAGACTATCATCTTCATCCTCTTCTTCTTCTTCTTCTTCCATCCTCAGCACCTTCTCCTCCTTCGGGGTACATCACTGGATGATGGTTGGGTTGGTGAAGGAATTGGTTTTGAAGAATGAGGATGTTTGGATTTTGGCTTAGAGGTTGGTTGGGAGATTTGAGGATAGGATCTGTTTGAGTGGGTGGAAGGGAAGGTTGATCTAGCATCCTTGTAGTTTAGTTAGCTCGCTTTGTGAGTTTAGCCATCTCTAACCTTTTACCAGCTCCAGCCTCATCAAGGGCTTCCACAATAATTCCTTTGTTGAATTGCTCAGACAGACAGATTCTGGTGGCTATAGCCAGAATGTTGTCCCTGGTCCATGCGCGGATCTCCATTAATGATCTTCCCAAGTATTTTGCAATAAAGCGGATCATTATTCCAACCTCTCTTTCTCAAGAGCATCATACCCTGCCATCGGGTTTGTATCTCTTGTACTCTAACCTTCTGATCTCACTATCCAGTGTGGCTGTGTCAAACCCCTGCCTGAAGAGTTGTTCAATTATTTTATCCATGGAGCGGCTGTGTGTGGTGTCAGCTTCTTTGACCAGCTCCTCCAAGGATTTGTCTTCAGCAGTGTGATCATCAGCACTTCTCTTTCGCTTGTACGTGAGCAGAGGTTGCTTTTTTTTCCTCCTCTTGGATGCTTCTCTTCCTTTCTCGGATCTTTTCCTCTTCCTTCTTTCACTGCAGTACTCTCCCCTTTTGGTTGCATTGGAGGAAGGGGTTGGTACCGCAGAAAGAGTCTTTTGGATAGCAGCATCAAACAAGGGCTGTAATGTGGAGGAAAGCCTCTCATCAAGGGCTTGATCACTATATCAGTGATTATTGGGGTGATGAGAGGAAGGAATTGTGGAGTACAGCACCTATTTGCTCAGGAGGGTTCTGTTCCTGAGAAGTAGGGCCTGAAGCAGAGGCAGGTGGTGATTTTGGGGTGGCTCTGTTTGGGAAACCTTCAAGGGAAGGTGCCATCTGTGGGTGTATGATGGTGGCAGATGGACTTGCATCCTGAGACATCTTGGCCAGCAGCTCTTTGAGTCTGCTAACCTCATCCTCTAGAATGGTGTTTTGAGCAACTACATCATAGAAGAAGCTCAGGTCATCATCAGTTGATACTGAATCACCTGACCTCCTGCTTAGAGCAGGATGTACATGCACTGGGTGTAGACCAGTTGGTGCATGTGCCCCTTGTGCTTGGTACTGGGGACTTCCAGCCTCAGGACAATATCCATCATCAGCTGTTGCCTCTAGGGAGGTCTTAGCAATGTTACCAGCCTCACTCTGGTCATGTGCTGAGTCAGAGGAGGTGGCAGCCTCACTAGATATTCTAAGCTCCTTGTCTACACTAGGAGATAGAATTGGGAAACCCCTGTGCTGTGGGTTCTCAGGTGCACTGTGTTCCTCCCCCTCAATTGTAGAGGTATTCCCAGTAGTAAGTTTTTTGGTCTGGGGGGGGGTGAGGAGTGCAATTGAGTCAGCACTTGTGCAACTATTAAAGTTGGGCTGTGAGGGGCGGTTGTTTGGGGTAAGGGGTTAGAAGCAGTGTGCCTGGGGTGGATGGTGCTCTTCAATGGCAATCTCCTCAAGTGAGTAAGATCCCAGATAAGTAGGTGCCCCTTGGGTTGCTGCAGGCTCCTGTTGAGAGAAAGCCTGAGCGGCTGTGGCTGGAAGAGTCATTGTATCCACTAGGGGGTTTGGACTAGTGGATATGTCCTGCGTTTGTGTTGCAGGGCATCCTCAGGGGACTCAATTCCCTGAGTAGCCATTTGGGTTTCTTTTTGGTGGTTTGGTGGGGACATTGGATTTGGAGGTGGTGGCTGTGGTTCCAGCTGCGTGGTTTTCGCAGCTTGGCAGCCAGTTTGAGTGTCCGGTCAGAGTTGTGCCGGGAGTATACTTCTGGCAGAACAGCCGTAGCAGGGACTCCCAAGCCAACAAGTCCCTCAGCATTAAGCTGGTCTATAATAATGGCCATTATGAACCGTGGATAGAGTATCCAACGGTTGGCAGTAAGTTTTTGAGCCATATCTTTGAGCTCTGAAAATATTAATTCTGAAAAGTTTAGTGGTTGTTGCTCAAGGATAGAATACATTACCTGCTGCCATTTGGTGGACATTTGATCCCAAGACGACGTCTTAGGGGCCAAACATACATTGACCATGTGAAAAATCAGGCGCTCAGCGTCATTAAAGTGTTTCTTCATGATGGTGGTGGCACTGAGATCACCTTGATATCCATGCTGAGCAAATGATAGATCTATGGTGCCCTTCGGATATCCAGCAGGAGAAGTAGCATCACTCAGTTGAAGAATTTTACGGATTGTTGCAGGAGTAATGACTACCTCTTTGTTGTTGACGACTGACCGGAGGGATGGGTGTTGCTCTCCTCAGTTGTAACAGTAACGTTCATCCAAAATTGGTTCAAGGATTCGGCATGTAAGACGGGGTTCAGAAGGAATGCCTTGTTGTATTGGGACTGAACCATAAGATCGATAGCAGTATCGAACTTAGTCCAGATCGGCGATTTTGTGAGGTAGGCAACACAGTTGTGTCGCGGTTTAATTTGCATAGACGCCATGGAGAAGAAGGAAGTTTTGGAGAGGAACGTTGGTTTGAAGAAGATGAAGCATGAGAGCTAAGGTTAGGGGTATTATAGGGTACGGGTAAGGAAACGACTGAAGGATGTGGTGTTAGTCATCAGTAGTTTTAAACGACCGTTGACATGGTTATCCTTTCAGACGTTGAAACAGCTGAAGTCGTGGTGTTAGGCATCAGTAGTTTAGAAAACTACTGAAGACCGTGGTTTTGACTTCAGATGATTGAAACAACTGAGGACATGGTGTTTGTCATCAGTAGTTATGAAACTACTGAAGACAGTGGTTTTGTCATCAGCTGTTGTAAACAACTGAAGACTTGGTATTAGTCATCAGTAGTTATAAAACTACTGAAGACGGTTTTGCTTCGTTGTTTAGAATGAAACAGCAGTTGTACAAACGACTGAAGAGAAAGTTCTCTCAGCTGTTTTCGTCAATTCTTAGCTTTTCAGCTGTTTCAAACTGTCCTCAACACATTCATCAGTCTTTATGGCTGATTTCAGTTGTTTCATAGGACATCAGTACTTATCTGTTTTTACTGATTGCAGTAGTTATGACTGCATCAGTAGTTGTAACTACATCAGTAGTTTAGAACAGATGAAGTACTTCAGTACTTGTGAGACATTTAGCCTTCAGTAGTTATAAAACTACTGAGGTTAAAAGAGCTCATCAGTACTTATATGTGACATAGGTACTCATGATCATCAGTATGAATTACTGAGATCATCAGTAGTTGTCACCTATTCTAGCTGCAGCATACCAAGCCTTAACACCAGGTTTTGGAAAGTTGAACTATCCAAAGGCTTAGTAAAAATGTCTGCAAGCTCATCAGCACTAGGCACAAACTTAGGATCAATCAGACCTTTTTCAAAACAATCCCTTATAAAATGATGTCTGATCTCTATATGTTTGGTCCTAGAGTGCTGGACTGGATTTTTGACAATGCAAAGAGCTGAAGCACTATCCATTAACAATGGAGTCTTAGTCTCTGTAATGCCATAATCCAAAAGTTGGTTTTGAAGCCAGAGTACCTGAGATGTACAGCTTGCAGCAGCAATGTACTCTGCTTCAGCAGTGGATGTAGCAACTGAGGTCTGTTTCTTGCTCTGCCAAGAAATCAAGCAGTTGCCTAGGAATGACATCCACCAGAAGTGATTTCCTGGTCAACTTACACCCTGCATAGTCACTGTCAGAAAAAGCAACTAATTTACAGAATGTCCGGTAGAATACCATAAACCTAGAGATGGAGTGCCTTGCAGATATCTAAAGATCCTCTTGACTGCAATCAGATGAGACTCTTTAGGTGCAGCCTGAAATCTAGCACAAACACATGTAGCAAACATAATATCTGGTCTAGAAGCTGTTAAATACATCAAGGACCCAATCATACATCTGTAAAGTGTTTCATCACCTTTACCTTTCTGATCTGAGTCCAGTTGTGTGGTGCTGCTCATGGGAGTAGAACAGGGCTTACAGTTTTGTAAATCAAACTTTTGCAAAAGATCTTTTGTATATTTGGATTGATGAAAAAAATTCCATCAGCCTTTTGTTTGATTTGCAACCCCAGAAAGAACTGTAATTCTCCCATGGCACTCATTTCAAACTTCTGTTGCATCAACTTTGTAAAGGCATCACACAACTTTGGATCAGAGGATGCAAAAATGATATCATCTACATAAATTTGAACAAGTAGATTATGCTGCCCAGCTTTCTTAAAATAAAGTCTTGTCTATGGAGCCTCTAGTGAAATTGTTTTCCAGAAGAAAGTTTGATAATGTCTCATACCAGGCTCTGGGAGCTTGTTTTAACCCATAAAGAGCTTTATCAAGCTATACACCCAATTAGGATGTTTTTGTCCTCAAAGCCTGGAGGTTGACATACATAAACCTCTTCTTTAACTTTTCCATACAAAAATGCACTTTTGACATCCATTTGAAAGACTTTAAGTTTTGATAAGCAGCATAAGCTAAAAACAATCGAATTGCTTCCAGTCTGGCTACAGGGGCAAAGGTTTCATCATAATCAATACCTTCTTCTTGTGCAACCCCTGAACAACCAGTCTGGCCTTGTTCTTAACAATAAGCCCATTTTCATCAGTTTGTTCCTAAACACCCATTAGTGCCTATTGCACACTTACCTGGAGGTAGAGGAACCAGTTCCCACACTTGCTGTTTCTTGAACTGAAGAAGCTCAAGCTGCATGGCATCAACCCATCCATTGTCCTTTAAAGCAATGTGATAATTCTTTGGCTCTTGCTGACTGATGAAGAGAGCATAGAAGCAGAAATTTGACAATTGACTTCTTGTTGATACTCCAGCAGTGAGTGATATCACAATGATTTGAGACATAGGGTGATTCTTCAGATCTTGATACACAATGAGATCTGTGCAAGTGTTTGTAGCCGGTTCAGCAGCAACAGATGGTGATGGTGAATCATTCCTTGAAACCAATCAGTGGATGGTAATTCAAAGGAAGTTGAATTCGAAGAAATCTCATCAGCATTTGTTGTGGATGGTGCTACTGGCGCTACAGGAACATCAGGTCTAGTTGAGTCAGGCAGCTGATCACTAAACTGAAGAGGTGAGTACTGCAATCATCATCATCATCAGCAGTACCACCAGGTGGTGAACTGTTGACAGGAGCAACAGCAGGAGTTTGATAAGGAACATATTGCAGTATGTCCAAATCAAATAACTCCACAGGACTTTGTGGAATCTTGTCCTTTGGAGATTCATTAAACTTAACATGTAGAGTTTCTTCAACCATCTTTGTTCTGCAGTTGAAGACTCTGTATGCCTTGCAAGTAGATGAATAACCAACAAAGTATCCTGCATCCACCTTAGGATCAAATTTGTGGAGTTGATCCTTTGTGTTGAGAATAAAACAGGGACACCAAATGCTTTGAAAAATGAAATCAGAGGAGCCAATGATGGAGAACTTCATATGGAGTCTTCATCAACCTCTGATTTACTAAAACTCTATTTTGCACATAACAAGCTGTGTTGACAGCTTCGGCCAAAAGGTCAATGGCAAACCTGAGTCAGCCAGCATGGACCTTGCAGCTTCAATGAGAGTCCTGTTCTTTCTCTCCACTACTCCATTTTGTTCTGGAGTCCTTGGAATGCTGAACTGCCTTTTGATTCCCTTTGAAAGATAGAAGTCATCAAGTGTATGATTTCTGAACTCAGTTCCATTATCACTCCTAATACACTTGACTGGAAGGGAATACTGCTTCTCAATGTACAGCACAAAGTGGATAATCTTCTGAGCAGCCTCATCCTTTGAATGTAGAAAGAAAGTCCATACAAATCTGGAGTAATCATCCACAATTACCAGACAGTATTTCTTCTTTGCCATGCTCATTACTCTCACAGGACCAAATAGATCCATATGCAGTAATTGCAAGCAGGCAGTGGACTTGGACACTTCAATAGGAGGAAATGAGACCTTGTGCTGTTTCTTTTAAACAAGCAGTGCAGGTTTCATCACAGTGGAACTCCTTTATTGGTAAGCCTCTGACTAAACTATTGTGGCTAAGCTGATTCATGTTTTTGAGATTGACATGACCAAGCCTCCTGTGCCATAGTTTAGATTCTTGAGAAGAGGCTTTGGAAAATAGGCAAGGATTGCCTTTGAGATCTATCTTCTTAGAGAGATCTAAGGCATACACTCTTCCTGTCCTGTTGGCTTTCAGGAGAGTGTGATCATCCAACACTTGTCAATCAAGTGCAAAACTTTGGATGACAGAATCCTACAGTTTTGACTTGTGAAAAGGGCAACATGGCCTTTATCACACATTTGACTGACACTCAAGAGGTTGTACTTGAGATTTTCCACATGATTAACATCATCAAATTTGATTTCTCCATTGGAGACAAAGCCTTACCGATGATGTAACCCCTAGCATCATTGCCAAAAGAGACAAATCCCTTCTTTCCTTGAGAGTAGTCATGAAGAAGAGAGATGTTCCCAGTCATGTGCATAGATCCCCACTGTCTACATACCAGATGCTACTTTGGCATGTTGAAGAACCCTGCAATAATAAACAATCAGTTAGTTTTAGAGACCCAAACCTTTTTGGTTTGGGCCTGGTCTCATCAATAGATGGTAAACTAACATGTTTATTGTAACAACAGCCTGAGAAGAAGAAGATGGTGTAGAAGAGGAGTCCTTTGGCTTAGACCTCCTTTTCTGTGGTTTCAACATAGGAGAATCTAGTTGGTTAACTCTACCCAACAGATGTTGTACCATCATCACCAGCTGTGTGTGATTTTGTGATAAAGCTTTCAGCTCATCAGACACATTGCTAGTGGAGTTAGATAAGGTCCTATGTTGCACCTTCTTCTTTTGAGCACCCTCAGCTGTCACCTGTTTAACTCCTTCCTTTTGGATTCTTTAGGACTTAAGGGTTACAGGATTTGATGTTGCTGATACAAATGTGGTCTCAAACTCAGTTTTCATTTTACCATTTTCTCATTAATTTCTTCTTTTTGTTTGAGTTTGGAACCTCTTTTGTACCAACAATCATCTGTAAGATGATTGAACAAACCACATACTTCACATGGTTTCTTCTTCATCTTAGGTTGATCATCAACTAAGATGGTGAAGCAACAGAAGACTTGTTTTTCATGCTTTGGAAGCATTGGTTGCTTTCTTGACAACCTCTTTAGTAGTCTTCAAACTCTTTCTACTGCCAGTTTTCTTCTCTTCAGTACTGACAGCAGTTGAAGTTTGAACTTCAGATGTTAAATCCTGCTCTCCAGTCCTTTCAGGACCTTCAGGATTAACTCCTGAGTTGATCAACTATTGATCATGTGAATGTCAGCATTTGGACCATCAACATCAGCTGATAGGTTCAAAGAGGGCTTGATGCTGACTGCTACTTCTGATTGTGCTGTATCAGAAGGTAGATCACATGATGTGATGGATTGGTTATCACTCTCACCATCAGATTCTACCTCTGCTCTTGGGGTAAAATCTGTAGGTGGAGCAGTGTGATTGTAGCCAATTCCAAACTTCACATTTGAAGCAGATTGCTTACTAAGAAGCATTTCAAAACCTTTGCATGATTGTACCCATCTATCACACGACCTGGGTAACTGCAAGGGTTTCTTTGAGATCTTGTACTTCTCTAGAAGTACATCTTCTCTAGCCTTATCATCAATTATTTGGCAATTCAGTTTATAAACCTCATCATTTTTATCTTTGAGCACAAACTCAAACTCAGCTTTGTTTTTGGAAATTATTTGTTCTAGCTCAATGTTCTTATTAATTAAAGCTACATTTGCTTCTCTAATGGAAGCAAATGCTGCTATGCATGTTCAGAACATAATTTGGATTTGCCTCAGAGGATACCTGTGATACCTGAGGTGTAGAGGCATTGGAAGATGAAGTATCAGCAGACTCCAAAGCCATAAGAGCTAGATTCCCAAAGGGACTGTCACCACCATGTTGACCAGCACCTGAGAACAGTTGATCATGACCAGACAAGTCATCTGGTAAACTGCTCCAGTCAACAACTCCTGGGGTGAAGAAGTTGTGTTGTTGAGATGGAGGTTGTTGATGAGATAGGGAAGGCTGAGGTTCTGGTAATGCATGAGGTTGTGGTGTCATAGGAACTTGAACTTGATTTGACTGTGGCATGTAATAACAAGGGTACTGATATGGCATTTGACCCTGAGGAACAAAATATGCCGGAGATTGTTGTTGAGGATGATGACTAGATGTGACAGGATGTTGCCCTCTGTGTTGTTGACTATTGCCAGGAAAGTCACAAAGGGTGCAGTAGAGTTAGATCCAGTTGATCTACACTCTCTTGCAAAGTGTCCAAGCCGTTGGCATTTGTGACCCTCAACTTGCTCTTGTCAAAACCAACTTTGGTTTTGCCAGAGAGTCCTGGGAATTTTCTTCCAGTTCTTTTGTAGAACTTCTGAGATCTGATATTTATCAAGGCCATTTGGCTCAAAATATCCATCTCTTCTAAGTCATCATCAGCAATCCCCTTGAGATCATCCATAATGAAACATAGATTGTCATTATTACACCCAGTGAACTGACCATCAACACTTCAAATGCAGAATCAGAAGTGCTTGAAGAGAAATTAATAGCTCATCATACTGGCATTCAGATGAAGCATATTCTGACTCATGACCCACCAAGGCAGTGTTGCCTGTATAAAGTCTTCAGTGAGCTTTCCAGATGAAGACAGCTTTCTCTTTGTTCTATCTCTCTCTCAAAAGTGAGCAATTTCCCATGGAGTTGGGTGAGAGATAGTTTGTCCAAACTTGCACTGGAGCGTAGGACAATAGTATATGTGTCCCATCTCTCAGGCAGTGATCTGAGAAATCTGTTATTCATCTGAATATTGGTGTATTCAAGTTTGACCATTTTTAGTTCAGAGATCAAACAAGAAAACCGCTCATATTGTTGAGTCAGTGTCTCACCTTTCTATGAGAGAATGTCTCATATTGTTGGGCAAGAATTTCTCTATTATTTGCCAAGACCTCATCTGTTCCTCCAAATTGTTCTTTCAAAGCAATCCAGAGGTCATGGGCAGTTTCATGATGCATTAGCCCAATAGATTTCATTGGGCAAGCCATGGCCAGAATTCCATGGGCTTTTGCATCAATCTCAAGCAACTTCTTATCCTCATCTGAGTATTGCTCCCTCCTCTTCGGAACCATTTGATTGGTTTCCGGGTTATTCACCATAGGCTTGTGTGGACCATGTACCACTGATGTCCAACACCCTGCGCTGTTAACAGACAGGTGATGGAGCATACGTCTTGCCATATGTTATACTCATTCCTAACCAGCATAGGAGGCTTGGTTGAGGAACCAGTATTGTGAGGATCATTGGAGGGAGTGGTCATTTTCAGTTCAAAAACAGTTTAGTTCAAGTTTAAAAGTTTTAGACAAACCACAACAAACTCAATGAGAACCAAGAAAAAGATCTCAGGATGAATGAGCAGAAATACAGAAAATTCAATCTCTATAACCGTTTCTTGCAAAAACAAAAGCTAATTCAATCAAACTTGGATCTTGAATAGCAGTTTCAATGATCAATTATTAGATCGATCAATGATTAACCTGCTCTGATACCATTTGACAGGATCAGTGATCACAAGTTTGATGTATCAGAATACAAAGCAGCGGAATACAAACAAGAATTAGACAAATTGTAGCAAGCAATCGATATTGTAAGCATTAAGATCGCATACGGTTATAGGGAGAGAATATGTATTTCTGATTCTAGGAATGTTTATAGATGTACAATATTTCTAATAAATCAATCATTCATTCCATTCAATTACTCATTCCCAATGTTACAATAGGTTGTCACTCCTTATATAGAGTGCAACAGTCACTGCTGTATCACGGAAAGTGACAACTGGCAGATCAATACAAAAAAACTAATTCTTAACAAACTACTGAAATGTTCACAACTACTGAGAACATATCAGCATGTTAAGTACAAAATATAAAACTACTGAAACTACAACGACTGAAGAACAAACTCTTCAGTCCTTTTACAAAACTACTGAAACATAAAAATATAAAACTACTGATATCACAACTACTGAAGAAGTACTCTTCAGCAGTTGTGACAAACTACTGAGGCTTCAGTACTTGATCTTCAGACTTGACCTTCAGGTGTTCATCAGCTGATGACTTCAGTAGATATCATCAGCTGATGTCTTCAGTCTTTGTCTTCAGACTTTGTACATCAGTTGTTGATCTTCAGCACTTGTGAACTCTTCAGCTGTTGTACTTCAGTACTTTGGTCTTTCAGCTTCAGCTTGTGTTCTTCAGCTGTTGTACTTCAGCACTTTGGTTCTTCAGCTGTTAAGGTCTTCAGCACTTGATCTTCAGCTGTTGAAGTCTTCAGCACTTGTGAAACTACTAATGAGGCTTTCAGCAGTTGTTGTGATACCGTGTGGGACTTAGAGATTTTCTGATCTTGGCTCATTGGTTCTTTTGGTCCAACACAACCCTTCCACCAAGAACTGACATCCCCCAGATGTGTTCTTTCTAGTCACGTTGCAACCACCATAATCACTGTGTGTATAAGCATATAGATTGAAGTCAGAATTCTTAGGATACCAAATACCAAGTGTTATGCACCTTTGAGATATCTTAGAATCCTTTTGATAGTGATAAGATGAGACATCTTAGGGTTGGCTTGATATCTTGCATAAATGCATGTAGCAAACATGATATCAGTCCCGCTAGCTATAAGATACATAAGAGACCCAATCATAGCTCTGCAAGGGTGTTCATCCACACACTCCCCTTTAAGATTAGGTCCAAAGGAGTGGTTTCTTGCTATGGATGTCTTAGAAATCTTACAATCAATCTTGTTGAATCTCTTAAGTATGTCTTGAACATACTTTGACCAACTAATAAAGATGCCATCTTCATCTTGCTTCACTTGAAATCCTAGAAAGAAATTGAGTTCCCCATGGCACTAATTTCAAATCTGTCCTTCATCAGCTTCTCAAAGTCTTTGCAGAGCCTTGGATTAATTGAACCAAAGATGACGTCATCTACATAATCTTGAATTAGCATTAAGTCTTTTCCCTATCCTTTGATGAAGAGTGTTCCATCTATAGTACCCTTTTTGTATCCATGTTTGTAGTAATATTGAGATAGAGTCTCATGCGACTTCCTGGGTGCCTGTTGCTGCCCATAAAGATGTTTGTCAAGCTTGCAGACATACTCAAGATGACCAGGGTCTGCAAAACCAGGTGGTTGTTTGACATACACCTCTTCATCAATCACCCCATAAAGAAAAGCACACTTGACATCAAGTTGATAGACCTTGAAGTTCTTGGATGCAGCAAATGCCAAGAATATCCTAACAGCTTCCAGTCTTGCTACAGGAGCAAAGACATCAGTGTAGTCAATACCTTCTTCTTGTGTGTATCATTGAACAACTAGTATAGCTTAGTTTTTTATGACAATACGTCTATCATCCTTATTTTTACTAAACACCCATTTCATTCCAATAGTAGTCTTCGCATGAGGAAGAGGACAAAGGTTCCAAACTTTATGTCTTTTGAATTGAAGCAACTCTTGTTGCATAGCTTTAACCTAACTTCCATCCTTTAGAGCGTTATCAATTTTTGTTGGCTCTATCTGGGATAAGAAACAAGAATGAAGACAAACATTTGCATTATAGGTTTGTCCTCTTGTTCTTACCCCTGTGTCAACATCTCTAATGATGTTTGAAGTAGGGTGGGACTTGTGGATCCTTAGCTGAGGGATCACACCAAGTTGCTAAGAGAGATCTAAATTAGAGAAATTTAGATCTAGCATGGATGTTTCTCCAACCACATTAGCACACTTATCGAGAAATACTTGATCCAATGAGTGTGTGACATCATTGATGTTGTCATCTATGGAGTGGTTGTCAGCATCAAGATATTCCTGATCACTATCACCACCTATATCATTTTCTTCTGCATTTGAAATGTCTTTATTTGGTTGTGGAGCCTTTGAGCTATAATTTGAAGCCATCCCAGATGAATAACTAAGTTTGTCATTGTGGTGCTGATAGAAACTTCATTTGCAGAGGTAGTTACAACTAGAGCTGAAGATATGTTACTTGAAGGTCTTCTTAGCTCAAATATTGGGTCAGGATCACATGTAGGTAAGATTTCTACAGACCCTAAAACAGTCTCACAAGATTTGTTAAAATAGTTGGTAACTAAATCAAGATCAAACAGCCAATCAGGACCAGAACCAACCATGCAGCGTGTGTGTTCATTGAAAGTCACATTGGCTGACTCCTCCACAATTCTAGTTCTGAGATTATGTACTCTATAAGCCTTAGCATGGGAAGAGTATCCAATAAAGGGTCCATCATCTAATTTCTCAGCAAATTGGCTATTTGTTCTTTGGTATTCAAGATGGTAAAAGGAGATCCGAATGACCTGAGAAAACCAATGAAAGGTTTGCTCTTGTGCCAAAGTTCATAAGGAGTCTTTCCATAAGTCTTAACCACTAAAACTCTATTTTACACATAGCAGGCAGTGCTGACTGCCTCTGCCCAGAAGGTGATGGACAACTTAGAGTCAGACAACATGGTTCTTGTAGTTTCAACTAGTGTTCTGTTTTTCCTCTCAGCAACACCATTTTGCTGAGGAGTCCTGGGAGCACTGTATTGTCTTGTATTACCCTTTTCAGCACAAAATGTATCAAGGATTTGGTTCTTGAATTTAGTTCCTTGATCACATCTTATTGTTTGACATTGTGATGAGATTGACTCTTAATCTTTAGGATGAAATTCATCAGAATCTCAAGGGTCTCTTCCTTAGTACTAAGGAAGAAAACCAAAGTGAATCTTGTAAAGTCATCTGTGATCACGAAACAATACACTGATGGGGCCAAAGAGATCCATATGTAACAAGTGCACGGGAGTAGTGATGGAGTTTTTTTCCTTAGGGTTATGAGATACCTTATGTTGCTTTCCTTTCAGTAATGCAACACAATGATTATCACTTGTAAACTCTTTCTTTGGCATTCAAGTTACCAAATCATTCTTAATTTGTTTATTCATATTCTTAAAGTTTACATGGCACATTCTTTTATGCCATAGAAAAGACTTATCACTATTTTCTTTAGACAGAAAGCATGAAACTTCTCCAGAGGGAGATGTTTATTGCAAGTCCATCTTGTACATGCTCCTTTTCCTGGGGGCTCTAAGATGAATATGCTCATGTGGAATGACCACCCCGGGCTTGAGAACAATGCACTCATGCTCAGTAAAGAGCATGGTATGACTCTGATCACAAAATTGTGATACACTTAAAAGATTGTACCAAGCTTTATGACAAAGTTTACATTTTCAATGCTGAGCTTACCATTTATGACCTTTCCCCTTCCAGAAATGTAACCACCTTCATCTCCTCCAAAAGCAACTAGTCCTCCATTAATCCTTTCAAATTTCTGGAGTAGTGACCTATTGCCTGTCATGTGTCTGGAACAACCAATGTCAATGATCCAGACATTTTTGTTTGTCTTTAGTTGTTCCTCCACAAAGAAAATGATTAGTTACATTTGGAAACCCAAGCCTTGCTTGTCTTAGGCTCATTAAAAGAAGTAGAAGGTAATGCAACAATAATAGATCGTATAGTTGTACTTTGATGATCTTGAGTTGTTGTTGATGGAGAACTTTTAGTCACTTGATCTTTCTTTGACTTCCCACCACCTTTGGAAGTTTGGACTTGACCTTCAATACATCAGAAGCTTTATAGGCTTCCGAAGTTTAGATGATTGGAACTTTAAAAGATTCTGCAAACACTACAGCAGACTTTAGTGCTTCAGAAGTACTCCTTTCTTCCGAGACCAAGTTTTCTTCCGAAGGCAATTTTCCACTTGCCTTCTTCTTCATTTTGGAGCTTTTGAAGGAAACAAATTTTCCTTCCGAAGCTAGAATCTTCTTTGAACTCTTGGAAGTCTTTTTCCTGGTCATATGAATAGTACCTCTTGGATTGTATGGACAATCCTTAGCAAGATGAGAAGTACTTTCACACATGACACATTCCATTTTCTTCTTCCCAAGATCCTTCTGTTGAGAACAAGATTGATTTTGATCACATCCCTTCTACACCTTCATCTTTGCAGATGTTGAGACAGTTCTTTTGGGCCGAGAACTATTCTTGGAGATAGATGGTTGAGGCTGTGTAGCAGTGGTACACAACATATCAGCCTTCTTCTTGGTGCTGAGATGATTTGAACATGAACCAGAACTCTTGGCAGTAGTGTTTAGGTTGATATCTTTAGCCTTCACTACTTCAAAGTCTGTAGAGATAAAAAGTTGTTTCTGCTTAGAATCAAAAGTAGACTTGATCTCTTAAGCCTTCCTAGCTTTTCTTTTGCTCTTTTGATCAAGTTCTTTCTCCTTCACTTGGTCATCACAGTCTTCTTCTTCTTCTCAGAAGGATAATGCCCTTCTTAAAATCGTCATCTTCACTCTTCTCAGAGGAATTCTTCACAATCACTTCTTCATCCTCTTCACTCAATGGGTCTATGAGAGGAAGCTCATCTTCACAAGTTCCACACCTAGGTGATCTTACAGACACTCTTGTGTGTGGAGGAGCTATCTCATTAGATCCTAGTCCCTACTTGTTTTGATAACACACCTTGTTTTGTAGGGAAGAGGATGTCTTGTTCTTGAAAGTCGCTTCTTCAAGAACACACTTTTCTGCCCTGGCTTTGCTGATCACAAGCACAGCCTGGCACTCAGTTAGCTTATCTATGAGATCCTTGTTCTGAGTCCAATAATTTGTATGCTCATGTTTTAGAACTGCAATAGTTTTCTCTAAGTCCTTTATCTTTAGTTTATAATCACTCTCAAGCTTTCTAGTATCAGCTTTTAAGATGTTTAAGAACTCAAGATCAAATCTCATTTCTGAGTTGAAGGACCTGTATCTATTTACTTTAGCAATGGATTCAGGGGTATAGAGATGTTCCAATACCTTGGCTTCATCATTATCTGCCATTAGTGCCTGGTTTGGAGAAGCATCTTCCACTTGAAAGCTCCAGTCCAAGCCTCTTTCTTTAATAGTAACTGCAACTTGCTGGTTTGGCTTCTCATTCAGGGTGGCTTTGTCAATGTAGTTTGGTTTGGATTGTGCTTGGCAACCATTTGTTCTTGGTGCCTTACACTCCCTGGGAAAGTAGCCCATCAAGTTAATGTTGGGTTTGTTAGAACATAAAATATAGTTTAACCATTTAAACTTTGTGAAAATGCAGGGGAAACAACCTTTATAACATAGTTTATAAACTAAAAATTTCGGTTTCAGGTTGATATTATAAAGTAATAAACAAACTCAAGAACAAAGGACCTTTTATATGTTAATAACACTAGCTATCTAAACATAAAAACACACACTATGGATAGCCATAAAGAGGCTTTCATATACTACCTTTCAGGAGCAAAAAAAACAAAATGGATGAAGGTATGCTCCAAGAAAACGACCAAGGCACCAACAAGAGGTCCTCTCAAGCTTGTATACCCAAAGCCTTATAGCAAACACCTTCTTGCTAGGGAGAAGAACACCAAAACACTTCTAAGACTCTCTAAACTGCTGCTGCTGGCCGAGAGTTTGAGAGGAGAGAATGGATTACTTTTGTGTGAAAAATGATGAATGCATGTATGGAGAATTGCACACCTTTCTAATGTGTGTTTTCAAGGCATTGAAAAAAATCTTATTGGACCATGGGAAGGCTGATTTTCAGCCTTCTAGAAGGGTTTTCCCTCCCAAACTTTTAATAAATATAACACATTAGGAAGTCATTACAGTTGCTGCTAGAAGGCTCTCACCCAGATGAATTCGCATACAGAGAGATCACAACTGTTGAGTTGAAGAATGGAAAGATAATTAGATATCTGTCTGAATATGTAACACCCGAATATTTATTATTTTGAAGCCGGTGAAGAAAGAAAAGAAAATAAAGTCCAAAAGTCGAGGGACCAAACTCGCCAACGAAGAAAAGTTGGGAAATGTGGTGATATTTGTAGGGAGAGGGCAGCCCACTCTCCCCACACACCCCACATTTCAGCTTTCTTAGAGAGAACAAGAGAAAAAGAGGAAAAGTGTTGGTTCGAGTTGGTTCGGGTCGCCAAAATCGTCGTGAAGAAAGCCAAATCGAAGCTCTTGTCGTTGTGCTCGTTTAGGTGAGTTCTAGGACCCCTCTTTTACATGTTTTTGAATGATTTTGGGGCTGGAACACATCTGAAAACCCTTTTTCGCGTTTTTGGGTGAAAACCCGTATGTATGCGTGTATGTATGCGTAGGACCCGTTTGGGGCTTGATTTCTTGCTTGGTTGTGCTTGAATAATGTTATGGTATGCATCCCAAAGGTTTAGGATGGTCGATTTAGGCTTAAAATGGATTTAGATGAGTTTGGAGGCCGAAAACCCTCGGCTGCAGTCGGGATGAACTGCATTCTGCATCAGTTAGGGCTAGGCGACTGACTGGAGGCCGAATGGAGGCCATACGGCCGATTGGGGTGCGATTGGGGTCCATTCGCACGATTGGGGTTCATTCGCACGACTGAAGGTCCAGTCGCATAGGTGTTCATCCGCATTTTCCATTCGCACGACTGGATGTTCATTCGCATAGGTGTTCATCCGCATTAGTTCATTCGCATGATGTTCAGTCGCATGGAGGCCATGCGACTGAAGGGTGTCCATACGCCCGAATAGGGCTGTTGAACCCGAGGAAGGTGTAGATTGACTTCTGACTTTCGGGGGAAAGTGCAGATGTAAGTTTTGACGTAAAGGTTCCCATAAGAGTTTGTAAGATGACGATCGAGGTCTTAGAAAGCATGTTGGGCATGATGATAATGATGACTGTATGTGTTATGTTCCTTAGTGTGATGTATAATATCTTTCCTATGGCTTTACCTATTATGATGAATAAACGAAGTATTATGTAACGTAAAGTGAAAGATAATGAAAGAGGAACATGATTATGAATGCATGTATTAAGGAACGAATGAAACGTCTTGCACGCATCGGATAACGGGTCCTTCTTTGTGATTGGCCCTTAATGTAGAACCTCTACCGCTCACCCCTAGTACTGTGGCATACGTTTAGCTGTTCATTTGTTGACTTCGGCCCAGTAGCTAAGACTGATGGTTACTCCTAGTACCGTGGCATACGTTTAGCTGTTCATTTGTTGACTTCGGCCCAGTAGCTACGACTAACCGGGGTGTAGCCCATGGTATTGGTACGGATGATGTCCGATGTGCAAGTAAAGTCATAATGAACGAATGAAAGAATGAAGAAGATAATAATGATATTATCTATGTGTACGTACGATGTGTGATCATGTAAAAGTAACGAACGGTTTTATGTGAAAGTAAAGTATGTTTTATTTATAAAACTAGAACTCACTCAGCAACGCTGACTTTGCTGTGTTTCCAGTTGGCAGGTAATGGTTGCTGAGGATGGCACAGGCGACTACTTAGCTCTTTTGGGGATGGCATTCTTTTGATTAATGTTTTTGCATTGTAATGCGAACAAGCTATTTTGTAATGAATGTCGTATTAACTTGCAAAAACTTTTACATGGAAATGAAAGTTTGTTTTAGTTTTCCGTTGCAATTTATTAAATACAAATGTAATTATATGTTTTATGTGCGATGAGAACCCAGCTGTAAGCGTCTCGGGAACGGGGCCTTACAGAATATTATGGGCCTGAGTTCTTCTTTGAGGGAGAGGGAGAAGCAGAAGAACTCACCAAGGAGGAACAAGTTGTTCTCCTTGAGGCCTATGCAAGAGAGTCTTACAGACTCATCAATGGGAATTAGGTTTCATGGTTGGGACAAGGCTCTGTGCCCAGTTTCCCTAAGACAGAGTTCCCTTCCATACTTAGCCAATCAAATATTCAGAAACTTTTTCCCGGCTTGTGCTTACATGATTACCTCTGAAGCTGATCAAGAGGGTGTTTATGCCAAAGAATAAGTGGGATCTTTAATAAACTTAGAGGTTTTGGCTGCATTGGTTCAGGGGGAGTTTGTTGGACCAAAAGAACCAATGAGCCTGATCAGAAAAACCTCTAAGTCCCACAGACATTACAACTGCTGAAGAAGATTACAACACCTGAAGACATCAGTTGATTACAAAGTCTGAAAGTAAATTACTGAAGACAAAGACTGAAGGCCAGAGTGATCAGTAGTTGTCACAACAGCTGAAGTTATTAACTTCAGTAATTGTCACAACAGCTGAAGTTATTAACTTCAGTAGTTGTCACAACAGCTGAAGTTATTAACTTCAGTAGTTGTGATGGTTTTCCTTTCGGTACTTGTAATTTACATTTCAGTAGTTTATAGTTTCAGTAGTTTTAGTTCAGTAGTTTTATGTTTTTGTACTTGGTATTCTCTGAGATATGATCAGTTGTTGAGAACATTCTCAGTAGTTTGCATAGTTTCAGTTGTTTTTATAATTCTGTTGGATGTCACTATCAAGTGACATCAGCACACGTCACATTCCTTATATAAGGAATGTTGGCCTAATTGTAATGTGTGACTTTAAGCCACCATGAAAGTATTTGAATGAAATATTCCTTTTGCAGAATTCTCTCTTTTTCTATAACCGTGCACTATTCCATTGAATATCAATTGTGTTCTTGCAAAATTGTTTAATTTATTGATCGAATTCCGATGCAATCTACTCTAAGCAATGAAACTTAGATCGCTGATCCTAACAAATGGTATCAGAGCAGGTTAATCATTGATCGATCTAACAATTCATCATTGAAACTGCTATTTTGATATCTAAGTTTGATCGAATTAGCATATTTGCAAGAATTGTTATAGAGATTGAATTTTTGTTGCTCTCGGTTAACTGCTTTGAGACTTCTCTTGGTTTGTGTTGAGTTTGTTTTGTTTTGCACTAAATTGGTTAAAACTTAAGTGAATTTGATTGAATCTCAGAATGACTACTCCTTCTAATGACCCTCACAATACTGGCTCCTCAACCAAGCCTCCGATGCTGGTTAGGAATGAGTATAACATATGGCAATGAAGAATGCTCCATCACTTGTCTGTTAACAGTTCAGGTTGTTGGACATCTGTGGTACATGGTCCACACAAGCCTATGGTGAACAATCCAAAGACCAACCAAATGGTTACGAAGAAGAAGGAACAATACTCAGATGAGGATCGAAAACTGTTTGAGATTGATGTTAAAGCTCATGGAATTCTGGCCATGGCACTGCCAAATGAAATCTATTCTGGGCTTATGCATCATGAAACTGCTCATGACCTCTGGAATGCATTGAAAGAACAATTTGGTGGAACAGACGAGGTCTTAGCAAACAATAGAGAAATCCTTGCCCAACAATATGAGACATTCTCTCATAGGAAGGGTGAGACACTGACTCAACAGTTTGAGCGTTTTTCCTATTTGATCTCTGAGCTGAAAATGGTCAAACATGAATACACTAATAGCCAGATGAACAACAGATTCCTCAGATCACTGCCTAAGAGATGGGACAAATATACCATTATCCTACGCTCCAGTGCAAATCTGGATAGCCTATCTCTCACCCAACGCCATGGGAAACTGCTTACATTTGAAAGAGAGATAGAGCAGAAAACGAAACTGGCATCATCAGGAAAGCTCACTGAACTTTGTACCAGGGAACACTGCCTTGGTTGGTCATGTGTCAGAATATGCTGCATCAGAAAACCATTATGATGAGCATATAGATTTCTCTTCAAACAGTTCTGATCATGCATTTGTTAGTGTTGATAGTCAGTAGGCTATAATAGTGACAATTTGCGCTTCATGATGGATGATTTGAAAGATATTGCTGATGATGACTTAGAAGAGATGGATATTCTAAGCCAAATGGCCTTGATTAATATCAGATCTCAAAAGTTTTACAAGAGAACTGGTAGAAAATTTCCAGGACTCTCTGGCAAAACCAAAGTTGGTTTTGACAAGAATAAGTTGAGGTGTCACAAATGCCACAGGCTTGGGCACTTTGCAAGAGAGTGTAGAACAACTGGATCTAACTCCTCTGCACCCTTTGTGACTTTTCCAAGTAATAGTTCACAAAACAGAGGGGAACATCCTACTAGTTCTGGTCATCACTCATAACCCATATCTCCTGCATATTTTGTCCCTCAGGGTCCAATGCCATATCCATATCCCTACTATTACATGCCATAGCCAAATCAAGTTCAATTTCCTATTGCACAACAACCTCAAGCCTTATCTGAGCCTCAACCATCTCAATCATCTCAATCACAACCTCATCACAGCTTCTTCACCCCTGGTACTGTTGACTGGAGCAGTCTACAGATGATCTTTCTGGTAATGAGCAATTATTTGCTAGTGATGGTCAACATGGTGGTGAACATCCTTTTGGGAATCTTGTTCTAATGGCCCTGGAGTCTACTGAGGGTTCATGCTTGTTGGACCAAAAGAACCAATGAGCCTGATCAGAAAAACCTCGAAGTCCTACAGACATCACAGCAACTGCTAAAGACTTGATCAGCTGTTGTAACAAAGTCTGAAGATCAACAGCTGAAGACTAAAGTACTGAAGACTTCAACAGCTGAAGACCAAAGTCTGAAGATCAACAGCTGAAGACTAAAGTACTGAAGACTTCAACAGCTGAAGACTAAGTACTGAAGACTTCAACAGCTGAAGACCAAAGTCTGAAGATCAACAGCTAAAGAACAAAGTACTGAAGATCAACAGCTGAAGTACAAAGACTGAAGACATCAGCTGATGACAACAGCTGATGTTCAAGTACAAGTACTGAAGCCTTCAGAGTTTGTTACAACAGCTGAAGAAGAATTCTTCAGTTGTTGTGATGGTTTCCTTTCAGTAGTTTTCTTTTGTTTCAATATTTGTAAAATGATTGAAGAGCATGTTCTTCAGTCGTTGTAGTTTCAGTAGTTTCTTTTCAGTAGTTGTAGTGATAGTTAACACTTAGCATTTTTGTAAGAAGATGTCAGCTATTTGACATCTTCAATAGTTGTGTTAACTATCAGTAGTTTGAATAAATTCTGTTAGATGTCACTATCAAGTGACATCAGCAGACGTCACATCTCCTATATAAGAGGTGTTGACCTAATTGTATTTGTGACATTCTGTTACCACGAAATCGAATATTGAATGATATATTTTGCAGAATTCTCTCTGTCTATAACCTTTTGTTCTTACCTTGAATATCTTTTGTGTTCTTGTGAATTGGCTAATTTATTGTTTGATTTCCGCTGCTATACTCTCTAATCAATCAAACGTAGGTCACTGATCCTAACAAATGGTATCAGAGCAGGTTAATCAATGATCGATCTAACAATTGATCATTGAAACTGCTAATTGATATCTATGTTTGATTGAATTAGCACATTTGCAAGAACTGGTTATAGATTATTTAATTTCTGCCGCTTTCGTTTATTCATTTTGAGATCTCTCTTGGTTCAATTTGGTTTGTTGTGTTTTGTTCTAAATCTGCTATAGCTTAATGAATTTGGTTGAATTTGAGATGACTACTTCTTCTAATGACCCTCACAATACCGGTTCCTCAACCAAGCCTCCGATGCTGGTTAGGACTGAGTATAACATATGGCAACGAAGGATGCTTCATCACCTGTCTGTTAACAGTTCAGGTTGTTGGACATCTGTGGTACATGGACCACATAAGCCTATGGTGAACAATCCGAAAACCAATCAAATGGTTCCGAAGAAGAAGGAACAATACTTAGATGAAGATCGGAAACTGTTTGAGATTGATGCTAAAGCCCATGGAATTCTGGCCATGGCATTGCCGAATGAAATCTATTCAGGGCTTATGCATCATGAAACTGCTCATGACCTCTGGAATGTACTGAAGGAACAATTCGGTGGAACTGATGATGTCTTAGGAAACAACAGAGAAATCATCGCCCAACAATATGAGACATTCTCTCATAGAAAGGGTGAGACACTGACTCAACAGTTTGAGCATTTTTCCTGTTTGATCTCTGAGCTGAAAATGATGAAACAGGAATACACCAACAGCCAGATGAATAACAGATTCCTCAGATCACTACCTGAGAGATGGGACACATACACTATTGTCCTACGCTCCAGTGCAAATCTGGATAGCATATCTCTCACCCAACTTCATGGGAAACTGCTTACATTCAAAAGAGAGATAGAGCAGAAAAGGAAACTGTCATCATCAGGAAAGCTCACTGATGACTTTGTACCAGGGAACACTGCCTTGGTTGGTCATGAGTCAGAATATGCTGCATCTAAAAACAATTATGATGAGCATATTGATTTCTCTTCAAACAGTTCTGATCATGCATTTGTTGGTATTGATAGTTATTCTGGCAGTAATAGTGACAATCTATGCTTCATCATGGATGATTTGAAAGGAATAGCTGATGATGATCTAGAAGAGATGGATATTCTGAGCCAAATGGTCTTGATTAATATCAGATCTCAGAAGTTCTACAAGAGAACTGGCAGGAAATTTCTTGGACTCTCTGGCAAAAAACCAAAGTTGGTTTTGACAAGAGTAAGTTGAGGTGTCATAAATGCCAAAGGCTTGGACACTTTGCAAGAGAGTGTAGATCAATTGGATCTAACTCTTCTGCACCCTTTGTGACTTTTCCTAGCACTAGTCCACAAAACAGAGGGCAACATCCTGCTGGTTCTGGTCATCATTCACACCCTGTATCTCCTGCATAGTTTGTCCCCCAGGGTCCAATGTCATATCCTTTTCCTTGCTATTACATGCCTCAGCCAAATCCGGTTCAAGCTCCTATTGCACAACAACCACAAGCATTACCTGAACCTCAACCTTCCCAATCTCATCAACAAACTCAACCTTAACAACACAGCTTTTTCACCCCAGGAGTTGTTGACTGGAGCAGTTTACCAGATGATTTGTCTGGTCATGAACAACTGTTCTCTGGTGCTGGTCAACATGGTGGTGAAAGTCCTTTTGGAAATCTAGCTCTTATGCCTTTGGAGTCTGCTGATACTTCATCCTCTAATGCCTCTACACCACAGGTATCACAGGTATCCTCTAAGGCAAAAGCCAACTATGTTCTGAAACATGCATAACCACATTTGCATCTATTAGAGAAGCAAATGTAGCTTTAATTAACAAGAACATTGATCTAGAACAAACAATTTCCAAAAGAAAAACTAAATTTGAGTCTGTGCTTAATGATAAGAATGATGAGATTTACAAACTTAAATGCCGAATCACTGATGATAAGGCTAGGGAAGAGATACTTCTAGAGAAGTACAGAGACCTCAAAGAAACACTTGCAACTACCCAGGTAGAGTGTGATCGATGGGTAAATTCTTGCAAGGGTTTTGAAATGCTTCTTAGTAAGCAATCTGCTTCCAATGTGAAGTTTGGCATTGGTTATAATCACACTGCTCCTCCTACAGATTTTACTCCCAGAGCAGAGGTAGAATCTGATGGTGAAAACAATAACCAATAATTTTCATCATGTGATCTACTATCTGATACAACACCATCAGAAGTAGAAGTCAGCATTAATTCCTCTCAGAACCTATCAGCTGATGCTGATGGTTCAAATGCTAACACTCATATGATCAAAAAGTTGATCACTCCAGGTGATATTTCACAAAGTACTGAAAGTACTAAAAAGAATGTCATAACACCTGGAGAACAAGCCCAAACTGCTACATGTACTAAAGGAAAGAAAATTGCAAGTAGAAAGGGTGGGAAAACTACTGAAAAAGATATGAAGAAAGCAGGTACTAAAGGGAAGAAAACTACTAGTAATGATAGCAAACTGCTGAAGAACAAGTCTTCAGTAGTTTCATCTTCTTCAGCAGATGATCAACTTAAGATGAAGAAAAAGCCATGTGAAATATGTGGCTTATTCAACCATCTTACTGCTGATTACTGGTATAAAAAGGGCTCCAAACTCAAACATAATGAAAACATTAAAGAGAAAATGGATAAAATGAAAACTGAGTTTGAAATCAAATTTGTCCCAGCAACATCAAAACCTGTGACCCCAAAATCCAAAAAGAAATCCAACAAGAAAGGGGTTAAACAGGCAACAGCTGAGGTTGCTCAAAGAGAGATGGTACAAAACAGGAACCCATCAAACTCAAGCACTAATGTGTCTGATGAGCTGAAGGCTTTATCATAAAATCAGACACAACTTGTTATGATGGTTCAACATCTATTGGGAAGAGTCAACCAATTAGATGCTCCTGTGTTGAAACCACAGAGAAGAAAATCCATGCCTAAGGATTCTTCTTCTTCACCATCTCCATCCCCTTAGGCTGTTATTCATAGCAAGTCTGTTAGTTTACCATCTGGTGATATGAACAGACCCAAAACCAAAAAGGTTTGGGTCTCAAAAACTAACTGATTGCAGGGTTCTTCAACATGCCAAAGTAGCATCTGGTATGTAGACAGTGGGGGATCTATGCATATGACAGGGAACAGCTCTCTTCTTCATGACTACTCTCAAGGAAAGAAGGACTTTGTTTCTTTTGGCAATGATGCTAAGGGTTACATAATTGGAAAAGGCTTTGTCTCCAATGGAGAAATAAAGTTTGATGATGTTAATCATGTGGAAAATCTCAAGTACAATCTCTTGAGTGTCAGTCAAATGTATGATAAAGGCCATGTTGCTCTTTTCACCAGTCAGAACTGCAGGATTTTGTCATCCAAAGTTCTGAATTTGATTGATAAGGTGTTGGATGATCACACTTTCCTGAGGGCCAATAGGACAGGAAGAGTGTATGCCTTATATCTTTCCAAGAAAATAGATCTCAGAGGCCATCCTTGCCTATTTTCCAAAGCCTCTCCTGAGGAATCTAAACTGTGGCACAGAAGACTGGGTCATGTTAATTTCAAAAACATGAATCAGCTGATCCACAATAGTTTAGTGAGAGGTTTACCAATTAAGGAGTTCCACTGTGATGAAACCTGCACTGCTTGTTAAAAGGAAAACAACACAAAGTCTCATTCCCTCCTATTGAAGAGCCTAAGTCCACTGCCTGCTCGCAATTACTGCATATGGATCTATTTGGTCCTGTGAGAGTGATGAGCATGGCAAAGAAGAAATACTGTCTGGTAATTGTGGATGACTACTCCAGATTTTTATGGACTTTCTTTCAGCATTCAAAGGATGAGGTTGCTTAGAAGATTATCAACTTTGTGTTGTATGTTGAGAAGCAGTATTCCCTTTCAGTTAAGTGTATAAAGAGTGACAATGGAACTGAATTCAGAAACCATACACTTGATGAATTTTCTCTTTCAAAGGAAATCAAAAGGCAGTTTAGCATCCCAAGGACTCCAGAACAAAATGGAGTAGTGGAGAGAAAGAACAGGACCCTAATTGAAGCTGCAAGGTCTATGTTGGCTGACTCTGGTTTGCCACTAACCTTTTGGGCTGAAGCTGTTAACATAGCTTGCTATGTGCAGAACAGAGCCTTAGTAATTCAGAGGTTGATGAAGACTCCATATGAAGTTATATATCACTTGGCTCCTCTAATTTCATTTTTCAAAGGATTTGGGTGTCCCTGTTTTATTCTCAACACAAAGGATCAACTCCAAAAATTTGATCCTAAGGTGGATGCAGGGTATTTTGTTGGTTATTCATCTACTTGCAAAGCATACAAAGTCTTCAACTTCAGAAAAAAGATAGCTGAAGAGACTTTGCGTATGAAGTTTAATGAATCTCCAATGGACAAGATTCCACAAAACCTATGGAGCTGTTTGATTTGGACATACTGCAATATGTTCCTTATCAACCTCCAGCTGTTGCAGATCATGTGGATAAATCATCTTCTGCAGCATGTTTTCCACCTGGTGGTATTGATGATGATGATGATAATTTCAATACCCACCTATTCAAGTTTAGTGACCAACTGCCTGAGTCTGCTAAACTTGATGTTCGTGTAGCTTCAACAGTTCCATCCACAACAAATGCTGATGAGATTTCTGATTCCTCTACATCTTTTGAGTTACCATCAAAGTCTTGGTTTCAAGAGTCTGCATTAACATCTGCTGCCGCTGAAGGTTCTACAAACACTTGCATAGATATCATTGTTTATCAAGAGCTGAAGAATCACCCAATGTCTCAAATCCTTGGTGATATCAATGCTGGAGTTTCAACAAGAAGTCAATTGTCTAACTTCTACTTCTATGCTCTCTTCATCAGTCAGCTAGAGCCAAAGAACTATCATGTTGCTTTGAGAGACAATGGATGGGTTGAAGCCATGCATCTTGAGCTACTTCAGTTCAAGAAACAACAAGTGTGGGAACTGGTTCCTCTACCCCCAGATAAGTGTGCAATAGGCACGAAATGGGTGTTTAGGAATAAAACTGATGAAAATGGGCTTATTGTTAAGAACAAGGCTAGACTGGTTGTACAGGGGTTTTCACAAGAAGAAGGTATTGATTATGGTGAAACCTTTGCCCCTGTAGCCAGACTAGAGGCAATTAGATTGTTCTTAGCCTATGCTGCATTCCACCACCTTAAAGTTTTTCAAATGGATGTCAAAAGTGCATTTTTATATGGTAAAATAAAAGAAGAAGTTTATGTGTGTCAACCACCAGGTTTTGAGGATAATAAACTTCCTGAATGGGTGTATAAACTTCAAAAGGCTCTTTATGAGTTGAAACAAGCTCCCAGAGCCTGGTATGAGACACTTTCCTCTTTTCTTCTTAAGAATAATTTCACTAGAGGCTCCATAGATAAAACTTTGTTTATGAAGAAGGTGGATCAGCATAAGCTACTTGTTCAAATTTATGTTGATGATATTATTTTTGCATCCTCTGATCCCCAGTTCTGTGATGATTTTACCAAATTAATGAAAAAGAGGTTTGAAATGAGTGCGATGGGAGAATTACAGTTTTTTCTAGGCTTGCAAATCAAACAAAAGGCTGATGGAACCTTTATTCATCAGTCCAAATATACAAAAGATCTTTTAAATAAGTTTGATTTACAAAATTGTAAGCCCTGTTCTACTCCCATGTGCAACACCACACAACTGGATGCAAATCAGAATGGTAAAGCTGTTGATGAAACACTTTACAGATGTATGATTGGGTCCTTGATGTATTTAACAGCTTCTAGACCATATATCATGTTTGCTACTTGTGTCTGTGCTAGATTTCAGGCTGCTCCTAAAGAGTCTCATTTGATATTTCCAAGGTACACAATCTCTAGGTTTATGGTATTCCACTAGACACTCTTGGAAATTAGTTGCTTTTTCAGATAGTGACTATGCAGGGTGCAAGTTAACTAGAAAGTCAACTTCTGGTGGATGTCAATTCCTAGGCAACTGTTTGATTTCTTGGCAGTGTAAGAAACAAACATCTGTTGCTACATCCACTGCTGAAGCAGAGTACATTGCAGCTGCAAGTTGTACTTCTCAGGTACTCTGGCTTCAGAACCAACTTTTGGATTATGGTATTACAGAGACTAAGACTCCATTATTAATGGATAGTGCTTCAGCTCTGTGCATTGTCAAAAATCCAGTCCAACACTCTAGGACCAAACATATAGAGATCAGACATCATTTTATTAGGGATTGTTTTGAAAAAGGTCTGATTGATCCTAAGTTTGTGCCTAGTGCTGATGAGCTTGCAGACATTTTTACTAAGCCTTTGGATAGTTCAACTTTCCAAAACCTAGTGTTATGGCTTGGTATGCTGCAGCTAGAATAAGTGATAACTACTGATGATCTCAGTAAATAAGTACTGATGATCATTAGTGACCATATCACATATAGTACTGATTCTGTTAAAATGACTGATAAAGTTACAACTACTGATTTAGTTATAACTACTGATGTTAGTAAAAACAGATAAGTATTGATGTCCTATGAAACAACTGAAAACAGCAAAAAGGCTGATGAGTAAGTATTGAGGACAGTATGAAACAGCTGAAAGGCTATGAATTGACGAAAACTACTGATGAGAACTTTCTCTTCGGTTGTTTCTACAACTGTTGTTTCATCCTAAACAACTGATGACAAAACCATGTCTTCAGTAGTTTCACAACTACTGATGACTAACACCAAGTCATCAGCTGTTTACAACAACTGAAGCCCAAACCAAGGTTTTCAGTAGTTTTACAACTACTGATGACTAAAACAAGGTCTTCAGTTGTTTTCAAACATCTGAAGTCAAAACCATGGTTTTCAATAGTTTTATAACTACTGATGCCTAAAACCAAGACTTCAGTTGTTTCAACTTCTGCAATGGTAATACCATGTCATAAGTCGTTTACAACTACTGATGAATAACACCAAACCCTTCATTCGTTTTCTATCCCTTACCCTGTAAATACCCAATACCTCCTCCTTCAGAGCTTCATCTTCTTCAAACCTAACGTTCAAATCTCCAAAACTTCTCTCTATTAATGGCGACCATGCAGCTAAAACCACGACATAACTGTGTCGCCTGCCTCACAAAATCACCCTTCTGGACAAAGTTCGATAACGCCATTGATCTAATGGTCCAATCTCCCTGCCAAACGGATTTTCTTCTAAATCCCACCATTCATGCCGAATCCTTACACCAGTTTTGGACGAACGTCACCCTTATAACTGGGGAGAACAACACCGACTCTCTCTAGTCGTTTGTCAACAACCATGAAGTGGTCATCACTCCGGAAATCATTTGCCAAACCCTAAACTTGGATGATGCCACTTTCCCCGCTGGGTATCCAAAGGGCACAACTGATTTAGCCTTTGCCCACCATGGATATCAGGGAAACCTCAATACCACTACCGTCCTGAAGAAGCATTTCCATGATAAGAACGTCTTATCTTTCACATGGTTAATGTTTGCTTAGCTCCTAAGACCTGTTCTTGGGATCAAATGTCTACCAGGTGGCAGTAGGTATTATTCTCTATCCTTGAGCAACAAGACTTAAACTTTTCTGAAATTATTTTTCTTGAACTTAAGGATATGGCCTCAAAACCTCTTTCTAATCGATGGATATTATATCCTCGGTTCATTATGGCCATCATAGAGAATCAACAGAAAGCTGAGGGACTTGTTGGCCGTGGAGTCCCTGCAATGACTGTATTGCCTGAAGTATACTCCAGGCACAACTCTGACCAAACACTGAAACAGGCTGCCAAACTGCGAAAACCCACGCATTTGGAACCCACAACCACCACCTCCAGATCCAGAGTCCCCACCAAACCCAAATCCAAAAAGCCAAAAAAGGCTACTCAGGGAGAAGAGTCCCCTGAGGATGCCCCTATACCACAAACACAGTAACCACATTCTGGTATTAACCCCCCAGTTGTGTCAAAGACTCAACCTGCCAAAGCCGCACAGGTATCCTCTCAACATGATCCTGTTGCAAGCACTATTGGGGAACCCACACTGCTGGAACCTCTCTCACTTGAGAGGGTTACCATTTTGTTGGACCAAAAGAACCAATGAGCCTGATGAGAAAAACCTCTAAGTCCTACAGACATCACAACAATTGCTGAAGACTTGATCAGTTGTTGTAACAAAGTCTGAAGATCAACAGCTGAAGACTAAAGTACTGAAGACTTCAACAGCTGAAGACCAAAGTCTGAAGATCAACAGCTGAATACTAAAGTACTGAAGACTTCAACAGCTGAGGACTAAAGTACTGAAGACTTCAACAGATGAAGACCAAAGTTTGAAGATCAACAGCTGAAGAACAAAGTACTGAAGATCAACAGCTGAAGTACAAAGACTGAAGACATCAGCTGATGACAACAACTGATGTTCAAGTACAAGTACTAAAGCCTTCAGAGTTTGTTACAACAGCTGAAGAAGCATTCTTCAGTTGTTGTGATGGTTTCCTTTCAGTAGTTTTCTTTTGTTTCAATATTTGTAAAACGACTGAAGAGCATGTTCTTCAGTTGTTGTAGTTTCAGTAGTTTCTTTTCAGTAGTTGTAGTGATAGTTAACACTTAGCATTTTTTGTAAGACGTCACATCTCCTATATAAGAGGTGTTGACC
Source organism: Flaveria trinervia (assembly GCA_025506515.1). NCBI lineage: Eukaryota > Viridiplantae > Streptophyta > Magnoliopsida > Asterales > Asteraceae > Flaveria > Flaveria trinervia. Next base: position 77,520,547 of record CM046443.1, on the reverse strand, counting down.
TAATTGTATTTGTGACATTCTGTTACCATGAAAGCGAATATTGAATGAAATATATTTTGCAGAATTCTCTCTGTCTATAACCGTTTGTTCTTACCTTGAATATCTTTTGTGTTCTTGTGAATTGGCTAATTCATTGTTTGATTTCTACTGCTATACTCTCTAATCAATCAAACGTAGATCACTGATCCTAACAATGCTCCAATGCATCTTCATCACAGGTAACCTAGGTATCCTTTGAGGCTAAGGCCAAGCTATGTTCTGAATCTTGCATAGCTGCATTTATCTCTATTAGAGGGGAAAATGTAGCTTTAATAAATCAAAATCTTAAGCTTGAGCAAACCCTTTCTAAAAGAAAAGCTGAGTATGAGTCTGTCCTTAAAGATAAAGATGATGAGATTTATAAGCTTAAATGCCAATTAAATGATGAAAAGGCTAAGCTAGAGGTCATTCTTGAGAACCACAGAGATCTTAAAGAAACACTTGCAGCTACCCAAGTTGAGTGTGACCGCTGGGTATCATCCTGCAAGGGATTTGAAATGCTTCTCAGCAAGCACACAACTTCAAATATGAAGTTTGGAATTGGTTACAACCACATTGCACCACCTACAGATTTTACTCCAAAATCAATAGTAAAACCTGAAGGTGAAAGTAATTTCCAAACCACATCATCATGTGTTTCATCCTCAAGTGATCAACAAGGATCAGAAGATGAAATCAGTGTTGATACCTTAACAAATCAATGCCTGATGGGTTAACTACTGATAAGCACATGAAGCTGAGTACTTCAGATGTTGTCCCTCAAAGTACCTCAAGTACTAAAGGGCAAGTCACAACATCTGAAAAGCATTTCAAATCAACTAAAATAAAAGGATTAACAACTACTGAGGAATGTATCATACGGTCTTTCAGGATGGATAGAGATCAGTTGAAGAACAAGTCTTTGGTTGTTACACATCCTTCAGTACTTAACACAAGTAGTGAAAGGAGGAAAGTACTAAAGATCACACCTTCAGTAGTTTCCACTTCAGCAGTTGATCAATCCAAGATAAAGAACAAGCCATGTGACATATGTGGTAAGTTCAATCATCTTTCTGAAGAATGTTGGTACAAAAAGGGTTCCAAACTCAACAAAGATAAGCTCATTAAAAAGCAGATGGAAGAAATGAAAAATGAGTTTGAGACCAAGTTTGTACCACAGTCATTCGAAAGTGATAAACCCAAGACTTCATCCAAATCCAAAAAGAAGGATAGGGTGTATCATAAAACAGCTGATAGTGTTCCTCATGATAAACATCAGACTAAGTCTGTAAATTTCAAGGAGGAAATGGTGGGTCACAAGAACTCATCAAAAAAAAGTACTGATGTGTCACAAGAGCTGAAAGCTTTAGCTACAAATCAAACACAACTTGTTATGATGGTTCAGCATTTGTTGGGGAGAGTTAACCAACTTGATGCACCTATGATCAAACCACTGAAAAGGTATTCCAAGCCCAAATCCAAGGAATCCATTTCAGCACCATCTCCACCTTCATCAGCTGTTAATCATAAGAAACAAGTTATGGTTAAATCTATTGATGAAAACAGACCCAAAACCAAAAAGGTTTGGGTCTCAAAACCTAACTAGTTCCTTGTGATGAATGCAGGGTTCTTCAGCATGCCAAAGTAGCATCTGGTATGTAGACAGTGGAGGATCTATGCATATGACTGGAAGCAGTTCTCTTCTAATGACTACTCTCAAGGAAAGAAGGGATTTGTTTCATTTGGAAATGATGCTAAGGGTTACATCATTGGGAAAGGATATGTGTCAAATGGAGAAATCATATTTTGATGATGTTAACCATGTGGAGAATCTCAAGTATTATCTACTGAGTGTCAGTCAGATGTGTGATAAAGGGCATGTTGCACTTTTCACAAGCCAGAACTGCAGAATTCTGTCTTCCACAGTTTTGAGGCTAATTGATAAGGTATTGGATGAACATACTCTCCTGAAAGCCAACAGGATTGGAAGAGTTTATGCCCTGGATTTGTCAAAGAAGATTGATTTGAAGGGTCATCCTTGCTTGTTCTCCAAAGCCTCTCCTCAGGAATCTAAACTGTGGCATAGAAGGCTAGGTCATGTAAATCTTAAAAACATGAATCAGCTGGTCCACAATAGTTAAGTGAGAGGTTTACCAATAAAGGAGTTCTAATATGATGAAACCTGTACTGCTTGTTTGAAAGGAAAACAACACAAAGTCTCATTCCTTCCTATTGAAGAACCTAAATCCACTACCTGCTTGTAGTTACTGAACATGGATCTATTAGGTCCTGTGAGAGTGATGAGCATGGCCAAGAAGAAATACTGTCTGGTAATTGTGGATGATTACCCCAGATTTGTATGGACTTTCTTCTTGCATTCAAAGGATGAGGTTGCTCAGATGATTATAAACTTTGTGTTGTATGTTGAGAAGCAGTATTCCCTATCAGTCAAGTGTATAAGAAGTGATAATGGAACAGAATTCAGAAACCATACACTTGATGATTTTTATCTCTCAAAGGGAATCAAGAGGCAGTTTAGCATCCCAAGGACTCCAGAACAAAATGGAGTAGTGGAAAGAAAGAACGGACCCTAATTAAAGCTGCAAGGTCCATGTTGGCTGACTCTTGTTTGCCATTGACCTTTTGGGCTGAAGCTGTCTACACAGCTTGCTATGTGCAGAATAGAGTGTTAGTAAATCAGAGGTTGATGAAGACTCCATATGAAGTTCTACATCATTTGGCTCCTCTAATTTCATTCTTCAAAGCATTTAGGTGTCCTTGTTTCATTCTCAACAAAAAGGATCAACTCCATAACTTTGATCCTAAGGTGGATGCAGGGTATTTTGTAGGATATTCATCCACATGTAAGGCTTACAGAGTCTTCAACTGCTGAACAAAGATAGTTGAAGAAACCTTGCATGTGAAATTCAATGAATCTCCTATGGATAAAATTCCACAAAACCCTGTGGAGTTGTTTGATCTGGATATACTGCAATATGTTCCTTATCAACCTCCAGCTGTTGCAGATCATGTGAATAAATCATCTTCTGCAGCAAGTCTTCCACCTGGTGGTACTGAAGAAGATGATGATATCAGTACTCACTTTTTCAAGTTTAGTGATCAACTGCCTGATTCCACTAAACCTGATGTTCCTGTACCTTCAGTAGCTCCATCCACAACAAATGCTGATGAGATTTCTGACTCCTCTACATCATTTGAATTGCCATCTCATACTTGGTTTCAAGAGTCTGGATCAACATCTGTTGCTACTGAACCTACTACAAACACTTGCACTCATCTTATAGTGTACCAAGAGCTGAAGAATCACCCCATGTCTCCAATCATTGGTGATATCAATGTTGGTGTCTCAACCAGAAGTCAATTATCCAATTTCTGCTTCTATGCTCTCTTCATCAGTTAGCTAGAGCCAAAGAACTATCATGTTGCTTTAAGAGACAATGGATCGGTTGAAGCCATGCAGCTTGAGCTACTTCAGTTCAAAAAGCAGCAAGTTGGGAACTAGTTCCTCTACCCCCAGGTAAGTGTGCAATAGGCACTAAGTGGGTGTTTAGGAATAAAACTGATGAAAATGGGCTTATCGTCAAGAACAAGGCTAGACTGGTTGTACAAGGGTTTTCACAAGAAGAAGGTATTGATTATGATGAAACCTTTGCCCCTGTAGCCAGACTGGAGGCAATTAGATTGTTCTTAGCCTATGTTGCATTCCACAATCTTAAAGTTTTTCAAATGGATGTCAAAAGTGCTTTTTTATATGGAAAAATAAAAGAAGAGGTTTATGTGTGTCAACCGCCAGGTTTTGAGGACAATAAACGTCCTGATTGGGTGTATAAACTTGATAAGGCTCTTTATGGGTTGAAACAAGCTCCTAGAGCCTGATATCAAACACTTTCAAATTTTCTTCTTCAAAATAATTTCACTAGAGGCTCCATAGATACAACTTTGTTTATTAACAAAGTGGATCAGCATAAGCTACTTGTTCAAATTTATGTTGTTGATATAATTTTTGCATCCTCTGATCCCCAGTTGTGTGATGAGTTTACAAGTTTAATGAAGCAAAAGTTTGAAATGAGTGCAATGGGTGAATTACAGTTCTTTCTAGGCTTCCAAATCAAACAAAAGGCTGATGGAACCTTCATTCATCAGACAAAATATACAAAAATATCTTTTGAATAAGTTTGATTTACAAAACTGTAAGCGATGTTTTACTCCCATGTGCAACACCACACAACTGGATGCAGATCAGAAAGGTAAAGCTGTTGATGAAAAACTTTACAGATGTATGATTGGGTCCTTGATGTACTTAACAGCTTCTAGACCAGATATTATGTTTGCAACGTGTGTTTGTGCTAGATTTCAGGCTGCTCCTAAAGAGTCTCATTTGATTGCAGTCAAGAGGATCTTTAGATATCTACAACGTACACAATCTCTAGGTCTTGGTATTCCACTGGACACTCTTGCAAATTAGTTGCTTTTTGTGATAGTGACTATGCAGGGTGTAAGTTAACCAGAAAGTCAACTTCTGGTGGATGTCAATTCCTAGGCAATTGTTTGATTTCTTGGCAGAGTAAGAAACAAACATCTGTTGCTACATAATAATCTTACTCTCATATTTGTTCCCACAAGTATGAACGACTACATTTACCCGTGGATTAAACATGCTAAATGGAACATTTATTGAAATATTATAACCATATAATTTTATTCAAGTAGTAAGGGAGTTCCAAATATCCAAATACGAAATCACAGATCAAATCCAATCACAAGAATATCGAAGTCCCATGGCACAGGTATGACCTCATGCTTTGCCTTTTCTAGGAGCTTCGTAAGAGGATCTGGAATATTTTGATCTGTGTGAACTTTGCGAATACATATCTTTCCTTTCTCAACTTCATCTCGTATGTAGTTGAATCTCTGCTCAACGTGCCTAGTCTTTTGATCAGCACGAGGTTCCTTGATTTGAGCAATCACACCCTCGTTATCACAAAAGATCTCTAGGGGGTCCTGAATGGAAGGGAACACCCCTAGATCGACAATGAATTTCTTCAACCATGCAACTTCTTGAGCTGCCAATGAGGCGGCGACGTATTTAGATTCTGTAGTTGATAAGGCCACCACATCTTGTTTAGAGCTCTTCCAAGAGACAGCTCCTCCATTCAGAATGAAAATGTATCCAGATTGTGATCGTGAATCTTCACGATCAGTTTGGAAACTCGCATCCGTGTAACCTTTTACAACGAGTTCCTCATCACCAGATCCATAGATTAGAAACATATCTTTAGTTCTCCTTAGGTACTTAAGTATGTTCTTAAGAGCCATCCAATGACTGCTTCCAGGATTTTGCTAGTAACGGCTTGTCATGCTTAAGGCGCATGAAACGTCCGGCCGAGTGAATATCATTGCATACATGATGGATCCAATAACAGATGTGTATGGGATTGCCTTCATTTTATCTTGTTCATCCTTTGAGCTTGGACATTAGTCATGCTCAATATTGTTCCTCTTTGAATAGGTATCGTACCTTTCTTAGAGTTCTCCATCTTGAACCTTTTCAAGATCTTATCAATGTATGCACTTTGATTTAAACCAATCAACCGCCTTGATCTATCCCTATAGATCTTTATTCCCAGAATATAGGCGGCGTCACCAAGATCCTTGATGGAAAAACAACTTCCAAGCCAGGTTTTTACACCTTCCAAGGTTGGAATGTCCTTTCCAAATAGTAGTATGTCATCAACATACAATACTAGGAAAGTGATGATGCTCCCACTAGCTTTCTTATATACACAAGCTTCATCAGCGTTCTTGATGAATCCAAATTTAATTACTTCTTCATCAAAACGGTGATTCCAACTTCTCGATGCTTATTTCAATCCCTAGATTTATTTCTTTAAGTTGCATACTTTGTTAGGATGTTTTGGATTGACAAAACCTTTAGGCTGAACCATATAGACATCTTCCTTAAGATATCCATTTAGGAAAGCCATTTTGACATCCATTTGTCAAATCTCATAATCATAATGAGCAGCTATGGCAAACAATATCCTAATAGATTTTAGCATCACAACAGGTGAGAAAGTTTCATCATAGTCAACCCCTTGAGTTTAAGTGAAACCCTTTGCTACAAGTCTTGCTTTATAAGTATCCAAGTTTCCATGCATATCGGTTTTCTTTTTGAAAACCCACTTACTTCCAATTACTTTGGAGTTAAGAGCTGGTATAACCAAGTCCCATACTTGATTTTCATACATGGATTTCATCTCAACGTTCATGGCTTCAAGCCATTTGTCACAATTCGAATTGGACAACGCATCATGGTATGTGATTGGTTCATCAGAATCTATCACATAGCATCCATCAGTGCAAAATCCATATCTTTTTGGTGGATTACTAGTTCTACCAGATTTGTGATGTTTTCTGTGTATTGATCAACTATTTGATCACTTTCAACATTCTCATGTTGAGTGCTAGTGTCAACCAAACGTGTATCTGGTTGCGGTTCTTGATCCTCTTCAAGATCCACAGTTCTACTACCAGTTCCTTCCATAAGGAACTTGGTTTCCAAGAACTCACCCTTTTTGGCAACAAACTCCTTTTGTTGTATTGGATCATAGAAATAATATCCCATAGAATCTCTTGGATATCCAATAAAGATACACTTAGTGGAACGGCTTTCTAACTTGTTCGAGGTGGGAGTCTTCACATAAGCCTCACACCCCCACACCCTCAAATATGAAAATGATGGAACCCTTCCATGCCATATTTATAAGGTGTCCTTTCCACTTTCTTGGTTGGGGCCATATTCAAAATACGAGCCGTAGAGAGCAGAGCAAAACCCCAAAATGATAGAGGTAATGAGCTTCTAGCCATCATAGATTGAACCATATCCAATAGAGTTTGATTTCTCCGCTCGGACGCGCCATTATGTTATGGTCTTCCCGGTGGAGATAGTTGTGAGACAATCCCACAACTTCTAAGATGGTCGTTAAAAGCATCATTCAGGTATTCACCTCCTCTTAGTGCGGAGAATTTTAATTGACTTATTGAGTGATTTTGTACTTCATTTTGAAAGATCTGAACATTTCAAAAGCTTCATCTTTGTGTCTTAACAAGTACACATACCCATATCGACTATAGTCATCAGTAAAGGTAATGAAGTATCTTTCATTGTACCTTGTCATAGGTTTAAAAGGACCACATACATCCGAATGTATGATACCTAATAAATCCTTTGCCCTTTCGACTTTGCCTTTAAAAGGTGCCTTGGTCATTTTACCTTACATACATCAACTGAATCACATTAATTTGTTTTTAAAAGACCATTCTTTTGTAGTGTTTGTATTCTTTTCTTGTTTATATGACCAAGACGGCAATGCCAAAGGTAACTGTCACTCAAATCCGATTTGAGTTTCTTGGTACTAGTTTGGTACAACAAGCTATCATTCAATGTATTTTCACGAACCAATTCATAGATACCATTGATGGGAACAGCTTTAAAGTAAAACATGTCATTCAAAGTAACATGGATTTTATTTCCAATAAATGATAATACATATCCAAAATGTTTTAATAGTGCTACAAAAATAATGTTCCTAGTCAAACTAGGAGCATACAAAACATTGTCCAAAATTACTTCCAAACCATTCGGAAGTTTCAAGATGTAGTCACCACGGGCTTCAACTTGAACTTTAGCCCCATTGTCCATGTAGAGGCTAACACCCCTTTGTTGACGTTGTTACTTCTTTTGAACCCCTGCAATAAATTGCAAATGTGAGTTCCACATCCGGTATCTAATACCCATTTGTTAGAGGATATTAAGTTTAAATCAATATGGATCATGTATAGTACCTGAGGTCTGCCCGACATCCCTCTTTGCTTTCAACTCTTGGAGATGGACAGGACAATTTCTTGCCCAATGTCCAATCTCCCCACACTTGAAGCATGGGTCATTAGAAGCAACCTTTTTCCTCTTCTCTTGTGCTTTGGGTGGCACCCTTGCCACCCCTTTCCCTTTTTCCCATTACAGGTCCTTTACCCTTGGCAACTCTTGCCTTGGGTGCAGGATGAGGCCTTTTCTTGTTCCCACCTTCATTAATGGTGAGAACGGGTAAAACCCTTTTACCCATGGCCGCCTCGGCCGTTTTGAGCATAGAGTGAAGCTCACCAGTGCTTTTGTCCCAAGCATTCATGTTGTAGTTCAACACGAACGTCTCAAACTTTGGTAAGGCCATTGAGGATCAAATCTGTGGCCAATTCCTTTGAGACGGGACAATTTAGCCTTTCAAGGCGGTCAATGTGACTTTTCATTTTAAGTACATAAGATGAAACTGATTGGTTGTCGTCCATACGACATGCATGGAGCGCTCGAACCGTTTCGAAGCGCTCAACCCTTGCTTGCTGTTGGAACGTTTCCTTCAGTTGGGTTATCATGTCATAAGCTCCGTGATGCTCATACTCCTTCTGGAGATCCGGAGTCATGCTTGCCAACATAAGGCAAGACACTTGTACAGAGTCCTCAGTGTACTTTATCCAATCGTTATAGGCCTCCTCATCATCCTCACTAGGTTGATCGGGGACAGGGTCGTATAAAACATATGATCGTTTCTCTTGCTTGAGAACGATTCTCAAGTTTCGATACCAATCGATAAAATTATTATGATTTAGACGTTCTTTTTGGAGAATCGCTCGTAAAGATTCGGCGGACGTGGATGAATTATCATGATTATCATAATTATTGGTGGCCATCTACAAAATTTAACAAAGATCAATTTTAGTATTTTCGATATTGTTATTTTAATAATTATACCTTTTAAGGTCATTTTCATATTAAAATCTAGAACCCAACATTACATTAAATAGTGGTTAGGTGACCTTTATCCCAAGATTTAAATTAATAAGTTTGGTCAACGATTGACGATTGCAACCATTTGCAACTTCTAGAGGTATGGGATCGACTTGAAACGTCATATGTAAAGTCGGCATGTTAATCCTATCAACACCATTTGGAACCATATCGTAGGTGATCCATTTGACATGGTTTGCAAATCAAGACATCCTACTTACACACACATGTGAGTTTGCCAAAATAAGCAGTTAGGTGACCTTTATCCCACGAATATGGCATTCTCACCTCAAGTCTCAAGTTCCCTCAAAATGGTTAGGTGACCGTTATCCACTAAGAGTTCCTGAGTGATTCAAGTGTCGTGTAAAAGGACGGTGTTGATCTTATTTTTTTTAATTAGAGATTTCATAATTCTAGTTTAGAAATCTCTGTATTCATATTGCATGCTTTCAATTACAAGATACCCTATGGTACATTGATTAAAGCCCTTTTAATCTTTGAAACCATTAAACAATATTAATAACCTTTCATTACCTTTTAATGATTAAGGACCATTTAGATAGTTTGTTATGATCATTGAAAGGATTGTTAAGCAAACATTATACATAAGAAATCATCCACAATACCATAACCAAACAACCAAGAATCAACCAAATATTAGTGCATAGCCATAGCATCTAAAGTGGCCACACTTGTTTGCCATCACAAGTGTGGACCATAGGACATTCCTAAGGGACAAAAAAAACAACACAAAAGGCTTCCATGAACCTCCCACTTGAAACCGCATCCAAATGCTCCATGTTTCTTCTGTCTTCCCTTTGTGCTTCTAACGCGTACGTCTTCATATTACAAGATATTATATCCTAGTACAAGATTTCTAGTAAAATGAAAGGTACCTAATCTATTTATTACATCCTAATAATAAATAAAAACCAAGCACAAATAAAAGATTATACGATCCAATTGAATGAATAAATACAACCATTACAAACATCCAAATAACACAAGGTCAAGGGCTAGGTTATGCACCATAATAAACAATGATCATATCATCCAAAACAGCAATGAATCCCCACAAAAACCCACAAAATTTCAGCCAACACAAACTTAAATTTCGGGTTTTATCTTGTCCAAAACAAACAAACAATACATCTTACATGTCTTTCAAAGTTTAATCACAAGCATGTGGGATATAACTTTGAAAGTTTGGGGATTCATAATACATGAACATAGCAGCCCCTAAGGGGTTTAAAAGTCCCATAAAACGAATTTTCAAGGACAAAACAAGCTAGCTATCCACATAACGGCTCTAGATGCCAAGTTGGGTTTGTTAGAACATAATACATAGTTTAACCATTTAAAATTTTGAAAACGCAGCGGAAACAACCTTATAACATAGTTATAAACTGAAAATTTGGTTACAAGTTGATATTATAAAGTAATAAACAAACCCAAGAATAAAGGACCTTTTATATGTGAATAAGACTAGCTATCTAAACATAAAAACACACATTATGGATAGCCATAAAGAGGCTGCCATAAACTACCTTTCAGCAGCAAAAAAAAACAAAATGGATGAAGATATGCTCCAAGAAAACAACCAAGGCACCAACAAGAGGTCCTCTTAAGCTTGTATACCCAAAGCCTTATAGCAAACACCTTCTTGCTAGGGAGAAGAACACCAAAACACTTCTAAGACCCTCTAAACTACTGCTGCTGGCTGAGAGTTTGAGAGGAGAGAAGGGATTACTTTTGTGTGAAAAATGATGAATACATGTATGGAGACTTGCACACCTTTCTAATGTGTGTTTTCAAGGTGTAGAAAAAAATCTTATTGGACTATGGGGAGGCTGATTTTCAGCCTTCTAGAAGGGGTTTCCCTCCCAAACTTTTAATAAATATAACACATTAGGAAGTCATGTACATCATTTAAATTAAACCTCTTTTAAATTAAATGACTCTCTTGTTTTATTATTTAATGTTACTTAAAACCTATTTAAATAACAATACAAATAATAAAATTCATCAACAAATTATCCTTATAATTTGTTCCACTACAAATGCAATTGTTTAGAAAACCTATTTTTTTCTAAATTTGGTGTGATTATTTAATTGCATGATCATATCATCAATTAAATAATTGTTTGTGTTTGCAAAGCTTGGTATTGGTATAACCCGACTTGGATCATAACGTACTAAGCGTATCAATGTTCTACGTGTCTTGGGAATATATAATCCTACAGTTACAGTTTTAACACTTGACTTTGCTTTTAACCACTCCAAACTTTTCACTAGCTATATTGCTGGGGAACTTCCCTCCGGTCCGCTTGTAGAACTTCTTGGCTCAGTGAGTGAGAAGAGCCATCTGCTGGACTATCTCCATGTACATCAGATCATCTGGATGGATACAGTTCAAGTCTTCATGAGTTAAAAGAAAGTTGCCACAACTTTCATCAAAGGACGCAAAGGCTTGACAAGAACTTGTCTCTTGGAATGGGCTTCATTGAGTGTAGTTCTCCATTGGTGTCATAAGGAAGGTGATGAAAGGACCCTCTTGTAAGTTGTCAGGGTAGCATAACAGATGATATTAGGGTTCTATGCTATCTCTTTCAACCACTGACGTGCTGAACCCATTTGATTGTTGGAGCTTACAGATGAACCTTTCATGTTCATCTCCATCCGGTAGCCACTGAGAATACCTTATAACTCTATCAAGTTGAGAGTCTTTAGATTCTTAGTTCTCTTGATAACCACACAGTAGTGTGTCCATTGCTTAGGAAGTGAGGACATGAACTTCCTTATATTGTCTCTGTTTTCAAGAGCAACTCCTCCATCCAAAAGGGTATCCACAATCTCAACATACCTGAAGTTTGTTGAGTCATGGTTTCACCTGCTTTAAAGGTGAAATTTTCAAACTGTTGATTTAGGAGATCCTTTTTGTTCTCCTTGATTTCAGAGGAACCCTCATACATCAGTTTCAATGCATCCCATAACTGCTTAGCTATTTTGCATTTCTTGAAATCTCTGTACATAGAGTTTGGAAGAGCAGTCTAAAGTGCTGTCATTGCCTTCTGGTCAATCTCTACTCTCTTTCTATCCTCATCTAAGTAGTTAACCATAGCCTTGGGAATCATACCACCACCAGTAGCATAAGGGGTGCTTGGTATGTAAGGTCCATTTTCAACAGACTCCCCCATTCTTGAGTCTAAAGACCTGATGAAACCTTCCATTCTTTAGCACCAAGTGTCAAGTCAGTAAGAGTGATGAGTGAGGACTTGGTCACGGTTCCAGTTTCCATATCAGATTTGGAAATGGCTGCCATTTGATAAGGTAAGTATTTTTTTGTGTGTGTTTGAGGGATCTTAAGATGGTGAAATGTTATATCAAGTGCCTGGAATGCTCTGATACCAAATGTAGGAGTGGTGATGGGTATGCACTTACAACAACAACAACACAATGAGAAGAGTTGCTTAACTAATCAAACAGTGAAACTGGTTAACTTCTAGAAATGATGCTAAGAACACAAGTAAATATGAGATAGAACAAGATAGCAAAATACACAATGAGATGGTTTTCAAGATTGAAGTATATTGTCTTCTCTAGAAATGATGCTAAGATTCAAGGTGTTACAAAGCATATCCAGAAAGTGACAAGTACTTGAGATACATATACTACATCCTACAGCCGGTCATACTTTGAAGCCAGCTGGATACAATTGACTAGACACAAACAAAATCAATTGTAGAGTCAAAAGATAGATTGCCTTTTGACTAGTGACTATGAAATGCCATAGCTCACATCCTAATATATTACAAAAGGATAAAGTACATAATTAGAAAGTTACACACTCAAGACCTCAATATACAGTTCCCAAAAGTATGGACCTTTTCACCAATGTATGTAAGTTGGTGAATTTATTAGAGTTGCAGTGGAAAGGGGCTAGCTTTATTGAAAAGTACATTAGATAAAGCATGTGTTCAAAAGGCTTTGGAAGAAATTAGTCTTCAAGTGTTGGCTTCGGAAGACTTTGTCTCTGAATCTTCGGAAGACTTCATCTTTGGCTTCAGAAGATATTGTCTTGGCTTCGGATGATTTCACACTTAAAATATTTCTGATGCTGGTGTGAAAATTTCGAAGCATTCTACTTCAGCACTCTTGTGCATGCATGTAGAAGAGACTTTGTGTTTTTAGATTGCCTCGGCCTTAACATATAATCCTAACAAATACTTTCTATCATGCTTAGCTTCAAAAGAATATACTTGTTGAAACTTTTGATTGGATAAGAAAGATATATAACTTGGATGAAGGAGTTTCAATTAAAATACTCCAAATAAAGAAATCATATCATTATCCCAATCATCTTCATTTCTAACCAACTTCAAGTGAAAGTCTGTTGAGTCATAGAACCATCTCAGGATTGGTTTGGAAGTTTGAGTACCATCTATCACTTTAATCCTGGATTAGTAACTTCGTCAAAATACTTATCACTGAAAGTATCGAAATAACATTTTTCATTAGATACGAATTCTCCTTTCTTTGATTTTCTCATCAACTTAGCAAAGTACTCCTTATCTTCTAGATCACAACGGGTTTGCAGAAAAGCTGGCATTCTGGTTATTATCCTGTCAAGTAGTTTCACAAAGTTCTCTCCCCTAGCATCCTTTGAAGGGTAATGAGAGGTAACTTGTGTGAACCATTAGATCTTGAACAGGGAGTTTAATTATGATTGAGTAAAAATGATATACATCACAATAGCATTTACTCTTTTTATCAAGAAAGCATCAAATACATCATCATACTTCCATGCAATTATCTTTACATTCTTTGTTTTATTAGGAACAATCATAGCATTTAGAAGCTCACAGATAGATTGTCCTATTTGAAGCACATTTCTCACTAAATCACCTGTAGATCTTGACATGTTCCATAATTTCTTTTGATCTAAATCAACTTTATAAGCACTCTGCTCTATTCTTGGAAACATATCCATCAATTCTTTCCTCTTTTCATGAGTTTTTCTAAATAACTCCATAGCTTTAATCTCTCAAGGCTTTAGAATCTTTGTTCCCTTTATAATCTCCAGATATTGAGGATTATCCATATCAAGAATGATCATCTTGTTGTACATCTTCTTTGTTTCTTGGAAAGTTTTAACTAGTCTTCTTAACGACTCTCCTTGAAGTTTATTCAACCTTTTTTCTAGGATAGTTCCTTGAGTGCAACCACATTCTTAAAGCAATTATACAAATATCTCAATATTTGGGTGGTGCAATTCTTTCATAGGAATATCATCAATGTTTAAGCTTTCATTCAAAGGAGTCCATTCACCGTGTTCAAGGCTTATTTCATTTGGATCTGCTGGAGCCGAAGACTCTGCAAGCATATATTTTTCATACTCTTCATTAATCTTAGTCACTATCAGCCCATCCAAGTATACTCTGTTGTAATTTTTCTTGATCAAATAATTATATTTGTCTTCAAAATCTATAGGAATGTCATCTTGATCTCTTTCAACTGGTGAGTCAACAACATCACATACATCTTCATCTTCAAGCACCTCATCATACAATTCATCTAGTAAATCATACTATATGTCATCAAGGGCTTCTATTTGTTGTTGAACTTCTTCTTCTCCTACAATTAATGTATCTTCAGCAATCTTTTGAGCTTTTTCCTTAGATATTGATTCTGTTTCAACTTCATTCATCGTTCATTTACATTTTTTTAGCTTCTGTATATTTCTCAACTTCTATTGCTTGAGTTTTTGTAAAGTTTCTTTTTCAACAACTATTTCTTCAGTCTCCTTTTTTGGTTCCTTCATACTTTCTTTTAATTTTTCTATTTCTTCAAACATTCTTTTCACCTTTTCTTCAAGATCATTCATAATGATGTTTTTCTTTCATCATTTTCTTTTAACATAACATTTTCATATTTCAATCTCTTAATTTCTTCATTTTGATCTACAATCTATGAAATTAACTTATCAATTTCATCTGAATCATCATTAATTTCTATTTGAACACAAACATCAGATGTTTGTTTCATTTCTTTTTCTTTCTCTTTTACAATCAGAACTTCAACACTTGGAGATTGCACAGCATAAATAACATTCTCTGTGATACGCTCAGACCATATAGCATCAAAATTAAAAGCTTGGTTGAAGTCAACATTCTCAATATTCTCATTTTCAACATAATCAGCATCTCTTTGATCATTTACTTCAGTATCAACATCAACATCTATATTCCTTTCCTCATCATCTCTATGATCAGAAAGAGATTGTTCACTATCCATCTCCTAAATAGGTTCTTCATTATTCCCTTCTACCTCACCACCTTGATCGCCACCTTGATTATCATTATCATCATTGTCATCATCATCATTATCGGTAGAGCTATCATCATTATGATCCACTTTATCATTATCATCATCTTGTTTTGATTCTTCAACAACCATTTCTTCTATTACATCTTCTATAAGCTCATTAGGATTTACAGGCTCATCCTCGGTCAAATGAAAATGTTATTGATGAATATCAACCTCATTATTTGCAACATTCCTCAAGTAATCAAATAGAGGCACATTTTGAGCTCTTCTAATAAAAGCCAATCTCTTATAAACAGTCTCAGACAAATGTTCAAGTTCAAGTCTTTCAATTGCTATACTATCAACATACATATCTAGATGTTCTTCATTGATGATTAATTGAAGAAGTCTTGGCTACATCAGATACTTGTTCCTTTTCTCTTTTTCTAAGTTGAAAATGAATCCATTCATGATCCATTTAGCCATGTTGAATCTCCTGTTAGTGGCTAAAGCAATGACAGGAGAGCAGTGTCCACCGGGAATGAATTCCATCCTACACTTCTCATAGACATGCCATGTTGGAATATGTAGCACAGTAACTTCCAATGATTAGATACCCTTGCCTTGAAAAATTGTTTCTTAGGGAAGTAATCTAGATGACCTATCAACATGAAAACCTCTCGACATTCGTTAAATGTGTATTCAGCTAGATCGTGAGGTTCAATCTCTCCCAGTCTAAGAGCAACTCTGATTGACTGCTTAGAGACCTCTATCATTCTATCATTAGACACAAAACCTCTCACTACTTTTTGTCCTTCATCATCTTTTTCAACCTCAGCTGTTCTCCAAAACTTTTTTATCAGTCTAGTATTAATAGTTAGGCATGCACACATGGAAAATACATACTTAATCCTCAAAATGAATCTAATCATCTCTTTATAACCAGTTGCTTCTCTAACATCTTCATGTAGAAAAGTAGCAACCTTGTGCTATGGCTCAAACTTTAATGCATTCATCTGTCAATCACAAAGAAACAATTATTAGTAACAAGGCATTGAATTAATGAAACACACAAGATAATTTGTCAATTTTATACACAAACACTTTTGAAAATATTTAGGTGTTTTAAACACTTAATTTTTCAAAAGTTTTGAATAGAAATCAACCAATCTTACGAGATTTTTAGCAAGCATGTAACAAGTTACAAGTCATTCATTACTTTTATATTTTACTTAACAATTATATATTTTAAAATATGATCAATTTTATTTATAAAAATTTTAAGTATTTAACACTTACTGTATTATTAATCAATCCAATTTTAAAATATATAATCCATTAAGGAATTTGTTTCTTGATGATTGTTAAGCATTTGTTGAGTTTTAATGATTAACAAGTACACTTTATTTGAATATTTGATTTGTCGATTCAGTTCTATACAAATTTTATTATTATTTTACATTGATGAACGCATGAATCATTCAAAAAATTTTGTGATGAAATTCAGATTTGATGATATTAAACAGGTCGCAATCCAGTATCATTAACAATTTCAGAATACTTTTAACATACAATCACATTTGAACATTAGTTTTGGATTTATTCAAGTGTTAGGGTTCGAACGCCCAAATTCGGTTCAAACGCCCAAATGATTTTGATGATTAAGAACAATGATTTGATGAAATAACATCAATAAGTTGTTTTTGATCACCTATTTTACCTTTGAATGACAACTATCTCATAAAATCAAAGTAAGCAATGAGTAATGTGTGTGTTTAGTTCGTGAGAGTAAGAACAGAGAGAATAAGAGAGTGAAAATTTTGAATGAAAAGAAATCTGATCAAATGCAAAATTTATATAAGTGTGAAAAACTCTTGGACACATTGCAACTGTGTGGGTGCATGACCACTGTTGAGACACATGAGATTTAGGCGTATGAGCATTATACAGGCGTATTACCCCTGTCCAGGCGTTTGAGACCTAGACGCATGAGTTACACTTGGTCAAATTTTGTTCAAGTACTTAGACGCATTTGCACTGTACAGGCGCATGAGCACGATTTAGGTGCAAGAGCACTGTTCAGGCGTATGACTAAGTTTGAAACACCTAACACTTCATTTTATTTTCAATATGAAACGTTTGGTACTCTTTAGGCGCATGTGCTTATACAAAACACCTAACATTTAACCAAGATTTTCAGACACATGACCACTGTTTAGGCGCATGAGTTTGACTCAAAACCTCCTACTCTTATCATAAAACTGAAAATTCATCATGTGTCTAAACTTAGACTTATGGTTACTGTTTAGGCGCATGAGACATCCATATGTCTAATACTTGACATATTTTTCACTCAAAAATCATTCATACCCTAATTTGACCAATTTCACTGTTTTCATAAAAAATTTCAAACTTTGGTCAAACATTGAATAATGACTAAGGCTTTGACTATTTGATCAAAACATTGACTTTTTGACCAAAATTTTGACTTTTTGAGCTTTTTAATTTTTACTTAATTTCCTGTCATTTTAGTCTCAAAATTTTCATAACAATACAAACACTCTCAATTCTTTGCAAGAAGATTTTCCATATTTTAAAACAATTTGAAAATTATTGTTTTTAGGTTCATTTTTAATCATATCAAACACACAATTGCTTGAATATTTTGGCTTCATCCTTTTTCATCTAAACATTTATTTTGATATTCTCCTTTTCATCTTTACTCCCCTAAACTTTTAAGTTTACAAACATAGAAGTTTATAAAAGTTGAAAGTTTAAGAAAAACCAGTCATTATGAAAGGCCCCGTTCCCGGAACGCTTACAGCTGGTCGATCATTGCATTGAGAACATACATTTACATTAACTTCATTAAAACATCGCCGCGGAACATTAAAAACAACCATTCATTATAAAAGTTTTTGCAAAATAATACATCGTTCTTAAATTACAAAATACATGTTGCATTACATCACAAAAGCATCACAAAAATGGATGCCATCCAAAAAGAGCCAAGTAGCTACCCCGTGCCATCCTCAGCAACCTTTACCTGAAAACTGGAGACACATAAAAGTCAGTGTGCTGAGTGAGTTCTAGTTTTAAAATAAAACATACGTTACTTTCATTCAAAACCGTTCTTTACTTTCTTTCAAATCATACTATACATTCGTACATGATCACACATCGTACGTACACATCGATATTATCATTAATATCTTCCTTACTGTTCATCACTTTCTTTCTTTATCTCTTTTGGGATCAGTGTCACAACTATAACACGTAAAGCCACTTGAAAGATAAACATACATAACACGAACATAAGCATAAAAATATCACCATACAACGCACCATCATACATGCATAACAAACATCACACATACCATCATGCATAAGCACCAATCAAACATCACCATACATCACCCATCACATAATCATCATCATTTATGACTTCAAAAAGTCAACATACATAGCCCCCGGGAACCTCCCAAGTCAAAGCCTACTTTACACTTTTCCCCAAAAAATCTGAAAATAATCTAAGTCTTTCGGAGCATGGCCACTATGCAGGTGCATGAGCACTATGTAGGCGCATGGCCTTTCAGACGCATGAGGAACACTTACGCACATGGGCAACTTTTAGGCACATTAGCACTATTGGGGTGCATGGGTAACACTTACTCATTTATGGGCAATTCTAGGCGCATGGGCATTATGCAGGCGCATGAGTGCGTAGGCACATGAGCTACCTCGGCGTATGAACACTTAGTCAATTTCAGCCTATTTTGAGGCGCATGGGTACTATTTGGGCGCACGAGGTTTTGGGCACATGGGACACTTAAGCAGTTATTTTCAGTTGGGCACATGAGCTATTGTTTGGGCGCATGAGTATTCTAAGTCACACTTAACATCATAATTCGGTCCCCAAACAACACCTATCATGTTCTAAGCTTAAATCATACATTATAAGCCTTAGAAACACATTCATAACAACATCAAACACATACATAGCCCAAAATCAAACCCCACCGAAAGCACACACATAAACAAATAGGGGTATGAAACCCAACTTTTATAAGAAGTTCATACATGCATTTCCAGCATCAAAATAGTTTAAAATAAGTAAAAAGGGGGTTCTAGAACTCACCATAGAAGCCTCTTCGGGTAAGGCTTCCTTCAAACCTATTTGCTACAAGTTCACACCTAGAAACCCACCAAAAACACACACAACCGAGCACACACAAACACACATAAGCATACAACCGAGGCAAGGCCAGTTAAGAACACTATTACATGATCTTTCCTGCAAATAATAGTTGATCACGTCAGACTTTATGATCGAGTGAAGTATGCAACTGATTAAAACTGATGTACTGTTATTTCATACATATTTCAATGGAAGATTCAATCTTAAAAAAATATAACAACTAAAGTATATTTTTGTATTTTCATTTTATAATTTTCAATTTTGTTTTTTCAAAATCCTGATGTTATTTTCATTTTCATTTAACAAACACACACAATATACATAATCAGCCAGTTAACTCTGACGGTTTAACTTTTGATTGGTTTATGAACGTGAGGGAGGGTTACTATCATTTTGATAAAGAAAAATGAGCTTTGAGTATGATTAATAAGACCAATTGACTCTACTAGATGTCTTTGAGAGTTGTCTTTGAGAAAACGATATCAGATGATTAGACCAATTCTGGTAAGAAAGCTTTGGTAAACAAGTCAGCCAACTGTTTTTTAGTTGATATCTGAATCAAAATGATTAGACCTTTTTCAGAGTTGTCTTTGAGAAAATGATATCAGATTTCGATATGTTTTATTTTAGAATGTTGGACATGATTAGCTATAATAAACATACTTGTAGTGTTATCAATGTAAATAGGAGTTTTAAGAAAATTGAAGCCGTGATCCAGTAATTGATT
Organism: Flaveria trinervia; assembly: GCA_025506515.1. Taxonomy (NCBI): domain Eukaryota; kingdom Viridiplantae; phylum Streptophyta; class Magnoliopsida; order Asterales; family Asteraceae; genus Flaveria; species Flaveria trinervia. The sequence continues at coordinate 77,500,438 of CM046443.1, read as the reverse complement.
TTGCAACCAAAGGATTTGAGAACATCCTCCTCATGCAGCAATATACTCAGCTTCTGTAGTTGAGACTGAGATATTTGTTTGTTTCTTACACTGCCATGAGACTAATCGAGGACCCAAAAACATACAACCACCCATGGTATATTTTCTATCTTGACTATATCCCGAATAATCATTATCAGTATATCCATGTAACTCAAAGTTTCCTTCATAAGGAAACCATAACCCTAGAGTTCGTTTTTCTTTGAGATATCTGAATATGCATTTGACAGCGATAAGGTGAGATTCCTTCGGGTTGATTGATACCTCACAGACACAAACAACATATATTATGTCACGTCTAGATGTAGTTAAATACATCAAGGATCCAATCATAGATCTATATAATATTTGGTCTATAGATTTTCCTTTCATATTAGGATCAATCTTAATGTTTATGTCAGTTGGAGTTTTGATAGATTGACAATCTTGTAGTTTAAATTTCTTCAATAGCTTATCAACAAACTTTTCGTGATTGATAAAGATGCCATTTGTAGACTGTGTAACTTTCAATCGAAGAAAGAATTTGATTTCTCCCATAGAACTCAGCTTGAATCGTAATTTCATGATTTCTTTGAATTCTGAGCATAGTTTTTGACCGGTTGATCGAGAAACGATGTCATCCACATACACTTGCACACAAAGGAGATCAGATGCATCCTTTTTTATGAATAAAGTAGGATCAATCATCCCTCATGTATATCCATGTTGGATCAAGTGCTACGATAATGTCTCATACCAAATTCTTAGGGCTTGATGTAGACCATATAGAGCTTTGCTGAGCTTGTACACACGATGAGGAAATTCAACATCTTCAAAATCTTGAAGTTGCTTAACATACACATCATTGGTGATTGGTCCATACAAAAATGCACCTTTAACATCCATTTGATACATTATGAATTTCTTATAAGAAGCATATGCCACAAAGACACAAATTGCTTCTAGTCTTGCAACTAGAGCTAACACTTCATCATAATTTATTACTTCCTTCTGAGTGTATCCTTGAGCTACTAATCGAGCTTTGTTTCGAATAATTATTCCTCTATCATCTGATTTGTTTCTGAATAACCATTTTGTGCCAATGGCATTCTCTTCTTCAGGTAAATCCACCAATTTCCACACTTCCTCTTTTCTAAATTTTAGTAATTTCTCTTGCATTGCTTCAATCCAACTATTGTCCTTCAATGCTTTAGTATAGTTTTTAGGGTCAATTTGATAAAGAAAACATGTGTACAAGCAAAGATTTTCTCGTTCTGAGTGACTGCTCGTTGTTCTTTCATTCAAAGGACCAATAACCTGAGAGATGGGAAGTTTCTTGTGAATACGAGTTGTTGGAATCTCGTCTCAGATCTTGATTGGTTTGGTTCATGTCGGAGAGCTGGTGCAATAGAGTTGAAGAATATGGAATGAAATTCAGAACTTGAGTTGGTTAATTTAAAAAGTAATCAAGTGTGTCAATGACATCTATATCTCTAGATACAGATCAAGTTCCAGACTTAGGATGGTGAATATCTAGTCCATCATTAGGGATAGATTAAGAAATGCTCAGGATTTTGTTGATCATAATTCCTTGTAGTGAATAGAGGATGCAAGACAGTTGAAGGGTGGTCAACTTACAACACAACAACACAAAGAGGAGAGTAACTCAACTTAATCAAACAGTGAACTGGATTAACCACAAGTAAAGACACTAAGAACACAAGTAATTAAAAGATAGAACACAAGAGCAAGATACACAAGGATATGGTTTTCAAGGTTGTAGTATATTTCCTTCTTAATGTTCTATTACAAGTGTTATAAAGCATAAAGGAAAGTTACAAGAACAGGAGATACTTATACTACATCCTACAACCCGCCATACTATGAAAGCCCGCTAGATACAATTGACTAGACACAACACAAAATCAATTATAGAGTCAAAAAGGCAGATTGCCTTTTTGACTTTATGACTATGACATGCCATAGGTCACATCCTTATCTATTAGAAAAAGGATAAAGTACATGAAGCAGAATGTTACAAACTCAAGACCTCAATGTATAGTTACTAAAAGCATGGACCATTTCACCAGCTCATGTAAGTTGGTGACTTTACAGAGTTGCAGTAGAAAGGGGTCCAACTTTATGGAAAAGTACAAGAGATAAAGCATGTAGTTAAAAGTCGTTGGAAGAAATCTGTTTTCAAGAGTTGAGCTTCAGAAGACTTTGTCCCTAAAGCTTCAGAAGATATTGGTCTTGGCTTCAGACAGTTGGAATATTCGGTGGCTTGTGTGAAACTTCCGAAGCATTCTTCTTGAGTACTTGTGTAGCATGCATGCAGAAAGACTTTAAGTGTTTGGTTGCTTTAGCCTCTTCATGTAATCTCTACAAACTCCCCCTAGGCTGATGCTACCAAAACACCTTTAAGACATCAGATATCAACAGTCCTCATCAGGATGATGAACAACCCTTTTTTCATAAAATGATCAGGATCCTTCAGACTATCAAAGTGTCTTCTCATGTCAAATAGATCATGCAGAGGTAGCTTAAACATGTCTTCCTAAGTGTATACATTCTTAATTCCATGATCTCTAATGACATACCACCTTTCTGGATTTGTAGTGTTTGTCGAGGATAGTATGGGTCTTTCTGATACTAGAGGAGCGATTGGAATGCGAGATGATGGAGCATCCTCTGGCTGCACATCCTCAGCATGCTTTGACTTATCCTGAGGTTCAAAAAAGGATGCAGTCTTCTTCTTCTTTGGCTTTGGTTTTGAAGCCATCCTTTTCTTTCTTTTTATCACTTTTAACTGAGAAGACTGGCCTGCAGGACCAGATTGATCTTCAATGTCTTTCTCAGTTAGGTCTTCCTCTCTCACAGGTTTACATGGAGATGGAGGTTGACCCTGCTGTGGGTCAAAAGATGAAGCTTGCTGAGAATCAGCAGGAGGTCCGGGTTGTGTTGTCTGTGGTTGTTCAACCTTAACCTCCACTTTAGGTGGAGCTTGACTTGGAGGGGAGTGTAAGTCAATCAGCTCTCCACTCCTTATCTTCTGCTTGATCACCCTGATATGCTAATCCATAGTAGATAGAGACATGGGGCCAGGTCTCCTTCCGGAGAATCCATACAGCTTCAAGAAGCTCATCATCTTCTGCCTGTCTATAGACTTCTTCATACTCTTTTGGATGATGCCTCTTGACTTAGCAGCTTCTTCCCTTAGCTTTCTTTTGGTTGTTTTTCTTTCCTTGACTAACTTATGTTCAAGTTGTTTGAGATACTCAAACTCGATATAGTAAAAGGATAAGGGAAGAAGTGCTTCTGCCTGATAAAGGCATGTGGTACTTAGGTAGTTGATCATCTTGATACTTTCTTCTTCTTCACCTACCCGAGGTTCTTATTGAACCACATCCTCATATGCAGGACTTTCTTGAACTGGGGAGATAGTAGGCACATGCTTGTACAGTCTTTTATTTCTTTTGTCTTCTTTGATTTGTAGTAGTAGCTCTACATCTTCTGCCTCTTACTTCTCCTTGACCTTTCCAAGTCAACCAGTTCATTTAGTTCATCCAAGGGGAGAGAAATGACATTTTCTATGTCATAGTTCGTTGCGTGCAGATAGTTTATCCTGACTGCCCTTAACTCATCATTTTGAATATCTGGCCTGGGGGCAGCCCTGATAGCAAACTCCATAAGTCTTGCTGACTCAGAAGAGGAACTTTCTCCCCTCAGCTTCCTTTTCCTCTCTCTATCTCCTCCTCCTGAATCTCCTTAGATGCGATCTTTCTTTTCCCTTGTCACTAACAGACCTTTGTGACTCAAGGTGGAGAGAGCCTTGGCCTTCATTGCTCGATGTAGCTTCTGAGCTCTCTCCAGAGAGAGGTTGAGAAGCACCTTCACCATCAGGTGTCTCAAAAATGGAATTGATCTCTGCAACAGTTGTTGGTGATAAGACAGGGCTCTCAGGTTCTATCACTAGGCCTTCAGTCAAGGTTTCCCCTATGAAACTAATCTTAGGGTCTGCCTCAACATCTAGTTGACCGATGAGATTGCCTGATTGTCATAGTCTTCTTCTACGGATGAACTCTGCAGTCATCCGGTCTTGGATTCTTTGAGTCAACTTGTTAGCTTGTCTTGATTGGCTTTGATTGACAAGTGGCATGCTGACTAAATCCAAACTTTCATAGAAGTTCAAGGTGTGAATGTTGAAAATCTCTTGTTGCCCTTGAACTCTAATAATAATAAGGGCCTTCCTATTGCTGTCATACCTCCACCCAATTATATGATTTGAAGATGGTGGAGATGACATGGCCCTTGGTATCCCTTCCTCAAACAGACTCTGTATTAAGGAGTCTATAGAGTCCATATCAATATGAACTTAAGGAAGTTGTTGAGTATGTACAATTGCAAGTGAGGATGGTGAGTCCTCAGTTTCAATACTCTCTGAAGAACTCCGGGTTCTGTGATTGCAATGACTTTCTCCCCTTTTTTGGTAGCATCACCCACTTGCATAGGTGAGCCAGGAGTTAGGTCAATCACATCCACGGGGTTCTTGTCTTCATGGTTGAGCTCTTCTTAAAGATCTCCCAACTAGTTTGTCCTTAACATATGAAATCTCAAGTTGCTGATCACTAACCCTGCTTTGCAAGGTAGTCACTTGAGATTCAAGGTGACTAACCTTGGAGACTAAATAGGTGCCTGTTTTAGACAGTTGTTGCACCTTTAGTCTTAGATTCTCTTGTCTTCATCAGAAGAATCATTAGGGGACCATATGATTGGACCAGAGTACTCTCTCTCAACACCAACTTCAACTTCTTGACTATTGGTTTTCCTCTACTTACTAGCAACCTCAGTGAGATTTCAGTGGGCTGAGTTGCCATGGTTAAAGTCTTAAGGATGTAGTCACTTTCAAAAGTGAGAGTGTCTTCCATATGGAATTCGTGAACAGGTCCAGGAGTGTCCACCTCAGCAGTAGGTGACTGATGTGGGCTAGAACTAGGAGCCTCAAAAGCACTCATCTCTCTTTGAGTAGGGGAAAAGAAGAGAGAATCATGGTACTCACTGAAACCTAGATCTTCATTAGTGTAGAAGTCAAGGTTGGGAATAGGTTGGTTGAGATCTAAAGGTTGGGGATGGTAACTATCCCCTTAAGGTTGATCATTTGAGTGTTGAGACTCAGAGTGATGGTTTAAGGTAGTTCGCTTATGAGCTCATCAGGCTGAGCATGAGGAACCTCAGCACTGATCATTGAAGTAATGGGAGTGGTTTGCTCCTCAAGAGAAGTGGGAGCTCCAGTGTCCACTTCTTCCTGTATGGGTGAGTGTATAGGGGCCTCCACAAACTGAAAATCTAGAGTAGGGGTTCGTTTGAATTTTATTTAGTAGGTGAGGGTGATTTGTGGCTGTTTAGGTGGTTGGGATGTAGAAGGTGTGGGTTCAACACTAGCTGGTGCTGCTAGGTTGTCACCTTGAGCAGTGAGCTCTAACATTTTTGGAACCAAGGTTGTTTCTATCCTAGAGAAACCAACATTGGACTTTCTGAAAATTTTAAAGATGTCAGGCTTTATCTGTCCCAGTTTAAGAAGATTACCTCTTTCCCTTAACTGTGAGCCTAGTTCACAGTTAAAAATGTACTCGACATATCTAGGGAACATACAATACTCTAAGGAGTCTAAGTTTGCAAGTAGATTAGTGTAAACAAACTGAGAATACCTAAACTTGACCCCCTAAACCATCCTATGGACAATGAAGGAGAGATCCTTAGGAATCTAGTCCCATCCACCATGCTTGTTTGATAAGCTGTGGATAACCACATTGAGTAGGAATTTCCATTGGGATAAGACCTTCCCTTTCCTGAAAGTCTTGACAGAGTAGTCTCCCTCATAGCCCATCTACGCGAAGGACTAGTTAACAACTTCCTTTGGGAAGAACACCTCACCTTCTTCGTCATCTAGCTAAAGATGAATGTTGATGATGGCCGGAGTGATGAAGACTGTTCTCCCCTGAACTATTGCGGCAGGTCTTCCAGAATTCTGGAAAATGATCCACATAAAGCGGAGGATCAATGCTTAGGGAGGTGCAGTAGTTCGACAGAGCTAAGAAACGGAAAACCTCTGAGAAATAAGGATCTTTTTTAGAGTTTTACAGAGCAACGTGGTTATGTTGCTGTGTAATTGCATGGTAAAGTTCGGCTCATTTCTGTGTTGAGGGTTGGCCATTTTGAGAGAGCTTAAGGATGAAGAAAAAAGAAAGAAAGAAATTTCAGAGAGAAATTTGGGGTTTTAGGTTTGGAGGAAAGAAGCAGATGATAGAAAGAGGGGGAAACCGTTTGTTTATATATGAAAAAGGATTTCAGATAAAGTTTAATGACACAGGAAAAACTTTGAAATCCAAATGTCGGTCCCACTTCTGAAAAAGTAGTTTACTATTGCTGAAAAAGTAGTTTTCTTGGAAGTCAAAAAGCTTCTGAAGGTAAATTATCTTCGGAAGTTTTAATGAAAAAGCTTCCAAAGCTAAAATGACTTCGGAAGATTTTCCTAAGGATTCTAAGAACTTTGACTTCGAAAGAAAAATTAAGACTTGAATGCTTTGCCTAGAAGAGCAAAGATTTCAACAGTTAATTTTGTTTCGGAAGAAGATTTTGCTTAAAAACATTAAGTGCCAAAGAAAATTCTAAGCTTCGAAAGATATTTCATAAATTTCTTCCAAAAGGTAAAATAGTTGGGTAGTTAGTTATTTTAAAGGCGTAAGTTTCTTCTGAAGTTAAAAACATAACTTCCGAAGGATCAAAATTTTCATAACTCTAGTGGAAGTCTTCCAAAAATTTTCATCCAAAGAAAACAAGAGCTTATGGAAGTGATGAACTAGATAAGTTAGGACACACAAATTTTAAAAATTAGTTTTAAGAAAAGCCTACTCAAAACTTATCATCCCAATAGCTGATACAAGATATTTAAATCTCTGTTCATCAAAGGCTTTTGTAAACAGATTAGCATATTGTTCATTTGAGTGGACTTTGACTAGTGTAATTAATCCCTTTTCATAATTATCTCTTATAAAATGATACCTGATGTTGATGTGTTTGGTCCTTGAGTGCTGTGCAGGATTCTCTGTGATTGAGATAGCACTGTTGTTGTCTATGTGAATGGGAGTCTCTTTCAAGTTTAACCCATAGTCCAACATCTGATTCTGAATCCAAAGCACTTGATTACAGTAGCTTGCAACAGCAAAGTATTTAGCTTCAGCAGTTGATGCACAGACACAAGATTGTTTCTTGCATTGCCATGAGACAATCCTTCCACCAAGAAACAGACATCCCCTAGCTATAGACTTTGCAGTCATGTTGCAACCACCATAATCACTATCTGTATATGCATACAGATTGAAGTTAGAATTCTTAGGATACCACAGGCCAAGTGTTGAGGCACCTTTAAGGTATCTTAGAATCCTTTTGACAGTGATAAGGTGAGACATCTTAGGCTTGGCTTGATATCTTGCACAGATGCAAGTGGCAAACATAATATCATGCCTGCTAGCTGTAAGACAACTAAGAGACCCAATCATAGCCCTGTATAAGTGTTCATCTACACGCTACTCCTCAAGATCAGGTCCAATGGAGTGGTTCCTAGCTACGGGTGTCTTAGCAATCTTACAATGAGTCATGTTAAACCTCTTGAGTATGTCTTGAACATACTTTGACTGACTAATGAAAATGCCATCTTCAACATGCTTCACTTGAATTCCAAAAATAAATTGAGTTCCCCCATGGCACTCATTTCAAATCTATCCTTCATCAGCTTCTCAAAGTCTTTGTAGAGCCTTGGATTAGTTAAACCAAAGATGATGTGATCCATACATACTTGAACTAGCGTTATGTCATTTCCCTGTCCTTTGATAAAAAGAGTTCTATCTATAGTACCTCTCCCATATCCATGTTCGCAAAGATACTGAGATAGAGTCTCATACCACTTCCTGGGTGCCTGATGTAGCCCATAAAGAGCTTTGTCAAGTATGCAGACATAATTAGGATGATCAGGATCTACAAAAGTAGGTGGTTGTTTGACATACACCTCTTCATCAATCAACCCATAAAGAAAAGCACGGTTCATATCAAGTTGAAAGACCTTGAAGTTTTTGGATGCAGCAAATGCCAGGAATATCCTAACAGCTTCTAGGCTTGCTACAAGAGCAAAGACATCAGGGTAGTCAATCCTTACTTCTTGTGTGTATCCTTGAACAAATAGTCTAGCTTTATTGTTGATGATAAAGCCTCTATCATCCTTCTTGTTCCTAAACACCCATTTGGTTCCAATGGTAGTCTTCCCATGAGGAAGAGGACAAAAGTTCCAAACTTTCTGTCTTTTGAATTGAAGCAGCTCCTCTTGCATAGCTTTAACCCAACTTCCATCCTTTAGAGCCTCATCAACTTTCTTTGGCTCTATCTAGGACACGAAACAAGAGTGAAGATGAAAATTTGTTTCATGGGTTTGTCTTCTTGTTCTTACCCTAGTGACAACATCTCCAATGATGTTTGTAATGGGATGGGATTTGTAGATCCTTAGCTGAAGGATCACAGCAAGTTGCTGAGAGAGATCTTGATTAGAGAAATTTAGATTTGGCATAGATGTTTCTCCCACCATATCAACACACTTATCAAGAGAGACTTGATCCAAGGAGTATGTGACATCATTGATGTTGTCATATATGGAGTGGTTATCAGCATCAAGAAAGTCTTGATCACTATCACCACTACCATCATTGTCTTCTGCATTTGAAGTATCTTTATCTGGTTGTGGAGCCTCTAAGCTGGAATTTGAAGGCATGCTAGATGTATCAGCTGAGTTTGTTATTGTGGTGCTGATAGAAACCTTATTTGCAGAACTAGTCCCAACTGGAGCTGAAGATGTATTACTTGAAGGTCTTCTCAGCTCAAATCTTGGATCATAATCACCTGTATTTAAGATTTCTACAGATCTTGAAACAGTCTCACAAGATTTTTGTTAAAACAGTTGGTAACTAATCAACATCAAATAGCCAATCAGGACCAGAACCAGCCATACAGGGTGTGTGTTCATTGAAAGCCACATTGGCTGATTCCTCAACACTTCTAGTTCTAAGATTGTATACTCTGTAAGCCTTAGCTTGGGAAGAGTATTAAATGAAGTGTCCATCATCTGATTTATCACAAAATTTGGCAATTTGATTCTTGGTATTAAAGATGGTGCAAGGATATCCAAATGACCTAAGAAGGCCAATGAAAAGTTTCCTCTTGTGCCAAAGTTCATAAAGAGTCTTGCCATGAGTCTTAACAACTAAAACTCTGTTTTACACATAGAAGGCAGTGTTAACTGCCTCTGCCCAGAAGATGATGGGCAGCTTAGAGTCCGACAACATGGTTCTTATAGCTTCATTTAGTGTTCTGTTTCTCCTCTCAGCAACACCATTCTGCTAAGGAGTCCTGGGAGCACTGTATTGTCTTGTAATACCATTTTCATCCCAAAATGCATAAAGGATTTGGTTCTTGAATTCAGTTCCCTAATCACATCTTATGATTTTGACCTTGTGATAAGATTGATTCTCAATCTTCAAGATTAAAAATTTCAGAATCTCAGGAGTCTTATCCTTAGTTCTAAGGAAGAAGACCCAAGTGAATCTTGTAAAGTCATCTGTGATCACTAAACAGTAAAAGTTCCTTCCTAGACTTATTACACTAGTGGGGCAAAAGAGATCCATATGTAACAAGTATAGGGGTTGTAGTGATGGAGTTCCTTTCCTTAGGCTTGTGAGATACTTTGTGTTGCTTCCCTTTCAGGCATCCAACACAATGGTCATCACTTGTAAACTCTTTCTTTGGCATTCTAGTTACCAAATCATTCTTAATTAATTTATTCATGTTCTTAAAGTTTACATGGCACATTCTTTTATGCCATAAGAAAGACTCATCACTATTGGCTTTAGACAGAAAGCATGAAACTTCTCCAGAGGGAGATGTTTCTTGTAAATCCATCTTGTACATGTTCCCTTTCCTGGGGGCTCTAAGCAGATTATGCTCATGAGGAATGACCACCCCGGGCTTAAAAACAATGCACTCATGCTTAGAAAAGAGCATGTTGTGTCTCTGATCAGAAAATTAGGATACACTCATAAGATTGTACCAAAGCTCCCTAACAGAATTTACCTTTTCAATACTGAGCTTAACATTTGTGACCTTGCCCCTTCCAGGTAACCGCCTTTATCTCCTCCAAAAGCAACTGGCCCTCCATCAATCCTTTCAAATTTTTGGAGTAACAACCTATTGCCTGCCATGTTCCTAGAATAGCCAGTGTCAATGATCCAGACATTGTTGTTTCTTTTGAGTTGTACCGGCACAAAGAAAATGATTAGTAACATTTGGAAACCCAAGCCTTACTTGTCTTTGGATAACTAAGATAAACAAAAGGTAACACAACAGTAATAGATACTATGGTTGTGCTTGGAGGATCTTGAGCTGTTGTTGGTGGAGAATTCTCAATCATTTGGTCTTTCTTAGATTTCCACACCATATTTGGAATCTTGGACTTGACTTTCAACACTTAGGAAGCTTTTGATACTTCGGAAGTTTTGATGACCGGACCTTCGGAAGATTCGGTAGGACTGTAGCAAACTTCAGTGCTTTGGAAGTATTCCTTCCTTCCGAGACCAACTCTTCTTCCGAAGGCAATTTTCCACTTGCTTTCTTCTTAGATTTGGAGCTTCTGAAGGAAACAAATTTTCCTTCTGAAGCTTGAATCTTTTTAGAACTCTTGGAAGTCTTTGGTTTGGTCATATGAAGAGTACCCTTAGGATTGTATGGATAATCCTTAGCAAGATGAGCAGTACTTTCACACATAAGACACTTCATTTTCTTCTTCCCAAGAGCCTTCTACCGGGAACAAGAATAACTTTGGTCACATCCCTTCTCCACCCTCATCTTTGCGGATGCTAAGACAGTCTTTTTGGGCTGGGAACTGTTGTAGAGTTTGATGGACCAGGCTGTGTAGCAGTGGTACACCATAGATTAGTCTTCTTCTTTTTACTGAGATGATTTGAACATGAACCAAAACTCTTAGCAGAAGAGTTAAGGTTGATGTCTTCAGTCTTTACCATTTCAAACCCTGCAGAGATAAAAACTTGTTTTTGCTTGGAGTCAAAAGTAGCTTTGATCTTTTGAGCCTTCCTTGCTTTCCTTTTGCTATTTCTGAACAAGTTCTTCCTCATTGATTTGGTCATCATAGTCTTCTTCTCCTTAGATGGATAGTGGCCCTTCTTAGAATCATCCTCTTCAGTCTTCTCAGAGGAATTCTTCATTATCACTTCATCATCCTCTTCACTCAAAGGATCTATGAGAGGAAGCTCATCTTCATAATTTCCACACCTAGGTGATCTTATAGATAAGATTGTGCGTGGAGGAGCTATCTCATTTGATCCCAGTCCTTGCTTGTTTTAATAACACAATCTGTTGTGCAGGGATGAGGATATCATGTTCTTGAAGGTCGCTTCTTCAAGAACACACTTGTCTGCCCTGGCTTAGATGATCACAAGCTCAGCCTAGCACTCAGTCTGCTTAGTTATGAGATCCTTGATCTGAGTCCTAAAGTCTGTATGCTCATGTCTTAGAACTGAAATAGTTTTCTCTAAGTCCTCTATCTTTAGTTTATAATCATTTTCAGACTTTGTAGAATCATCTTTTAAAATGTTTAAGGACTCAAGATCAGATCTCATTTCTAAGTTATAGGACCTGTATCTATTGACTTTAGCAATGCATTCAGGGGTACAGAGATATTCCAATACCTTGGCTTCATCAAGATCTGTCATCAATGCTTGGTTTGGAGAAGCATCTTCCACCTGAAAGCTCTAGTAAAGCCTCCTTCTTCAACAGCAACAGCAACTTGCTGCTTTGGCTTCTCATTCTGGGGAGCTTTGTCAGTGTAGTTTGGTCTGGACTGTGTTTGGCCACCATTTATTCTAGGTGCTTTACATTCCCTGAAAAAGTGACGCATCAAGTTACAATGGTAACACTTGACCTTGCCTTTGTCTAGCCCAAACTTTCCACTCATTGCATGGCTTGGAAACTTCCTTCCAGTCTGCTTGTAGAACTTCTTGGCTCTATGAGTTAGAAGAGCCATGTGTTGGACTATCTCCATGTACTCCAGATCATCTGGATGGACAGAGTCCAGGTCTTCAAGGGTGTATAGAAAGCTGTCACAACTTTCATCAAAAGACACAAAGGCTTGGGAAGAACTTTTCTCTTGAAATAGGTTTCCTTGAGTGTATTTGTCAGGGTAGCATATGATATGATGTTGGGGTTCTATGCTATCCTTTTCAACCACATGAAGGGCTAAACCCATTTGATTGTTGGAGTTGAAAGATGAACCTTGCATGTTCATCTCCATCTAGTAGCTACTGAGAATACCATATAATTCAATCAGAGTGAGAGTTTTGAGGTTCTCAATCCTCTTGATCACCACACTGTAGTGTGTCCACTGCCTAGGAAGCGAGGACATGAATTTCCTTACAATGTCTCTGTTCTTAAGAGCAACTCCTCCATCCACAAGGGTATCCAATATCTCAACATAGTTTGTAGGTGAAGTATTGCTAAGTCATGGTTTCACCTACTTTGTAGGTCAAGTTTTCAACTGTTGCTTCGGCAGATCCTTATTGTTCTCCTTGGCTTTAGAAAAACCCTCATACATCAGTTTCAATGCATCCCAAAACTGCTTAACTATTTTGCATTTCTTGAAACCTCTGTATATAGAATTTGGAAGAGTAGTCTCAAGGGCTATCATGGCTCTTCTATCAATCTCTACTCTCTTCTTGTCTTCATTAGAGTAGTTTGCCACAGCCTTGGGGATCATACCACCACCGGTAGTAGAAAGGGTGCTTGGTATGTAAGGTTCATTCTCAACAGATTCCCACATTCTTGAGTCTAGAGACCTAATGAAACCTTCCATTCTATGCACAAGGTATCGAAGTCTTCAAGAGTGATTATTAGGGATTTATTCATGGTTCCAGTTTCCATATCAGTCTTGGAAGTGGCTGCCATATGAAAAGTGAGTATTTGTGTGTGTGAGGAATCTTCAAATGGTGAGATCTTATATCAAGAGCCTGGAAAGCTCCGATACCAAATCCAGGACCATTGAAGAGTGGTCAACTTACAACACAACAACACAAAGAGGAGAGTAACTCAACTTAATCAAACAATGAACTAGAATAACCACAAGTAAAGACACTAAGAACACAAGTAATTAAGAGACAGAACAAAGAGCAAGATACACAAGGATATGGTTTTCAAGGTTGCAGTATATTGCCTTCTCAATGTTTTATTATAAGTGTTACAAAGCATAATGGAAAGTTACAAATCAAGAGATACTTATACTACATCCTACAGCCAGCCATACTATGAAAGCCAATTGGATACAATTGGCTAGACACAACACAAAATCAATTGTAGAGTCAAAAATGCCGATTGCCTTTTTGACTTTGTGACTATGACATGCCATAGCTCATATCCTTATCTATTACAAAAAGGATAAAGTACATGAAGTACACAGTTATAGACTCAAGACCTGAATGTACAATTACCATAAGCATGGACTTTTTCACAAGCTCGTGTAAGTTGGTGACTTTACAGAGTTGCAGCGGAAAGGGGTCCAACTTTATGGAAAAGTACATGAGATAAAGCATGTAGTTAAAAGTCTTCGGAAGAAATCTGTCTTCAAGAGTTAAGCTTGGGAAGACTTTGTCCCTAAAGCTTCGGAAGACTTTATCTTGGCTTCGAAAGATATTAGTCTTGGCTTCGGTAGATTTCACACATATAATATTTTTGTTGCTTGTGTGAAACTTTCAAAGAATTCTTCTTCAGTACTTGTGCAACATGCATGCAGAAAGACTTTAAGTGTTTGGTTGCTTCAGCCTCTTCATATAATCTCTACAAAGGATCTAACACAAATGAGAAAAATGGATAGTTTGGGCTTGTATCATCCATATCATCAGAATCAAAATTTTCACTAAAGTTTCCAAGATCTCCTACTTGTTTCGTGTAGACACATGAAGATTCAAACAGATTATAATTATATGAGTTTGTTAATGAGTCTAAATCAAATAACCACTTTGGACCATTTGCAACCGATGGAAATGAGTTTTCAAGGAATTTATATTAAATGTTTTAATGTTAACGTTCATCTTAGAGTTTTAAACTCAATACGCTTTCGAAGCAGATGAATATCCAAGAAAGAAGACCATCATTAAACTTTGAATCAAAGTTACCTAGTTGGTCATTTGAATTTAAAATCAAAACATGACATCCAAAAGATTTAAGAAAATCAATGTTGGGTTTAACATTAACTCATAAGAAGTTTATGTTTATCTTTAACCAACAGAGTACGATTTTGAATGAAACAGGCAGTTGATATGGCTTCATCCCAAAAAGTGATAGGAATCATTGCATAAGCTAACATTGCACGAGCTACTTCAATCAATGTTTTGTTCTTCTTTTCTACAACTCAGTTTGTTGTGGAGTTCGAGGAGCACTGAACTAATGAGCTATTCCTTTTCTTCATAGAAACTGCCAATATTAGCATTTTTAAATACGGTTCCATTATCACTTCTTTTTATATTGACTTTTTGATCTAGTTGATTTTCTACTTTAGTGATAAGCTCTTTTAAAAATTCAGTTGTTTCAGATTTTGCATGTAAAAAGAAAACCCAAGAAAATCGTGTATAATCATCAATGATGACTAAACAATACGATTTCTTTCCGATGATCTGTATGTTTACAGGATCAAATAGATCAATGTGTAACATTTGTAAAGGCTTAGATTTTGAGTTTATTTGTTTGGTCTTATAAGACTCTCTATGTTGTTTTCCCTTTAAACATGCTTTGTAGAGGTCTGATGCTGTGAACTCCTTTGAAGGAATTCCAACAACATGATTTCCTGCTGCAAGCTTGATCATATTCTTGAAGTTTGAATGACCGAGACGTCTATGCGAAAGTTGGCTTTCAACATTTGATGCACGAGCAATGAGACAAGTGGTTTCTGTAAAAGGATGAACATGAGACATGTCTAGTTTGTAGACATTGTTGGGTTTGTTGAACCAAATTAAAGTAGTTTAACCTTTCAAACTATGAAAATGCAGCGGATTAATACCTTAATATTATCATTAGTAATGTGAGAAATTAAGGCTTATAATATATCATAAACAAACCCAAGAACATATGATCATTTATATGTGTTTGAACTAGCTACCAGCAACAAATAACAACCCAAAACAAGCCATACATACTACCTTTAGTAAAGCTACAGAAAAACAAATTTTGATGAAAAAGGTGAGGTTTTTGAATGACCAAAACACCAAGGAGAGGTGTCCTCAAGAATCCATACCCACAAGCATCATGCAAACACCTTGTTGCTAGGATTTGAGCACCAAAACCGACGAAGAAGAGGCTCCTGGAACACCTTCCGGCCGAGAAATTCTTCAAGAAAAGGAGGGAACCTCTTGTTCTTGTGGTCCTTGCATGTGAGAGAGAGAAAAGGATTAAGTGTGTGTGTTCTAGGAGTTTCGAGGTACCAAGACCTCAAAAGAAACCAAAAGGAGAGAACCCCATCTAAGGGGCGGCCAAACTCAAATCTCATTTGGGTTTTCCCCCAAAAACCTCCTTTTATTTTTGTTAAACTAGTTGTTTAAAAATAGGTATATAATTAACCTTTTAATTATATAATACATACACACTTTTATTATTTGATGTTATTAAACTAAATTAAACAACATTACAAATAATATCCATGAACAAAATATCCATATAAGTTGTTCAATCTCATATGCAACTTATTTTCTAAATTGGGGTATTTATTTAATTGCATGATCATATCATCAATTAAATAATAATTGGCATTTGCTAAGCTCTTTATTGGGTATGACCCGACTTGGATGATAACGTATTAACCACATCAATGTTCTATGCTTCTTGGGCATAAAGAATCCAACAATCTCCCACTTGCACAAGATTCATAGAAGATTGATGCAAGCAGTAAATACCGCCTAACAACGGTTTACTACCCTTAATATGCATGACTTAAAGCCATTCAATAACATCATCCCCTTCAAGAATCCAACTTGAAATGATTTAGGTGAATCAATCATTTATCCTTTGTTTAGATGTCATGTTAAATCCAAGGACATAGAATGATCATTCCTTGTTGATTTAACTTAATTAGGCCGTAGACATCTTGCTCTCAACGAATAAGAGGAACAAATTCCATCTTGACTACATACATTTTTCACAATCACCTCGTGTCACACCTGAACATAGCCTTATGTACTGCCCATTATTTCAGAGCAGTGAAGAACTAGCTAAAGGTATAACATTTGGTGAATATCAAAACACAATATGTATCTCAGGTCGGAGGATACCAAATGATATTCTCTTTTACTCAAATTACTTATGATCAATCCAGAAGATTCCATGTAGTAAAATTGAGATGCGGGTCAGTCCAATATTTGTATCCCCAAATATCTATGAACCTTGGCAGCAACCAATTGCTCTATATTCATTCCTTATGAATATCCACCAATCCATGTTCATAATAGTCTTACATTCGTATTTGTTCCCACAACATGACAGACTACGGACATCTAGAATAATAAACATATTCATGTATGTATACATGCTAAAATGAATATAACTCAAAATATCACAAGTATATAAAGAGTTAAATATTACATTGTTTCAAACTTTTAATACCAAACAGACCAATTCCAGTCACTAGAATATCGAAGTCCTAAGGCACAAGTATGACTTTCATGCTTTGCCCTCTTAAGGAGCTTCGTGAGTGGATCCGCAATGTTTTGACCGGTGTGAACTTTACAATACATATTTCTCCCTTTTCAACTTCATCCCTTATGTAGTTGAATTTGCTCAATGTGCCTAGCCTTTTGAAGTGCATAGGGTACTTTGATTTATGCAATCATACCCTCATTATCACAAAAGGATTTTTAGAGGTCTTGAATGGTAGAGACCACCCTAGGTAGGTGATAAATTTCTTTATCCATGCAGCTTCCTGAGCTGCTAATGATGCGGCTATTTATTCGGATTTTGTAGTGGACAATGCTACCCATTCATAATGAAGACATACCCCAATTGTGATCGAGAATCATCTCGAACGGTTTGGAAACTCGCATCCATGTAACCCTTTACAACGAGTTCCTCTTCATCAGATCCGTAGATTAGAAACATTTCCTTGGTCCTCCTAAGGTATTTCAATATACATTAACAGCTATCCAATGGCTATTACATGGATTCTACTCATATCTACTCGTCATGATTAACGCGCATGACACGTACGATCTAGTGCATATCATCTCACACATGATGGATCCTATAGCAGATGCATATGGGATGTTCTTCATTTGATCTTGCTCATCCTTTGAGCTTGGAATTGAGATGTACTCAATATTGTCTCTCTTTGAATAGGTACCATACCTTTCTCAAAGTTTTTCCATCTTGAACCTTTTCTAGACTTTATTAATATATGCACTTTGATTTAAACCTATCAACCACCTCGATCTATCCCTATAGATCTATATTCCCAAAATATGGACGGCTTCACCGAGATTTTATGGAAGAACAACTTCCAAGCCAGGTTTTGACACCTTCCATGATTGGAATATCATTTCCAAAAGGTAGTATGTCATCAAAATACAATACTAAGAATGTTATTATGCTCCCACTAGCCTTCGTATATACACAAGCCTCGTCAGCGTTCTTGATGAAACCAAATTTCATGATCTCTTCATCAAAACGTTGATTCCAACTTCTCGATGCTTGATTCAATCCATAGATTGACCTTTTTAACTTGCATACTTTTAGGAGGTTGTGGACCAACAAAACCATCAAGCTGAACCATATGGACAGTCTCTTCGAGATGTCCATTAAGAAAAGCGGTTTTGACATCCATTTGCCAAATCTTATAGCCATAATATGCAGCTACGGCAAATAATATCCTAATTGACTTTAGCATTGCCACAGGCGAGAAAATCTCATCATAATCAACCCCTTGATTTTGAGTGAAACCTTTTGCTACAAGTCTTGCTTTGTAAGTATCCAAGTTTCCATGTATATCCATTTTCTTCTAGAAACCCACTTGCATCCAACTCGTTTGGAGTTAAGTGGAGGGTCAACCAATTCCTAAACTTGATTGTAATACATGGATTGCATCTCAACATTCATGGCATCTAGCCATATGTCACAATCCGAATTGGACATTGCTTCATGGTATGTGGTTGGCTCATCAGAGTCAACCACATAGCATCCATTCATGAAAAATCCATATCTTTCAGGTGGAATGCTAACTTTACTAGATCTGCGAATGTTTTGTGTGTATTGATCAACCTCTTGATCATCATCAACAACCTCTTGTTGATTGCTAGTGTCAACCAAACATGTATCGGCTTGTGAATTTTGATCCTCATCAAATTCCACTATTCTATACGTTATTCCTTCCATAAGGAACTTAGTTTCCAAGAACTCAGCCTTTTGAGCAATAATTACTCTTGCTTTGTTGGATCAAAGAAGTAGTATCCTATACAGTCTTTGGGATATCCAACAAATATACACTTAGTGAATCGACTATCCTGGTCAGGGCCATATTCAAAATACGAGCCTCGGAGAGCATTGCGAAACCCCAAAATGAAAGAGGTAGTGAGCTTATAGCCATCATAGATTTGAACCATATCCAATAGGGTTCAATTTCTCCTTTCAGACACACCATTATGTTGTGGTGTTCCAGGTGGAGTAAGTTATGAGACGATCCCACAACTTCTTAGATGGTACTAAAAGCATCACTGAGGTATTCACCTCCTCTATCTGAACAAAGAACTTTGATAGTTTTATTGATTTGACTTTCTAATCATTCTTGAAGATTTTAAACATTTCAAAAGCTTCATGTTTGTGTTTCATCATGTACACATAACCATAGCGACTATAACCGTCGGTAAAGGTAATGAAGTATCTTTCACCATTTCTAGTCATTGTCTTAAAAGGGCCACATACATCCGAATGTATGATTCCCAATAAGTCTTTTTCCCTCTTGTTAGTGCCACCAAAGGGCGTCTTGGTCATCTTACCTTGTTAACAAGATTCACACTTGTCGAATGAAACATTTTAATTTGTTTTTCAAATGACCATTCTTTTGAGGTGTTTGAATCCGATTCTTGTTTATATGACGAAGACGACAATGCCAAAGATAAGAATCACTTAAACCCATTTTAAGTTTCTTGGTGCTTGTTTGGTTTAATGAGCTATTATAGGATGAATAATTATGAACCAATTCAGATTCCATTAAAAGGCATAGCCTTGAAATAAAATACATCATCCATACAAACATAAATACCATTGTTCACAAACTTTAATTCATAACCACATTGTTTTAAAAGGGAAATCAAAATTATGTTCCTAGTAAAACTAGGAGCATACAAAATGTTCTTAAGAACAACTTCCAAACCATTTGAAAGTTTCAAAATATTGTCTCTTTAGGCTTTGACATCAACTTTCGCTCCGTTGCCGATGTAGAGACTTGTGTCTTCCTTCTTGAAGTGCTTATTTCTTTTGAACCCCTACAACAAATCGCATATGTGAGTTCCACATCAGGTATCCAATACCCATGTGTTTGAAGAAATA
Organism: Flaveria trinervia; assembly: GCA_025506515.1. NCBI lineage: Eukaryota > Viridiplantae > Streptophyta > Magnoliopsida > Asterales > Asteraceae > Flaveria > Flaveria trinervia. Next base: position 77,480,731 of record CM046443.1, on the reverse strand, counting down.
ACATTTAAACCAATATGAATTATGAAAGGTGTACCTGAGGTTTGCCTAGCATCCCTCTTGTTTCTCAACTCTTTGAGATAGGTTGGACAATTCCTTTCCCAATGTCCTATCTCTCCACACTCAAAGCATGGATTGTTCTCCGTTACTTTAGGCTTCTTAAGCTTAGGCTTTGGAGGCTCCGCTTTAGCCTTTCCTTTCCCATTTCCTTTGATTTACCCCTTTCCTTTGACAACATTTGCCTTGGGATCGGGGAATGGCCTTTTCTTATTTCCTTCCTCATTGATCAAGAGAATAGGTAGAACCGTTCTACCCATTCCTGCCTCGGCTGTTTTGAGCATTGCGTGAAGCTCACCAATACTCTTGTCCCATCCGTTTATATTGTAATTCATTATGAACGTCTCAAACCTTTTAGTTAGGCCATTAAGGATCAAATCCATGGCTAGCTCTTTTGAGAAGGGACAATTAAGCCTCTCGAGGTGATCAACGTGGCTTTTCATCTTAAGTACATAAGATGATACCGATTAGGCTTCTTCCATGCGAGACGCGTGAAGCGCTCGAACCATTTCGAAGCGCTCTACCCTAGCTTGTTGAAGGAACATTTCCTTTAACTGGGTAATTATGTCATATGCCCCAGATGCTCCAAATCCTTTTGGATTTCGGAATCATAGTTCCCAACATGAGGCAGGAAACCTGCATGGAGTCCTTAGTGTATTGAAGCCAATCGTCATAGGCCTTAACATCCTCAGGGTCGGGTTGGTCAGGAATAGGATGGTCAAGGACATAAGCCCTTTTCTCTTGCTTGAGAACAATTCCCAAGTTTCGATACCAGTCCATAAAGTTATTATGGTTAAGACGATCCCTTTCTAAGATTGTTCTCAATGATAGGGTAGGGACGGTCGGGGTGGTAGCATTATTATTTGCGGCCATTTCTACAAAATTACAATCTTCCTTTTAGTATTTCTGAAAAATTGCATTTTAATTATTAATACCCTTTACACGTCTCATAGACAATTAATAATTAAAATCTAGAATCCAACGTTACATTTAAATGATGGTTAGGTGACCTTTATCCCATTATTATTTAAATTAACAAGGTAGTCAACATTTGACAATTGTAACCTATTGCAACTTCTAGCTTTATGGGATCGGTTAAACATCTTATGTTTAGTCGGCATGTAAAATCCTATCAACACCATTGTACGCCATGCTTCGGTGACCCTATGCACATGGTTTCCAATTCAAGTCGTCCTACTTACACACACATGTGAGTTTACCCATACAAGTGGTTAGGTGACCTTTATCCCACAAGTATGTTAAGCCCACCTCAAACACACAAGTTCCCTAAAAGTGGTTAGGTGTCCTTATTCCTACAAGTAGTTCTCAAGTGATTCGAGTGTCGTGTAAAAGGATGGTGTTTAACTTGTTTCCAAAAGGATTTAAGTTTCCATTAATTCTAGTTATGAAAACTCTATGTACCTTGTATTCACATGCTTTCAAATACACGGTACCCTACGGTTCCATTGTTAATAAAACCTCTATTATTTTGAAATCATTAACCCTTTAATAACCTTTTATTAGTCACTTAATGATTAGGAACCAAAAAAAATTCAGCTTGTTATGATAATTTATTTAGATTGTTAAGCATATCCATATATCAAACAATCAACATAAAATGAATAATCAAACAAGCATATATAAAACAACCACATGTGCATAACCATAGCCACTATGTTGACAACACTTGTTTGCCATCACAAGTGTTGTCATTTTGTCTTTCCTAAGGGTTGAACACAACACAAAAGATGAGATCTCCAAAGACTCCCACTTGAACTTGCATCCAAATGCTTCAAGTTCTTCTTTTGTGTCTTCCTTTTATGCTTCCATATTGTGCATCTTCTTTTACAAAATTTGTATCCTAATACAAATTTTCTAATAAAAGAAAGCACACTTAATCTATCTATTATATTTCCATTGAATGAATAAATAAATTACATCCAAATACAAAACACAAAAGAATAATGTTACAACCCATTATGAATGAAATCAACCAAAACAAACATCCATTCAAAACCAAATCAACACAAGGTCAAGGCTAGGTTATGCACGAATATGAATCATCATATACAACATTCAAGAACCAAATAAATCCCCATATGACCCTAAATTTTCAGCCAACATAAACCAAGAATTTAGGGTCTTTTGTCCAAACAAAAAACATAATCAACCACTTGAAATCTTTCTTGCAAGGTTTAATCACAAGCATGTTAGATATAACCATGAAAGGTTGGGGATTTATAACATCACCACAAAACAGCCCAAAAATATCCATTTGGGTTTTCCCCCCAAAAACCTCCTTTTATTTTTGTTAAACTAGTTGTTTAAAAATAGGTATATAATTAACCTTTAAATTATATAACACATACACACTTTTATTATTTTCTAAATTATATAACTAAATAAAACAACATTACAAATAATATCCATGAACAAAAAAACCATATAAGTTGTTCAATCACATATGCAACTTATTTTAGAAAATCCATTTTCTAAATTGGTGTATTTATTTAATTGCATGATCATATCATCAATTAAATAATAATTGGCATTTGCTAAGCTTGTTATTGGGTATGACCCGACTTGGATCATAACGTATTAACCATATCAATGTTCTATGTGTCTTGGGCATTAAGAATCCAACAGACATCTCTATCTCGAACAACTTTAGCAACAACCCACTCCTTGCTCATCTGAAATCCTGGCTTTAAAATATAATAAAAAGAGGCACTAAATAAAGTAGAATACGATTTATCGCGTATTTTTTAAACACTTAAAAGATTAAAGTTCAACTGTTCACAGAAGTTGACTTTATCAAAACGTATTATTCCATTAGATATCATTCCTTCACCGGTTATCTTTCCACCTGCATCTCCACCAAACGCTACATGAGTACCATGTTTTAGCTTAAAATCTTGAAGCACGGCTTAATTGCCTGTCATATGTTGGCTACACCCACTGTCAACATACCATGTATTTACTCGTCTTCGTGGTCGTACCTACATTCAAGACATTTAAGATGAGTTAGTAACCCAAGCCGAAATGGTCTTGGGCTTTCTAAATATATCTACAGTGGTAAATTGTTTGAAATGGAGTTTGTTTATGCCAGCTTTCCCTTGAAATATATGATTTTCAAATCCTCTTTGGAAAATAGTTTGATTGTCTTTTCTTTGGTTTGTTTTCAAAACATTAAATCTGTTTTCAAGATCATCCTCAAGAAATTTTGAACCATTTTTTGAAACATTAGAAACGTTTTTCTTATTATATGTTTCATTTTTCATTCTCACTAAGCATGGAACAAAATGTCCTTGATTACACTGTTGTGATATGACATTATTCTAATTATCATAGTCTTAATTGATTCTTCTGAATGATCTCAAACCTAGAGAAGGTGTTTTTAATAGATTTTGAAATCCATTATAATGATTTCTTTGGAACTTTGGATTAGCATATCCTTGATTATCAAAATCCTTTCTAGGTGAGTTCTTCCTGAAGAAACAATCATGTGTATTATGATTACGTTCATGACACATTGCACATCATTTGTTAAACTACCAATCAGTTATGTTGTGATTTGTCATATCACATATGTGATAGTATTTATTAAAATAACACTCAAATGTGTTATGATTGTACATATGACATATATTATAGTATTTTTGTGGTTTTTTAAACAACATTTGCTTAACCATAGATATAGAGGCCACATTAGATCCTTGTCTAGATTTAGAAGAAGGCAAGTTAAGCTTTTGTGTTTTGTTGTGTGAATTTGGTCTTGTGAATTATTTTAGGATTTTGCCTTTTAACACTCACAATTCTTTAACTCCTTAGATACAAATCTATTTTGAACAATGGAAGACTTTGGAGTTGAACCTATTTTAATATGAGAGTTAGATTTGACTTAGTTTTTAAAGTTTTTTAAGATATTATGTTCATGTTAAGGTTCTCGCTGACACAAACTTCACAGGTTTATTTTGACTTTATTTATTGATTGGTTCAGCCTGTTTAGTTTTAGAAAATGTTTTTCTTCTTCTTTGATTTCTTGATGACTTCTTAATGCTTTGAGTTTTAATGAATCTTGAGAAGATTCTTTTTCACAATCTTTGTTTTGAGTTATTTCATTTGAGCTTGAATTATCAGAACATGAAGTGTCTGATTTCTCTTCTTGACATTTTCCTTTCATTTTGATGTTGATCATTAGCTTTTTCAAGACACATTCACCTTTTGGATCGAATAGCTTTTTATTCTTTAGATGAGTTTCATAATATTTTACTTTAATTAGATGGCCATTCTTAACCTTTTCTGAATCTTTCTCCTCGAATATTTAATGTTTAGTTTTTCAATTTCACATTCAATAGTTTCTTGACCAATCTTTTTCTTCTCTTGAAATTCTTTTTGCTTAGCTTTATTTTCTGGAGAGTGGTGATGAGTATTGAAGTTTTCTAGTAAAGTATTATAGATAGATTTAGGCATATGTTCATGTGTAAAACCTAATCCTGTTATATCTTTATCCTTTCTTCCATTTACCTGCTGCTCAACTATAGTCTTTGAGCTTTTTACTTTAGCCAAATCATTTTAAGTTGCAGCATGTGCCAATTTTACTTGTTCAAGTGTGTTTGTCATTTCTTTAAGTTGTTTCTTAACAAATGGAAGTTCTATTAAAGTTTTGTTCCAACTTGCTTGAACTGACATGATTTTATCATGAGCAACTTTATGATCATCTTTTAGCTTTCTATGCATTGATTCTTCTTGCTTCAATTTATCACATATTTTGAACGAGAAAGTTTTATAATGTTCAACTTGTTCAAAAACTGCTGATACTTATATGTACCTAGATTTTGATCTCAATGTAATATGTCTTAAATATCTTGTACTTATGTAATATTGGGTACTTAATGGAATGAGAATATTTATTGTGATTTGTCTTGTTTAATATTTCATTATTGAGTTGTTTAATGCATGTTGACTTGATTATATAGGTTTGTGCTTGTTTGAATTGATATACATAATGTTATAATAATGAATACTTTCAAACTTGGTTAAGTGAAGTTCTCATGCGTCCGACTGGACCATACGCCCAACAGTGGTCATGCGTCCGAATGGCCATGCGACTGAGAGTCCATGTGCCTATATAGTCCACACTCTTGAACAACTTCATGCAACTGACTCAATCACACGACTGAACACTCAGTCATGCGAATGGATCACCGCATGGATCAATCGCACGAATGAACAATGCAAATGGTCCAGTCGCCCGACTGAGCAACCCTAACCTATAAATACCACCTAATTCGTGGAAAAACATAAGCATTCAATCCACTTTGACTCCAGACGTACCCTAACCGTCCAGAAGCCTCTAAGTTTGTACTCCAAGTTCATAGAACGCCGTAGATTGATTCCTAATCGATTCTTGACGTTAGATTCAATACATTATTGTGTCTACGTGCGTTCTCACTGATTGGATCACCAGTCAAATAGTATTCCGCACTATTTGGTTTGGTTTAACACGGTAATCAGTTGGTGTTTCGTTCAAATACCAGATCCTAACAAGTGGTATAAGAGCCTTGGATCTTGATTACGTGTTCATTCAATTGTTTTTTCCTCCAAATCGCAATCTTTTTGTGTCTTACGGAGTCTTAGATGTTTCCTGACCCAAAAGATTAGTTTTTCCGGCATACTGCGATTAGGGTTTGTTAAAATTCGAGTTTTTACGGCCAACACACGTTTAACTATAAATTATCAAATTTCTGCAAGTTCAGTCGCACGATTGGCTCAATCGCATGACTTAGTTCATTCGCACTCTTCAACTGCACGATTGGACTAATTCGTACCCTCATTCGTACGACCGAGAACCTCATTCGGACTATTCAACCGCATTAGTGCATTCGGACGACTGTCTCATTTGCATTTGTTCAGTCACACGATTGAACCATTCGCATCTATTGAATCGCCCGAATAAGCCAAATGGCATACCTTCATTCTCATACATCAGCAGTTTGTTAAGCAGTAAAGTTAAGTGAAATGGAGGATCAATTTTCAGCATACACAACAAGTACAGATACACGTATTCAAATCTACTGTTGTTGGAGAACGAAGTGGGAATTCACAATAAACCCCCAAAGCTTAAAACGTTAGACAACTACCCACAATGGAAGCAACTTTTTGAAATCTACTTAAATGGAGTAGATACAAATCTGTGGGAGGCATAGAGTCGGGGTACAGCATGCTTGTAGGAGCAGATGGAGTTAAACTTACTCTAAGTGGGATGTCGGATGCTTAGAAGGTAAAACACAACACTGAGAAGAAAGTATACGCTTTGCTCACTCAGTCTATTTCGAAGGATATCTTCCATCAGTATTCAGAGTATACTCAAGCAAAGAAACTATGGGATGCGTTGGAGAAGAGGTATGACGGAAATGCCTCACGTAAGGCCATTAAGGCCAAAGCCTTGAAGAAAGAGTTTGACGACTTTTCTTCAATAGAAAAGGAAGTCCTGGATCATGTGATCAATAGATTCTACCACTTGATGAGTAAAATGCACACTCATGGAGTAACTACGTTGATGGAGGATAAGGTATCCAACTTTGCTGATGGACTACCAGAGAAATGGGCTTCATTCGTTTCTAATCTCAGACAGAATGGGATGCTCTTGAAGTTAGACATAAATGACTTCATTCTAAAACTGAGGGAAGAGGAGCTTAGGATGAAGTACATAGCCCAAAAGGCCAACTATGATCAGAATCCTGCACTCCACAATGCAACTCCTCCGGCCAAGACATCTGGAGCACCACTGCAAACTGCCTTCGTCTCAAGCACAGCAATTCCAGCACAACCGTTAACTTCAGGGTCTGAAACGTTAGGGTCGTGTGGCACCCAGTATATGATACTTGAAACTAATGCATCAAACTAAAAAGCGATAACTTCGGTAATGTGACTGTTGAGGTGGCCAAAGAACACATGGACCTCTTAGCTGTTGTAGTCCACTCCTATGATGGACTAGTTGCTAGAAAGATAGGAAATTGTCACCTGGCAGATGAGGATTATGAATAGGTGGACGAAATGGAGTTGGAACGAATGGACATATTTTGAGCTTTGCAAGTGTTGTCCGATGAGCTAAAAAGTTTCTCAAAAAGACCGGACAGAACTTGGTTGCTGCCAAGGATACAACCTTTGGCTTCGAAAAATCAAAGGTAACTTGTTTCAACTGTGGTGAGAAGGGACACTTCAAGCGGGAGTGTGTGAAGCCAAAGAAGACTAGGAATGGCAATCCCTTCTCGTCCATTAATCGTCAGGACAAGGCCACATCTAGCAGTCCTACTTCATCAAGCAAGGACCCTAAAGGCCAGACTGCTAATGAGGATGAAGGACTGGACTGGAGCTTTCGGTTCGTCTCACTGGGAGAGTCCAACATAGCTAGTGTGTAGGACAGTCATGACGATTCTGCCATTGAGGGAGATATAGCAGTAAAGCTCGCGATGTCAAATTCTAAAGACACTGCAAATATGGTCAACCACCTGCCTGAAGAAGAAAAATGTGCATCAACTTCAGAATTACTAGAACTAGAAACAACAGATTCTGCACTCATCGCTGATTCCTCTTCAACATCTCAGGGTGTTCGCTATAGTGCTGAGACTAACACGTGGATTGTAGATAGTGGAGCATCCAGGCACATGGCAGGGAACAGAGCTCTCTTATCAAATGTCAGACAAATCAAAGGAGGGCATGTTTCATTTGCTGGAAACAAAGGCGGGTACATCACAGCCCAAGGGGAAGTGGTAAATAAGAAAGTTATATTTGATAAGGTAAACTACGTCCAACAACTACAAAATAGTTTTCTTTTAGTTTCTCAAATATGTGATAAAGGATTCAAATTAGTCTTTGACAATAAGAAGTGTTATGTTTTGAAGAAGGACTACGTGATCCAGGAGGACCAAATCCTAATGTCAGCTTCAAGATATAATGATCTTTATGTTTTGGATCTCTCAAAGGTCTCCACAACGGATCATGAAGTTCAGTACTTCTTGTCCAAAGCTACTGAGAAGGACTCCATCTCCTGGCATAGGAGAATAGGACTCATAGATCCGAGGAAGATGAATCACTTGGTCCAAAATGATCTAGTGAGGGGAGTAAATGTCAAAAACTTCCAACTCCCGGATTTTTGTGTTGGTTGCAAAAAGGGCAAAGAGACGAAGAAGTCTCATAAGGAAAAGAAAGTTCATTCTATAGAACTTCCTCTTGAGCTCCTTCACATGGATCTGTTTGGTCCAGTCAGTACAAGAAGCATCGCAGGTGACTTGTATTGCTATGTAGTTACTGATGACTACTCAAGATTCTCTTGGGTAATGTTTCTGAAATCTAAATTAGAAACATTTGAATCCATCAAGGAATTGGTAACTACACTGGAATCCCTATACAAGCTGAAGGTACGACAGGTGCGCTCAGACAACGGAACCGAGTTCAAGAATCAGTGGATAGAAGCCTATTTTGATGAAAAGGGTTATGCATCAATTTACCTCGGCCTACACCCCTCAGATGAGCGGAGTTGCTGAATGGAAGAACCGTAACTTGATAGAGACGGCACATACTATGCTGGCAAACTCGAAACTGCCTATTCAATTCTGGAATGAAGCAGTGGCAAATGTGTGTTACACGCTTAATCGAGTTCTGGCAGTGAAACGTGACTGGGGTTGAGTAAGAGTGATATACTTACTGTTAATCAAATATGATATTCAAGTCAATGATTGAGTGGCAGAAACAAATAATCAAAGAACATTCAAAGCAAGAAAGATACTCATAAATGCTGTTTGTATTGATATATGAAAGTTGATAAATTACAGAGAATGATTACGATAAAAAATCTCTCTCTATTAGCCGTCACCTCAGAACGAGGTCGAATATTCTATTTATAGGCAGACACGATGTTTTTACAAAATGACTATACTACCCCTAACCTATTACATCAGAAACTAGTGTAAGTCTTGATCCGCATCTCTGCTTGTTCATCTGCATTGACAAATGCAGATGAGATAATCTTGATCAACATCTCCACTTTATCATCCGCATTAGTAAGTTGGTCATCCGCATTGGTTAATGCGGCCGAACAAATACTTATGCGCATTTGGTTGGTCATCCGCATTTGTCAATGCGGATGAGCAAAGTCTTGTCCGCATCTTCTTTTGTTCTTCCGCATTAGTCAATGTAGAAGAGTAACTTGTTCTTCAGCATTAGTATTATGTCTTCCGCATTAGTCAATGCGAAAGAGTAAACACTTGTCCGCATCAGAGTTATGTCTTCCGCATTAACTAATGCGGAAGATAACACTTGTTATTTTCCTTGCATATTTCATCCGCATTTCCTCTTGGACTTGTGGGATTCCAGCTGAGCAATCATCAATTCACCATTGAGTTGGCATGTATGATCCTTTCAGGGTGTAACAATAATCCCCCTAAGGATTTACAACCTAGTTTCTCTCAATGTTTGGGAGGTGATTGATGTTGTGATGATTCAGCTGGGTCTTTTGATGGTACAAAAGGTGCAACTTGTCTTGGATCCATAATTGCTTTGATCATGTTGACAAAATCTTGAGCTTCTGACATTTTATCCTTGCTCAGTACATGAATCTTCATTCTGCTCATATTATGGATTGCTTCAAGTGGCAGCTTCTTCAAAGAAATAGGTTCCCTAAGAGAAACTGTTGAAAGTCCATCTCTGTGAATCAATAGGGAACCATCTACATCAACTTCAAGCTTGACAATGTTGCCCAATTGGAGAGGTGTCTTCTTCTTAATTCTTTTCTCTCTTTTTGCACTGATCTGATCATAGGCCATCTTTAGTAGTTTGATACATTTTACAATGAAATGTAGATCTTCTTCACCTAGTTTGTTTGATATCTCACTAAAGTGTCTTGTGTAGATGTATTGAATGTATGATTGATCAAGTAATCTCACTTCATAACCATAGAATAATCTAATCTCAGCACCCTATTTTCCTACCCACTTCCTCTCAATCACTAACTCATATGTCTTCTCATCATAAAACACATTTGAAATTGGAATTGAAGAATGTGTACCAGCTACCATTTTTCTTTCAAGGCTTTAATAGGTTTGACTTTAAGTTCAGGGAATACAACTTCTTCAGCTGGTTTTGTTCGTTTCTTTTCCAGTGGATTCTTGAATGTTTTGTCTTTCATCATGCATGTAGCTTTCAAAGTGTTAAAATTGTTTCTTCTTTTGAACATTTTAAGTATTCCTTCAAATTCATATCCTCTGTACATGGCATTGTGGTTCATCAGCTCTAGGTTGGCCTGTTCTTTCAAGTCATGAATCTCAAGTGCATTTAGCAAAGCAGAGTACTTAGTAAAGAATTGCACTAAGCCAGAGATCCTTTTGACCATAAACATGTTTCATGCACTATCATACTTCCAGGCAATAATTTTTTGATCTGTTTTGCCTTCTGGAGTAGATATTCCTCTGATCATCTCAGCAGTGGTCAACCCTTCTTGAAGCTTCAGTTGAGAGGGTTTAGCAAACCACTTTGGATATCTATGAATGATAGGTTCAAGATAATCTTGATCTTTATGAGTAAGACTCATGTCATGTGCAGACACTCTTGCTCGTGGTTTCTTGTTAAGAACCTCTTCTTCTAAGTGCTTTAATTTTTCTTTCTTCTCATTTATCATCTTGAGAGTAGCAGCTCTTAAAGAATTTGTCTTCATGTTAGCCAACTTTCTTTTGGTGAAGCCTTGTTTTGTGAGGTAATCCTTCATTTCCTTATCAGTCATACTGTAAGGATGAGGAATAGTGGCTCATGAATTGGAGATGATCTTTTTATTGATGATAGCTTGGATAGAGGAGGCTGTCTTGGCAATGGTCTATCATACCCAGATGTTTTCTTCACAGAAGAACCTTTATGCATAGTAGTATCTTTGAAGATTGGCTTTTCATACTCAGTTTCAATTGTTGGATCAAGCAACCTTTTTACTTTCTCTTCCTCATCCTTCATGCCTTCATTAGTCATTCCAAACACTTCATCAGGATCATAACCTTGATTGATCATAAACATGGCTTTAATCATCAGGTCATCAGTTTGTGCTTTGGATACCATGTCTTCCACTGCATGTTCTACTTTAATGGGACTGTCCATAAGAACATCCCTTTCAGTTCATATCCACCAGCAATCTCACCTTCTTCTAAATCAATTGAACGAGCCAATTTCTTCAATTAAGCATCTGCCTGGTCGTGTTCTTCCAAAAATTCAGCAATAGTTGCTAGACTTCTGGGGTCATCTTTTTGTTTCTTGACTGGTTCTTCTTCAACTATTGGTTTCTTACCCTTTACCCTTTTCAGCTAAGTATTTTCTTTTTCGTGAGTAAGTTTGAAGATGAGGGCTTGAAGCTTCACCCTTTTCTATTACTTCAGGCATTCTCTTGGGTGTTGTTTGTACTTGCTCATCCACATTCATTTCTTGCTTTTCCTTTTCTGATTCTTTTCTTTCTCTCTTTCTTGTTCACCATTTCTCTTATTCTTTCTTTTTGCTCTTCAGTATGAGACACTACAGGAACAATCGACATGTTCAGCTCTTTCCCCAAAGGTTCTGGAGGTTTTGGAATGAGCACAATTGGATCAGAATCAGCTTTTAGGTTGTTTACAAAGTCCCAGAAATCACTATCAACACTGAAATCTTCAAAAGCAAAGCTGTGTAGTGTGCTAAATAGTTTAAACTCAGCTTTTTCAGTGTGATCAGCAAAGGTTTCTCCTGAATAAATCACCATTTCTAAGCTGTGTTCCTCATGTTCTGTATGACTTGTATTACCCTCTTGTTCTTCATTTTCATCAACTGACTTGTTGTCATCAACATCAACCTTTTCTTGTTCTTCTTTCTTATCATCATCATCCACTTCATTTCTTTGGATCCTAGTCATCATTTCAAGCTCAGATATCCTTTTGTTCTTGCCATCAATTTCTTTTTCATGTTTGGAGATGATATTAGCTTGTTCTTCTGTGATATTTTCTTGTTCCTCCATTGCTATTGTTTGAATTTCAAGTGTGTTAATATGTCCACTAACTTCTTCTCTTGATTGCTTAAGGGCAGCCTTTACAACTTCAATTTCCTTATCTTTCTCTGTCAATTTAGCCGTATGTTTATCTTTAAGATCTTTTCAGCTCATGTTCCTTCTCATCTAGTTCCAGAATTCTATCATCTATGATTCTTGCCCTTGTGTTTAGAATTCTATCCATTCTTTCAATCTTTTGCATCAATTCAGTGATCAGTTCATCCTTCTCATCTAGTCTGTTAACATTTGAATTAGCAAAACTTTCTCAGGGAGCAGGCTCAGAAGTTACTGTTTTTGCAGGCATGTGAGTATGATGATCCTCCTCATCAGAAGATGATTTGGAAGCTTTAGAAGCACTGGTTGGTCCTCCTACATCATCAGGGTAATCTTGTGATAGCATAGGTTGAAAAGGGGATATAGGTGATTTGTTGTGGTGGTGATATTGGAGAGTGATGATGAAGTGATATAGGTGTAGGTTGAGTGGTTGTTTGTGGAGTTGGTTGTGGTAATGTTGTGGAGATGGTTGTGGTGAAGGTTGTGGAGTTGAAAGTGGTGGTGATTGTGGTGATGGTATTGGTGATGGTTGAGCTGCTGGTTGTGGTGATTGTATTGGTGATGGTATTGGTGATGGTTGAGCTGCAGGTTGTGGAGATGGTTGTGGAGATGGTTGTGCTTCTTTATTTATTTGTTGCAACATCCAAGGCAGAAGAGGAGTGTGAGCCCCACTATAAAAGTTTCTAGGGTCTCTCTTCTTATATACTTATATGATATTGCATCATAGTATGGAATGTCAAGCACTGGTCCTTTAGTTGCAACGTTAGAAAATGATTCATTGATTAGACAATGAATGAATCCGGATACATCGTAAACTTGTATCTTAGTCCTTCTCTAATGTTTGAAACCAGGCCATTGAAAACATATGTTGACATATTGAATGGCCTGTTAGGGCATAGAGCACAGATAGCTAATGATGTGAGGACTGGAATGTCATTCCATCCTGTCTTTCTCTTTGACAAGCAGTGCTGTAACATATGAATAATAAATCTCCATGGTAAATCAACCAATCCTTTAACAATATGCTTGGCTTCATAACCTCCTTCATAACCAATTTTAGCAAAAAAAGTGGTTATGTCTTCATCACTCAGTTCCAAAGGAGTATTTGCATCATCACCAAACCTTAGACATCTTCTAACTGACTCTTTAATGATGATCAATGTGTGTTCACTGTTATTCTCCGAGTAAGTGTTCTAATGCCATCAGCTTCAACAACCTTAGCTGTGTTCCAGAAAGACCTTATGAGATTCTCATAGATAGTTGGTCTGACTGTGATGGCATATGCTATTCTTGTGGTATTGATGAATCTTATGATGTCTCTAAGTCCATCTGCTTCTGGGACATTAGGGTTTAAATAATCGCTGATGTTATGGAGCTTACTCCATGTAAGATTTGCCATGTAATCTGCACAAGAGACATGTGTGTTAGTTATCAGTTTTGACTTTATATTATATATTAACAAGGAAGACTGCTTGTTATTTTATTGAATTGCTGTAATAGCAAATAGTGAATTTGTCAGTTAATAATCACAGTTTCAATGTTTGAACCATTCAATAGATGATGTGACTTTGATTTGTTACACATTTTTGTTTTTCATTTTGCTCTATTTTTTCGCTGTAAACATCATTATCAAGGTTTTCAATTTCATTTGAATTCCTATGAATTTGTTTGTTTATTGAAGTTGAAAATGTGTATTACATCACATTAATAAGTTTGATTTTGGTGTTCTTCATTATTATCTGGTTCATTGTTTGATTTAGGTTAACAGTCCGAACTCAAGTCTTGGTTTCAAAATTTTATTAAAATTATACCTTATCTTCGAAATAACTGTAGTTCTTAATGGATGACAAGAATGTTTTGAGAAGAATCACAACAAAATGTTTGAATGTTTATGATGATGATGATGATTGAAGATGGTGTACTGTATGTTTGCGCTCGTCTCATTATAGTCTCTCAAATTTGAAAAGTATTAAATGACCCGTTTGAATCCTTTAAATAGTCAAATAATACAATTTGAAAAATTTTACAAGTTTAAAAGCAGATACAATCACCACTGTAGCAAATGATGAAGGTTAATTTGTTTGACTTTCAGTCATCCGCATTTGTTGACTGTAGCAAATGCGGAAGGTTACTCATTTTGACTTTTGGTCATCCACATTTGTTAACTGTAGCAAATGCGGAAGACAATCTTTTGGCTGACAGTTCGCATTTGGCTACTTTTGGTCATCCGCATTTCTTGAATATAGCAAATGCATTTGTTTACTGTAGCAATGCGGAAGGTTAACTTTTGACTGACTGTCTGCATTCCACTACTGTTGCAAATGCGGAAGTTTTGTTTCTATTTTTTATTCTATCCGCATTTGTGTACTATTGCAAATGCGGAAGTTAAACTTGAAATCCTTGGACATCCGCATTTGTGTTGTAGTAAATGCAGAGAATAACATTGCACTTCAGCACTGTAACAAATGCGGTAGAGTTGCTTGTTTTATCTTATCCGTATTTGTACAAGTAGCAATGCGATAGAACAAAGTCAATGAGCATTTGTGCAACTATATCAAATGCAGTTGACAAGTCAACACAACACTGTAGCAAATGCGATAGAGACCTGTTCATATGCATTTGTTAACTGTATCAAATACGGTAGAGTAAATTCCACATTTACTTCACACACTAATGCGGTAGAGTAAAATCATTGTCCGCATTAGTTTCACTTGAAAATAAACATTGTTACCCGCATTAGTTACATGCATGGGTTACCTTCACCATCATTAACTAATGCACTTACCTGTATTAAGTTTTGAACTTAATCAAAAATTAATGTGATTGAATTGATTATTCATCTTATGAAGAGGTGTCCTTGATTGGTTTTTCTTATGAAGTTGGCTATTGAAGTTGTCAATTCTTGCTTGGATTGACTTGTATGTCACAATTAATACAAGTTTCCTAATTTTGACAGATCTTGGATTTATCATGCTTCTAAGAATCTGCATAAGCCGAGATATAATGGTATGACTTTTTGCAACAACACCAACCAAAATTCTTTTTGTTGTTTTTCAAAATTTAGTTAATAAACAAAAATTTAGACTTACTCAAAAATTTTAAATTACTCCCCCTAAAGTTTATGTCCACATTTGAAGAGAAACTTTAAAGATTTAAAACTTTTTGAATATTATTTTGATTAATATTAATAATGAAGAGAAAGATCTCATTGTTGGGATCATATCAGACTTACATTACACTTGTGCATCCTTTATGATTAAATGGACATGATTATGAACTTGAAGA
Organism: Flaveria trinervia; assembly: GCA_025506515.1. Classification (NCBI taxonomy): domain Eukaryota; kingdom Viridiplantae; phylum Streptophyta; class Magnoliopsida; order Asterales; family Asteraceae; genus Flaveria; species Flaveria trinervia. The sequence goes on along the minus strand of CM046443.1, from coordinate 77,465,286 downwards.
TTGAATGTATGTTTGTCCTCTTAAACCCATACCTGGTTGATATTTTGATGCAAATGACTTTTATCATGTTTTGCTTGATTTACTATTCAATGTGTACCTCACACACATAAGCCTGAAATGATCAACCCTCCTTATACAATGCATGGTAGAACTTTGTCACAACTTTGCTTACCAGGTTACTTAAGTCATGAAATCTCATTTTCAGTAATCCTTATTGGGATTCTTTTAATTTGATCCTTTTTCATATTGATCCACATTGGGATTCTTTTCACTTCACTTTGGAAGGTGATCCATGATAGGATTCTTTTGTTCATTCACTTGGAATGTATTACTTTGTTGATTCATCCAATTTTTGGATGTGTTCCACATTGGGAATCTTTCGGATCATGACATATGCACTATGTGCAACTTTCATCAGGTCTTTGCTCAACAAAACACAGATGAAACATGATGTGGTGAAAGAGATTCATAAAGTATCATTACCTGGTGCGCTTAGGCTACTACACACACATGCATTCACATAAGCCAATACATACCTGTACTTTGTGATGAGTGTTTCACAATTGAATATGTCTTTAATTCATCACTGTATGTATATTTTTTTCCAAGTTAAGCCTACCAACATATCTGGTAAGTCATTTCAGTCTTTTACATTTTGAAATTAAGCACAATGAATGATATAACGACTGTAATTATATCATTCCCCAAAGAATTCTTGTCTTCATTAAACTTGATTTTTGTGGTTTTTCTAATGTTTTAAATTGTTTTTGATGTTTTCCATAGTTTTTCCTCAAGGTTAATCATGCCAATTGACTGAACCAGAAATTCAAACCTACTAGGTTCAAATACCTTGGTAAACAAATCAGCTAATTGATTTTTAGTTGGTACTTGAATCAATTTGATTATATCCTTTTCAGCACAGTCTCTCAAAAATTGATATCTAATCTCACTACGTTTTATTTTTGAGTGTTGAACTAGATTATTGGTTATAAAGACAGCAGCTGTGTTGTCAATTGAAATTGGTGTGTGCAAGAAGTTAAAACCATAATCAAGCATCTGGTTTTGAATCCAGAGAACATGAGAGCAACTTGCTGATGCAGCAATATACACAGCTTATGATGTGGATACATACACATTTATATGCTTCTTGCATTGCCAGGATACTAATCTGGGACCAAGAAATTGACAACCGCTAGAAGTGGATTTTTTGTTGAAGTTGCATCCTCTATAATCACTGTCTGTGTAGGCATAGAGATTAAATTCTCATTCCTTTGGATACCATAACCCAAGAGCTGGCTTGCCCTTAGATATCTGAATATCCTCTTGACTGCGTTCACATGTGATTCTTTTGGATCAGCTTGATATCTGGCACACACACTAACACCAAACATAATGTCAGGCCTATTGGTTGTTAGATACATAAGTGAACTTATCATTGATCGATAGTTAGTCTGATCCACTGATTTGCCTTCTGGGTCAGGCCCAATCTTCACTTTAGTATCCATAGGAGTTCTGATAGACTAACAGTCAGCAAAGTGAAATTTATTCAACATGGTTTCTACATATTTTGATTGGTTGATAAAGATTCCATTTGCTGTTTGTTGGACTTGCACCCCTAGAAAGAAGGTGAGTTCCCCCATAGCACTCATTTAGAACTTTGAATGCATAAGGTCTTCAAATTCTTTGCAGAGTTGCTTGTTTGTCAAGCAAAATATAATGTTGTCCACGTAGATCTAGACTAACAACATGTCTTTTCCTCTTATTCTTCTGAAGAGAGTCTGATCAATCTTTCCTCTTTTACACCCATGTTCAAGAAGAAAGGATTATAGACTCTCATACCACTTTCTTGGTGCTTAATGAAGACCATACAGAGCTTTGTCAAGGTTGTAAACTCTGTGAGGGAAATCTGAATCTTCAAAGCTAGGTGGTTGACTCACATAGACTTCTTCAGCAATCTTTCCATACAGGAAGACACATTTTACATCCATTTGATAAACAGTATATTTCATGGATGTAGAATATGCAAGAAAGACTTTGATTGCTTCTAATCTGGCAACAGGAGCAAACACTTCATCGTAGTCGATTCCTTCTTCCTAAGTGTATCCCTATGCTACTAATCTTGCTTTATTTCTAATGACTATCCCTCTATCATCAGTCTTGTTTCTGTACAGCCATCTGGTACCGATAGGGTATTGTCCTTCGACAAGATCTACCAGCTGCCATACTTCTTGCTTCTTGAATTGGAGCAATTCTTTGTGCATTGCTTCAATCCAACTATTGTCTTGAAGTGCCTCTTGGATGTTTTTGGGTACTATTTGACATAGAACGCATGAGAACAAATAGATGTTTGCAATACTACACTTGCTTCTTGTCACCCTCTTATTAAGATCACCAATAATGGTTTCAACTGGATGATTCTTGTGTATTCTTGTGGTTGGAATGGTATCACCAGCCATAGTTACATCAAGATTGGAGACATTCAGTTCATTATGGTCAGAGGCACATTCATCTTGTATTGTTGTTGAATTATGAAGATTGTCAACTTCTGTTTTAGTAACTGCTACATCTTCAGTAGCACTGAGATTGCTTGCATCATTTGATGTACCTTGTGTTTCTACTGGATGAGAAGCCTGTTTTTGATTTCTGATCTCATTTGACAAGTCATCTAAGTGAGATGGTACCACGCTGGGACCTTCTTCAGAAGAAAACTAAGGTTTTGTAACAGTTGTCTGATGGGATCAGCTTGAAGAGAAACATCTTCATTCATATGTTCATCAGATGTAGGTGGAATCAATGGATAATTATCTCTTCTTTCTACAGTTGTTGAAGTATCACCTGAATGTATATTTCCTGCATCACTAAACAATACTGTTTCTTTCGCATACTCATTACATGATTTGGTCCAAAAAGATACATGTGAAGTAACTTCAATGGAGTATTGTTAGTGTTCACCAGCTTGGTTTTGTGAGACGATTTGTGTTGTTTTCCTTTGAGGCATGCTGAACATTGATCAATAAACTTGAATTCTTTTTGAGGAAGACCAATGACATGGTTTCCTTTGACTTACTTGTTCATATTTTTAAAGTTAGTGTGCCCCAAACGTCTATGCCAAAGTTGTGACTCATCAAATGATGCTTTAGACAAAAGACATGTTTCTTCCTTAGGTGATGCAGAACACAGGTTTAAGACATATGTATTATGCTTCCTCGAAGTCTTTAAGACAACCCATTCTTCAGGGATCTAAAATCTAGGTTTCAAAATATAGCAGTGAGTGTCTATAAAGTGAGTGGAATATTTTTTGTCGCACATCAGAGACACGCTTAGCAGATTGAAATTCAGTTGTTCATAGTAATTCACTCTGTCAAAGCTCCGTATCCCGTTTGTCATAGATCCTTCTCCTATAATTCCTCCACCTTCTGTATCTCCACCGAATGCCACAGTAGTTCCTTGTATGTACTTGAAGTCATGAAGGAGGGAACGATCTCCAGTCATGTGTCGGGAGCATCCACTTTCTACATACCATAGGCTATTAGACCTGTTTGGATGAACCTACAAGCAAAAGAACTAATTAGAATAAGGAACCCAAGCCATGATGGTCTTGGGTTTCCCATTCCTATTCATGATAGTCACCTCCTGGTATTTTCCTCTGAATTGTGATTTGGATGGAGGTGTTCTGGCAGACTTTTGATGAGGAATTGGTTGACTCATCTCATCAACATCTACTAAGGATTCAGATAAATAATGAAATCATTGGTCTTTATTTCTTTGTTAAAATTTAGCCTGAATTTCATTATCAAAAGTTGGTTTTTGCTTAGGTAGGTCAAGTTTGTGTTTCATTGTGAGATTATGTCTTTGACCCTTCCTTAAAACCTTCAAGTTATTTCTGTCATTTGTTGATCTAGGTGTCCTAGATTGAGTATTATGAAGATGTGGTCTGACAGAGTGCATCACAGTAGATGTTTTTGAGATGGGCTTGTGTTGTGGAATTCTCAACCCCTTTTGATTAAAGTAACAATCAGATGTATCGTGATTGTTTATGTCACAGATTGAACAATACTTGTTGAAATAGCAATTTTTAGTGGAGTGATTATTCATATCACGGATAGAACAATATTGATTAAAGAAGCATTTATCTGTCTTGTGATTGAACATGTCATAAATATCACAATACATTCGCTTGTTTCTTGAATCAGATTTTTCCTTGTGTGACTCCACTGATACTTTCTTTTGATAAGTCATTTTCTTTTCTTTAGGTGATGAATCAGAATTAGCCCTTTTAGTAGTTTGCTTCACAACACCACTTTTGTTCAGTTGTCTGGGCTGTTTTGGTTTCTTCAACCTATTTCTCACTTCTTTCTCAAACTGGTCAACATGTTCCTTGTTATAGATATCAAACCCAACTCCATGCCTTAATCTTGATGACTGAGGGTCATATGAAGTTTTATGTGTTGAACTCAGTTTTACAGTTTGTTTCTTTTTCAGTGAAACCTTTTCTGATTTGCTTGAATTTTATGGAGATATAACCTCATTATCAGAACTACTCTCAGTAGTGGGTTTCACTGTCTTGACATATTTCTTTTGGCCTTGTAAAACAGATGTTATGAATTTTATGAAAGGTACAATTACTTTTATAGGGCTTGATGGTTTCATGACACTCACTGTCTTGTCTGAACACTCTTTGATTTTGATTGGGTGACCTAACTTGATTTTATCCTTATTGGTTTCAAAATAAACATCAGGTTTGTTTTGAGGATTTGTCACTTGTTTCACTGCTGATTTTGGTTCCATAGTTTTAGGTTCAATTGATTCAGAGAGTGAGACAGAGTGAGGCATGATAGTGTAAATATCATTGTATGATGGAGGACATGAATTATACCCAATCCCTGACATGTCCTTTGGATCCTTTTGTGAATCCAGCATCTCTTGCAGTTTGACTGAAGACATTTGAAACTTTTCAAGTTTCACTTCAGTCATAGATTGTTGAGCTTTAGCTTGAGCTAACTTTTCCATAAGTAGCTCATTTTCAACTGCAAGAGTGTATTTCTCACCATGGAATTTTTCTATGTCAGAAATGAGAGATTTGATTTTGATTTCAAAACTTTTTAGTTCTCTCTTCATCATTTATGACTTCACTTTTTCTTCTTTAATTTTATTTGTTAGTTTATGGTTGTGTTCTCTATATGCAGGACCGTTTAAGGGCTTTAACACAATACAATACAACGACACAAAAAGAGGAGATTAACTAAACTTTAATCAAACAGTGAACTGGGTTAACCAAAGTGATACAAAGAGCACAAGTAAAGTAAGAGACAGAACAAGAGAGTATGGTTATCAAGAATGCAGTATATTGCTTTCTCTATGTTCTATTACAAGTGTTTCAAGCATGAGATAAAAGATACAAGAACATGAGATGCTTATACTACATCCTACAGCTGGCTATACTTTGAAAGCCAGCTGGATACAATTGACTAAACACACAAACAAAATCAATTGAAGAGTCAAAAGGCAGATTGCCTTTTGACTTGTGACTATGACATGCCATAGCTCACATCCTTATCCATTACAAAAAGGATAAAGTACATAAAGTAGAAAGTATACACACTCAAGACCTCAATGTACAGTTACCAAAAGCATGGACTTTTTCACCAAACCATGTTAGTTGGTGAGTTGCAGAGTTGCAGTGGAAAAGGTGCTTTATGGAATAGTACATCAGATAAAGCATGTGTACTAAAAGTCTTCGGAAGAAATCTGTCTTCAAAGGATGAAGCTTTGGAAGACTTTGTCTCTGAAGCTTCGGAAGACTTCATGTTTTGCTTCAGAAGATATTGGTCTTGGCTTCAGAAGATTTTACACTTAGAGTATTTTCTAATGCATTGTGTAAAACTTCCGAAGTATTCTTCACTTCAGTACTTAGTGCATGTTGCTGAGACTTTTTGGATGTTTTGGGTTGCATCAGACTTAAGGAATCCTTACAAACTCCCCCCAGGCTGATGCTACCAAAACACTTAGAAGATCTTCAGATGTTGGTAGTCTTCAGTACAATCAAGACCATTCCTTTCTTCATTAGATGGTCAGGATCATCAAGATTCTCATAGTATCTTCTCATCTCAAAGAGATCATGCAGAGGTAAGTTGATTATGTCTTGCCAAGAGTAGACATTCTCAACACCTTGATCTCTGATAACATGCCATCTTTCTGGATTGGTAGAATAAGTCCAGGACAAGATGGGTGTCTCAGTTGTTAGAGGAGCCACTTGCATAGGAGTTGATTGGGCTAGCTCATCATGCACTTCCTCAGGTTGATCTGATTCATCCTGAGGTGTAGAGGTAGATGACTTTGGCTTCTTCTTCTTAGTCTTTGGTTTAGAAGCCATTTTCTTCTTCCTCTTAGATGTCTTTAACTGAGAAGACTGGTCTGCAGCACCATGTTGATCATCAGTGTCTTTCTCAGTTGGGTGTTCCTCCCTCACAGGTTCAGAAGGAGAGGGAGTTTGACCCTGTCTTGGATCAGAAGATGAAGTTTGCTGAGGCTTAGCTGGAAGTTCTGGTTGAGGTGTCTCAGGTTGTTCAAACTTAACCTCCACTTCAGGTGGGACTTGACTTGGAAGAGAGTGCAAGTCAATCAGTTCTCCACTTTTAATCTTCTGCTTGATCACCTTATATGCTCATCCATTGTAGATAGAGACATGGGGCCAAGTCTCTTTCCGGAGAATCCATATAGCTTCAAGAAGCTCATCATTCTTTGTCTGTCAGCAGACTTCTTTGCATTCTTTTGAATGATGGCTCTTGACTTTGCAGCTTCTTCCCTTAGCTTCCTTTTGGTTGTTTTTCTTTCTTTGACTAGCTCAAGCTCAAGTTGCTTTAGGTACTCGAACTCAATGAAGTCATAGGACAGGGGAAGAAGTGCATTTGCCTGATAGAAGCATGTGGCACTCAGGTAGTTGATCATCTTGATCCTATCTTCTTCTTTATCTACCTGAGGTTCTTGTGGAGCCACATCTTCCTGTGCAGAACTTTCTTGAACTGGAGAGAGAGTGGGAGCATGCTTGTAAAGTCTTTTCTGTCTCTTCTCCTCTTTGAATTGGAGAAGTAACCTTGCATCCTCTTTCTCCTTCATCTCTCTTGACAGTTCCATGTCAGCCAGTTCATTTAACTCTTCTAAGGGGAGGGAGATGATTTCATCAATATCATAGTTCCTGGTTTGTAAATAGGTAATCCTGACTGCCCTTAACTCATCATCTTGAGTATTTGGTCTGGGGGCAGCCCTGATTGCAGCTTGCATGAAGGTAGATGACCCAGAAGAACTTTCTCCCCTTAGCCTCCTTTTCCTCTCTCTCTCTTCCTCCTCAATTTCCTCAGGAGTCATTTCGTTTTCCCTTTGTCACCAACAGACCTTTATGACTCAGGGTGGATTGAGGCTTGGCCTTCATTGCTTGGTGTAGCTTCCATGCTCTGGCTAGAGAGAGGCTGAGAAACACCTTCACCAGCAGGTGTTTCAAATGGAGTTTGGACCTCTACAGCAGTTGTTGATGATGAGACAGGGGTCTTAGGTTCTGCCACTAGGCCTTCAGTCAAGGTTTCCCCTATGAAACTAATCTTAGGGTCCACCTCAACATCCAGTTGACTGATGACATTGCCTGATTGCCTATGTCTCCTTCTTAGAGAGAACTCTGCAAGGATCCTTTCTTGGATTCTTTCAGCCAGCCTGTCAGCTTGTCTTGAATTGCTTGGATTGACAAGTGGCATGTTGACTAAATCCAGTCTTTCATAGAAGCTCAGGCTTTGGAACTGAAAAACTTCTTGTTGGCCTTGAACTCTATGAAGTATAAGGGCTCTTCTATCCTCATCATACCTCCACCTTATGATGTAGTTTCCAGTTCCTTGTGGTGGAGATGAGACAACCCTTGGTATACCTTCCTCAAAGAGACTCCTGATGATTGAGTCTATAGAGTCCACATTAATGTGAACTTGAGGAAGTTGCTGAGAATGCACAACAGCAAGTGAGGATGGTGAGTCCTCAATGTCCATTCTCTTTGAAGAACTCCCAGGTTCTGTGGTTGTAACAACTTTCTCCCCCTTTTTGGTAGCAGCACCCACTTGCATAGGTGAGCTGGAGGATAAGTCAATTACTTCCACAGGTTCTTGTGTTCCTGGTTGAGTTGTCCTTAAAGATCTCTCAGCTAGTTTTTCCTACAGATATGAGATCTGAAGTTGCTGATCATTGACCTGGTTTTGTAAGGTTGTCACCTGAGATTCCAAGTGACTAACCTTAGAGACTAAATAGGTGCATGTTTTTGACAATTTCTGCACCTTTAGTTTCAAATTCCCCTCATCTTCATCAGGAGAATTAGTGGGGGATGAGATGATTGGACCAAAGTCCTCTCGCTCACCACCAGCTTGAGTTTCTTGGCTGCTGGTTTTCCTCTGCTCACTGGCAGCCTCAGTTGAGATGCTAGGGAGCTGAGTTGCCATGGTGGAGGTCTTAATGATGTAATCACTTTCAAAAGTGAGAGCCTCTTCCATATGGACATCCTGAACAAGTTCAGAAGTGTCCACCTCAGTAATAGGTGACTGATATGGGATAGACTGAGGAGAGTCAGAGGTACTCATCTCTCTTTGAGTAGGGGATGGGAAGAGAGACTCATGGTACTCACTGAATCCTAAGTCTTCATCAGTATAGAAGGATAGGTTGGGAATTGGTTAGTTGAGATCCAAAGGCTGGGGATGGTAGCTGTCCCCTGAAGGTTGTTCACTTGAGTGTTGAGACTCAGAGTGAAGGCTTAAGGCTGTTGGGCTAGTGAGCTCATCAGGCTGAGCATGAGGAACCTCAGCACTGATTCTTGGAAAAATGGGAGTGGTCTGCTCCTCAGGAGAAGTGGGAGCTCCAGGATCCACTTCTTCCTGTATGAGTGAGTATATGGCTGCCTCCTCAGACTGAATAGTCTGAGCAGGGGTTCGTTTGTATTTTCTTTGGTAGGTGATGGATATTTGAGGCTGTGTAGGTGGTTGGAAAGCAGCAGGTGTGGGTTCAACACTAGCTTGTGCTGCTAGGTTGTCACCTTGAGCAATGAGCTCTAACATTTTTGGGACTAGGGCTGTTTCTACCCCTGAGAAGCCTATAGTGGGCTTCTTCATTATTTTAAAGATGTCGGGCTTCATCTGTCCCAATTTAAGAATATTACTTGGTTCCCTCGACTGGTGGTTCAGGGATTTCGCCAAGTTGAGGGAATTGATTACAATGAGGTATTTGCACCCGTGGAAAGGATGGAAGCCATTCGTATCTTCCTTGCCTATGCATCGTACATGAAGATTAAAGTCTATCAATTAGTTATGAAGAGTGCATTTCTTCATGGGGAAATTAGAGAAACAGTTTATGTCAGTCAACCCGAGGGATTTGAAGATCCTTATCATCGGGATAGAGTCTACAAGCTCAACAAGGCTTTATACGGGCTTCATCAAGCTCCAAGAGCTTGGTATGAGAAGCTCTCGACTCATCTTGTGAAACACGGCTTTCACAGGGGAGTCATTGACTGCACGCTGTTCATTAAAGAAAAAGATGGCGACCTACTGCTCGTACAAATCTATATTGATGACATAATTTTTGGTTCAAAGAACGAAGAGTTATGCAAAGAATTTGAAGCAGTTATGCAGAAAGAGTTTGAGATGAGTGCTATGGGGGAGATGAAGTTCTTTCTCGGGCTACAGGTGGATCAAACACCAAATGGGATCTTTCTACATCAGACCAAGTACGTAAGCGACATTCTCAATCGCTTTGACATGGAGAATGCATCTGCTGCAGGTACTCCATTGACTACGAATCACGACATAGCCCCTGATGAAAATGGAGATCTGCTGGATGCCACGATGTACCAAGGAATGATTGGATCCCTCATGTATCTCACTGCCTCTAGACCTGATATCATGTATGCGACATGTTTATGTTCTAGATATCAGGCTAAACCTAAGGTCAATCATCTGATCGGGGTCAAAAGGATTTTTCGCTATCTAAAGGGTACACCCACACTGGGGTTGTGGTATCCTCATGATGATGATTTTGAGCTCACGGCGTATAGTGACTCGGACTAAGGAGGCTGCAAGATGAACTACAAGTCTACATCAGCAGGGTGTCAATTCTTTGGGAGAAGATTAATTACCTAGCAGTGTAAGAAGCAGACATCGGTTGCATTGTCAACCTGTGAAGCCGAATATGTTGCTGCTCCAAGTTGCTGTTCACAAATCATCTGGATTCAACAGCAAATGCGGGATTACGGTTTAACGTTCCATTCTACTCCTATTTTTGTAGATAACTCTGCTGCAATTGCAGTAACTAAAAATCCGGTCCAACATCCTAAGACCAAACATATCGGTATTAAATATCACTTCATACGAGATTGTTTCGAAAAGAACTTAATTGATGTGGTAAAAATTAATACTGATTTTCAACGCGCTGACCTCTATACTAAAGCCTTTGATAAACCACGTTTTCAATATCTGCTAGAGGTCAACAACGTAAAAAGAGAAGTGATGTTATTCCTGATGATGATCATGTGTAGTCCGATGTAGTTTAGTTAATTTTTCTTTTTTATTTTATTTTATTTGTTTATTTTAGTTTGTTTAAATTAAACTCATGTTATTCTGCTGTTTTATTAAAATCCTAAAAAATTAAACCAGGTTTGATTTTAGTATTTTAGGGGAGAATAAGTCAGCAAGCAACATTAAAAAAAGAAAAAAGAAAAGGAAACCGAGGGAGAAGGAGTGGAAAGCTGATACAAGGTAGATCGTATCTGTGATACCGATTCAAACCCTTTGGAATATGATAGTACAAAGGAACAAGTCAAGAGGGACTTTAAAATCCTAATTTAGAAAAGATGAAAAAAATTTCAAAGTATAAGTTTGTGTAGTCTAAGCAATATAAAAGGGAAGATGATAGAAAAACTGGTAACTCCTAAGATAACACAATGAGAGTAGACCTAGAGGTTGCTAGACCACAATTGATATGTCGGTAGATTCAACACAATAGATGATTAGACCAGACTGGTGATCTCAAGATCAAAGTAAACTGTTCAACTGACTGTGGGCTTCCATCTTATCTCTGGTTAACACAATCAATAATATTCCAATAAGGGGTAATGAGCATGTAAACGCCACAAATGTGTGCGGTTGACCATAAATAGAGCAAAGCAGGAAAAAAAATGAAAGAAAAATGCTATCAAGCTAATGACCTATGTTGTTGGTGCATTTGGTGCAAAATAAAAGCTGCTCTAACAAGGAGATAGGTTGTGTGCCTCTCTGCTGTGCGATGGCACTGACCTGAGGATAAGCATAACATAGATATTCTAGAATTCATTGTTGTTTGCCGCCTCTTTGATGTGCTATGGCACTGACCTGAGGACTGGTTTCTCTATGAAAGATCTAAGAATAGTCTCTTCTTGTAACAATACCCGTAGACCGCTCAAAAGCTCCTGAGGGATGTTGATTACCATATAAGTGTGGGATCCACAAATGTTCGTTGAATTAAATAAACCAAAAACAATCACCGGTTTGAGTCAAGAGTCTGTGTATGGATTTAAGTGGACAAACATATTGACAATCATTGTGGCTGCAATTCTTGAAAGTTCAAAACAATGTAGTAATCTAAGAGTTCCAGTATGATTCCCTAAAGCTCCTGATGACTCTGGATGAACACCAAGAATTGAGCATCGAAAGATTTTGATAACAAGTCCTAAATGATTTGATGTTCCTGCATGATTCCAAAATTGAATTGGTCCAGGTGCGGTCAATCTAAGTTGAAGCTTTCGATTCCGGAATCAAATCCCGTAGATTTCCATCTTAGGGTTTTATCCCTCACAAAAAGTCCAAAAAAAATTTTATTTGTGTATTTAGTTCAAGTTTCTAGTTTAATGTTTTAGTGTGTCTGTCTGTCAGACTTCATCAGGAAAATCAGAATGGAATTAACTCACCTAAAAGGGTCATGTCTGAGATGGCCACATGTTTTTCAAAGTTTAAAGAGTCACGTCAGAGGTGACAACGTGTTTTAAAAGAGTCACGTCTGAGGTGACTGATTTGGTTAAGAGCTTATAATGTTATTGTCAAAAGTTAAAAGGGTCTTAAAAGTAAAATGTTCAAAATGACTATAAACTCACTAAGTGTGACCCATTCACACGATTGGATCATGGTTATGGACCAACTATGCGAATGGCTCCCAATCGGCCGAATGGGCATGAGAATGATCCATTCGACCGAATAGAAGGGGCAGAATGAAGCAGTCGACCGACTGAGGCCCAGTCGGTCAACTGAAGATGCGAATGAAAGAGACCGAATGAAGAAGTCAACCGACTGAGACTCAGTCGGCCGACTGAATGCGATTGACTAGGCCAATCGTATGACTGAGACTCAGTCGCCCGAATGAACTGAGCGAATGAGGCCAGTCGGCCGATTGAACTTAAGTTCAGTATTTAAGGGCCTCAGTCGATCGCATGTTCCTCATCACACCAAAATCGCACAAATCGCATTCTTCCCGTTGCTCTGCCAAAAATTGCTACAGATCCTGATTTACATGGTTGTTGAGTTTCTTACATTCGAGTGACGATTTTACAGGTACACTACTCTTGAATCTGACCAAAATCAGAAGATTAACGAACCTACATAAGAGACACTCGATTGAATCAAGAACCGAACTGTGAAATGACCTAATCATCTCCGTAAACTAAGCAAAATGTTAAAATTAAGTTTAATAGGTTATTAGTGACAAGTAGGCGAGTCTAATGGACCATTAAACACTGTTAAATGACTTAATTTGGTCAAGATTCGACCCACAGGCGATCGAACAGTGGGGCAAGCGACTGGTCGTTCGAATGAACTCCAATCGCACGATTGAACCTTGCGATTGGGTCATTCGGCCGAATGAACCACCCGAATGAGTTCAGTCGGCCGACTGAACCAATCGAAGACTCAGTCGGCAGATTGAACTCAATCGCATGTCTCATTCAACCGAATGAACTCAGTCGTACTTAAGAACAACCGAATGACTCCACTCGCATGATTCATTCGCATGAATGAATCAGAATGGAAGTGAACACACTACACTTACAACTGAATTCTAATGTATTATGTACTAACGATCATGTGTTTTGTGTTTCAGGAAAAAAATGGCTGACAGATGGTCTCTTAATCCAAAGCACAACTTATGTGCCCATTTGGACCACACAACTCGGAACGAGGCCAAGTTCTCCGAGATTATAGCCTTCCTCAAACGCTCACGGATACATAAGGCTATATCTACACCGTGCACGCCTTACAAATCACTACACCAGGCATTCTGGAGAATGCCTCAGTGGATCGCTCTCGTGAGCCATACAGCATCCGAAGCACCATTTTGGGTCAAGCTATCGACATTACCGCCACTGACATCTAGAGAATCCTTGAGTTTGGGGATGACTCCACTCACCCCACTAAGTTACATCCTTTTACATTGAGAGGGTGTTTCCTCCGAATCAAGTATGCGGGGGACATTAACTCGGGGGTGCTAAATAAGAGCAACCTATGCCCACAATACAAATATCTGGCACATGTGATTCTTAAGTGCATTGCTTCGAGAAGGGGTGGTTTCGATGACCTATCAGATCAGATACAAAATGCCTTCGTGGCTCTGGTGCTGAACCACCCTTTCAGCTTCTCGAATATGATCTTCGCTTATTTGGTAGAGAACATTGAAGCAAAAGGGAAAGAAGGTTTTTGTATGTATCCAAGGTTTCTCCAGATGATATTCAATGAGAAGCTGCCTCTGCTCCCCAAGGAAGTCATGATGCAGTGACTTTGGAACTTATGGATGACACTACTTTGGGTAGGATGGTGGTGTACCGGGGCAAGCAAGTGAAACCCCAGGCAAAGAGGCTGATTGGCCATTTAGCAGATGAAAGTTATGTGGCACCAGGGAGATGCCAATGGCGTCACGAGGACAGTGACTCCGACGTGGAGCCAATTGTCCTACCCACTGATGATTCAGATGATGATGATAGTGGAGGTGCCAGAGACAATATGCTTGTTCCACAGAGAGGCACTACGTCTGATGTCGTGCCTCCAGCATCCGCCCCGGCTGCAGAAGTTACCGAATCAGCTGGGTTTCATCATGATTTTGTCCTTGAGACAGAAGTAGAAGAAGAAGAGTCTGATGAGGAGCCCCTCACCAGGATTGTGGGAAGAAAAGTGGTTCCCACAGTACATGGGCTTCGGGTGGTTGGTGAGCACCCAAGAGACTCTGGAGAGACAGAAACTGACCCGACCTATGCTCCAGGGTCAATCGGTAGGGTAGGAGGGGGAGCATCCACCTCAAAGGGAACGAGGAGAAAATGGATGGCTCAACCCCATGGGCAGAAACCAAAGAAGAAGCATCGTTCGACCTTCATCACTACTACCTCAGCCACTACAGCCACTACCACCACCACTACCACCTCTTCAGACACACCATCCACCACCATAGCCACCACAGCCCCCACAGCAACCACAGACACCACCAGACCTACCACCACAATACAGATCCCAGCCACCACTACATCATTCACCCCTCACTCACCACCACTACCATCCCGACCTGACCCGATATTCACCACAGCCACCACCACCACCACTAGCCACCAAACCGAGCCCTCGGCCTATCCCTCATTCATTTACAGATCACTTCTACCTACAGTTGCGGTAGAAGAACAGTTGTCGGCACTAAACAGAATGGTAATACGTTTGTTGGCTGCCGATGAGGAAAAGGCCTCCCAAATCTGCCAGCTTACTGACCTGACTGCTGCACAAACTCACCAAATTGCAGAGCAGGCTCAAGTGATAGAAAGGCAGGCCCGACAGATGACTGCCCAGAGCAACGAGATAGCCCTTCTCCAAGCTCAAAGCGTCATCTCAGGGAAGAGAATAGAGGAGTTGGAAAAGGCTAAAAAGACCATTTTGCTAAAGCTGAAAGGATCGAAGGAGGAGCCACTAAAGATAAGGGATGGGGACAGAAATGATGATGATGATGAAGACAATGATGATGATGATGAGAGTGAAACTGACGAAGAGAAAACTGAAAAATGGCACAAGATGATGACACTGACGGAGGAGAAGCAGCTAAATCTGTCTCAGCTCCAGGGCAAGAGAAAAGATCAAAGAACAGACAAGATCTGCCAGCTTCTGCTTCTGCACCTCCATGTGATGAGCCAAGTATTCAGGATAAAATTAATAACAGATGTTTATATATTTATTTACTTTTGTATTCTGTATTGAAAAACCAGGTATTAAATGTTTATATTAAGTTAATGCATTTCGTTTGATAAATTACTAATGATTTGAGTGTGAAATGTGTAAATCAAACAGATCCAAATTACAAAAGAGATGAGTTTGATATTGCTCCCCTTCAGCAGGTCAAGACTCAACTCACAATGGTTCTTGATCTGCAAGGGATTGTCAGAAGGTCAGTGAGTTATACCCCTGAAGAAGGGGAAATAATTCACGATCTATCAAACGAGCAACTGGCAGAAATTTTCAAGCTCAATCCTGATGAAATAGTGAAAGATGCTCCGACATGTAATGCTACCTGTGATGACGAGCTAAATGACGTTGATGAAATAGAGATAGAAGATATCACTGCAGAGCACTATCCTCAGTATGCTGACAATGAGGGCAATGTGGTTCCCAATCTGGGTGAATCCCTTGTCAGTGATACATTTGAGGTGTTAGACAAAATGGAGCAAGAGTCAAGAAGACAAAGGGAATGGCCCAAGCCTCAAAGGATGATGTTGATATCCGTAAGGCTGAATGGGCTGCATGTTTTAAAGAAGTTAGAGCCCAACGTGCTGCACCGAAGAGGGATGCCTACACCAAGCTCTATAGAGTCAGAAACATCTTAAGGTGTCAGGCAGGATTATAGCATGGGCATATTTTGATGATCTTAACGTTTATGCCGTTAAGAGGGAGAAGGGCATAGAGTACTTTAGATTTCCACATGATCTAAAGATTCTACCAGGTTTTGAGCTCAACCAGCTAGCCAAATTGAAGCTGTTGTATGCTGACCCGAGAAAGATGTCAGGCTGGTTTGAGGTTGCCCTAAAGAAAGAGTACCACACCAGGTGGATTAACTTCAGACCTCAACAACCTACAAGGTATATTAGAAGGTCTGAGATGGATGCCATTACTGGAAAACCAAAGATAGTGTTGAAGTGGAATCCTCCGCGCACAATGTCAAGAATCCCACTTTGGGAAATGACAGAGGATTTCACACAACACTTTAAGTGGTGGTACTATGATTGGAGAACAGCAGAAGCGGTCATAGTCCTAATAAAGAGGGCCAAATGGATACAATCAGAGTATTCGACCCGATGTGGCTTACCAACTTGTCGGAAAAGGATGTCTATACACTTTACAAGTGGCCACTGTTCTATGATACGCAAGATATTGTACAGGCCCTCCAGTTCCAAAATGTCATAAGACTTGCTTCGCGTTTGATATTCACGCGGGAGTCACAAAAGAGGACAAGTACAAGAAATATGAGGAGGTAATGAAGAAAACAAGACATTAGAGAGATCTAGGTCCAAGGGGGAGTTTGTTGATACATGTATGTCCCTAGATCATGATATGTGATGTAATAGATCTTGTTTGGTATGATTGATGAAATGATATTGATTGTTTGTTAGTTATAATGTTTAATGTTTCATTAATGAGTCGACATTGAATTGGTTAATTAGGTTAGTGATTGCTTGAATGATTACACATAATGTTTATAATTATTTCATTCAAATTTAACATAATGAAGTTCTCATGTGAATGGCTCATGCGAATGAACCATACGCATGAATAACTTCACACGATTGACTCAGTCGCACGACTGAACCAGGAGACTAGATCAGTCGTACGATTGTAACATAAGATTGGCTCAGTCGCACGACTGAACACTCAGTCGTACGAATGAATCAACCGCATGGCTCAATCGCACAACTGAACCATTCTAATGCTTCAGTCGCACGATTGAATAGTACCAACCTATAAATACAACTCAATTCGTGAAAAAAAGGGACTCTCGATCAATTACGATTCCAGGCGTACCCTAGCCGTCCAGAAACCTCCCTATTCGTTCGCCAAGTTCATAGAACACTTTAGATCGATTCCCAATCGATTTCTAACGTTAGTTTCAATTCTTGATTGATTCTTCGTGTGTTCTCACTGATTGGATCGCCAATCAAATAGGATTCCGCACTATTTGATCTGGTTTACACGTTAATCACTAGGTATTTCGGTCAAATACCAGGTCCTGACACTTAGCAATCTTACAATCAGCATGTTGAACCTCTTGAGTATGTCTTGAACTACTTGACGACATATGAAGATGCCATCCTCAACCTGCTTCACTTGAATTCCTAGAAAGAAGTTGAGTTCTCCCATTGCTCATTTCAAACTGTCTTTCATCAGCTCTCAAGTCTTTGTAGAGCTTTGGATTGGTTGAACCAAAGATGATGTCATCTACATATACTGAACCAGCAATAGTCATTTCCCTGTCCTTTGATGAAGAGTTCCATCTATAGCACCTCTCCTGTAAACATGTTTACAGAGATGAAGGATTTGATCTGCCCAAGATACATACTAAATTGATGTGGCTAGTGTGATATGATCCAAGTCGGGTCATACCCAATAACAAGCAAAACAAACACCGATAAATAATTATTCGTTGATAAGATCAAACAATATTTAAGCACCAACATAGAAACCGGGTTTTCTAAAACATTGCTTTTGATGATGAACAACATTATATGGATAATTGTTCATGAGAAATTACTTGTTTTTATTATTTAAGTTGGTTAAATAATATTAAACAAAAGTGTATTAATTTTATAAGATAAAAGGGTTTTAATCTTATAAAATCAATAGTGTGTTTTGGATAAAAATTCAAAATTGAGAGGGACCCTCTTGTCCTCATTTTCGGCCGCCCTTGGGGCATGCAAGGCCCTTGATGTACATCTTGGTTCTTGCAAACATTATTCATTACAACACTCTTCCAAGATTACACATTCTCTCACACACACATAGAAAGTAATTTTCTCTCCAATCTCTCCATAGAACTCGTTTTGGGAGCAGAAAATAGAAGCATTTCCAGCTCAAAACAAGTGTTGTTTTGGCTGGAAAATCGATCCTCAAGAGAGTCTTTGAGGTTGGTGTTGCAAGACCTAGCAAGTGGGTGTTTGGAGGAAGCTTGGGGTATCATCTCTTGAGGATTTCTACTTTGAAGTCTTGACATTCAACATCATCTCCTAACCTCCATTCCACGTTTCTAAAGGTAGTATATATGGTTGATATATGTATGTTGTGATAGTGTGTTATTCCATATAATAAGATCCTTGTTTTGGGTTTTGCTTTACATTATGTATATGATACATTAACCCTTATTTGAGCTGAAAATCCGCTGCGTTTTACATGTTAATAGCTAATATGTCTTTGATTTACATCTACAAAACCCAACAATGGCATCTAGAGCCGGATTATATGGATACATGCTTCCAACATGAAATTTTCGGGTCCTTTTTCTCTAAAAAGTGGGCTGGAAATTTCTTTTTTTCATGGAAGTCCCTTTGTTTTCAAGATATTACTTTATATGCATGTAAAGATCTTGAAAAATATAGATCATATGATTTGTTTGTTTTTGGACATAAACCCACATGTTCTTGGTTTGTGTTGGCCAAAAACTTGGGTTAAAAGGGGCTGCCACATTATCGTTTTGGTCTTGTTTTGGATGTGTTCTAAGTGCACAAAGCCTAGCCATGACCTTGTGATTGATTATTTGTGATTGTGTTTCATTTGGATGTAATAAAGCATATGTAATTTATTTATTTCATTTGGTATGTAATAAATAGATTAGCTTGTATCCTTTTACTAGAAAAATGTATTAGGACCTTTTCTATGTAATAAGCTTTTGGGGGCTGTTTTGTAACACATAAAGGAAGCCTAAAGATGATGATGGAATCACAACACAAAAGGCATACTTGAAGCATTTGGATGCAAGTTCAAGTGGGAGTTCATCAACTCTACAATGTGTCATGTTTTACCTTTGGATTGACTCCTTAACACACTTGTTATGGCAAGCAAGTGTGTTCAAATTATTGGCTTTGGTTGTGCACTTATTATATTATGTTTGCTTGTTTGTTTGGTTATCTTGGTTGTGTTTGTTTGGATTGAATATTGACAAACTAGTTTAACAACTATAGCGCCCAAGCATAAAAATGGTTCTTTATAATCATTAAATGGATTAATAAAATGAGTTTATTAAGGGTTAATGATTTAATAAAAATGGGTTTTATTAAAAGGAACCTTAAAAATTGTTTTTCAAATAATACCATGCATTTGAATGCATACAAGTTGTATGGTATAAAAGATTTTCTATAACTAAGTTTTAGAAACATCAAGACCCTTTTTTTTAAAAAAACAAGTTTAACACACATCCTTTTAAACAACACTCAATTCACTTGTAACTTATTTATGGGATAAAGGTCACCTAACCATAAATGTAGAAACTTGAGAAGTTGAGGTGAAATTACTATATTTGTGGGATAAAGGTCACCTAACCACTTATATTAGTGATACCACATGTGTCTAAGTAGGACGACTTGATTTGGAAATCATGCATTAGGATCACCGAAGCATGACGTACAAACGGTGTTGATGGGATTAACATGCCAAACTAAACATAAGATGTTTAAAACGATCCCATAAAAACTAGAAATTGTAATGGGTTACAATTGTCAAAACGTTGACTACCTTGTTAATTTAAATAAAGGGATAAAGGTCACCTAACCGATATTTAAATGTAACGTTGGATTCTAGTTTTAATTATTAATTGTCTATGAGACGTAAAAGGGTATTAATAATTAAAAATTGCTTAAACATCGAAATACTAAAATTTGAACTTTGTAATATTGTAGATGGCTAACAATAACAACGCTATCCCGACCGTCCATAACCTATCACTAAGAACGATCCTCGAAAAGGAACGTCTAAACCATGGGAACTTCATGGATTGGTATCGAAACTTGAGAATAGTTCTCAAGCAAGAAAAGAAGTCCTATGTGTTAGACGATCCCATTCCCGATCAACCCGATGAGAGTGACGTTGAGGCCTTTGCCGAGTGGGTCAAGTACACCGAGGACTCCGTGCAAGTCTCATGTCTCATGCTAGCGAGTATGATTCCCGACTTGCAAAAGGACTTTGAAAACCACAATGCTTTTGACATGATCACCCAGTTGAAGGAAATGTTCCAACAACAATCAAGGGTAGAGCGCTTCGAAACGGTTCGAGCGCTCCATGCATGTCGGATGGACGAGACCCAATCGGTGTCATCATACGTTCTTAAGATGAAGAGCCACATTGATCGCCTCGAAAGGCTTAACTGTCGTGTGTCCAACGAGTTGGCAACGGATTTGATCCTCAACTCTCTATCAAAGAAGTTTGATAGTTTTGTTATGAACTATAACATGAATGGTTGGGACAAGAGCATTGGTGAGCTTCATTCAATGCTAAAAACGGCCGAGGCGGGCATGGGTAGAAAGGTTCTGCCGGTCCTTACGATCAATGAAGGAGGTAGTAGGAAGAGGCACCTCCCCAACCCTAAGGCAAGCATTGCCAAAGGGAAGGGGCACGTCAAAGGAAAGGGAAAGGCAAAAATGGAACCCCCCAAACCAAAAGAAAAGAAGCAAAAGGTTGCTCAAGATGACCCTTGTTTTGAGTGTGGTGAGGTAGGCCATTGGAAACGCAATTGTCCGGTCTATCTCAAAGCGTTGAGGTCGAAGAGGGACGGGCAAACCTCAGGTACAATCTTTATGATACATGTTGAGCTAAATGTTATTTCTTCTAACACATGGGTATTAGATACCGGATGTGGAACTCATATTTGCAATTTGTGCAGGGGTTCAAAAGAAGTAAGCATTATTCAAAAGGGGAAGTTAGTCTCTTCATGGGCAATGGTGCAAAGGTTCATGTGGAAGCCCAAGGAGACTATGTTTTGAAGCTTCCAAGTGGTTTGGAAGTTATTTTAAGGATATTTTGTATTCTCCTAGTTTGACTAGGAACATCATTTCTGTTTCCCGTTTAAGACAATATGGTTATGATTTCAAATTTGTTGACAATGATATTCATGTTATTTTGAATCATGTGTTTTATTTTAAGGCTATTCCTTGTAATGGTATTTATGAATTGGTTCATGATAACACAACATATGATAGCTCAATGTACCAAGCAACCACCAAAAGGCTCAAATTAGATTTGAGTGATTCCTATCTTTGGCATTGTCGCCTTGGACACATAAATAAGAATCGTATGCATAAACTTCAAAAGAATGGTCTTTTGAAAACCAATGAAAATGATTCATTCGATATGTGCGAGTCTTGCTTACAAGGTAAAATGACAAAGGCCCCTTTTAGTGGGACTAATGAAAGGGCGAAAGATTTATTAGGGATCATACATTCGGATGTATGTGGACCTTTTAAACCAATGACTAGGAATGGTGAAAGATACTTCATTACCTTTACCGATGATTATAGTCGATATGGGTATGTGTACTTGTTAAGACACAAACATGAATCTTTTGAAATGTTCGAAATATTCAAGAATGAAGTTGAAAATCAACTGAACAAAACGGTCAAGGTTCTTCGCACAGATAGAGGAGGTGAATACCTAAGTAGTGAATTTCAAGAGTATCTTAGAAGTTGTGGGATTGTCTCACAACTAACTCCACCTGGAACACCACAACATAATGGTGTGTCTGAGAGGAGGAATCGAACTCTATTGGATATGGTTCGATCTATGATGGCTAGAAGTACACTACCTCTGTCATTTTGGGGTTTCGCGTTGCTCTCCGCGGCCCGTATTTTAAATATGGCCCCAACCAAGAAAGTGGAAAGGACACCTTTCGAAGTATGGCATGGAAGGGTTCCATCATTATCATATTTGAAAGTTTGGGGGTGTGAAGCTTATCCTAAGCAACACACTCCGAACAAACTGGAAGGGCGATCCACGAAGTGTATCTTCATCGGATATCCTAGAGATTGTATTGGATATTATTTCTATGATCCGACAGAGCAGAAAGTGTTTATTGCTCGAAAGGCAGAGTTCTTGGAAACTAAGTTTCTTTTGGAAGAAACTAGCGGAAGAACAGTGGAACTTGAAGAGGTTCATGATTCACAAGAAGATACACAATTGGTTAATACTAGCAATCAACATGAGGATGTTGAGAATGATCATATGGATGATCAAAATACACAAAACGTTCGCAGATCTGGTAGAATTAGTGTTCCTCCTGAGAGATATGGATTTTTCATGGATGGATGCTATGTGGTAGATTCAGATGACCAACCACATACCAGATGCAATATCAAAACCTGATTGTGACAAATGGCAAGAAGCCATGAACGTTGAGATGCAATCCATGTATGATAACCAAGTCTGGGAATTGGTTACACCACCTCTTAAGTCCAAGATAGTTGGAGTAAGTGGGTTTTCAAGAAGAAAACCATATGCATGGAAACTTGGATACCTATAAAGCTAGACTTGTAGCAAAAGGTTTCACTCAAACTCAAGGGGTTGATTATGATGAAACCTTTTCACCTGTGGCAATGCTAAAGTCTATTAGGATATTATTTGCCATAGCAGCATATTATGACTATGAGATATGGCAATTGGACGTCAAAACCGCTTTCCTTAATGGATATCTTGAGGAAGATGTCCATATGAAACAGCCTGAAGGTTTTGTCGATCCAAAACATCCTGAAAAGGTATGCAAGTTAAAGAAGTCAATCTATGGATTGAAACAAGCATCAAGAAGCTGGAATCACCGTTTTGATGATGAAGTAAAGAAATTTGGCTTCATCAAAAACGCTGATGAAGCCTGTGTATAAGAAAGCTAGTGGGAGCACTATCACCTTCCTTGTATTATATGTTGATGACATTTTACTATTTGGAAACGACATTCCAACCTTGGATGGTGTAAAAGCCTGGCTTGGAAGCTGTTTTTCCATTAAAGATCTGGTGAAGCCACCTATATTTTGGGTATAAAGATCTATAGGGATAGATCAAGACGACTGATAGGTTTAAACCAAAGTGCATACATTGATAAGATCTTGAAAAGGTTCAAGATGGAGAATTCTAAGAAAGGTCTGGTACCTATTCAAAAGGGGACTATATTGAGCTCATCTCAATTCCCTAGTTCAAAGGTTGAACAAGAAAGAATGAGTGGAGTCCCATATGCGTCTGCTATAGGATCCATCATGTATGCAATGATATGTACTAGGCCGGACGTGTCATATGCTCTAAGTATGACAAGCAGATATCAGCAGAATCCTGGTAATAGTCATTGGATGGCTGTTAAGAGTATTTTGAAATACCTTAGGAACACTAAGGATATGTTCTTAATATATGGATCTGGTGAGGAGGAGCTCGTGGTAAAGGGTTACACAGATGCAAGTTTCCAAACTGATCGAGATGATTCTCGATCACAGTCGGGATATGTCTTCATTATGAATGGAGGAGCGGTCTCTTGGAAGAGCTCAAAGCAAGATGTAGTGGCATTATCTACAACAGAATCTGAATACATCGCCGCTTCACTGGCAGCTCAAGAAGCTGCGTGGCTTAGGAAGTTCATTGCTCATCTAGGGGTCGTTGCTACCATTCAAGACCCCCTAGAGATCTTTTGTGACAACGAGGGCGCGATTGCTCAAATCAAGGAACCTCGTGCTCATCAAAAGACTCGGCACATTGAACGGAGATTCAACTACATTAGGGATGAAGTTGAAAAGGGAAAGATATGTATTCGCAAAGTTCACACGATCAAAACATTGCGGATCCATTCACGAAGCTCTTAGACAGGTCAAGCATGAAAGTCATACTTGGGCCTTAGGACTTCAATATTCTAGTAATTGGACTTGATCAAATTTTGTATTTGGATATTGGAACTTATGTTATTTGACTTAATTATATGGTTATAATTTTCATTTGTTCTTCTATTTTAACATGTTTAAATCCGTGAATAAGTAAGTTATTCTAAAACGTCCGTAGTCGATCGTACTTGTGGGAACAACTATGAATGTAAGACTATAATGAACTTGGATTGGTTGATATTCACTAAGTATGAATATAGAGCAAGACGTTGCTACCAAGGTTCATTGATATCTATGGGATATGGATATTGGACTGACCCGCTCTCAATTATTTCTGCATGGAATCTTTGTGATTAGTCATAAGAGATATTGAGTAAAGGCGAATATCATTGTATCCTCATACCTGAGATACATATTGGGTCTTGATATTCACCAAGTATTGTACTTTAAGTTAGTTCTTTGCTGTTCTGAAATATTGGCAGTACATAAGGCTGAGTTCGGGTATAATATAAGGTGATTATGAGAGACGTATGTAGTCAAGATGGAATTTGTTCCTCTTATTCGTTAAGAGTTAGATGTCTAAGGCCTGTTAAAGTTAAATCAACGGAGAATGACTATTCTATGTCTCTAGGATTTAACATGACATCTGTAACAAAAGGATAAATGATTTATTCACCTAAATCATATTCAAGTAGGGTACTTGAAAGGGATGATGTTATTGAATGGCACTTAGTCATATACATTAGGGGTAGCAAACCGTTGCTAGGCGTTATTTGCTACTTGCATCAATTCTCTATGAATCTTGTGCAAGTGGGAGATTGAAGGATTTGATCTGCCCAAGATACATACTAAATTTATGTGCTAGTGTGATATGATCCAAGTCGGGTCATACCCAATAACAAGCAAAACAAACACCGATAAATAATTATTCGTTGATAAGATCAAACAAATATTTATAAGCACCAACATAGAAACCGGGTTTTCTAAAACATTGCTTTTGATGATGAACAACATTATATGGATAATTGTTCATGAGAAATTACTTGTTTTTATTATTTAAGTTGGTTAAATAATATTAAACAAAAGTGTATTAATTTTATAAGATAAAAGGGTTTTAATCTTATAAAATCAATAGTGTGTTTTGGATAAAAATTCAAAATTGAGAGGGACCCTCTTGTCCTCATTTTCGGCCGCCCTTGGGGCATGCAAGGCCCTTGATGTACATCTTGGTTCTTGCAAACATTATTCATTACAACACTCTTCCAAGATTACACATTCTCTCACACACACATAGAAAGTAATTTTCTCTCCAATCTCTCCATAGAACTCGGTTTTGGGAGCAGAAAATAGAAGCATTTCCAGCTCAAAACAAGTGTTGTTTTGGCTGGAAAATCGATCCTCAAGAGAGTCTTTGAGGTTGGTGTTGCAAGACCTAGCAAGTGGGTGTTTGGAGGAAGCTTGGGGTATCATCTCTTGAGGATTTCTACTTTGAAGTCTTGACATTCAACATCATCTCCTAACCTCCATTCCACGTTTCTAAAGGTAGTATATATGGTTGATATATGTATGTTGTGATAGTGTGTTATTCCATATAATAAGATCCTTGTTTTGGGTTTTGCTTTAACATTATGTATATGATACATTACCCTTATTTGAGCTGAAAATCCGCTGCGTTTTACATGTTAATAGCTAATATGTCTTTGATTTACATCTACAAAACCCAACAAGAGATACTCAGAAAGTGTCTCATACCACTTCCTGGGTGCCTGATGCAGCCCATAAAGAGCTTTGTCAAGCTTGCAGACATAATCAGGATGATCAGGGTCTACAAAACTAGGTGGTTGTTTGACATAGACCTCCTCATCAATCACTCCATATAAGAAAGCACACTTTACATCAAGTTGATAGACTTTGAAGTTCTTGGATGCAGCAAATGCCAGGAATATCCTAACAGCTTCTAGTCTCGCTACAGGAGCAAAGACATCAGTGTAGTCAATCCCTTCTTCTTATGTGTATCCTTGAACAACTAGTCTTGCCTTGTTCTTGATGATGATTCCTCTATCATCCTTCTTATTCCTAAAACCCATTTGGTGCCAATGGTACTCTTCCTATGAGAAGTGGACAAAGGTTCCAAACATTCTGCCTTTTTAATTGAAGTTGCTCTTGTTGCATAGCTTCAACCCAACTTCCATCCTTTAGAGCTTCATCAACTTTCTTTGGCTCTATCTGAGATAAGAAACAAGAGTGAAGACAAATATTTGCTTCATGAGTTTGTCCTCTTGTTCTTACCCCTGTGTCAACATCTCCAATGATGTTTGTGGTGGGGTGAGACCTGTGGATCCTTAGCTGAGGGATCACAGCAAGTTGCTGAGAGAGATCCAAATTTGGGAAATTTAGATCTGGGCTTAAAGATTTACCCTCCACATTATCAAACTTATCAAGATTAACTTGATCCAATGAGTGTGTGACATCATTGATGTTGTCATCTATGGTATGGTTATTAGCATCAAGAAATTCCTTATCACTATCACCATCACCATTGTTGTCTTCTACAATTGAGGGTCTTTATCTGGTTGAGAAGCCTCTGAGCTGAAATTTGAAGGCATACCAGATGTATCAGCTGAATTTGTCATTATTGTGCTGATAGAAACTTCATTTGTTGAAGTAGTTTCAACTGGAGCTGAAGATGTATGACTTGAAGATCTTCCTAGCTCAAATCTTGGGTCAGGATCACCTGTATTTAAATTTTCTGCAGATCCTGAAACATGCTCACAAGATTTGTTAAAACAGTTGGTAACTAAATCAAGATCAAACAGCCAATCCGGACCAGAACTAGCAACACATGGTGTGTGTTCATTGAAAATCACATTGGCTGACTCCTTAACTATTCTAGTTCTGAGATTGTATACTCTATAAGCTTTAGCTTGAGAGGAGTATCCAATGAAGTGTCCATCGTCTGATTTCTCAGAAAACTTGGCGATTTAATCTTTGGTATTCAAGATGGTGCAGGGACATCCAAATGACCTGAGAAAACCAATGAAAGGTTTCCTCTTGTGCCAAAGTCCATAAGGGGTCTTACCATGTGTCTTAACTACTAAAACTCTGTTCTGCACATAGCAAGCAGTATTAACTGCCTTTGCCCAGAAGGTGATAGGCAGTTTAGAGTCAGACAACATAGTTCTTGCAGCTTCAATAAGTGTCATGTTTCTCCTCTCAGCAACTCCGTTTTGCTGAGGAGTCCTGGGAGCACTATATTGTCTTGTAATACCTTTTTCATCACAAAATGTATCAAGGATTTGGTTCTTGAATTCAGTTCCTTGATCACATCTTATGGTTTTGACCTTATGATCACATTGATTCTCAACTTTTAAGATTAAATTCTTTAGAATATCTGGGGTTTCATCCTTAGTTCTAAGGAAAAAGACCCAAGTGAATCTTGTAAAGTCATCTGTGATCACCAAACAGTAAGAGGTCCTTCCTAAACTCATTACACTGGTAGGGCCAAAGAGATCCATATGTAACAAGTGTATGGGAGTAGTGATGGAGTTCTTTTCCTTAGGCTTGTGAGATACCTTGTGTTGCTTTCCTTTCAGGCATGCAACACAAAGATCATCACTTGTAAACTCTTTCTTTGGCATTCCAGTTACCAGATCATGTTTAATCAATTTATTTATGTTCTTAAAGTTTACATGGCATATTCTTTTGTGCCATAGGAAAGACTCATCACTATTTGCTTTAGATAGAAAGCATGAAACTTCTCCTGAAGGAGATGTTTCATGCAAATCCATCTTGTACATGTTCCCTTTCCTGGGGGCTCTGAGCAGGATATGCTCATAAGGAATGACCACTCCTGGCTTGAGAACAATGCACTCATGCTCAGTAAAGAGCATGTTATGACTCTGATCACAAAATTGGGATACACTCAGAAGATTGTACCCAAGCTCCTTAACAAAGTTTACCTTCTCGATGCTGAGCTTACAATTTGTGACCTTGCCCCTTCCAGAAATGTAACCACCTTCATGTCCTCCAAAAGCAACTGGTCCTCCATCAATTCTCTCAAAATTATGGAGTAGAGACCAATTGCCTGTCATGTGCCTAGAACAGTCACTGTCAATTATGCAGACATTCCTGTTTGTCTTGAGCTGTTCCTGCACAAAGAAAATGATTAGTTATATTTGGAAACCCAAGCCTTACTTGTCTTGGGCTCACTAAATGTAATAGAAGGTAATGCAACAGTAATAGAACCTATGGTTGTACTATGGGGATCTTCAACTGTTGTTGATGGAGAAATTTCAGTCATTTGGTCTTTCTTAGACCTCCATACCACCTTTGGAGTCTTGGACTTGACCTTCAAAACCTTAGAAGCTTTTGGAACTTCACACATTTTGATGACTGAACCTTCGGAAGATCTACAGTTACTGCAGCAGACTTTAGTGCTTCGGAAGAACTCCTTTCTTCCAAGACCAATTTTACTTCCGAAGGTAATTTTCCATTTACCTTCTTCCTTGATTTGGAGCTTCCGAAGGATACAGACTTTCCTTCCGAAGCTTGAGACTTCTTGAGATTCTTTGAAGTCTTTGAATTGGTCATGTGGATGGTACTTTTAGGATTGTATAGGCAATCCTTGCAATGTGAGAAATACTTTCACACATGACACATAACATTTTCTTCTTCAAAGGAGTCCCCTTTTGAGAGCAAGACTGGCTTTGGTCACATTCCTTCTCCACCTTCATCTTGGTAGATGCTGAGACAGTTCTTTTGGGCTGTGAACTGTTCTTGGAGTTCAATGGTCCAGGCTGTGCAGCAGTGGTACACAGCAGCTCAGTCTTCTTCTTTGCACTGTGATGATTTGAACATGAACCAGTACTCTTAGCTGAGGAGTCTTGGTTGATGTCTTTAGTCTTTACTACTTTGAAACCTACAGAGATAAAAACTTGTTTCTGCTTAGCATCAAAAGTAGCCTTGATTTCTTGAGCCTTCTTTGCTTTCCTTTTGCTCTTCCTGATCAAGTTCTTTCTCTTAGACTTGGTCATCACAGTTGATTTCTTCTCCTCAGAAGGATAGTGGCCCTTGGAAGAATCCTCATCTTCATTCTTCTCAGAGGAATTCTTCACTATCACTTCTTCATCATCCTCACTTATAGGATCTATGAGAGGAAGCTCATCTTCACAAGTTCCACATCTAGGAGATCATACAGACAAGATTGT
This sequence comes from Flaveria trinervia, assembly GCA_025506515.1. Classification (NCBI taxonomy): domain Eukaryota; kingdom Viridiplantae; phylum Streptophyta; class Magnoliopsida; order Asterales; family Asteraceae; genus Flaveria; species Flaveria trinervia. The sequence goes on along the minus strand of CM046443.1, from coordinate 77,436,189 downwards.
GTGTGGAGGAGCTATCTCGTTTGATCCCAGTCCCTGTCTGTTTTGATAGCACACTTTGTTGTGCAGGGATGAGGATATCATGTTGTTAAAGGTCCCTTCTTTAAGAACACTCTTTTCTGCCCTGGCTTTGCTGATCACAAGCTCAGCCTGGCATTCAGTTAGCTTGGTTATGAGATCTTGAATTTGAGTTCTAAAGTCTGTGTGTTCATGTTTTAGAGCTGAAATGGTTTTCTCTAAGTCCTCTATTTTCAGTTTATAATCATTTTCAGACATTCTAAAATCAGATTTTAAAATGTTTAAGGACTCAAGATCAGATCTCATCTCCAAGTTGTAGGACCTGTATCTATTTACTTTAGCAATGCATTCAGGAGTACAGAGATGTTCCAATACCTTGGCTTCATTATGATCAGCCATCAGTGCTTGGTTTGGAGAAGCATCTTCCACCTGAAAACTCCAGTCAAAACCTCCTTCTTCAACAGCAACAGCAGCATGTTGCTTAGTCTTCTCAGACTGAGGAGCTTTGTCAGTGTAGTTTGGTCTGGGTTGTGTTTGGCCCCCATTTTCTTTAGGTGCCTTACACTCCCTAGCAAAGTGACCCATAAGGTTACAGTTGTAACACTTAACTTTGCTTTTATCCAGCCCAAACTTTCCACTGATAGCATTGCTTGGAAATCTTCTTCCTGTTCTCTTGTAGAACTTCTTGGCTCTGTGAGTGAGGAGAGCCATCTGCTGAACTATCTCCATGTAATCCAGGTCATCTAGATGAATACAGTCCAGGTCTTCGAGAGTGAAGAGATAATTCCCACAGCTTTCATCAGTAGACACAAAGGCTTGAGAAGAACTTGTCTCTTGGAATGGACTTCCTTGAGTAAAGTTCTCTCTTGGTGTCTCCGGGAAGGTGATGAAAGGACCCTTATGTGAGTTGTCAGGGTAGCATATGAGATGATGTTGGGGTTCTATGCTGTCCCTTTCAACTACATGAAGGGCTGAACCCATTTGATTGTTGGAGTTTCCAGATGAACCTTGCATGTTCATTTCCATCTGGTATCCACTGAGAATCCCATACAACTATGTCAGAGTAAGAGTTTTAAGGTTCTCATTCCTCTTGATCACCACACAATAGTGTGTCCATTGCCTAGGAAGTGAGGACATGAACTTCCTTACAATGTCTCTGTTCTCAAGAGGTACTCCTCCATCCACTAGGGTATCCACAATCTTAACATACCTGAAGTATTGTTGGGTCATGGTTTCACCTGCTTTGAAGGTGAAATTTTCAACCTGCTGCTTCAGAAGATCTTTCTTGTTCTCCTTGACTTTAGAGGAGCCTTCATACATCAGCTTCAGTGCGTCCCACAGCTGTTAGCTGTTTTGAACTTCTTAAAAACTCTGTATACAGAGTTTGGGAGAGCAGTCTAAAGAGCAGTCATGGCCTTCCTATCAATCTCTACTCTTTTCCTATCTTCATCTGAGTAGTTGGCCATATCTTTAGGGATCATACCAGCACCAGTAGCAGAGGGGGTGCTGGGTATGAAAGGTCCATTTACAACAGATTCCCACATTCTTGAGTCAAGAGACCTGATGAAGCCTTCCATCCTCATGAACCAAGTGTCAAAATCATCAAGAGTGATCAGTGGGGATTTGTTCATGGTTCCAGTCTCCATATCAGTCTTTGAGATGGAAGCCATTTGAAGAGTTTAGTTTTTGTGTGTGTAAGGGATCTTAAGATGGTTAGATCTTATATCAAGAACCTGGAAAGCTCTGATACCAATTGCAGGACCGTTTAGGGGCTTTAACACAATTACAACACAACGACACAAAAAGAGCAGATTAACTAAACTTTAATCAAACAGTGAATTGGGTTAACCAAAGTGATACAAAGAGCACAAGTAAAGTAAGAGACAGAACAAGAGAGTATGGTTTTCAAGAATGCAGTATATTGCTTTCTCTATGTTCTATTACAAGTCTTTCAAAGCATGAGATAAAAGATACAAGAACATGAGATACTTATACTACATCCTACAGCTGGCTATACTTTGAAAGCCAGTTGGATACAATTGACTAAACACACAAACAAAATCAATTGTAGAGTCAAAAGGCAGATTGCCTTTTGACTTGTGACTATGACATGCCATAGCTCACATCCTTATCTATTACAAAAAGGATAAAGTACATAAAGTAGAAAGTATATAGACTCAAGACCTCAATGTACAGTTACCAAAAGCATGGACTTTTTCACCAAACCATGTTAGTTGGTGACTTGCAGAGTTGCAGTGGAAAAGGTGCTTTATGGAACAGTACATCAGATAAAGCATGTGTACAAAAAGTCTTTGGAAGAAATCTGTCTTCAAAGGATGAAGCTTCGGAAGACTTTGTCTCTGAAGCTTCTTCGGAAGACTTCATGTTTGGCTTCGGAAGATATTGGTCTTGGCTTCGGAAGATTTTACACTTAGAGTATTTTCTAATGCATTGTGTAAAACTTCCGAAGCATTCTTCACTTCAGTACTTAGTGCATGTTGCTGAGACTTTGTGGATATTTTGGGTTGCATCGGACTTAAGAAATCCTTACACTATACTCTTGTAATTCATGTATGCATTTTTCACTACAAAGGTTAGTTTTTACCTCAGTAGGCATTGAAGATGGTCCATCATTGATGTGAGCCATAAGAGCATGATTCTGGAATTAAGGCTTGACTTCCTTAGCATACACACTCCAGTCACATATCCCATCTTGTTTAATCACAAGGGCACTAGCAGAAGGCTGACTGCTTGTATGGGCTTGATTTGTCAGCTGTGGTTGATTCTGGTATGTTTGTTGATGATGAGAATGATGATACTGTTGTTTTTGATTGTTGGATTGATAGCTTGAGTTGGGCTATGATGATGATTGGCCTGGAGAGTTCCTTTGATAGTTGTTTCTTTTGGGAACATTGCACTCTCTCGGGAAATGGCTAGTCATGCCACAGTTGAAGCATTGCACCGTGGATTTATCAGATCCAAGTTTTGTGTTCTCATTCAGGCTCAGGTTTCTTCCTTTTATGAAGAATTTCTTTGCTCTCATGGCATTGCCATTTGCCACTATAGATCCATTTCCTCAACGTCATCAGGATCCATTTCTTCCAAATCTTCTGAATTAGGTGGGTAGAAGTGAGTCTTCCCCCTAGGTAGGCTTCAAAGATTGCAACAAAAGCATTGTAAGTTGCCTTTTGCTCTTCTGATCTTGAGTCTTTAGGAGAGGTTGAGGAGCAGTGGAGACTTTGGGTGCTTGTGATGAAGTTGAAGGATGATTGAATGGTGGAGTTGTAATGAACCCAATATTGTTCATTTGATCACTTCATGAGATGAATCATCTTCCTCTGTGCTGAAAGCATTTTCAATAGAATGATATTCTGAAGGAAATTTGTAGGCCTCAATCACTCTTGGTCCACTCAAGTTTCTGCTTCATTCATCAAGTTCCAAAGCTTCAATCTCGGCTATCATAATGTCTAGAGTGGTACTCTCAAGATCAAGAGTATTTTTTAGCGTGGTGACATTTTACTTCTAGCTTTCAGGGAGACTATGAAGCATTTTCTTGTTAAGTTCTTTAATATTGTAAGAAACTCCCATGATTTCCAAATCATTTACCAACTATACAAATCTGTGTAGTTGTTTTGATATGGATTCTCCTTTGGTGTGGTGGAAGGTTTCATATTGATTGACCAGCTTGTCTTTGTTAATTTCAGCAACCTCACTGCTTCCTTCACACATAATTTTTAGTGCATCCCAAACAGCTTTAGCAGTTCCATACTTTTCCAATCTTTTCAGCACATCCATCTTGAGTGCTTGAGTCAAGATTGAGTATGCTTTGAGGTCAATCTTAATCTTCTTATAGTCATCTTCATCCAGAGTTAAGTCTTCAATTGGTATTATAGCAGTCTTGTAAAGTGCAGCTTGAGCTATTGATAGAGTACAGGAATATGTGGACCCTTACATATTGAGATCCAAAAATCCGGATCTACACCTATGATATAATTTCTAAACCTTATTCTCCATTTTTTAAACTCATATTTGTGTTTAAGCATTGGAGGTTTAGGTGTATGACCAAGTTCAGAGTAACTGTTAGAATCCATGTTGATTTGTGTAAGTATAGATTAGTTGATTTTAAGATTGATTATATTTGATGAGTCCAACTTGTTCAAGCAGTTCTTTCGAGGTTTAGAATGAGTTCTGTAATGATTTTCTTGCTGTTTGACAGGAGTATTCTTGTGTTTACTAAGTAGAGATGGTGATATCCACTACTAGCAACTTGATTACCAGATCAATCGAGTTTTATTCAGACTATGCGCATATCTGAACGAGAATCGAGAGCCAAAGCTCTTATACCAATTGACTAGGGTTGAGTAAGAGTGATATTCTTACTATGAATCTAACATGATAATCAAGTCAATGATTGAGTGGCGGAAACAAACAATCAAAAAACATTCAAAGCAAGAAAGATACTCATAAATGCGGTTTGTATTGATATATGAAAGTTGATAATTATAGAAAATGATTACAACAAAAATTTTCTATCTATCAGCCGTCACCTCAGTACGAGGTCAACTATTCTATTTATAGGCAGACACGATGCCTTTACAAAATGACTAAACTACCCCTAACCTATTACATTAGAACCTAGTCTAAGTCTTGATTCGCATCTCTGCTTGTTCATCCGCATTGACAAATGCGGATGAGATAATCTTGATCAGCATCTCCACTTGATCATCCGCATTAGTAAGTTGGTCATCCGCATTGGTTAATGCGGATGAACAAATACTTATGCGCATTTGGTTGGTCATCCGCATTTGTCAATGCGGATGAGCAAGTCTTGTCCGCATCTTCTTTTGTTCTTCCGCATTAGTCAATGTGGAAGGGTAACTTGTTATTTAGCATTAGTATTATGTCTTTCACATTAGTCAATGCAGAAGAGTAACCACTTGTCCGCATCAGAGTTATGTCTTCCGCATTAACTAATGTGGAAGATAACACTTGTTATTTTCCTTGCAGATCTTCATCTGCATTTCCTCTTGGACTTGTGGGATTCCAGCTGAGTAATCATCAATTCACCCATTGAGTTGGCATGTATGATCCTTTCAGGGTGCAACAAAACACCACGGAAAAACGTGCTACGAGTTACTACAATGAGGTAAACCTAACTTAGAGTATCTCGAGCCGTTTGGCGCTCCGTGCACCCTGCTGAAGAAGACTCAGGAGGGAAAATTCAATGAGAAGGTTGATGAAGGGATCTTTCTAGGATACAACATACCAAACAAGAGAGTTTACAACAACTCAATGGGTCAAGTGGAGGTGTGGTGTAACGTTGATGTTCAGAGATACATCACACCACCTGCTGGAAAAGGGCCTACTTACTTCTTCGACTATGATGGATTCTTCAAGTCCTTCAACATACCTCTTTCTGCTTCAGAAGACGAGTTGGCAAATAAGATGATGTATGATGTCTTGACGACACCGTCTCAAGATTCAACACCATCCAGTTCACAAAGTCAATCATCTACCAACTCAGGGGGAGCACTTGATGTGAGTGACTCTTCTTCTGATGAATAAAATGTGGAAAATGATGAGAACAACCAGGATGTACAGGTTCCGCCTAGCACAAGTCCACAAGCATCTCATAGTGATGCGTCTGAGACTTCAGAACCTCAAACTCCTATTGCCTCAGATCCAAAACCAAATTTTCAAAATCTTGATTCTGAGGTAGTTGTTCCAACAACTCCCGGCTCACGTCTAAATGTCTATCATCCTTTGGATAATGTTATAGGAGATGTGAGATTAGGGGTTCAGACAAGAAATCAGCTGTACTCAGCTGATTATGCCTCTGTGATGGAAAAGGGATACCTTCATGACGGTGCCTACCGCTACTTTGTGTCTTAGTTTGAGCCAAAGTATGTTAGTGAAGCAATGAATGATGAAGCTTGGGTGAGTGCCATGCAAGAAGAACTTCTTCAGTTTAAGAAGTTAGGTGTATGGACTCTTGTGGATTGACCTAAAGGTGCTAAAGTCATCGGCACCAATGGGTCTTGAAATGAAAGAAAGATGATCAGGGAGTGATCATCAGAAACATAGCTCGGCTTGTTGTTCAGGGTTTTCGACAAGTTGATGGTATCGACTACAATGAAGTGTTTGCACCAGTGGCACGGATGGAAGCAATCGACATCTTCCTTGCCTATGCATCTTATATGAAAATCAAAGTATATCAACTAGATGTGAAGAGTGTGTTCCTTCATGGTGAGATCAGAGAAACAGTGTACGTGAGTTAACCCGAGGGATTGAGGATCCATATCATCGGGACAGAGTTTACAAACTCGACAAGGCGCTATATGGCTTCATCAAGCACCGAGGGCCTGGTATGAGAAACTCTTGACTCATCTTGTGAAACATGGTTTTCGTAGGGGAGTCATTGACTGTACATTGTTTATAAAATAAAAAGATGGAGATTTACTACTGGTACAGATCTATGTCGATGACATAATCTTTGGTTCCAAGAACGAAGAATTATGTACAGAGTTTGAAGTAGTAATGAAGGCGGAGTTTGAGATGAGTGCAATGGGAGAGATGAAATTCTTTCTCGGGTTACGGGTGGATCAGACACCAAATGGAATGCTTTTACGGCTGGCACTCCACTAGCTACAAACCATGATGTAGCACCCGATGAGAATGGTGATCTGGTAGATGCAACTATGTACCGATGGATGATTGGATCTCTCATGTATCTCACCGCCTCACATCCTGATATAATGTATGCTACATGTTTATGCTCATAATATCAGGCAAAGCCTAAGGTGAACCATTTAATTGGGGTCAAAAGGATTTTTTGTTATCTGAAGGGCACACCTACACTTGGGTTGTGGTCTCCTCATGATGATGACTTTGAACTTACAGCGTATAGTAACTCGGATTACGGCGGCTGCAAGATGAACAACAAGTCTACATCAGCAGGGTGTCAGTTATTTGGGAGAAGATTAGTAACCTGGCAGTGTAAGAAGCAGACCTCGGTTGCATTGTCAACGTGTGAAGCCGAATACGTTGCTGTTGCAAGCTGCTGTTCTCAAATCATATGGATTAAATAGCAAATGCGGGATTATGGTTTGAATTTCTCTTCTACTCCTATCTTTGTTGATAACTGCGCTGTAATTGCAGTCACTAAGAACCCAGTCCAACATCCTAAGACCAAACACATCGGTATTAAATATCACTTTATACATGATTGCTTTGAAAAGAACTTAATCGATGTGGTAAAATAAATACAGATTTTCAACGCGCTAACCTCTATACAAAGGCATTTGACAAACCATGTTTTTTTTATTTTTTAGAGGTCAACGGAGTTAAAAAGAAAAGTGAGGTCATTCCTGAAGATGACCATGTATAGCCTGATGCGTCGTGTGTAGTTCCTTTTTATTTTATCAATTTTTTAATTTAATTTAATTTAATTCTCTTGTCTTTACTTAATTTTAAGTGGTTAAATACAATTGGTTATTTCCTTGCCTATTAAAATCCTAAAACGCTAATCCATGACGGTTTTATAATTTTAGGGGGAGAATAGGTTTAGGCAGCAAAAAATGAGGGAGAAGAAGTGAAGGATTTGATCTGCCCAAGATACATATTAAATTGATGTGGCTAGTGTGATATGATCCAAGTCGGGTCATACCAAATAACAAGCCAAACAAACACCGATAAATATTTGTTTGTTGATGAGATTGTTAGGATCAGTCATCTGTGTTTGATAGATTGATGAGTATTGCAGCGGAATTCAAACAATGAATTAGTCGATATACAAGAACAAAACGATATTCAATGAAGAACAAAGACGGTTATAGAGAGAGAGTATATCTGCAAATATATTTCATTCATTATTCGCTTTCGTGGTAACAGAATGTCACAATTAAGATTCGGTCGACACCTCTTATATAAGAGATGTGACGTCTGCTGATGTCACTTGATAGTGACATCTAACAGATTTATTACAACTGAAACACAACGACTGAAGATGTCAAAACAGCTGACATCATCTTACAAAAAGTTCTAAGTGTTATCAGTTGTTTACAACTACTGAGAAATATAAAATTACTCAAACTACAACGACTGAAGAACAAGCTCTTCAGTCGTTTTACAAAACTACTGAAACTAGAAATATAAAACTACTGATATCACAACTACTGAAGAAGTACTCTTCAGCAGTTGTGACAAACTACTGAGGCTTCAGTACTTGATCTTCAGACTTTGACCTTCAGATGTTTTATCAGCTCATGACTTCAGTAGATATCATCAGCTGATTTCTTCAGTCTTTGTCTTCAGACTTTGTACATTAGTTGTTGATCTTCAGCACTTGTAAACTCTTCAGCTGTTGTACTTCAGTACTTTGGTCTTTCAGCTTCAGCACTTGTGTTCTTGTTCAGCTTTAGTATTTGTGTTCTTCAGCTATTCAGCTTCAGTAATTGTGTTCTTCAGCTGTTGTACTTCAGCACTTTAGTTCTTCAGCTATTGAAGTCTTCAGCACTTGATCTTCAGCTGTTGAAGTCTTCAGCACTTGTCAAACTGCTGATGAAGCTTTCATCAGTTGTTGTGATACCATGTGGGACTTAGAGGTTTTCTGATCTTGGCTCATTGGTTCTTTTGGTCCAACAAACTCCCCCTGAACCAATGCAACCAAAACCTCTAAATTATTTATTATCCCACTTATTGTTGGCAAAAGTTGGTCTTTTTCCTTCTTGATCAGTAGAGAAGATGACCCATGTAATCTCCGGCCTGGGAAGAAATCTCAGATATTTGATTGGCAAGATATGAATGGGAACTCTGTTTTGGGGAACTGGACACAGAGTGTTATCCCATTCATGAGATTTACTTCCCCATAATGAGTCTGTATGACTCTCGAACATAGGCCTCAAGGAGAACAACTTGTTCCTCCTTGGAGAGTTCTTCTACTCCACCTTCGAAGAAGAACTCTGGACCATAGTACTCAGATAAGTACTTCATGGTCCTGCCATTTTTCAGCTCCACTGTAGTTACCTCCCTATATACAAATTCATCAGGATAAGTGCCTTCAAGGAGTAACTGGAGCTCATTCTTCTGGATGTCTTCAAGCTTTTTATATAACAACCCCTTTTTAATCATCTTGTTTTCTAGTAAGGCTTGAGGGGTCATCTTTGCTTGATGAGCTTTCTTGAATTCATTAATGATTTCCCAGGGGTGACTACAATGGCCAACATGATGGTAGAATCTATTGTTTTTCTAACCTGGCCATTGTATCTTGTGGAATAGTTCTTTTATGGATTCTAGAGCTCACCCTGGGGTCTGGCCATACTCTCACTCTCTCCTTCTGATACTGAAAAGTGTGCCTGAGAGTGTAAAGCCTCTGAGCATGCCCTTTCATGGCTTGAATAGATGATGACTGAGGAAACTCCTTGTCAACCATCTTCAGTAGTTGCTCATCATGTTGTTTCTGCTGTTCTTCATCTTCTATCTTGACTCTGACCATTTCCTTTAAGAGTCAGGTGTGATCGTGGGTTGACTTCTGGGTTTTGGTAGCTTTAGAACAGCAGAGAGTGGCAGACTATCATCTTCATCCTCTTCTTCTCTTCTTCTTTTCCATCCTCAGCACCCTCTCCTCCTTCTAGGTGCATCACTGGATGATGGTTGGGTTGGTAAAGGAATTGGTGTTGAAGAAAGAGGATGTTTGGTTTTGGGCTTAGAGATTGGTTTGGAGATTTGAGGGGTAGGCAGTGTTTGAGTGGGTGGAAGGGAAGGTTGATCCAGCATCTTTGTAGTAAGTTTCGCCTTTGTGAGTTTAGCCATCTCCAACCTTTTACCAGCCCCAGCCTCATCAAGGGCTTCCACAATAATCCCCTTGTGGAATTGCTCAGACAGACAGATTCTGGTGGCTATAGCCAGAATACTGTCCCTGGTCCACGCGCGAATCTCCATTAACGATCTTCCTAAGTATTTTGCAATGAAGCGGATCATTATCTCCAATCTCTCTTTTTCAAGAGCATCATACCCAGCCCATCGGGTTTGAATCTTTTGCACTTCCAACCTTCTGATCTCAGTATCCAAAGTGGCTGTATCAAACCCTTGCCTGAAGAGTTGTTCAATTATTCTATCCATGGATCGGCTGTGTGTAGTGTCAGCTTCTTTCACCAGCTCTTCCAAGGATTTGTCTTCAGCAGTATGATCATCAGCACTTTTCTTTCGCTTGTAAGTGAGCAGTGGTTGCATTTCTTTCTCTCCTCTTGGCTTGTCTCTTCTTTTTCCTCTGTTCTTTTCCTCTTCTTTCTTTCACTGCAGTACTCTCCCCCTTTTTGGATGCATTGGGGGAAGGGGTTTGTAGCACAGAAAGTGTCTTTGCCATAACAGCTTCAATCAAGGGTTGTAAAGTTGAGGAAAGCCTCTCATCAATGGCTTTAGTCACAATATCAGTGATTATGGGTGTGATGAGAGGGAGGGAATTTTGAAGTACAGCACCTATTTGCTCAGGAGGATTCTGTTCTTGAGAAATAGGGCTGAAGCAGAGGCAGGTGGTTGAGTTTGAAGTGGCTCAGTGTTTGGGGACCTTCAACTGAAGGTGCCATCTGGGGTTGGTGGAGGCAGATGGTCTTTCTCCTTGTGAGAGTTGGTCAAGTAGGTTTTGCAGCCTACTGACTTTCTCTTCAAGGATTGTGTTCTGGGCAAGAACATCGTAGAAAAGCCCAGGCCATCATCAGCCGAAGGTGAATCATCTGACCTCCTGCTTGGAGCAGGATTTACATGCACTGGGTGTAGACCAGTAGTTGCATGTGCCCCTTTTTCGTGGTACTGGGGACTTCCAGCCTCAGGACTATGTCCATCATCAGCTGTGCCTCTAGTGAGGTCTTAGCAATGTTACCAGCGTCATTCTGATCATGTACTGATTCAGAAGAGGTGGCAGCCTCACTAGATCTTCTGATCTCCTTATCTACACCAGGAGATAGAAGTGGTAACCCCTGTGCTGTGGGTTCTCAAGTGCACTGTGTTCCTCCCCATCAATTGTAGAGGTGTTCCCAGTAGTAAGTGGTTTCTGGGGAGGGGGTGAGGAGTGCAGTTGAGTCAGCACTGTGCAACTATTAAAGTTGGGCTGTGAGGGGCGGTTGCATGGGGTGAAGGGATAGAAACAGTTTGCACCTGGGGAGGTTGGTGCTCTTTATGGCAATCCCCTAAGTGAGAAGATCCCAGATATGTAGGTACCCCTTTTGTGGTTGCTGCAGGCTCCTGTTGAGAGGAATCCTGAGCGGCTATGGCTGGAAGAGTCCTTATACCACTAGGGGGTTGGACTAGTGGATATCTCCTGCGTTTGTGTTGCAGGGGCATCCTCAGGGGACTCAATTCCCTGAGTAGCCGTTTTGGGTTTCTTTTTGGTGGGTTTGGTGGGGACATTTGATTTGGAGGTGGTGGTTGTGGGTTCCAGCTGCGTGGTTTGCGCAGCTTGGCAGCCAATTTGAGTGTCTGGTCAGAGTTGTGCCGGGAGGATACTCGGGGCAGAACAGCCGTAGCAGGGACTCCCAGCCAACAAGTCCCTCAGCATTAAGCTGGTTTGTAATGATGGCCATTAGGAACCGTGGATATAGTATCCAACGGTTAGCAGTTAATTTTTGAGCCATATCCTTGAGCTCCGAAAATATTATTTCTCAAAAGTTAACGGTTGTTGCTCAAGAATAGAATACATTACCTGCTGCCACTTTGACGACATTTGATCCCAAGACGAAGTCTTAGTAGCCAAACATACATTCACCATGTGAAAATTAGGCGTTCGGCGTCATGGAAGTGTTTCTTCATGATAGTGGAGGCACTGAGATTGCCTTGATATCCATGTTGGGCAAAGGATAGATCTGTGGTGCCCTTCGGATATCCAGCAGGAGAAATAGCATCATCCAGAGAAAGAATTTGGCGGATTATTGCAGGGGTGATGACCACTTCTTTGTTGTTGACGATCGACTGGAGAGATGGTGTGTTGTCTCCCCAGTGGTAATAGTAACGTTCATCCAAAACTGTTGGAGGGATTCGGCATGTAGAAGGGGATTCAGAAGAAATGCCATTTTGTATTGGGACTGAACCATAAGATCGATAGCAGTATCGAACTTAGCCCAGACAGGCGATTTAGTAAGGTAGGCAACACAGTGTGTTGCGGTTTATTTGCATGGACGCCATTGAGAAGAGAGAAGTTTTGGAGAGGAACATTAGGTTTGAAGAAGATGAAGCATTGAAGGATTAGGTCAAGGATATTTATAGGGTACGGGTAAGAAAACGACTGAAGGATGTGGTGTTAGTCATCAGTAGTTTTAAACGACTGTTGACATGGTATTATCCTTTCAGACGTTGAAACAGCTGAAGTCGTGGTGTTAGGCATCAGAAGTTAGAAAACTACTGAAAACCATGGTTTTGACTTCAGATGATTGAAACAACTGAGGACTTGGTGTTTGTCATCAGTAGTTGTGAAACTATTGAAGACAGTGGTTTTGTCATCAGTGTTGTAAACAACTGAAGACTTGGTATTAGTCATCAGTAGTTATAAAACTACTGAAGACTGGTTTTGCTTCAGTTGTTTAGAATGAATCAGCAGTTGTTGAAACAACTGAAGAGAAAGTTCTCTTCAGTAGTTGTCGTCAATTCATAGCCTTTCAGCTGTTTCATGCTGTCCTCAACACTTACTCATCAGACTTTGCATCTGATTTCAGGTGTTTCATAGGACATCGGTACTTATCTGTTTCTACTGATTTCAGTAGTTGTAACTACATCAGTAGTTTAACTACATCAGTAGTTTGGAACAGAAAGTACTTCACTACTTGTGAGGCATTAGCCATCAGTAGTTATAAAACTACTGAAGAGAAAAAGACTCATCAGTACTTATATGTGACATGGGTACCAATGATCATCAGTAATGACTACTGAAATCATCAGTAGTTGTCACTTATTCTAGCTGCAGCATACCAAGCCTAACACAAGGTTTTGGAAAGTAGAACTATCCAAAGGCTTAGTAAAAATATCTGCAAGCTCATCAGCACTAGGCACAAACTTAGGATCAATCAGACCTTTTTCAAAACAATCCCGAATAAAATGATGTCTGATCTCTATATGTTTGGTCCTAGAGTGCTAGACTGGATTTTTGACAATACACAGAGCTGAAGAACTATCCTTTAACAATGGAGTCTTAGTCTCTGTAATGCCATAATCCAGAAGTTGATTCTAAGAAACTGAGACCTGAGGGGCAACTTGCAGCAGCAATGTACTCGGCCTCAGCAGTTGATGTAGCAACAGATGTTTGTTTCTTACTCTGCCAAGAAATCAAACAGTTGCCTAGGAATTGACAACCACCAGAAGTTGACTTTCTAGTTAACTTGCACCCTGCATAGTCACTATCTGAAAAAGCAACTAATTTGCAAGAGTGTCCAGTGGAATACCATAAACCCAGAGATTGTGTACCTTGCAATATCTAAAGATTCTCTTGACTGCAATCAAATGAGACTCTTTAGGAGCAGCCTGAAATCTAGCACAAACACATGTAGCAAACATAATATCTGGTCTAGAAGCTGTTAGATACATCAAGGACCCAATCATACATCTGTAAAGCGTTTCATCAACAGCTTTACCTTTCTGATCAGCATCCAGTTGTGTGGTGTTGCACATGGGAGTAGAACAGGGCTTACAGTTTTTAAATCAAACTTATTCAAAAGATCTTTTGTATATTTTGACTGATGAATAAAGGTTCCATCAGCCTTTTGTTGATTTGCAAGCCTAGAAAGAACTGTAATTCTCCTATTGCACTCATTTCAAACCTCTTTTTCATCAATGTTGTAAAATCATCACACAAACTGGGGATCAGAAGATGCAAAAATAATATCATCAACATAAATCTGAACAAGTAGCTTATGCTGATCCACCTTCTTAATAAACAAGGTTTTATCAATGGAGCCTGTAGTGAAATTATTCTTAAGAAGAAAAGTAGAGAGTGTCTCATACCAGGCTCTAGGAGCTTGTTTCAACCCATAAAGAGCCTTATCAAGTTGTACACCCATTCAGGATGTTTATTATCCTCAAAGCCTGGTGGTTGACACACATAAACTTCTTCCTTATTTTACCATATAAAAATGCACTTTTAACATCCATTTGAAAAACTTTAAGATTGTGGAATGCGGCATAGGCTAAGAACAATCTGATTGCCTCTAGTCTGGCTACAGGGGCAAAGGTTTCATCATAGTCAATACCTTCTTCTTGTGAAAACCCCTGTACAACCAGTCTAGCCTTGTTCTTAACAATAAGCCCATCTTCATCGGTTTTATTCCTAAACACCCATTTAGTGCCTATTGCACACTTACCTGGGGGAAGAGGAACAAGTTCCCACACTTGCTGTTTCTTGAACTGAAGTAGCTCAAGCTGCATAGCTTCAACCCATCCATTGTCTCTCAAAGCAACATGGTAGTTCTTTGGCTCTAGCTAACTGAAGAGAGCATAGAAGCAGAAGTTAGACAATTGACTTCTGGTTGAAACACCATCATTGATATCACCAATAATCTGAGTCATGGGGTGATTCTTCAGTTCTTGATAAACAATGAGATCTGTGCAAGTGTTTGTAGAACCTTCAGCAGCAGTAGATGTTGATGTAGACTCTTGAAACCAAGAATTTGATGGTAACTCAAACGATGCAGAGGAAACAGAGATCTCATCAGCATTTGTTGTGGATGGAACTGCTGAAGCTACAGGAACATCAAGTTTAGCAGACACAGGCAGTTGGTCACTAAACTTGAATAGGTGAGTATTGATATTATCATCATCATCATCAATACCACCAGGTGGAAGACATGCTGCAGAAGAGATGAGACACAGGATCTGCAACAGCTGGAGGTTGATAAGGAACATATTGCAGTATGTCCAAATTAAACAACTCCACAGGGTTTTGTGGATCTTGTCCAAAGGAGATTCATTAAACTTCACATGCAGAGTCTCTTCAACTATCTTTGTTCTGCAGTTGAAGACTCTGTATGCCTTGCAAGTAGATGAATAACCAAACAATACCCAGCATCCACCTTAGGATCAAATTTATAGAGTTGATCCTTTGTGTTGAGAATAAAACAAGGACATCCAAATGCTTTGAAAAATGAAATCAGAGGAGTCAAATGATGGAGAACTTCATATGGAGTCTTCATCAACTCTGATTTACTAGAACTCTATTCTGCACATAGCAAGCTGTGTTGATAGCTTCAGCCCAAAAGGTCAGTGGCAAACCAGAGTCAGCTAACATGGACCTTGCAGAGCTTCAATGAGGGTCTGTTCTTTCTCTCCACTACTCCATTTTGTTCTGGAGTCCTGGGATGCTAAACTGCCTTTTGATCCCTTGAGAGATAGAATTCATCAAGTGTATGATTCCTGAATTCAGTTCCATTATCACTCCTGATACACTTGAATGGAAGGGAATATTGCTTCTCAAATACAAACACAAAGTTAATAACTTCTGAGCAACCTCATCCTTTGAATGTAGAAAGAAAGTCCATAAAATCTGGAGTAATCATCCACAATTCCAGACAGTATTTCTTCTTTAACATGCTCATCACTCTCACAGGACCAAATAGATCCATATGCAGTAATTGCAGCAGGCAGTGGACTTAGGCTCTTCAATAGGAGGGAATGAGACTTTGTGCTGTTTTCCTTTTAACAAGCAGTGCAGGTTTCATCATAGTGGAAATCCTTTATTGGTAAGCCTTTGACTAAACTCTTGTGGATAAGCTGATTCATGTTTTTGAAATTAAAATGACCCAGCCTTCTCTGCCACATTTAGATTCTTGAGAAGAGGCTTGGAAAATAGGCAAGGTTGCCTTTGAGATCTATTTTCTTGGAAAGATCTAAGGCATACACTCTTCCTGTCCTGTTGGCTCTCAGGAGAGTGTGATCATCCAACACCTTGTCAATCAAGTGCAAAACTTTGGATGACAGAATCCTACAGTTTTGACTGGTGAAAAGAGCAACATGGCTTTATCACACATTTGACTGACACTCAAGAGATTGTACTTGAGATTTTCCACATGATTAACATCATCAATTTGATTTTCCCATTGGAGACAAAGCCCTTAACAATGATGTAACCCCTAGCATCATTGCCAAAAGAAACAAATCCCTTCTTCCTTGAGAGTAGTCATGAAGAAGAGAGCTGTTCCCAGTCATGTGCATAGATCCCCCACTGTCTACATACCAGATGCTACTTTGGCATGTTGGAGAAGAACCTGCAAAAATAAACAATCAGTTAGTTTTAGAGACCCAAACCTTTTTGGTTTGGGCCTGGTCTCATCAATAGATGGTAAACTAACAGGTTTATTTGAAACAACAGCCTGAGAGGAAGAAGATGGTGAAGAAGAGGAATCCTTTGGCTTGGATCTCTTTCTGTGGTTTCAACATAGGAGCATCTAGTTGGTTAACTCTACCCAACAGATGTTGAACCATCATAACCAGCTGTGTCTGATTGTGGATAAAGCTTTCAGCTCATCAAACACATTGCCAGTGGAGTTTGATAAGTTCCTATGTTGCACCTTCTTCTTCTGAGCACTCTCAGCTGTCACTGTTTAACCTTTTCCTTTTTGGATTTCTTTGAGGACTTAAGGGTTACAGGATTTGATGTTGCTGATACAAATGTGGTCTCAAACTCAGTTTTCATTTTTTACCATTTTCTCTTTAATTTCTTTTTTTGTTTGAGTTTGGAACCTCTTTTGTACCAGCAATCATTTGTAAGATGATTGAACCACATACTTCACATGGTTTCTTCTTCATCTTAGGTTGATCATCAACAAGAGGGTGAAGCAACTGGAGACTTGCTCTTCAATGCTTGGAAGCACTGTTTGCTTTCTTGACTGACTCTTTAGTAGTCTTCAAACTCTTTCTACTTACAGTTTTCTTCTCTTCAGTACTGACAGCAGTTGGAGTTTGAACTTCAGGTGTTAAGTTCTGCTCTCTAATCCTTTCAGGACTTTCAGAATTAACTCCTGAGTTGATCAACTCATTGATCATGTGAGTGTCAGCATTTGAACCATCAACATCAGCTGATAGGTTCAGAGAGGGCTTGATGCTGACGTCTACTTCTGATTGTGTTGTATTAGAAAGTAGATCACATGATGAGATGGATTGGTTATCACTCTCACCATCAGATTCTACCTCTGCTCTGGGGTAAAACAAAATCTGTAGGTGGAGCAATGTGATTGTAACCATGCCAAACTTCACATTGGAAGCAGATTGCTTACTAAGAAGCATTTCAAAACCTTTGCATGATTGTACCATCTATACACTCTACCTGGGTAACTGCAAGGGTTTCTTTGAGATCTTTATACTTCTCTAGAAGTATCTCTTCCCTAGCCTTATCATCAGTGATTTGGCATTCCAGTTTGTAAATCTCATCATTTTTATCATTAAGCATAGACTCAAATTCAGCTTTGTTTTTGGAAATTATTTGTTCTAGCTCAATGTTCTTATTGATTAAAGCTACATTTGCCTCTCTAATAGATGCAAATGCTGCTATACATGTGTCAGAACATAATTTGGCTTTTGCCTCAGAGGATACCTGTGATACCTTTGGTGTAGAGGCATTAGAGGATGAAGTATCAGCAGAATCCAAAGCCATAAGAGCTAGATTTCCAAATGGACTGTCACCACCATGTTGACCAGCACCTGAGAACAGTTGTTCATGACCAGACATGTCATCTGGTAAACTGCTCTAGTCAACAACTCCTGGGGTGAAGAAGCTGTGTTGTTGAGGTTGAGTTCGTTGATGAGATTGGGAAGGCTGGGTTCAGGCAATGCTTGTGGTTGTTGTGCGATTGGAGCTTGAACAGAATTTGGTTGAGGCACAAATAGCAGGGATAAGGATATGACATTTGACCCTGGGGAACAAAGTATGCAGGAGATCTAGGGTGTGAATAATGACCAGAACCAGCAGGATGTTGCCCTCTGTTTTGTGGACTAGTACTAGAAAAGTCACAAAGGGTGCAGAAGAGTTAGATCCAGTAGATCTACACTCTCTTGCAAAGTGTCCAAGCCCTTGGCATTATGACACCTCAACTTACTCTTGTCAAAACCAACTTTGTTTTTGCGAGAGAGTCCAGGAAATTTCCTGCCAGTTTCTTGTAGAACTTCTGAGATGATATTAATCAGTGCCATCTGGCTCAGAATATCCATCTCTTCTAGATCATCATCAGCTATTCCTTTCAGATCATCCATGATGAAGCATAAATTGTCACTATTACAGCCAGAATGACTCTCAATACCAACAAATGCATGATCAGAACTATTTGAAGAGAAATCTATATGCTCATCATAATTGCTTTCAGATGCAACATATTCTGACTCATGACGAACCAAGGCAGTATTGCCTGGTACAAAGTCATCATTGAGCTTTCCTGATGAGGACAGTTTCCTTTTCTTCTCTATCTCTCTTTCAAATGTAAGCAGTTTCCCATGAAGTTGGGTGAGAGATAGGCCTTCTAGATTTGCACTGGAGCGTAGGACAATAGTGTATGTGTCCCATCTCTCAGGCAGTGATCTGAGGAATCTGTTGTTCATCTGGCTATTGGTGTATTCCTGTTTCACCATTTTCAGCTCAGATATCAAGCAGGAAAAGCGCTCAAACTGTTGAGTCAGGTCTCACCCTGTCTATGAGATAATGTCTCATATTGTTGGGCAAGGATCTCTCTATTGTTTGCTAAGACCACATCAGTGCCACCGAATTGTTCCTTCAGGGCATTCCAGAGATCATGAGCAGTTTCATGATGCATAAGCCCTAATAGATTTCATTAGGCAGTGCCATGGCCAGAATTCCATGGGCTTTAGCATCAATCTCCAATAGTTTCCGATCTTCAGAGTATTGTTCCTTATTCTTCGGAACCATTTGATTGGTTTCCGGATTGTTACCATAGGCTTATGTCGTCCATGTACCACAGATGTCCAACAACCTGAACTGTTAACAGACAGTGATGAAGCATTCTTCGTTCCATAGTTATACTCGGTCCTAACCAGCATCGGAGCTTGGTTGAGGAGCCGGTATTGTGAGGGTCATTAGAAGGAGTCGTCATCTCGGATTCAAACAAATTCGGTTAAGCTAAAACGATTTAGAACAAAAACGCAACAACCAATTGAACCAGAAGATCTCAAACAAATGAACGAAAGCGGCAGAAATTCAATAAACTATAACCAGTTCTTGCAAATACGCTAATTCAATCAAACAAAGATATCAATTAGCAGTTTCAATGATCAATTGTTAGATCGATCAATGATTAACCTTGCTCTGATACCACTTGTTAGGACAGTGATCTGTGTTTGATTGATTGACGAGTATTGCAGCGGAATTCAAACAATGATTAGTCGATTTACAGAACAAAATGATATTAAATGAAGAACAAAGACGGTTAGAGAAAGAGAATATCTGCAAATATATTTCATTCAATATTCGCTTTCGTGGTAACAGAATGTTACAATTAAGATTAGGTCGACACCTCTATATAAGAGAGTGACGTCTGCTGATGTCACTTGATAGTGACATCTAACAGATTTATTACAACTGAAACACAACTACTAAAGATGTCAAAACAGCTGACATCTTCTACAAAAAGTTCTAGTGTTATCAGTTGTTTAAACTACTGAGAAATATAAACTACTGAAACTACAACGACTGAAGAACAAGCTCTTCAGTCGTTTTACAAAACTACTGAAACTAGAAAATAAAACTACGATATCACAACTACTGAAGAAGTACTCTTCAGCAGTTGTGACAAACTACTGAGGCTTCAGTACTTGATCTTCAGACTTGACCTTCAGATGTTTCATCAGCTGATGACTTCAGAAGATATCATGAGTGATGTCTTCGTCTTTGTCTTCAGACTTTGTACATCAGTTGTTGATCTTCAGCACTTGTAAACTCTTCAGCTGTTGTACTTCAGTACTTTTCTTTCAGCTTCAGCACTTGTGTTCTCCAGCTGTTCAGCTTCAGTATTTGTTGTTCTTCAGCTGTTCAGCTTTAGTACGTGTTCTTCAGCTGTTGTACTTCAGCACTTTAGTTCTTCAGCTGTTGAAGTCTTCAGCACTTGATTCAGCTGTGAAGTCTTCAGCACTTGTCAAATGCTGATGAAGCTTTCAGCAGTTGTTGTGATACCATGTGGGACTTAGAGGTTTTCTGATCTTCGTTCATGGTTCTTTTGGTCCAACAGAGATCAAACAAATAAATATAAGCACCAACATTGAAACCGGGTTTCCTAAAACATTGCTTTTGAAAATGAACAACATTATATGGATAATTTGTTCCTGAGAAATTGTTTGTTTTATTATTTAAATTAGTTAAATAATATCAAACAAAAGTATGTTAGGTTTTATAAAATACAAGTGTTTTAATTTTAAAAAATGGAGTGCAAGAGTTAATTTTATAAAACATTTCAAATGGGAGGGAAACCCACCTTGGTGGTCCCAACTTCGGCCGCCCCTTTTGGGGTTAAAGGCTTTTGATTTGTTGTTGTGCATGCAACATTGATAACCTAACTCTCTTCACCAAGACATCTCTCTCTCTCACACACACACAAGAGCAAGAATCCTCTCAAATCTCTCTCTTCAATTCGAATTTTAGAGCTCCAAAAACACAAGATTTTCAGCTATCAAAGAAGGGTTCTTGGCTGCAAAATCAAGCTCGAAGAGGGTTCTACAAGTTGGTGTGCAAGTCCTATCCTAGCAAAGGGGGTTGTACAAGCTTGGGGTATCATCTCTTGAGGACTTCTAGATTGAAGTCTTGACCATCTAACATCATCATCTTGTCCTACACATCCACGGTTCTAAAGGTGTATTGTTGGTGGTTTCGGGTATAGCCTTCTGAGGTCTTCTTGGTTGAAGATTCAGCCATAAAGTTCATCCTTTGCACCCTCTCAAACCCGTTTTCTAGCTCCTTGAAAGGTTGTCTTCTTAACCTTTGGTTGTTATCTTGTATGCATTTCGTATTTGGATCCATGGTTGGGTTTAGCTTAACAAATGAGTTTGATAATCTATATATTAACAAGTTTTAAAACTTATTATCCGCTGCGTTTTCTATATACACATTATATGAACTTTGATAAACTTGTTAAATCCCTTCAATGGCATCAAGAGCCACTTATACGAATGCATACATGTATATGACATTCTAGTTCACGGTTTTGTGGTGTGTGACACCATATGGCCGAGAGTTAGAGGGCTAGATTGGTTCCCTTTTTCTTATTTAAAGATACTATTTTATATGCATGTTAGGATCTTTAAAATTTGGGTCATGTTTGTTGTTTGTTTGGACCAAACCCATTTGTTCTTGGTTTATGTTGGCCAAGAATATGGTTGAAAAGGGGCTGCAAAATCGATTGTTATGTGCATATTGGATGTGTATATGGATGTTCATAACCTAGCCAATACCTGTATTTGGATGTGTTTTGTTGTGATGGTTGATATTCCATGGGTTGCTATAATATTTATTTGGGTTTGTAATGTATTTATTATTTGTGGTTTTTAATAATAAGTAGATTAGTTGTATTTCTTTTACTAGTAAAAAATGTATTAGGATATATTTTGTAAAAGAAGTTCAAGAAGACTTTGTTTTGGTTTGGGCCATTTTAGGCCCAAATGGGCCTCATAGCCCAAGATTGGTTTTAAGCCCAATAACCAAAGCCCAAAGCATGAAGGCCCAAGAAAGCTAGGAGCTGAAGTTGGAGCCCAAAAGAAAGCCAAAATGGACACTGATGATGCATTAGGATGCAGGATCAAGTGGGAGCACACCATCTCAATGCCTTGTGTCATGTTTATGCTTATTATTGACCCTCTTGGCACACTTGTTTTGGCCAACAAGTGTTGCCAAAACGATTGGCTATGGTTATGGACTTGTGGTTGTTTTATATGCATGTATGGTTGATTTATGTTCTTCTTATCTTATTATGGAATTGGATAGTTAACAACTCGAAATCTACCACTCGCATAAAATTGGTTCCTTAGAAATCAATAAGTAATAAAATGGGTTTTACCAAAGGTTATTGATTTCATTATTAAATGGGCTATTAAAAGGATTTTTGAAATAAGTATTCAAATAAACTACCATGTATTTGAATGCATACAAAGGCAAGGTATGAAATTGTTTCCAAACTAGAATTTTGTGAAAATAAATCCTTTTATATCAAGTCAAACACATCCTATTATACAACACTCGAATCATTTGAGAATTTAATGTGAGATAAAGGTCACCTCACATTAAAGGGAACTTATGGTTTTGAGGTGCGTTTGCCATATTTATGGAAAAAGGTCACCTAACCACTAATATTAGAAATCCACACGTGTGTCTAAGTAGGACGACTTAATTGGAACTCATGCATTAGGATCACCGAAGCATGACGTACAAAGGGTTTTGATGGGATAAAACATGCCTAACAAACAAGATGTTAACCGATCCCATACACTAGAAATTGTAATGGTTACAATTGTCAAACGTTGACTACCTTGTTAATTTAAATAAAGGATAAAGGTCACCTAACCGATATTTAAATGTAACGTTGGATTCTAAAATTTTGACTATTAATTGTCTATGAGACAAAAGGGTATTAATAATCAAAATACATTGATATTAAAAGTACTAAAATTTAACTTTGTAATATTGTAGATGGCTAACAACAACAACGCCATCCCGACGTCCATAACCTATCACTAAGGACCATCCTTGAAAAGAATGTCTAAACCATGGGAACTTCAGGATTGGCACCGAAATTTGAGAATTGTTCTCAAACAGGAAAAGAAGTCCTATGTGTTAGACGATCCCATTCCGATCAACCCGATGAAAATGACGTTGAGGCCTTTGCCGAATGGGTCAAGTACACCGAAGACTCTGTGCAAGTCTCATGTCTCATGCTAGCGAGAATGATTCTTGATTTGCAAAAGGACTTTGAGAACCACAATGCCTATGACATGATCACCCGGTTGAAGGAAATGTTCCAACAACAATCAAGGGTGGAGCGCTTCGAAACGGTTCGAGCACTTCATGCATGTCGAATGGACAAGACCCAATCGGTATCATCTTACATTCTCAAGATGAAGAGCCACATTGATCGCCTTGAAAGGCTTAACTGTCGTGTGTCAAACGAGTTGGCAACGGATTTGATCCTCAACTCTCTATCCAAGAAGTTTGATAGCTTCGTTATGAACTATAACATGAATGGATGGGACAAGAGTATTGGTGAGCTTCATTCAATACTCAAAACAGCCGAGGCACGCATGGGTAGAATGGTTCTACCAGTCCTTACGATCAATGAAGGTGGTAGTAGGAAAAGGCACCTCCACGACCCTAGGGCAAATGTTGCCAAAGGGAAGGGGCACGTCACAGGGAAGGGTAAGAGTAAAGCAAAAATGGAACCATCCAAACCAAAAGAAAAGAAGCGAAAAGTTGCTCATGATGACCCGTGTTTTGAGTGTGGTGAAGTAGGCCATTGGAAAAACAATTTTCCGGTCTATCTCAAAGCGTTGAGATCGAAGAGGGACGCGGGGCAAACTTCAGGTACAATGTTTATGATACATGTTGAGCTTAATGTTATTTCTTCTAACACATGGGTATTAG
Source organism: Flaveria trinervia (assembly GCA_025506515.1). Taxonomy (NCBI): domain Eukaryota; kingdom Viridiplantae; phylum Streptophyta; class Magnoliopsida; order Asterales; family Asteraceae; genus Flaveria; species Flaveria trinervia. Next base: position 77,412,578 of record CM046443.1, on the reverse strand, counting down.
ATACTGGATGTGGAACTCATATTGCAATTTGTTGCAGGGGTTCAAAAGAAGTGAGCATTATGCAAAAGGGGAAATAAGTCTCTTTATGGGCAATGGTGCAAAGGTTCATGTGGAAGCCCAAGGAGACTACATTTTGAAGCTTCCAAGTGGGTTGGAAGTCATTTTAAAGAATGTATTGTATGCTCCTAGCTTGACTAGGAACATATTCTCTTCCCATTTAAGACAATATTAATTATGATTTCAAGTTGTTGACAATGATATTCATGTTTCTTTAAATCATGTGTTTTATTTTAAGGCTATACCTTGTAATGGTATTTATGAATTGGTTCATAATAACAAACATATGATAGCTCTATGTACCAAGCAACCACCAAGAAGCTCAAACTTAATTTGAGTGATTCCTATCTTTGGCATTGTCGCCTCGTCACATAAACAAGAATCGTATGCAAAAACTTCAAAAGAATGGTCTTTTGAAAACCAATGAAAATGATTCATTTGATGTATGTGAGTCTTGTTTACAAGGTAAAATGACAAAGGCCCTTTAGTGGGACTAATGAAAGGGCAAAAGATTTATTAGGGATCATACATTCGGATGTATGTGGACCTTTTAAACCAACAACTAGGAATGGTGAAAGATACTTCATACCTTTACCAATAACTATAGTCGATATGGGTATGTGTACTTGTTAAGACACAAACATGAATCTTTTGAAATGTTCAAAATCTTCAAGAATGAAGTAGAAAATCAACTCAACAAAACGGTCAAGATCTTCGTACAGATAGAGAGGTGAATACCTTAGTAGTGAATTTCAAGAATATCTTAGAAGTTGTGGGATTGTCTCACAACTTACTCCACCTGGAACACCACAACATAATGGTGTGTTGAGAGGAGGAATCGGACTCTATGGATATGGTTGATCTATGATGGCTAGAAGTACGCTACCTCTATCATTTTGGGGTTCGCATTGCTCTCCGCGGCCGTATTTTAAATATGGCCACAACCAAGAAAGTGGAAAGGACACCTTTCGAAGTATGACATGGAAGGGTTCCATCATTGTCATATTTAAAAGTTTGGGGGTGTGATTCTTACCTAAGCAATACACTCAAAACAAACTGGAAGCCCGATCCACAAAGTGTGTCTTCATTGGATATCCAAGAGATGTATTGGATATTATTTCTATGATCCGACAGAAAAGAAAGTGTTTATTGCTCGAAAGGCAGAGTTCTTGGAAACTAAGTTTCTTTTGGAAGAAACTGGTGGAAGAGCAGCGGAACATGAAGAGGTTCAAGATTCACAAGACGATACACAATTGGTTGATACTAACAATCAACATGAGGATGTTGAAAATGATCATGGATGATCAAGATACACAAAACGTTCGTAGATCTGGTAGAATTAGTGTTCCTCCTGAGAGATATGGATTTTTCATGGATGGATGCTATGTGGTAGATTCGGATGAACCAACCACATACCATGATGCAATGTCAAAACCTGATTTTGACAAATGGCAAGAAGCCATGAACGTTGAGATGCAATCCATGTATGATAACCAAGTTTGGGAATTGGTTACACCACCTCTTAAGTCCAAGATAGTTGGAAGTAAGTGGGTTTTCAAGAAGAAAACGATATGCATGGAAACTTGGATACTTATAAAGCTAGACTCGTAGCGAAAGGTTTCACTCAAACTCAAGGGATTGATTATGATGAAACTTTCTCCCTGTGGCAATGCTAAAGTCTATTAGGATATTATTTGCCATAGCAGCATATTATGACTATGAGATATGGCAAATGGATGTCAAAACTGCTTTCCTAAATGGATATCTTGAGGAAGATGTCCATATGGAATAGCCTAAGGTTTTGTCGATCCAAAACATCCTAACAAGGTATGCAAGTTAAAGAAATCAATCTACGGATTGAAACAAGCGTCAAGAAGTTGGAATCACCATTTTGATGATGAAGTAAAGAAATTTGGCTTCATCAAAAACGCTGATGAAGCTTGTGTGTATAAGAAAGCTAGTGGAAGCATTATTACTTTCCTTGTATTATATGTCGATGACATTCTACTTTTGGAAACGACATTCCAACCTTGGAAGGTGTAAAAACCTGGCTTGGAAGCTGTTTTTCCATAAGGATCTAGGTGAAGCCACCTATATTTTAGGAATAAAGATCTATAGGGATAGATCAAGGCGGTTGATAGGTTTAAACCAAAGTGCATACATTGAAAAGATCTTGAAGAGGTTCAAGATGGAGAATCTAAGAAAGGTTTTGTGCCTATTCAAAAGGGGACTATATTGAGCTCATCTCAATGCCCCAGTTCAAGGTTGAACAAGAAAGAATGAATGGAGTCCTATATGCATCAGCTATAGGATCCATCATGTATGCAATGATATGTACTAGGCCAGACGTGTCATGTGCTCTGAGCATGACAAGTAGATATCAGCGAATCCTGGTAATAGTCATTGGATGGCTGTTAAGAGTATTTTGAAATACCTTAGGAACACTAAGGATATGTTCTTAATATATGGATATGGTGAGGAGGAGCTCGTTGTAAAGGGTACACGGATGCGAGTTTCCAAACTGATCGAGATGATTCTCGATCACAGTCGGGATATGTCTTCATTATGAATGGAGGAGCAGTCTCTTGGAAGAGCTCAAAGCAAGATGTAGTGGCACTATCTACAACAGAATCAGAATACATCGCCGCTTCATTGGCAGCTCAAGAAGCTACGTGGCTTAGGAAGTCATTGCTGATCTAGGGTAGTTGCTACCATTCAAGACCCCCTAGAGATCTTTTGTGACAACGAGGGTGCGATTGCTCAAATCAAGGAACCTCGTGCTCATCAAAAGACTCGGCACATTGAATGGAGATTCAACTACATAAGGGATGAAGTTGAAAAGGGAAAAATATGTATTCGCAAAGTTCACACGATCAAAACATTGCGGATCCATTCACGAAGCTCCTAGATAGGTCAAAACATGAAAGTCATACTGTGCCTTAGGACTTCGATATTCTAGTGATTGGACTTGATCAAATTTTGTATTTGGAAATTGGAACTTATGTTATTTGCCTCATTATATTTATAATTTTCATTTGTCCTTCCATTTTAGCATGTTAAATCCGTGAATAAGTAAGTTATTCTAAACGTCCGTGGTCGATCATACTTGTCGGAGCAACTATGAATGTAAGACTATAATGAACTTGGATTGGTTGATATTCATAAGGTATGAATATAGAGCAAGTCGTTGCTACCAAGGTTCATTGATATCTATGGATTTAGATATTGGACCGACCCGCTCTCAATTATTTCTGCATGGAATCTTGTGATTAGTCATAGAGATATTGAGTAAAGGGGAATATCATTGTATCCTCAGACCTGAGATGCATATTGGGTCTTGATATTCATCAAGTATTCTACTTTGACTTGGTTCTTTGCTGTTATGAAAAATTGGCAGTACATAAGGCTAAGTTCAGGCATGATATAAGGTGATTGTGAGAGACGTATGTAGTCAAGATGGAATTTGTTCCTCTTATTCGTTGAGAGTAGATGTCTAAGGCCTGTTAAAATTAAACCCACGGAGAATGACAATTCTGTGTCTCTGGGATTTAACATGACATCTGTAACAAAAGAAAAATGATTGATTCACCTAAATCATATACAAGTGAGGTACTTGAAAAGGATGATGTTATTGAATTGCACTTAGTCATATACATTAGGGGTAGCAAACCATTGCTAGGCGTTATTTGCTGCTTGCATCAATCTTCTATGAATCTTGTGCAAGTGGGAGATTGAAGGATTTGATCTGCCCAAGATACATATTAAATTTATGTGGCCAGTGTGATATGATTCAAGTCGGGTCATACCCAATAACAAGCCAAACAAACACCGATAAATATTTGTTTGTTGATGAGATCAAACAAATAAATATAAGCACCAACATTGAAACCGGGTTTCTAAAACATTGCTTTTGAAAATGAACAACATTATATGGATAATTTGTTCCTGAGAAATTGTTTGTTTTATTATTTAAATTAGTTAAATAATATGAAACAAAAGTATGTTAGGTTTTATAAAATTACAAGGGTTTTAATTTTATAAAAATGGAGTGCAAGAGTTAATTTTATAAAACATTTCAAATAGGAGGGAAACCCACCTTGGTGGTCCCAACTTCGGCCGCCCCTTTTGGGGGTTAAAGGCTTTTGATTTGTTGTTGTTGCATGCAACATTGATAACCTAACTCTCTTCACACAAGACATCCTCTCACACACATACACAAGAGCAAGAATCCTCTCAAATCTCTCTCTTCAATTTCGGATTTTAGAGCTCCAAAAACACAAGATTTTCAGCTATCAAAGAAGGGTCTTAGCTGCAAAATCAAGCTCGAAGAGGGTTCTACAAGTTGGTGTTGCAAGTCCTAGCAAAGGGGTGTTTGTACAAGCTTGGGGTATCATCTCTTGAGGACTTCTACATTGAAGTCTTGACCATCTAACATCATCATCTTGTCCTACACATCCACGGTTCTAAAGGTGTATTGTTGGTGGTTTCGGGTATAGCCTTCTTGAGGTCTTCATGGTTGAAGATTCAGCCATAAAGTTCATCCTTTGCACCCTCTCAAACCCATTTTCTAGCTCCTTGAAAGGTTGTCTTCTTAACCTCCTTTGGTGTTATCTTGTATGCATTTCGTATTGGATCCATGGTTTGGGTTTAGCTTAACAAATGAGTTTGATAATCTATATATTAACAAGTTTTAAAACTTATTATCCGCTGCGTTTTTCATATACAACATTTATGAACTTTGATAAACTTGTTAAATCCCTTCAAGAAGAGGCAAGCTGATAAAAATAAGCTCGTATGTGTGATACTAATTCAATCTTTGGAATATGATAGTACATAGGATCAAACCATTTGGGACTTTAAACATCAAAATTGCAAAGGATGCAACGCTCAAGTATAAGTCAGTGTAGTCTAAGCAATATAAAAATAAATATGATAGATAAGCCAGCTATACTAAGATAACACAAAGAAAGTAGATAGAGGTTGCTAGACCACAGATGATATGTTGGTAGATTCAACACATTAGATGACTAGACCTTTTTGGTGATCACAAGATTAAATTAAAAATATTGATTAGCTGTGGGTAACACCTTATCCCTCGTTAACACAATCAACAAGATTCCGATAAGGGGTGACGAGCAAAATAAACGCTACAAATGTGTGCGTAAGACCAAAGCATGGGTAAAAGCACATAAAAATTGCAAATGCAATCAAAGTGATAACCTATGTTGTTGGTGAGATCGGTTGTAAAAAGAACGAAAATGCTCAAACAAAAGAGATAGGTTATATGCTCTCTGCTATGCGGTGGCACTGACCTGAGGATAAGCATAATCTATATATTCTGGAACTCGTTGTTATTTGCCGCCTCTCTACTGTGCAGTGGCACTGACCTGAGGATTGGTTTCTCTTTGAAAGTTCTAAGAATAGTCTCTTCTGAACACTATCCTGAGGCCACTCAAAAATCTCCTAAGGAATGTTGATTACCATATAAGTGTGGGATCCACAAATGCTTGTTGAAATAAACAAACCTTAAACTATCACCAAACTGTGTTCAAAGTCTGTGTATGGATTAAGAGGACAAGTATACTAACAATCATTGTGCTACAATTCTTGAAAGTTCAAATCAGTGTGGGGACCTAAGAGTACTAGTCTGATTTCCTAAATTTGCTAAACGACTCCAGATGAAAAACAAGAATAGAGCATCAAAGTTTTTTCTAACGTGTCCTAAATGTTTTGAGTATCGTGTATGATTTCAACTTGAATTGGTCCATGTATGGTTAAATGATTGAGGCTGCTCTTTCACAAAAAAAATTATTCCTTAGAAGTACATCTTAGGAGTTAACCCTCACAAAACCACAAAAACATGTCTTAGTTTTAAGTTATCAGTATTATTTCTTTTATTTCTGTACAGAGTTAGTCTATTTCAATTCGTTCAGTATCGGACTATGTCATGAAAGTTGATAAGGGACCTTATCATCTAAAAAAACGTTTGAGGTGACCACACGTGCTTTAAAAAAATGTTTTTAAAAAAATGGGTCACGTGTGAGGTGAAAAAATGTTTTAAAAGGATCACGTCTGAGGTGATCAAAGGTTTTCTCTAGGTAAAATGATCATGTCTGAGATGATCAAATGCACATAACGTTTATTCATAAATTGAACGAAGAGAAAGTGACATGATTATAAAGTCAAATTCATGAGTCTGGCCCATTTGCACGAATGGACCATAAGTACGGACCAATCATACGAATGGACCATACTCATGCATTAAACAACCGAATGGACATGAGTATGAACCATTCACGTGAATGGCTTATCAGAATGGTCCATTCGACTAAATAAGAGTATGCGAATGAGTCAGTCACCCGACTGAAAGTGATCGACTGAGCCAATCACCCGACTAAGGTCCATTCACCTTAATGAACCGAGCGAATAAGTCCAGTCGGCCAATTGAACTCAGATTTAGTATAAATAGGGCCCATTCGATCGCATTCAACTCATCACCCCTTAGTCGCTCTTATTTCGCATAGCCTACCGTTACTCTGCCAAATTTTCATCAGACCAAGATTTTATACTTTTATTGACTTTTTGACGATTGTGTGTGATTATACAGGTATAATACGATGAAATCTCACAGAAATCAGGAGAAATGGTGCCCTAATTTGTGATGCTCGAGTGAAACAAGAACCGAACCACTAAATTGGATAATGACCTACTTAAACGAAGTAAAATGTTAAAATTGAAGGTTTTAGGTTATTAGATATGTGATGGTGAGTCTACAGAGCTATTACACAGTGTTTAGTTTCACGAATTGGTCAAGATTCGAACCTAAGTCGACTGAACAGTGGTCTTGCGATTGGTCGTCTGGATGAACTCCAATTGCACGATTGAGCTGGCCAAATAACTCAATCAGCAGCATGTATCATAGATTTTTTATTTAAAATCATATGTATTTGGATCATGTATCAATTAATGTAATGAATGGTTATATTTAATGTCAATGTTTATGTCTTGATTATTAACTAATGATTGCTGTGTTGAATGTCTAAATCAAGCAGATCCGAACCTTCAAAGAGATGACTATGATATTGCTCCCCTCCAACAGGTCAAGACTCAACTCACATTGATTCTTGATTTGTAGGGTATTGTCAGGAGATCGGTAATGTATACTCCTGAAGAAGGAGAAATCATTCACAATCCCACTAACGAGCAAATAGCCGAAATGTTCAAGTTGAATGCTGAAGAGATTCTGAAAGATGCTCCGACTGTGCATATAGAGAGTGACGATGAGCTTCAGGATGTCGATGAGATTGAGATAGAAGATGTAACTACTCCAACACTATCCAGAGTACACTGACAATGATGGAAATGTCATTCCTAATCTGGGAGATACTCTTGTCAGTGACACTTTTGAGACTCTGGACAGGATAGAGCAAGAGTACGGAATGGATAAAGATAAGGCGCAGGCCACAGATGTAGAAGTGAACATCAAAAAGGCGGAATGGGCAGGATGTTTTGAGGAAATAAGAGCTCAACGCAATGCTTCAACGTCAACTGCGTACACCAAACTGTATAAGGTCGAGAAACATCAAAAGGTAGCAGGCATAATCATAGTGTGGGAACATTTTGAGGACCTCAACGTTTATGAGGTTAAACATGGGAAGGGAATTGAGTACTTAAGGTTTCCACACGACCTGAAGACTCTTCCAAGTTTTGAGCTTAAGTAGTTAGCAAAGTTAGAATTGCTATGTGCTAACCCTCGTAATATGTCAGGCTGATTTGAAGCAGCTCTAAAGAAGGAGTACCACACCAGATGGTCAACTTCAAACCTCAACAACTATCGAGGTACATCATAAGATCTGAAGTTGACGCCATAACTGGCAAACCAAAAGTAGTGTTGAAGTGCAGTCCACCACGTACAATGTCAAAGATCCCACTACGTGAGATGCCACAAGACATTACTCCACACTTCAAATGGTGGTACTACGATTGGATAACGGGAGAGGCCGTGATAGTCTTGAACAAAAATGGTAACATGGAAACCATTATGGTGTTTGACCCAATGTGGCTCACCAACATGTCAGCAAAAGATGTTTATGCATTATACAAGTGGCCACTGTTCTACGACTCACAAGATATTGTACAAGCTTTGTAGTTCCAGAAAGTGATACAACTCTGTTTTGCCTTCGAGATAAATACCGGAGTCACCAAAGAAGCTAAGTACAAGAAGTTTGAGGAAATTATGAAAGATATTAGACAATAGATAGATCTAGGTCCAAGGGGGAGTTTGTTGATACATATATGTACCTAGATTCTGATCTCAATGTAATATGTCTTGAATATCTCGCACTTATGTAATATTGGGTACTTAATGAAATGAGAATATTTGTTTGTAATTTGTCTTGTCTAATATTTCATTAATGAGTTGTTTAACGCATATTGACTTGATTTTATAGGTTTGTGATTGCTTGAATTGATATACATAATGTTATAATAATGAATACTTCCAAACTTGGTTAAGTGAAGTTCTCATGCATCCGACTCGACCATACGCCCCAACAGTGGTCATGTGTCCGAATGGCCATGCTACTGAGTGTCCATGCGCCTAAATAGTCCATACTCTTGAACAACTTCATGCGACTGACTCAGTCGCACAACTTAACACTCAGTCGTGTGAATGGATCAACCGCATGGATCAATCGCATGAATGAACAATGCCAATGGTTTAGTCGCTCGACTGAGCAACCCTAACCTATAAATACCACCTAATTCATGGAAAAACATAAGCATTCAATCCACTTCAACTCCAGACGTACCCTAGCCGTCCGGAAGCCTCTAAGTTCGTACTCCAGGTTCATAGAACGCTGTAGAACGATTCCTAATCGATTCTTGACGTTAGATTCAATACATTATTGTGTCTACGTGCGTTCTCACTGATTGGATCACCAGTCAAATAGGATTCCGCACTATTTGGTTTGGTTTGACACGGTAATTAGTTGGTGTTTCGTTTAAATACCAGATCCTAACAAAAACATTCTTTAGTGTACAATTTTTCTCTTACTTTAATTGGAATTTTAGGATATGAACTTGTTCAACTTATTCCAAGTTGCTCTTATACCAGTTGATAGGTTCAAATAGATCGATCTGTGTTGTTATCAACAATTAACAATTTAAATTAACAATTTAATCAACACAAACATATATGAGATAAATTCATAGAGTTTCAATTGATATTAGTAAGGATTGCAATTGTGCAAAAAAGAGAGAACTAACAACAGTTTCGATCTATCACAGTGTCTACCCTGCAGAAAAATAAACAATTCTAATTATACTAATAACAAATAACAAAAGGCACATATATTTACATAATAAGCCCCTACACTATAAAAAAACTAATTTAAAGACTAAAATACTAATGTTTCTGGGTTCTAGCATTGTACAAATAATTCAAGAACATAGCTTATATCACCTATTGTTTTAAAAACAAAAAAAACAAGGAGCATCCAATAAATGGTTAAATAGTTAAGCATCATACTTTTAGCTTGCAATTCAGCACATCAGTATCTCATAAGTGTCGCAATGACCAATTACATGTAGAAAGTCAAAATAAGTAAATAATAAATAAATCAATAAATAAATCAATAAATAAATAAATCAATAATAAATAAATGCCAACAAGATTGTTATCTAAATACCATAAGTCGGAACAACCATTCTTATTATTGTGAAATTTTCAAACCTACTTCATTATTCAAATAATATATCAAATCGCAAAAAATAAGAATCCCAAATGCTCAACACAAAAAATCACAAACACTTGAAAGTATCATCTTCAAAATATCTACAACATCACGTGGATAGCATTAGTAACTTTAAAACATGTCTATAATCTACGAATCTTCTAACATATCTTCATGTATGAGTTGAAAAGGCAAAAGCTTTCTCCTCTTCACCCAACTATTCATCTGCAACAGCCAAACAATGTATAATTGTAGCGTTAGTCATTTTGGAATACAAATCAATCTTATGATACAACAATCAAAGCATATGTTACCTTCCATATATCTCCACCTTAATGGATTTATCCTTTATTATTTGTACTAATTAAGTGAATTTTAAAATAGATTGGTTAAGATTTAACATTAAACAACCGGGGTAATAAGGACCATGCAATTTATAATAGATGAATTGTGAAACCTTAGACACCACATGTGTTGTGTGTGAGTGCAAGTTATGCCTGAAAAGAAGCATGCATGAACCAACTTATATTATGTTGTAAAGGCTGTAAGAAATAATGTTTTTTTACCTTCAGTAGAAACCTTGTGATGAGCTTTAAAATTCAAAGTTGTTGATGTTGACTTTCATCTTAAGAAACAACCCAAATCATGGCTTTTCATCTTTCTCTCTTGATGCTGAGTTCTGAAACTCCCCACTGTTTGTTGTTGTCATTGTTTTACCGCGCAATAATATTACTACAATATAAGACATCTGATCCACACACTATTTGGAGGATCACATAGAACAACCATCTTACGAGCCACATCTTGAGAAGATGCTCCGGTCGTTAAAATAATTACAATAACCTAAACAACCATGTTACAACAATGGCTTAAGGTATGATGCTGCTCCTCACTTTAATAATTGTATACAACTTAAATAATGTTGAACTAATTTTATTAATAAATAATTTTATTGAGCTTCCTCCAAAGTGAAGTAAAAAGACTTATCCACTTTACATTTGATATTGAACTCCTTCTGTCTATAAATTTCATCATAATCCATGCATATAAGATCTATAAGTATGTTTGAAACCAGAAAGATTCTAGAACTAAAATATAAACACATAAAATAACAATCCAACCGATCTAGTAACAAATGATAATTGATAATTCGCACAAACTATGTGAAGACCATAAGATGAATGTTCTATATAAAAGATTAGCAATAGACACCTCAACCAAAAAAACATACCAACTCAGAAGTCAGAACTATTCAAGGAAAATAGAAAACAAATGATTTTTACTCGATCATGAATAATGCTAAATAGCTAATAAGGAATGGTTATTAGCATTGTTTTGACCCATTACCAACGTGCTCAATGTGTCCATCTTTTTCCCATCTTACCTCTAACATATTAAATGACTGTGTATGCTCTTTAGAACTAGTTTTATACATGGTGTGCTTCTCATTGGTGGATACATTTGGAGTAATACATACACTAATGATGTCGTAATTTTAAGTGTGACTAACTTTAAAACTATATATTTTGCATTGCTTCAGAGTCTAAAGTATCTATCAAGTGAAAAACATTAGGAATGTGATGTTTACTCAAGAATTATTTCGGCTTATAGATGTTTGTTGGCATCATGTAATATTGGTTGACCCTAAACAAATAAGCCAATAAGGTATGCAAGTTTTGACCCTAAACAAACCATATTAGATGCAGACCCTTAAGTTTCTATAACCTCAAGCTTTATGTAGTTTATGAAGCAAAGTACATTAACTCAAAGGAGCCCTTGGAGAACATGGGTAAGAAAACCTTAATTTACATGGATTATAAAGACAGAATAAATATCAAAATGGGAATAATTACAAAGTACATTTAAGGGAAGCTTGTGAGTTTAATTAAATTGATTAGTCATTACTATTTAATTAAACTATCTAAAAGCCCAACTTTTGACTAATGCTATGTATACTAATGCTAATGGCCGCATGTAATCACATCTGACTTTAACTGTAATGCTATCCTACTCAAGTTGCATATAAGCATTTGAGAAATCAATTTAGCATCCACTTCTTCTCGTCATTGCTTACTTTGGATTTATTGTGCTCCAACATAGATCATGATGCTCCAAATATGAATGATAATTAACAAAATTTCTTGCCCTTTTTTATCATAGGTTTTTTATTTTTATATGATTGTATATCATATATTATGGGGATTGTTATGAGTGCTATCATAGGTTTTTTTTTATCTTTATATGATTATATATCATATATTATGGGGATTGTTATGAATGCTTGTGTTAATACTTTTGAAAATAAGTGTGAGTAGAGGAAAAAAACTATAACTATAAATATATAAAATAGTAGAAAACTCAATTATATATGGTTGGTAGAAAACTAAATTACAACTTCATTTTCTAATTTTTTTTATTTAGGAAAGAAAAATAAATTTTTTGGTCTTTATGCTACTTTTACCGTTACTCGTTAGCATTGAGTTCTTTCAGAAAATATTACTAGTCATATGACAATTATTTCAAGAAACTTCCAATGAGATAAAAACTTCTCTTTAAATAAGATAAAACTTCTCTTTAAATAATATTACTTTAGAAACTCAATATAATAAATAGGTTAAATTAAAATATTAAATTAAAAGTTATTAATTAATATTTAAAATTTATAAAACAACTTTTGAAACAACTTTTAAGATATGACATGATTGAAATTATATATAATTAACTATTTTAGGTAATAAAACTAAAACACATTTTTTGAATTTAAAATTTATGTTTTCAAAAGCTTGTATTTTTAAACATTCATTTTTTTTAATACAGTTTAAACAATAATATTTTTTAAAATTTATTTATATTGAAAACTTTATATTTCATAAAATTTTGTTTAAAAAATAATATTTTTAATAAAACCAAACATGTTTTTAATTTATTCAAAAAATCTGTTTTATAATTTGATACAAAGTAGATATTTATACCGTCCCGTTGCGACGGGAATACCGTCACGATCTCAAATATCATAACATAGACACCAAAACACATAACAGTGACGGTAATTCCCGTAAACTCTAAGACACCAAAAAATCTAATTACAAACCCAAATCACTATAATGTCTACATAGTTACAAACCCAAAACAACGGGGTAAAAACCAAAACAAAAAAGCACAAAAAAGCACAAAAATTTGGGTTGGGTACAACTTCAAACCCAAGCCATCGACAAGAACATGATGTCGAGTTTCAAAACAAAAATAAAAGGCACGTTGCGACAACGTTCTCTACACCGTTAGACCCTAATGCATACCTAGTCGTAACCTTGAACGTCACTTGGTCGTAAAACGAAAAGCGTATTTCATTATAAAAACCGTACTTCATTGTAAAACGTCTGCTACTCCGCCGTAAAACCAGAAAGCATACTCCATTGTAAAAGTAAGTATTGAAAAACCCGAATACAGACGTATATGCAACGATGAAATTAAAAAAAACAAACGCAAAAGTTTTGAAAGAAAAATTCCTAACCCAAGCAAAAATACTTGGAATCTTTGGGATTAAATTGAAAAAACAAAAAAGTTTACTAACCCAAACCTAAATACTTGAAGCTTTGATGTTAAAGTGAAAAAATCATGAATTCACTATACATGAAAGTTGTCCATTCATATAGGTATAATAATATCATTTCCCTTTGATATCATCATTGTAATTTAATATGATTATTAAACAATAAATTTTCTTAGATAATAGCACATGTCAAAAGAAGGTGAGAAAAAATAACATGTGTCAAACTTATCTTTATTTATTAGGATATTAGGATAGATTATACTTTTTAGGTTTTTTTTAGTCATATAAAAAACACCTTCCTACTATTTATTTATGATAATCGTTTTTCTACAAGATGCTTTGTTATATTTATATTTATATATATATTTAATTAAGTAATATAATGCTCAACCGACCAGACAACCACTACACAAACTATTTATAAACATCCTTGTGTTGTCAATGTGCTTACATCAATTCCTTTATGAGAACTTACCTTATGATTTCTCAAAAGAGAGGTTATTGGTGTATATGCTTCAACTAGTCCACTAACAGAGTTAATCGAATAATCCTTTATGATTGGTACTAAAAACAATGATACGTAACTGGTATTTTATCGAATAATCCTTTATGATCTTATTAGCGTTACACCCGCGCTTTGCCGCGATTCGACTTTGAACGTATATATGACGTCACAATTATAGTTTTTGGAATTATCATGTTTTCGGTGAGTTCAACTATTTAGGCACCTAGATTCTCGCTACAGATGCTTTAATGATTCAATGTTATGGTCATAATATATTCACAAGCATTTATGAAAAATACACAATATTATATTGGTTGCTGTTATTATTATTAACTTTATATTATTCATTATTAATATTAATGTTATTACTATTATATTGTTATTATTGTAATTGTTTTATAAAACATATTGTATAATATGTCATTAACTAACACAATTTGTCATAAATGTTAAAATTATTGAATACCCAATATGCCCCTAGAAAATATTGTATTATTGTTATCATAAATATAAAAATATATATTGGTTATATACTTAAGTTTTTAAAATAATTTAGTACTTAATTTAAAAAGTATTTAGTTATAAAAATATAATTAGTAATAATAAATTTAAATGTCATTTTAAGTATTATGAAGAAAGGTAATCGGTTTATGTGATTGTGTTTTCGTATTATTCAAAAGAGAATGGAGGAGTTACATATATAGGATCCAATGGGAGATTCCAGAAGAATATCTCAACTAGAATCTAACAAACTCAACAACCATCATCTAACATAGTATCCACAAACTAACATACATGGCAACCATACTAATATAACTAATATGCCCCCTCAAACTGAACTAGGGGAAGCCATGTCAAGCATGGACCAAAGACTTCCAAATCGAGAAGCATACAGTCCTTTGGTCAATATGTCCGAAAGCGGAGAAGCAGTAGCAACATAACGAATAGAAAACACCTAAGATTATACCATGTCACGAATAAAATGTAAGTCAATCCCGATGTGTTTCATACGCTGATGAAACACAGATTGAATGCAAGATAGGTGGCACCCATATTATCACACCACAAAATAGGAAAGTGTAACTGAGGAAGATGCAACTCCTGAAGTAAAGACATAATCCAACGAAGCTCAGCACCTGTGTGGGCAAAAGATCGATACACAACCCTAGTACTCGAACGAGCAACCATATGTTGCTTCCTAGAACTCCAAGTAATAAGGTTGGCGAAGAAACACACAATAACTAGTAGTAGATCTATGATCATCTAGGCAACCAGCCCAATCTATATCTGAATACCTACGAAGATGAAAGCATGATGATCTATGAAAAGTCAATCCAAGAGAGCTATAACCATGCAGATATCTCAAAATACGCTTGACTGTGGCCCAGTGACGATCAGTAGGCATCTGAAGATACTAGCACACCTTACTAACCACATAAGCAATATCAGGACGAGTCAAGACAAGATTCCGCAATGCACCAACAGTTCTACGATATAGAGTCGGGTCTGGCAACGATTTTCTTGAATATCAAGAAAGCTACAGACAAGAAGCAACCATAGTGGATAACGGGTGACACTGGGCCATGCCTGTACGATCTAATAAATCAAGCAAGTAACACTACTGACATAAATGAAGATGATCTTAAGTGAAGGTCGCCTGAACACCCAAGAAATATGACAAAGGCCCCAAATCCTTCAAGGAAACTATTAATGTAAACGAGTAATAAGAGATGAAACAAACTCAAAAGAGCTACCTATGATAATAATATCATCCACATACATGAGAACATAAGAAATACTATCACCATGCTAATAGACAAAGATGGATGTATCATAAATACACTGAGTAAATCCATCAGCCAAAAAACCAAACGAAAGCATGGAAAACCAAGCTCGAGGAGCCTGCTTGAGGCCATAAATAGCCGTCTGAAGAAGATAAACATGACGAGGTCAAAAAGAGTCGACAATGCCAGGTGTCTGAGACATGTACATAGCCTCATATCAGTCTCCATGAAGAAAGGAATTGTTGACATCAACCTGACGAATAGACCATCCCTTTGAAAAAGAAACCGGAAGAAAAAGCTAGATGGTTGTGGGTTTAACAACCATAGGGCAAAAAGTCTTAGAAAAGTGAACACCTGCAATCTGATGAAAGCCCTTAGTAACAAGCCGAGTTTTATAGCGACTCACAGAACCATCAGGATTATGCTTAATCTTGTAAACCCAGTTACATCCAACAAATTTGGCAGAAGCAATAGGAGAAACAAGATCCCATGTGTGATTGAAATGCAAGGAACCAAACTCAGTACATATAGCATCCCACCAAACATGATGATGTTGAGCTAGAGAAAAAGAAAAAAGGCTCAGTGATAGGGGTAGTGCTAGCATTAAAGAGAACATGATCAAGAAACAGTCTTGGCTTATGAGTATGATCACGAGAGTGAGTGACCATTGGATGAGAAAGACGGATGGGGGGAGTAGGAGAAGAGAATGAAAAAGAATCAGAAGAAGGAAAAGAAATAGGAGTAGGAAAAGAAGATGGAGAAGAAAAAATAAAGTCAGACATAAATGATGAAGCAGAAGATGCATCATCAGATGGAAGAGAGGTAGGTGAATCAAAAACTGTTCATAGAAAACAACATGATGAGAAGTAATAGTATGAGCAGTGACAAGATCATAACAGAGATAACCACTGTGACGAGGCACATAGACAAGAAAAATACAAGGACTGGACTTAGGTGACAACTTATCTAGGCAAGTATCACAAAGAAATGGATAGCGACGACACCCAAATTTACAAAGAATAGAATAGTCTGGAGAAGTACCAAACAATACCTCATAAGGTGAGGACTGATAAAGAACCAGCTTCGGAAGCCGGTTAATAAGAAATGTGGCAGTAGCATATGAATCATACAAAAACTTATTTGGTAAATGAGCATGAAACAATCAAGCACGAGGCACCTCAATCAAGTGACGATTCTTGCGCTCTGCCACCCCATTCTGTTGAGGTGTACGAGGACAAGAAATAAGATAAGAGATGCCTGCAGTAGCAAGATTGTTAGACCAAAAGAACCAATGAGCCTAATCAGAAAAACCTCTAAGTCCCACAGACATCACAACAACTACTGAAGACTTGATCAGCTGTTTGACATAGTCTGAAGATCAACAGCTGAAGACTAAAGTACTGAAGACTTCAACAGCTGAAGACCAAAGTCTGAAGACTAAAGTACTGAAGACTTCAACAACTGAAGACTAAAGTACTGAAGACTTCCACAGCTGAAGACCAAAGTCTGAAAATCAACAGCTGAAGACTAAAGTACTGAAGATCAACAGCTGAAGTACAAAGACTGAAGACATCAGCTGATGACAACAACTGAAGTTCAAGTACAAGTACTGAAGCCTTCAGAGTTTGTTACAACAGCTGAAGAAGCATTCTTCAGTTGTTGTGATGGTTTCCTTTCAGTAGTTTTCTTTTCTGTTTCAGTATCTGTAAAACGACTGAAGAGAATGTTTTTCAGTCGTTGTAGTTTCAGTAGTTTCTTTTCAGTAGTTGTAGTGACAGTTAACACTTAGTATTTTGTAAGAAGATGTTAGCTGTTTTGACATCTTCAGTAGTTGTGTTAACTTTTAGTAGTCTGAATAATTCTGTTAGATGTCACTATCAAATGACATCAGCAGACGTCACATCTCTTATATAAGGAATGTTCCACCACGACATTCTTATATAAGGGATGATTGACCTGATTGTATGTGTGACAGTTTGCCACCACGAAAGCGCGTATTAAATGAAATCTTTGATTTGTAGAATTCTTTCTATAATCGTTTGTTCTTACTTTGAATATCAACTGTATTCTTGTGAATTGTCTAAATTCTTTGTTTGATTTCCGCTGCAATACTCTCTAATCAATCAAATGTAGATCACTCATGCTAACAATTGGTATCAAAGCAGGTTAATCATTGATCAATCTAACAATTGATCATTGAAACTGCTAATCGTTATATGCATTTGACTGAATTAGCATATTTGCAAGAATCGGTTATACTTAAAGTGAATTTCTGCTACTTTCATTTTTTTTGCTTTCTGTTTTCTCTTGGTTCAATTTGGTTTGTTGTGTTCTGTTCTAAATTTGTTAAAACTTAATTGATTTTGGTTGAATCTGAGAATGACTACTCCTTCTAATGACCCTCACTATACCGGTTCTTCAACCAAGCCTCCGATGCTGGTTAGGACTGAGTATAACA
Organism: Flaveria trinervia; assembly: GCA_025506515.1. Lineage (NCBI taxonomy): Eukaryota > Viridiplantae > Streptophyta > Magnoliopsida > Asterales > Asteraceae > Flaveria > Flaveria trinervia. The sequence goes on along the minus strand of CM046443.1, from coordinate 77,394,490 downwards.
TATGGAAACGAAGAATGCCTCATCACCTGTCTGTTAATAGTTCAGGTTGTTGGACATCGGTGGTACATGGTCCACATAAGCCTATGGTGAACAATCCGGAAACCAATTAAATGGTTCCGAAGAAGAAGGAACAATACTCAGATGAAGATCGGAAACTGTTTGAGATTGATGCTAAAGCCCATGGAATTCTGGCCATGGCACTGCCAAATGAAATGTATTCCGGGCTTATGCATCATGAAACTGCTCATGACCTCTGGAATGCACTGAAGGAACAATTCGGTGGAACGGATGAGGTCTTAGCAAATAATAGAGAAATCCTTGCCCAACAATATGAAACATTCGCTCATAGGAAGGGTGAGACATTGACTCAATAGTTTGAGCCTTTTTCCTGTTTGATCTCTGAGCTAAAAATGGTCAAACATGAATATACCAATAGCCAGATGAACAACAGATTCCATAGATTACTTCCTGAGAGATGGGACACATATACTATGGTCCTACGCTCCAGTGCAAATCTGGATAAACTATCTCTCACCCAACTTCATGGGAAACTGCTTACATTTGAGAGAGAGATAGAGCAATAAAGGAAACTGGCATCATCAGGAAAGCTCACTGATGACTTTGTACCAGGAAACACTGCCTTGGTTGGTCATGAGTTAGAATATGCTGCATCTGAAAGTAATTATGATGAGCATATAGATTTCTCTTCAAACAGTTCAGATCATGCATTCGTTGGTGTTGATACTCACTCGGGTTGTAATAGTGACAATTTACGTTTTATCATGGATGATTTGAAAGGAATAGCTGATGATGATCTAGAAGAGATGGATATTCTGAGCCAAATGGCCTTGATTAATATCAGATCTCAGAAGTTCTACAAGAGGACTGGCAGGAAATTTCCAGGACTCTCTGGCAAAACCAAAGTTGGTTTTGACAAGAGTAAGTTGAGGTGTCACAAATGCCAAAGGCTTGGACACTTTGCAAGAGAGTGTAGATCATCTGGATCTAACTCCTCTGCACCCTTTGTGACTTTTCAAAGCACTAGTCCACAAAACAGGGGGCAACATCCTGCTAGTTCGGGTCATCATTCACAATCTGCTTCGCCTGCATATTTTGTCCCTCAGGGCCCAATGTCATATCCGTATCCCTGCTATTACATGCCTCGGCCAAATCCAGTTCAAGTTCCTATTGTACAACAACCACAAGCATTACCTGAGCCTCTACCATCTCAATCACAACCTCATCACAGTTTTTTCACCCCTGGTAATGTTGACTGGAGCAGTTTACCAGATGATCTCTCTAGTACTGAGCAATTATTTACTGGTGATGGTCAAAATGGTGGTGAACATCCTTTTGGGAATCTAGCTCTCATGGCCCTGGATCTACTGAGGGTTCATGCTCCAATGCATCTTTTTCACACGTAACCCAGGTATCCTCTGAGGCTAAGGCCAAGCTTTCTTCTGAATCTTGCATAGATGCATTTGTCTCTATTAGAGAAGCAAATGTAGCTATAATTAATCAAAATCTAGAGCTTGAGCAAACTATTTCCAAAAGAAAAGCTGAATATGAGTATGTCCTTAAGGACAAAGATGATGAGATTTATAAGCTTAAATACCAATTAAATGATGAAAAGGGTAAGCTAGTGGTCATTCTGGAGAACCATAAGGAACTCAAAGAAAAACTTGCAGTTACCCAAGTTGAGTGTGACCGCTGGGTGTCATCCTGCAAGGGATTTGAAATGCTGCTCAGTAAGCAATCTGCTTCGAATGTGAACTTTGGAATTGGTTACAACCATATTGCACCTCCAACAGATTTTACTCCAAAACCAATAGTAAAATCTGAAAGTGAAAGCAATCTCCAAACCACATTATCATGTGCATCATCCACAAGTGATCTCCTAAAATCATAAGATGAAATAAGGGTTGATACCTCAGCAAGTAAATTGGCTGATAGGTTAACTATTGATAAGCACATGAAGCTGAGTATTTCAGATGTTGTCCCTCAAAGTAACTTAAGTACCGAAGGGCAAGTTACAACAACTGAAAAGCATTTCAAATCAGCTGAAATAAATGAATTAACAACTGCTGACAATGAACAACTGAAGAATAACTCTTCAGTTGTTACAGATTCTTCAGTGCTGAACAAAATTACTGAAAGGAGGAAAGTTCTAAAGAGCATACCTTCAGTATTTTCCTCATCAGCAGTTGATCAATCCAAGATGAAGAATAAGCCATGTGAAATATGTGGTAAATTCAATCATCTTTCTGATGAATGTTGGTATAGAAAGGGTTCCAAACTCAATAGAGATAAGCTCATTAAAATCCAGATGGATGAAATGAAAACTGAGTTTGAGACCAAGTTTGTACCGCAATCATTCCATTGTGATAAACCCAAGCCTTCAACCAAATTCAAAAAGAAGGATAAGGTTCATCACAAAACAGCTGATGGTGCTCCTCATGATAAACATCAGACTAAGTCTGTTAATTTTAAGGAGGAAATGGGGATCACAGGAACTCATCAAACACAAGTACTGATATGTCACAAGAGCTGAAAGCTTTGGCTACAAATCAGACACAACTTGTTATGATGGTTCAGCATTTGCTGGGGAGAGTTAACCAACTAGATGCACCTGTGATCAAATCACTGAAAAGGCATTCCAAGCCCAAATCTAAGGAATCCATTTCAGCACCATCTCCTTCTTCAGCTATTAATCATAAGAAACAAGTTATGGTTGCATCTGTTGATGAAAATATTCCCAAAACCAAAAACGTTTGGGTCTCAAAATCTAAGTAGTTTTCTTTTATGCAGGGTTCTTTAACATGCCAAAGGAGCATCTGGTATATGGACAGTGGAGGATCAATGCATATGACTGGGAGCAGTTCTCTTCTTAATGACTACTCTCAAGGAAAGAAGGGATTTGTTTCATTTGGAAATGATGCCAGAGGTTACATCATTGGGAAAAGATATGTGTCTAAAGGACAAATCAGGTTTGATGATGTCAACCATGTGGAGAATCTCAAGTATAATCTGCTAAGTGTCAGTCAGATGTGTGATAAAGGGCATGTTGTACTTTTCACAAGCCAGAACTGCAGGATTCTGTCTTCCCAAGTTCTGAGGCTGATTGACAAGGTAATGGATGAACATACTCTCCTGAAGGCCAACAGGATTGGAAGAGTGTATGCCTTGGATTTGTCAAAGAAGATGATTTGAAGGGTCATCCACGCCTGTTCTTCAAAGCCTCTCTTCAGGAATCTAAACTATGGCATAGAAGGCTGGGTCATGTCCATCTCAGAAACATGAATCAGCTGATCCATAATCGTTTAGTGAGAGGTTTATCAATAAAGGAGTTCCACTGTGATGAAGCCTGCACTTCTTGTTTGAAAGGAAAACAGCACAAAGTCTCATTCCCTCCCATTGAAGAACCTAAGTCCACTGCCTGCTTGCAGTTACTGCACATGGATCTATTTGGTCCCGTGAGAGTGATGAGCATGGCAAAGAAGAAATACTGTCTGGTAATTGTGGATGATTACTCCAGATTCGTATGGACTTCTTTCTACATTCAAAGGATGAGGTTGCTCAGAAGATTACAAACTTTGTGCTGTATGTTGAGAAGCAGTATTCCTTATCAGTCAAGTGTATAAGGAGTGACAATGGTACTGAATTCATAAACTATACACTTGATGATTTTTATCTTTCAAAAGGAATCAAAAGGTAGTTTAGCATCCCAAGGACTCCAGAACAAAATGGAGTAGTGGAGAGAAAGAACAGGACTTTAATTGAAGCTGCAAGGTCCATGTTGGCTGACTCTGGTTTGCCTTTGACCTTTTTGACTAAAGCTTTCAATACAGCTTACCATGTGCAGAATAGAGTGTTAGTAAATCAGAGGTTGATGAAGACTCCATATGAAGCTCTACATCATTTGGCTCCTTTGATTTCATTCTTCAGAGCCTTTGGATGTCCTTGTTTCATTCTTAACACAAAGTGTCAACTCCACAAATTTGATCCTAAGGTGGATGCAGGGTATTTTGTAGGTTATTCATCCACTTGCAAGGCTTACAGAGTCTTCAACTGCAGAACAAAGATAGTTGAAGAAACCTTGCATGTGAAATTCAATGAATCTCCTAAGGATAAAATTCCACAAAACCCTATGGAGTTGTTTGATCTGGACATACTGCAATATGCTCCTTATCAAACTCCAGCTGTTGCAGATCATGTGGATAAATCATCTTCTGCAGCAAGTCTTCCACCTGGTGGTACTGAAGATGATGATGATATCAGTACTCACCTTTTCAAGTTCAGTGACCAACTGCCTGAGTCTGCTAAACTTGATGTTCCTGTACCTTAGCAGCTCCATCCACAACAAATGCTAATGAGATTTCTGATTCCTCTACATTATTTGATTTGCCATCTAATACTTGGTTTCAAGAATCTGAATCAACATCTGCTGATGTTGAACCGGCTACAAACACTTGCACTGATCTTATTGTGCACCAAGAGCTGAAGAATCACCCCATGTCTCAAATCATTGGTGGTATCAATGCTCGCGTCTTAGCCAGAAGTCAATTGTCTAACTTGTGCTTCTATGCTCTCTTCATCAGTCAGCAAGAGCCAAAGAACTATCATGTTGCTTTGAGAGACAATGGATGGGTGGAAGCCATGCAGCTTGAGGTACTTCAGTTCAAGAAACAGCAAGTGTGGGAAATGGTTCCTCTACCCCGAGGTAACTATGCAATAGGCACTAAATGGGTGTTTAGGAACAAAACAGATGAAAATGGGCTTATTGTTAAGAACAAGGCCAGACTGTTGTTCAGGGGTTTTCACAAGAAGAAGGTATTCATTATGATGAGACCTTTGCCCCTGTAGCCAGACTGTAGGCAATTAGATTGTTCTCAGCCTATGCTGCATTTCACAATTTTAAAGTTTTTCAAATGGATGTTAAAAGTGCATTTTTATATGGTAAAATAAAAGAAGAAGTTTATGTGTGTCAACCACCAGGTTTTGAGGATAATAAACATCTAGATTGGGTATACAAGCTTGATAAGGCTCTTTATGGGTTGAAACAAGCTCCTAGAGCCTGGTATGAGACATTATCAAATTTTCTTCTTCAAAATAATTTCACTAGAGGCTCCATAGATAAAACTTTATTCATTAAGAAGGTGGATCAGCATAAGCTACTTGTTCAAATTTATGTTGATGATATTATTTTTGCATCCTCTGATCCCCAGTTGTGTGATGACTTTACCAATTTAATGCATAAGAAGTTTTAAAGGAGTGCAATGGGAGAATTACAGTTCTTTATAGGATTGCAAATCAAACAAAAGGCTCATGGGACTTTCATTCATCAGTTTGAATATACAAAAGATCTTTTGAATAAGTTTGATTTACAAAATTGTAAGCCCTGTTCTACTCCCATGTGTAACACCACACAACTGGATGCAGATAAGAAAGGTAAAGCTGTTGATGAAACACTTTATAGATGTATGATTGGGTCCTTGATGTACTTAACAACTTCTAGACCAGATATCATGTTTGCAACGTGTGTTTGTGCTAGATTTCAGGCTGCTCCTAAAGAGTCTCACTTGATTGTAGTCAAAAGGATCTTTAGATATCTGTAAGCTACACAATCTCTAGGTTTATGGTATTCCACTGGACACTCTTGCAAATTGGTTGCTTTTTCTGATAGTGACTATGCAGGGTATAAGTTAACTAGAAAGTCAACTTCTGGTGGATGTCAATTTCTAGGCAACTGTTTGATTTCTTGGCAGAGTAAGAAACAAACATCTGTTGCTACATCCACTGCTGAAGCAGAGTACATTGCTACTGCAAGCTGTACTTCTCAGGTACTCTGGCTTCAGAACCAACTTCTGGATTATGGCATTACAGAGACTAAGACTCCATTATAATGGATAGTGCTTCAGCTCTTTGCATTATCAAGAATCCTGTCCAGCACTCTAGGACCAAACATATAGAGATCAGACATCATTTTATTAGGGACTGTTTTGAAAAAGGTCTGATTGATCCCAAGTTTGTGCCTACTGCTGATGAGCTTGCCGACATTTTTACTAAACCTTTGGATAGTTCGACTTTCCAAAACCTAGTGTTAAGGCTTGGTATGCTGCAGCTAGAATAAGTGATAACTACTGATGATCTTAGTAAATAAGTACTGATGATCATTTGTAACCATATCACAAATAAGTACTGATTCTGTTACAAGAACTGATACAGTCATAACTACTGATATAAGTACAAATAGATAATTACTGATGTCTTATGAAACAACTGAAAAACAGCCAAAAAGACTGATGAGTAAGTGTTGAGAACAGTATGAAACAGCTGAAAAGCTATGAATTGACGAAAACTACTGATGAGAATTTTCTCTTCAGTTGTTTCTAAAACTGCTGCTTCATCTTAAACAACTAATGGCAAAACCATGTCTTCAGTAGTTTCACAACTACTAATGACTAATACCACGTCATCAGCTGTTTACAACAACTGATGACAAAACCATGTCTTCAGTAGTTTCACAACTACTGATGACTAACACCAAGTTATCAGATGTTTCCAACATCTGAAGCTAAAACCATGGTCTTCAGTAGTTTTATAACTACTGATGCCTAAAACCAAGACTTCAGTTGTTTCAAACTCTGAAGGTTAATACCACGTCATCAGTCGCTTAAAACTACTGATGACTCATACCAAACCCTTCAGTTGCTTTAAAACCCATACCCTATAAATACCTTGTCTTACAGAGCTTCATCATCTCAAACCTAACGTTCAAAAACTCAGAACCTTCTCTCACATCAATGGCGAACATGAAGCTTAAACCACGACACAACTGTGTTGCTTAACTTACCAAATCAGTCTTTAGGAAAAAGTTTGATAATGCCATTGATCTAATGATCAACTCTCCATACAAAACGGCTTTCCTTCTAAATCCTACCATTCATGCCGAATCCCTCCATCAGTTCTGGACGAACGTCACCCTCATCACTGGGGAGAATGACACCGACTCTCTCCAGTCGTTCGTCAACAGTCGTCAGGTGGTCATCACTCCAGAAATCCTTCGCCAAACCCTACAACTGGATGATGCCACTTTCCCCACTGGGTATCCAAAGGGCACCACTGATCTATCATTTGCCCAACATGGGTACCAGGGTAACCTTAATGCCTCTACCATCCTGAAGAAACATTTCCATGATGCGGAATGACTAATTTTTCATATGATGAATGTATGCTTAGCTCCTAAGACTTCTTCTTGGGATCAAATGTCGACATGGTGGCAGCAGGTATTATTCTCTATCCTTGACCAAGAAAACTTAAATTTTTCTGAAATATTATTTCTTGAACTCAAGGATATGGCCTCCAAGCCTATAGCTAACGGATGGATACTATGTCCTCGGTTCCTAATGGCCATTATAGTAAACCAGCTGAAAGCTGAGGGACTTGTTTGCCTTGGAGTCCCTGCCACGGCTGTATTGCCTGAAGTATACTCCAGGCACAACTCAGACTAGTCACTCAAACTAGCTGCTAAACTGCGAAAACCCACGCAGCTGGAACCCACAGCCACCACCTCCAAATCCATTGTCCCCACCAAACCTAAACACAAGAAAGCCAAAAAGGCTACTCAAGAAATGATCCCCGAGTTTTCCCTGCAACACAAACGCAGGTGATATCTACTGGTCAAACCCCCCAGTAGATACACGTACTCACTCACCACTCAACCCCAGTTTCCTCTCAACATGAGCCTATAGCAACCACCTCTGGGGCACCTATACATCTGAACCTGCCTCACTTGAGAGGTTGCCATGAAACCACCACTCTCCCCAGGTGCATACTGCCTTCACACCCTCTCCCACTACAACCGCCCCCCAAAGTCCTACCATCATAATTGTGAAGTGATGACTCAGTGGCACAGCCTCACCTCCTCCCCAGATACCATCAAACTAAATGGCCTCAACCATTGATGGGGAGGAACCAAATGTTCTTCTGACACCCCAGAGCAATGGGGTTACCATATTCAATCTCCACCAGGTGAGAAACGGATTGAATTTTCTGGTGAGGCTGCCTGACAGGATCAGAGATCACAAGTTTGATGTATCAGAATACAAAGCAGCGGAATACAGACTAGAATTAGACAAATGGTAGCAAGCAATCGAACTTGTAAGCATTAAGATCGCATACGGTTATAGGGAGAGAATATGTATTTCTGATTTCTAGGAATGTTTATAGATGTAGAATATTTCTAATCAAATCAATCATCATTCCATTCAATTACTCATTCCACTTTTATTACAATAGGTTGTCACTCCTTATATAGAGTGCAACAGTCACTGCTGTTATCACGGAAAGTGACAACTGGCAGATCCAATACAAAATAACTAATTCTTAACAAACTACTGAAATGTTCACAACTACTGAGAACATATCAGCATGTTAAGTACAAATATAAAACTACTGAAACTACAACGACTGAAGAACAAGCTCTTCAGTCGTTTTACAAAACTACTGAAACAATAAATAAAAAACTACTGATATCACAACTACTGAAGAAGTACCTTCAGCAGTTGTGACAAACTACTGAGGCTTCAGTACTTGATCTTCAGACTTTGACCTTCAGGTGTTTCATCATGATGACTTCAGTAGATATCATCAGCTGATGTCTTCAGTCTTTGTCTTCAGACTTTGTACATCAGTTGTTGATCTTCAGCACTGTGAACTCTTCAGCTGTTGTACTTCAGTACTTTGGTCTTTCAGCTTCAGCACTTGTGTTCTTCAGCTGTTGTACTTCAGCACTTTGGTTCTTCTCTTCAGCTGTTAAGGTCTTCAACACTTGATCTTCAGCTGTTGAAGTCTTCAGCACTTGTCAAACTACTGATGAGGCTTTCAGCAGTTGTTGTGATACCATGTGGGACTTAGAGGTTTTCTGATCTTGGCTCATTGGTTCTTTTGGTCCAACAAACTCCCCCTGAACCAATGCAGCCAAAACCTCTAACTTATTTATCTCCCACTTATTGATGGCAAAATGTTGGTCTTTTTCCTTCTTGATCAGTAGAGAAGATGACCCATGTAAGCTCGGCCTGGGAAGAAATCTCAAATATTGTTTGGCAGAGTATGAATGGGAACTCTGTTTTGGGGAACTGGACACAGAGTTGTTATCCCATTCATGAGATTTACTTCCCCATAATGAGTCTGTATGACTCACGAACATAGGCCTCAAGGAGAACAACTTGTTCCTCCTGAGAGAGTTCTTCTGCTCCTCCTTCGAAGAAGAACTCTGGACCATAGTACTCTGATAAGTACTTCATGGTCCTGCCATTTTTCAGCTCCACCGTAGTTACCTCCCTATATACAAATTCATCAGGATGGTTGCCTTCAAGGAGTAACTGGAGCTCATTCTTTTGGATGTCTTCAAGCTTTTTGTATAACAACCCCTTCTTTCATCTTGTTTTCTAGTAAGGCTTGAGGTGTCTTCTTTGCTTGGTGAGCTTTCTTGAATTCATCAATGATTTCCCAAGGTGAGACTACAACGGCCAACATGATGGTAGACTCTATTGTTTTTCGTACTGGCCGTTGTATCTGTGTGGGATAGTTCTTTTATGGATTCTAGAACTCACCCTGGGGTCTGGCCATACTCTCACTCTCTCCTTCTGATACTGAAAGGTGTGCCTGAGAGTGTACAGCCTTTGAGCATGCCCTTTCATGCTTGAATAGATGATGACTGAGGAAATTCCTTGTCAACCATCTTCAACAGTTGCTCATCGTGCTGTTTCTGCTGTTCTTCTTCTCTATCTTGACTCTGACCATTTCCCTTTGAGAGTCAGGTGTGATCATGGGTTGACTTCGGGGTTTTGGTAGCTTCAGAACAGCAGAGAGTGGCAGACTATCATCTTCATCCTCTTCTTCTTCTTCTTCTTCACCTCAGCACCCTTCTCCTCCTTCGGGTACCTCACTGGATGATGGTTGGGTTGGTGAAGGAATTGGTTTTGAAGAATGAGGATGTTTGGATTTTGGTTTAGAGGTTGGTTGGGAGATTTGAGGGATAGGATCTGTTTGAGTGGGTGGAAGGGAAGGTTGATCTAGCATCCTTGTAGTTAGTTTCGCCTTTGTGAGTTTAGCCATCTCTAACCTTTTACCAGCCCCAGCCTCATCAAGGTTCCACAATAATCCCTTTGTTGAATTGCTCAGACAGACAGATTCTGGTGGCTATAGCCAGATGCTGTCCCTGGTCCATGCGCGGATCTCCATTAATGATCTTCCCAAGTATTTTGCAATAAAGCGGATCATTATTTCCAACCTCTCTTTCTCAAGAGCATCATACCCTGCCCATCGGGTTTGTATCTCTTGTACTTCTAACCTTCTGATCTCACTATCCAGTGTGGCTGTGTCAAACCCCTGCCTGAAGAGTTGTTCAATTATTTTATCCATGGAGCGGCTGTGTGTGTTCAGCTTCTTTGACCAGCTCCTCCAAGGATTTGTCTTCAGCATGTGATCATCAGCACTTCTCTTTCGCTTGTACGTGAGCAGAGGTTGCTTTTCTTTTTCCTCCTCTTGGACTTGCTTCTCTCCTTTTCCTCGGATCTTTTCCTCTTCCTTTCTTTCACTGCAGTACTCTCCCCCTTTTTGGTTGCATTGGAGGAAGGGGTTGGTACCGCAGAAAGAGTCTTTTGGACAGCAGCATCAACCAGGGCTGTAATGTGGAGGAAAGCCTCTCATCAAGGGCTTTGATCACTATATCAGTGATTATGGGGTGATGAGAGGAAGGGAATTTTGGAGTACAGCACCTATTTGCTCAGGAGGGTTCTGTTCCTGAGAAGTAGGGCCTGAAGCAGAGGCAGGTGGTTGATTTTGTGGTGCGTGTGGGGAAACCTTCAAGGGAAGGTGCCATCTGTGGGTGTATGAGGTGGCAGATGGATTGCATCCTGAGACATCTTGGCCAGCAGCTCTTTGAGTCGCTAACCTCATCCTCTAGAATGGTGTTTTGAGCAACTACATCATAGAAGAAGCTCAGGTCATCATCAGTTGATACTGAATCACCTGACCTCCTGCTTAGAGCAGGATTTACATGCACTGGGTGTAGACCAGTTGGTGCATGTGCCCCTGTGCTTGGTACTGGGGACTTCCAGCCTCAGGACAATGTCCATCATCAGCTGTTGCCTCTAGGGAGGTCTTAGCAATGTTACCAGCCTCACTCTGGTCATGTGCTGAGTCAGAGGAGGTGGCAGCCTCACTAGATATTCTAAGCTCCTTGTCTACACCAGGAGATAGAATTGGGAAACCCCTGTGCTGTGGGTTCTCAGGTGCACTGTGTTCCTCCCCCTCAAGTAGAGGTATTCCAGTAGTAAGTGGTTTCTGGGGAGGGGGTGAGGAGTGCAATTGAGTCAGCACTTGTGCAACTATTAAAGTTGGGCTGTGAGGGGCGGTTGTTTGGGGTAAGGGGTAGAAGCAGTGTGCACCTGGGGTGGATGGTGCTCTTCAATGGCAATCTCCTCAAGTGAGTAAGATCCCAGATAAGTAGGTGCCCCTTGGGTTGCTGCAGGCTCCTGTGGAGAGGAAGCCTGAGCGGCTGTGGCTGGAGGAGTCATTGTATCCACTAGGGGTTTGGACTAGTGGATATATCCTGCGTTTGTGTGCAGGGGCATCCTCAGGGGACTCAATTCCCTGAGTAGCCATTTTGGGTTTCTTTTTGGTGGGTTTGGTGGGGACATTGGATTTGGAGGTGGTGGCTGTGGGTTCCAGCTGCGTGGGTTTTCGCAGCTTGGCAGCCAGTTTGAGTGTCCGGTCAGAGTTGTGCCGGGAGTATACTTCTGGCAGAACAGCCGTAGCAGGGACTCCCAAGCCAACAAGTCCCTCAGCATTAAGCTGGTCTGTAATAATGGCCATTATGAACCGTGGATAAAGTATCCACGGTTGGCAGTTAGTTTTTGAGCCATATCTTTGAGCTCTGAAAATATTAATTCTGAAAAGTTTAGTGGTTGTTGCTCAAGGATAGAATACATTACCTGCTGCCATTTGGTGGACATTTGATCCCAAGACGACGTCTTAGGGGCCAAACATACATTGACCATGTGAAAAATCAGGCGCTCAGCGTCATTAAAGTGTTTCTTCATGATGGTGGTGGCACTGAGATCACCTTGATATCCATGCTGAGCAAATGATAGATCTATGGTGCCCTTCGGATATCCAGCAGGAGAAGTAGCATCACTCAGTTGAAGAATTTTACGGATGTTGCAGGAGTAATGACTACTTCTTTGTTGTTGACGACTGACCGGAGGGATGGTGTGTTGCTCTCCTCAGTTGTAACAGTAACGTTCATCCAAAATTGGTTCAAGGATTCGGCATGTAAGACGGGGTTCAGAAGGAATGCCTTGTTGTATTGGGACTGAACCATAAGATCGATAGCAGTATCGAACTTAGTCCAGATCGGCGATTTTGTGAGGTAGGCAACACAGTTGTGTCGCGGTTTAATTTGCATAGACGCCATGGAGAAGAAGGAAGTTTTGGAGAGGAACGTTAGGTTTGAAGAAGATGAAGCATGAGAGCTAGGTTAGGGGTATTATAGGGTACGGGTAAGGAACGACTGAAGGATGTGGTGTTAGTCATCAGTAGTTTTAAACGACCGTTGACATGGTATATCCTTTCAGACGTTGAAACAGCTGAAGTCGTGGTGTTAGGCATCAGTAGTTTAGAAAACTACTGAAGACCGTGGTTTTGACTTCAGATGATTGAAACAACTGAGGACATGGTGTTTGTCATCAGTAGTTATGAAACTACTGAAGACAGTGGTTTTGTCATCAGCTGTTGTAAACAACTGAAGACTTGGTATTAGTCATCAGTAGTTATAAAACTACTGAAGACGTGGTTTTGCTTCAGTTGTTTAAAATGAAACAGCAGTTGTACAAACGACTGAAGAGAAATTCTCTTCAGCTGTTTTCGTCAATTCTTAGCTTTTCAGCTGTTTCAAACTGTCCTCAACACATTCATCAGTCTTTATGGCTGATTTCAGTTGTTTCATAGGACATCAGTACTTATCTGTTTTTACTGATTGCAGTAGTTGTAACTGCATCAGTAGTTGTAACTACATCAGTAGTTTAGAACAGATGAAGTACTTCAGTACTTGTGAGACATTTAGCCTTCAGTAGTTATAAAAACTACTGAGGTTAAAAGAGCTCATCAGTACTTATATGTGACATAGGTACTCATGATCATCAGTATGAATTACTAAGATCATCAGTAGTTGTCACCTATTCTAGCTGCAGCATACCAAGCCTTAACACCAGGTTTTGGAAAGTTGAACTATCCAAAGGCTTAGTGAAAATGTCTGCAAGCTCATCAGCACTAGGCACAAACTTAGGATCAATCAGACCTTTTTCAAAACAATCCCTTATAAAATGATGTCTGATCTCTATATGTTTGGTCCTAGAGTGCTGGACTGGATTTTTGACAATGCAAAGAGCTGAAGCACTATCCATTAACAATGGAGTCTTAGTCTCTGTAATGCCATAATCCAAAAGTTGGTTTTGAAGCCAGAGTACCTGAGATGTACAGCTTGCAGCAGCAATGTACTCTGCTTCAGCAGTGGATGTAGCAACTGAGGTCTGTTTCTTGCTCTGCCAAGAAATCAAGCAGTTGCCTAGGAATTGACATCCACCAGAAGTTGATTTCCTGGTCAACTTACACCCTGCATAGTCACTGTCAGAAAAAGCAACTAATTTACCAGAATGTCCGGTAGAATACCATAAACCTAGAGATGGAGTGCCTTGCAGATATCTAAAGATCCTCTTGACTGCAATCAGATGAGACTCTTTAGGTGCAGCCTGAAATCTAGCACAAACACATGTAGCAAACATAATATCTGGTCTAGAAGCTGTTAAATACATCAAGGACCCAATCATACATCTGTAAAGTGTTTCATCAACCACTTTACCTTTCTGATCTGAGTCCAGTTGTGTGGTGCTGCTCATGGGAGTAGAACAGGGCTTACAGTTTTGTAAATCAAACTTTTGCAAAAGATCTTTTGTATATTTGGACTGATGAATAAAAATTCCATCAGCCTTTTTTTGATTTGCAACCCCAGAAAGAACTGTATTCTCCCATGGCACTCATTTCAAACTTCTGTTGCATCAACTTTGTAAAGGCATCACACAACTTTGGATCAGAAGATGCAAAAATGATATCATCTACATAAATTTGAACAAGTAGATTATGCTGCCCAGCTTTCTTAATGAATAAAGTCTTGTCTATGGAGCCTCTAGTGAAATTGTTTTCCAGAAGAAAGTTTGATAATGTCTCATACCAGGCTCTGGGAGCTTGTTTTAACCCATAAAGAGCTTTATCAAGCTTATACACCCAATTAGGATGTTTATTGTCCTCAAAGCCTGGAGGTTGACATACATAAACCTCTTCTTTAACTTTTCCATACAAAAATGCACTTTTGACATCCATTTGAAAGACTTTAAGGTTTTGATAAGCAGCATAAGCTAAAAACAATCGAATTGCTTCCAGTCTGGCTACAGGGGCAAAGGTTTCATCATAATCAATACCTTCTTCTTGTGCAAACCCCTGAACAACCTCTGGCCTTGTTCTTAACAATAAGCCCATTTTCATCAGTTTTGTTCCTAAACACCCATTTAGTGCCTATTGCACACTTACCTGGAGGTAGAGGAACCAGTTCCCACACTTGCTGTTTCTTGAACTGAAGAAGCTCAAGCTGCATGGCATCAACCCATCCATTGTCCTTTAAAGCAATGTGATAATTCTTTGGCTCTTGCTGACTGATGAAGAGAGCATAGAAGCAGAAATTTGACAATTGACTTCTTGTTGATACTCCAGCAGTGATATCACCAATGATTTGAGACATAGGGTGATTCTTCAGATCTTGATACACAATGAGATCTGTGCAAGTGTTTGTAGCCGGTTCAGCAGCAACAGATGGTGATGGTGAATCATTTCCTTGAAACCAATCAGTGGATGGTAATTCAAAGGAGGTTGAATTCGAAGAAATCTCATCAGCATTTGTTGTGGATGGTGCTACTGGCGCTACAGGAACATCAGGTCTAGCTGAGTCAGGCAGCTGATCACTAAACCTGAAGAGGTGAGTACTGCAATCATCATCATCATCAGCAGTACCACCAGGTGGTGAACTGTTGACAGGAGCAACAGCAGGAGTTTGATAAGGAACATATTGCAGTATGTCCAAATCAAATAACTCCACAGGACTTTGTGGAATCTTGTCCTTTGGAGATTCATTAACTTAACATGTAGAGTTTCTTCAACCATCTTTGTTCTGCAGTTGAAGACTCTGTATGCCTTGCAAGTAGATGAATAACCAACAAAGTATCCTGCATCCACCTTAGGATCAAATTTGTGGAGTTGATCCTTTGTGTTGAGAATAAAACAGGGACACCCAAATGCTTTGAAAAATGAAATCAGAGGAGCCAAATGATGGAGAACTTCATATGGAGTCTTCATCAACCTCTGATTTACTAAAACTCTATTTTGCACATAACAAGCTGTGTTGACAGCTTCGGCCCAAAAGGTCAATGGCAAACCAGTCAGCCAGCATGGACCTTGCAGCTTCAATGAGGGTCCTGTTCTTTCTCTCCACTACTCCATTTTGTTCTGGAGTCCTTGGAATGCTGAACTGCCTTTTGATTCCTTTGAAAGAAGAAGTCATCAAGTGTATGATTTCTGAACTCAGTTCCATTATCACTCCTAATACACTTGACTGGAAGGGAATACTGCTTCTCAATGTACAGCACAAAGTGGATAATCTTCTGAGCAGCCTCATCCTTTGAATGTAGAAAGAAAGTCCATACAAATCTGGAGTAATCATCCACAATTACCAGACAGTATTTCTTCTTTGCCATGCTCATTACTCTCACAGGACCAAATAGATCCATATGCAGTAATTGCAAGCAGGCAGTGGACTTGGACACTTCAATAGGAGGAAATGAGACCTTGTGCTGTTTTCCTTTTAAACAAGCAGTGCAGGTTTCATCACAGTGGAACTCCTTTATTGGTAAGCCTCTGACTAAACTATTGTGGCTAAGCTGATTCATGTTTTTGAGATTAACATGACCAAGCCTCCTGTGCCACAGTTTAGATTCTTGAGAAGAGGCTTTGGAAAATAGGCAAGGATTGCCTTTGAGATCTATCTTCTTAGAGAGATCTAAGGCATACACTCTTCCTGTCCTGTTGGCTTTCAGGAGAGTGTGATCATCCAACACCTTGTCAATCAAGCAAAACTTTGGATGACAGAATCCTACAGTTTTGACTTGTGAAAAGGGCACATGGCCTTTATCACACATTTGACTGACACTCAAGAGGTTGTACTTGAGATTTTCCACATGATTAACATCATCAAATTTGATTTCTCCATTGGAGACAAAGCCCTTACCGATGATGTAACCCCTAGCATCATTGCCAAAAGAGACAAATCCCTTCTTTCCTTGAGAGTAGTCATGAAGAAGAGAGATGTTCCCAGTCATGTGCATAGATCCCCCACTGTCTACATACCAGATGCTACTTTGGCATGTTGAAGAACCCTGCAATAATAACAATCAGTTAGTTTTAGAGACCCAAACCTTTTTGGTTTTGGGCCTGGTCTCATCAATAGATGGTAAACTAACATGTTTATTTGTAACAACAGCCTGAGAAGAAGAAGATGGTGTAGAAGAGGAGTCCTTTGGCTTAGACCTCCTTTTCTGTGGTTTCAACATAGGAGAATCTAGTTGGTTAACTCTACCCAACAGATGTTGTACCATCATCACCAGCTGTGTCTGATTTTGTGATAAAGCTTTCAGCTCATCAGACACATTACTAGTGGAGTTAGATAAGGTCCT
Organism: Flaveria trinervia; assembly: GCA_025506515.1. NCBI lineage: Eukaryota > Viridiplantae > Streptophyta > Magnoliopsida > Asterales > Asteraceae > Flaveria > Flaveria trinervia. The sequence goes on along the minus strand of CM046443.1, from coordinate 77,377,649 downwards.
ATGTTGCACCTTCTTCTTTTGAGCACCTCAGCTGTCACCTGTTTAACTCCTTCCTTTTGGATTTCTTTAAGGACTTAAGGGTTACAGGATTTGATGTTGCTGATACAAATGTGGTCTCAAACTCAGTTTTCATTTTTACCATTTTCTCATTAATTTCTTCTTTTTGTTTGAGTTTGGAACCTCTTTTGTACCAACAATCATCTGTAAGATGATTGAACAAACCACATACTTCACATGGTTTCTTCTTCATCTTAGGTTGATCATCAACTAAAGATGGTGAAGCAACAGAAGACTTGTTCTTCAATGCTTTGGAAGCATTGGTGCTTTCTTCTTGACAACCTCTTTAGTAGTCTTCAAACTCTTTCTACTGCCAGTTTTCTTCTCTTCAGTACTGACAGCAGTTGAAGTTTGAACTTCAGATGTTAAATCCTGCTCTCCAGTCCTTTCAGGACCTTCAGGATTAACTCCTGAGTTGATCAACTTATTGATCATGTGAATGTCAGCATTTGGACCATCAACATCAGCTGATAGGTTCAAAGAGGGCTTGATGCTGACTGCTACTTCTGATTGTGCTGTATCAGAAGGTAGATCACATGATGTGATGGATTGGTTATCACTCTCACCATCAGATTCTACCTCTGCTCTCTGGGGTAAAATCTGTAGGTGGAGCAGTGATTGTAGCCAATTCCAAACTTCACATTTGAAGCAGATTGCTTACTAAGAAGCATTTCAAAACCTTTGCATGATTGTACCCATCTATCACACTCGACCTGGGTAACTGCAAGGGTTTCTTTGAGATCTTTGTACTTCTCTAGAAGTACATCTTCTCTAGCCTTATCATCAATTATTTGGCAATTCAGTTTATAAACCTCATCATTTTTATCTTTGAGCACAAACTCAAACTCAGCTTTGTTTTTGGAAATTATTTGTTCTAGCTCAATGTTCTTATTAATTAAAGCTACATTTGCTTCTCTAATGGAAGCAAATGCTGCTATGCATTGTTCAGAACATAATTTGGCTTTTGCCTCAGAGGATACCTGTGATACCTGAGGTGTAGAGGCATTGGAAGATGAAGTATCAGCAGACTCCAAAGCCATAAGAGCTAGATTCCAAAGGGACTGTCACCACCATGTTGACCAGCACCTGAGAACAGTTGATCATGACCAGACAAGTCATCTGGTAAACTGCTCCAGTCAACAACTCCTGGGGTGAAGAAGCTGTGTTGTTGAGATTGAGGTTGTTGATGAGATAGGGAAGGCTGAGGTTCTGGTAATGCATGAGGTTGTGGTGTCATAGGAACTTGAACTTGATTGACTGTGGCATGTAATAACAAGGGTACTGATATGGCATTTGACCCTGAGGAACAATATGCCGGAGATTGTTGTTGAGGATGATGACTAGATGTGACAGGATGTTGCCCTCTGTGTTGTTGACTATTGCCAGGAAAAGTCACAAAGGGTGCAGTAGAGTTAGATCCAGTTGATCTACACTCTCTTGCAAAGTGTCCAAGCCGTTGGCATTTGTGACACCTCAACTTGCTCTTGTCAAAACCAACTTTGGTTTTGCCAGAGAGTCCTGGGAATTTTCTTCCAGTTCTTTTGTAGAACTTCTGAGATCTGATATTTATCAAGGCCATTTGGCTCAAAATATCCATCTCTTCTAAGTCATCATCAGCAATCCCCTTGAGATCATCCATGATGAAACATAGATTGTCATTATACACCCAGTAAACTGACCATCAACACTTACAAATGCAGAATCAGAAGTGCTTGAAGAGAAATTAATATGCTCATCATACTGGCATTCAGATGAAGCATATTCTGACTCATGACCCACCAAGGCAGTGTTGCCTTGTATAAAGTCTTCAGTGAGCTTTCCAGATGAAGACAGCTTTCTCTTCTGTTCTATCTCTCTCTCAAAAGTGAGCAATTTCCCATGGAGTTGGGTGAGAGATAGTTTGTCCAAACTTGCACTGGAGCGTAGGACAATAGTATATGTGTCCCATCTCTCAGGCAGTGATCTGAGAAATCTGTTATTCATCTGAATATTGGTGTATTCAAGTTTGACCATTTTTAGTTCAGAGATCAAACAAGAAAACCGCTCATATTGTTGAGTCAGTGTCTCACCCTTTCTATGAGAGAATGTCTCATATTGTGGGCAAGAATTTCTCTATTATTTGCCAAGACCTCATCTGTTCCTCCAAATTGTTCTTTCAAAGCAATCCAGAGGTCATGGGCAGTTTCATGATGCATTAGCCCAGAATAGATTTCATTGGGCAATGCCATGGCCAGAATTCCATGGGCTTTTGCATCAATCTCAAGCAACTTCTTATCCTCATCTGAGTATTGCTCCCTCCTCTTCGGAACCATTTGATTGGTTCCGGGTTATTCACCATAGGCTTGTGTGGACCATGTACCACTGATGTCCAACACCCTGCGCTGTTAACAGACAGGTGATGGAGCATACGTCTTTGCCATATGTTATACTCATTCCTAACCAGCATAGGTGGCTTGGTTGAGGAACCAGTATTGTGAGGATCATTGGAAGGAGTGGTCATTTTCAATTCAAAACAGTTTAGTTCAAGTTTTAAAAAGTTTTAGAGAACCACAACAAACTCAATGAGAACCAAGAAAAAGATCTCAGGATGAATGAGCAGAAATGCAGAAAAATTCAATCTCTATAACCGTTTCTTGCAAAAACAAAAGCTAATTCAATCAAACTTAGATCTTGAATAGCAGTTTCAATGATCAATTATTAGATCGATCAATGATTAACCTGCTCTGATACCATTTGACAGGATCAAAGATCACAAGTTTGATGTATCAGAATACAAAGCAGCGGAATACAACTAGAATTAGACAAATTGTAGCAAGCAATCGATACTTGTAAGCATTAAGATCGCCGGTTATAGGGAGAGAATATGTATTTCTGATTTCTAGGAATGTTTATAGATGTAGAATATTTCTAATCAATCAATCATTCATTCCATTCAATTACTCATCCACTTTTATTACAATAGGTTGTCACTCCTTATATAGAGTGCAACAGTCACTGCTGTTATCACGGAAAGTGACAACTGGCAGATCCAATACAAAATAACTAATTCTTAACAAACTACTGAAATGTTCACAACTACTGAGAACATATCAGCATGTTAAGTACAAATATAAAACTACTGAAACTACAACGACTGAAGAACAAGCTCTTCAGTCGTTTTACAAAACTACTGAAACATAAAATATAAAACTACTGATATCACAACTACTGAAGAAGTACTCTTCAGCAGTTGTGACAAACTACTGAGGCTTCAGTACTTGATCTTCAGACTTTGACCTTCAGTGTTTCATCAGCTGATGACTTCAGTAGATATCATCAGCTGATGTCTTCAGTCTTTGTCTTCAGACTTTGTACATCAGTTGTTGATCTTCAGTACTTGTGAACTCTTCAGCTGTTGTACTTCAGTACTTTGGTCTTTCAGCTTCAGCACTTGTGTTCTTCAGCTGTTGTACTTCAGCACTTTGGTTCTTCAGCTGTTAAGGTCTTCAGCACTTGATCTTCAGCTGTTGTAGTCTTCAGCACTTGTCAAACTACTGATGAGGCTTTCAGCAGTTGTTGTGATACCATGTGGGACTTAGAGGTTTTCTGATCTTGGCTCATTGGTTCTTTTGGTCCAACACTGCCCTTCTCCTGCTTCAGCAAATGATCAGGAGAATTTGGTACTGTCCATAAGACCTCACCAGAGGCAACTGCAGATGAAGGACATGGTCCTGAGGCAGGAAGTCCCATACCATGACCAAGGCACATGCTACTACTACTACTGATCTACACTCAGAGCATGTTCATCCTGATTCTATCAGGAGGTCAGGTGATTCAGTAATCACTGATGATGACCTGCGCTTCTTTTATGATGTTTTAGCCCAAAACACCATCCTCGAGGATGAGGTGAGCAGACTCAAAGAGCTGTTTGCCAATATTTCTCAGGATCAAAGACCATCTACCCCTCAAAACCGACAGATGGCACCTTCCTCTGAAGGTCTCCCATACACAAGCCACTCTAAAACACTCAGCCACCTGCCTCTGCTTCTGGCACTATTTCTCAGGTCCGAACCCCCCTGAGCAAATAGTTGCTATCTTTCAACATTCCTTACCTCTCATCACATCAACTATCACTGATATGGTGCTTAAAACCATGATGAATGCTTCCCTCTGTTATACAACCCTTGATAGAGGATGTTGTGAGCAAAAGGCTTTTGCTAATCAACCCTTGCAACCAATGCAACAAAGGGAGAGATTCAGTCAGTGAAAGCAAAAAGAAAGAGGATTGCAGATAGGAAAGAACTAACAAGGAGAAGGTGAAGGATGCTGACATGGAGAAGGTGAATGAAAGTACTAAAGACTTTCATGTCCATACAAGAAAAGAAGAATGAGAAGGACTGACTTGGAGACAATGGTGAAGAAGGCTGATGCCGACACAAGCCGATCAATGGATAACATCATTGATCAGTTGTTTAGGCAAGGTCACGACACTGAAACACTTGACTCAGAATCAGAAGACTAGAGATTGAAGAAATCCAAGCTAGATGGGCAAGTTATGATGTGTTGGAAAGGAAGGCTAGAAATCATGATCAGATTCATAGCGAAGTATCTTGGTAGATCATTGATTGAAATCAAGGAATGGTCCAGGGATAGCATCTTGGCAATAACCACCAAGATCTGTTCGTCTGAAGTATACACAAAAGGATTGGTTATTGAAGCCTTAAACGAAGCTGGTGCTTGGAGCAGGACTGAACTAGTCAAGCAATCTAAAACCGACCTCACATCCAGAATTCTAGAACAGCCTGTCAACATTCCACACCAAAACCACCACAACCACAACCCACCAAACCAACTCCCTTACCCTCAAAACCAATAGCCGATGATGTACCCCAGAAGAGAAAGAGAAGGGTACTGAGGCTAGAAGAAGAAAGAGAAGATAATGATGAAGATGAAGATAGGCTACCAATCTCAGCTATTATACAATTGCTAAGGCCACAAGTCACCTCCCAACAATTACTCCTGAAACTCAAAGACAAATTGTGAAAGTGAAGCTAGAAGAAGAAGAGCTTCATAAACAACATGATGAGGAATTGTTGAGGAGGGTTGACAAAGCATATGCTGCCACATCTTCAATCATCAACATGAAGAAGCATGCTCTCAGGATTCACAAGAAAAACATTCCATAGAGATACATTGGCCAAGTGAAGAAGATTGTAGATGAAGTGATCTCACTGGTCTTTGTAGTATCACCCTGGGAAATCCTAGATGACTTCAAGAAAGCCTATAAAGCTAACCTGACCCCACAAAAGATGCTGGAAAATAAAATGGTGCAAAAGGGGTTAGTATATAAGAGGCTTGAGGAAGTTAGAAAGAATGAGCTCCAGTTGTTCTTAGAGGGTAATCACCTAGATGAATTTGCTTATAGAGTGATAACAAGTGGGGAACTCAAAAATGGGAAACAGGTCAAATACCTATCTGAATATTATGGGCCAGAATCACTTTTTGAAGGAGGAGCTGAAGAGCTTACCATGGAGGAACAGATAACCCTCCTTGAGGCCTATACAAAGGAGTCATACAGACTCATTGTTGGGAAGTAGATCTCATGGATGGGGTAACAGCTCTGTGTCCAGTTCCCCAAGACAGAGTTTCCATTCATCCTTTGCCAAACAGATCATTGAGACTTCTTCCCAGGCCTGTGCTTATATGGGTCACTTCTGAGCTAATCTAGAAGACAAAAAAGACCAAATCTTTATGCCATAATAAGTGGGACATCTTCAATAAGTTTATAGGTTTTGGCTGCATTGGTTCAGGGAGAGTTTGTTGGACCAAAAGAACCAATGAGCCTAATCAGAAAAACCTCTAAGTCCCACAGACATCACAACAACTGCTGAAGACTTGATCAGCTGTTTGACAAAGTCTGAAGATCAACAGCTGAAGACTAAAGTACTGAAGACTTTAACAGCTGAAGACCAAAGTCTGAAGATCAACAGCTGAAGACTAAAGTACTCAAGATCAACAGCTAAAGTACAAAGACTGAAGACATCAGTTGATGACAACAGCTGAAGTTCAAGTACAAGTACTGAAGCCTTCACAGTTTGTTACAACAGCTGAAGAAGCATTCTTCAGTTGTTGTGATGGTTTCCTTTCAGTAGTTTTCTTTTCTGTTTCAGTATCTGTAAAATGACTGAAGAGCATGTTCTTCAGTCGTTGTAGTTTCAGTAGTTTCTTTTCAGTAGTTGTAGTGACAGTTAACACTTAGTATTTTTGTAAGAAGATGTCAGCTGTTTTGACATCTTCAGTAGTTGTGTTAACTTTTAGTAGTCTGAATAATTCTGTTAGATGTCACTATCAAATGACATCAGTAGACGTCACATCTCCTATATAAGGAATGTTCCACCATGACATTCTTATATAAGGGATGATTGACCTGATTGTATGTATGACATTTTGCCACCACGAAAGCGCGTATTGAATGAAATCTTTGATTTGCATAATTCTTTCTATAATCGTTTGTTCTTACTTTGAATATCAATTGTATTCTTGTGAATTGTCTAAGTTCTTTGTTTGATTTCCGCTGCAATACTCTCTAATCAATCAAACGTAGATCACTGATCCTAACAAAGATACAGAGCTATAAGAGCATGGATGAGCTCAGGAGCAGCATCACACTAAAGATGCTTAATCGTGCAAGAAAATAGATTTTCAACCAAAGGTCGAAAATGACGAAAACAAACTACTACATGAGAACGATAACCCAAACGATATATCCAAATAAATCGACTAAAATCATCAATAAATATGATAAAATAACAATAACCAGAATGTGACAACACTGGAGAAGGACCCCATATATCACAATGAATCACATATAGAGGTATAGTAGAATGAGAAACAATACTATGAAATAACAATCGACTAGATTTAGAAATACAACATGAATTACATGAATTATTCAAAGAAGAACTACACAAGTGTAAGGAAGTAAGCCTAGACAACATAGAATCAGATGATGATACAAGCGAGAATGCCACAACTCCCGAGATATAGGGCATGTAGTAGGAGAAAATACAGGTGACGAGGACTACCTCGTATATGGTGGAGTAGCAGCCTGGTGTGTGTTTGTATAGATAAACCCAACTGTGAGAATAAAACAAAAATAGAATGATCAATCACAAGTTGCATGATTGACACTAAGTTCCTAGCCAGGCTAGGAACAACAAGAATAGCTCGAAGTAACAAAATACACCGTGACAAGAGAAGATAAGAGAAACCAATATGAGATATATAAAGAGATGTACCATTACCAACCACCACTTGCTCATAGCCGCTATATGGAATATTACCAAACACAATCGTGGGACTAGATGCCAAATGAGCTGTAGAACTAGAGTCAGAAATTCATGAATCAACAGCCTGACAAGTATGGTATAGATCAACATGAAGCCCAAACTAAGAAGTAGATGTCCCAAACTGTGGAGTTGATGGTGCAGTAGAAGCCCAAGACTGAAAATGCTATGGCCCAAAGCCAAAAGTAGGGCTTGACCCACTAGTAGGGGTAGTAGGCCCAAAATGACAAGGTTGAGAAAAACCTATTGGGACAGAACCAAATAAACCCAACCCAAATAAGGGTCAAGTAGGTCCAAGAGGCAAAATAGATGAAGAGGGTTGGCCAAAACCATAGAATCCAGAGTAAGCAGCATCTTCCCCAAATTGATACCATAACTGAACTCCTATAACACCACCATATGAGACATTGGCAAGGTGAGCAGTGAATCTGCCTGACCCACCGTGACCGCCACCATATCAACCACCCAAACGTCCTCCAAATAGGCCACTGGTGTTACAACCACCACGCTAGTTGCTTCCATTCGCATTAGTACCAATAGAATTAGGTTAGACATAATCCATTGGTGTGTAACGTGAATAACAAGATGAAGCTTGATGACCAAATTTAGCATATATTTGACAAACAATCACTTTTGAAGGATTTGTATATGGTGGAGCAACGGTAGTTGCATTCATAGCAGCAAGAAAAGGTTCAATAGGTGCTTGTCATTGCTTTAATCAAGCTTCATAGGTGAGTAATTTTGGCCTTAATTGATAAAATGTGAGTGTTTTCTCTTCATTTTTAACATTCATTACAAAATTCTCAAAATCAAAGTTCAGACCTTGAAGAACCTGTAACACTAGTAACTCGTTCGAAATATGATCTCCAATAGCATTTAATGAATCAACAATCTTTTTAGCTTCATTCAGAAAAGTAATAATCAATTTTGTATTTTGTTTGTACGTAACTGAGACTTCTTGGCGAATACAACTTGAACAAATGAGTCTTCGATTGATTCCATAGTGAAGAAGCTAAAGTTGAATTTCAAGCTAAGTAAAGAATTGAAGAACAAAAAGTTGTTGTAATCATTGTGTTCATGTATCCATCACTTTTCTCCCACACTTCTCTATCAGTTGAATCGATTGGTGATACATGTATGTCTGATTTTAGAACTTTCAATAAACTGAGACTTTTCAGAATTATAACAATTTGATGTTTCCAATTAAGGTAATTTCTATCATCAAGTTTGATGGATACAAAGTTTGCAATACTAGGTAAAGAACTAAATGAAGTGCCTCTTGTGTTTACTATTTTAGAAGAGGATGAAGATGATGAATTGGAGGACATGATGAAAGTCACCGAAGAAGAATGGTGACTGTCACTGGAGAAGGAGGATTACCTAGAGAAGTCACCGGAATCCACGGAGTAAAACTTTGATACCATGAAGAAAGGTAAAAAGTGTATTATTATTCAAAAGAGAATGGAGGAGCTACATATATAGGATCCAATGGGAGATTCTAGAAGTATCTCAACTAGAATCTTACAAACTCAACAACCATTCTAAGGTTTTATATAAGGATGATGCAACCCAAAACATCCAAACAATAAATCCTGCATGCATGCACAAAGTGCTCATGTAGAATGCTTCAAAAGATTCAAATTATGCAGTAGAAAACATTTTAAGCGTGAAATCTTTTGAAGCCAAGACCAATATCTTCCGACACCAAATATGAAGTCTTGCAAAGATTTAGAGACAAACTCTTCCGAAGTCAGTTTATGAAAACAAATTTCTTCTGAACAATTTTGAGTACATGCTTTATCTGATGTACCTTTTACGATAAAACTGGACCACCTTTCCGCTACAACTCTGTTTGACTTACCAATTTCACAAGTTAGTGAAAAGGTCAATGTTTTTGGTAAACTATACATTGAGGTCTTGAGCCTGTTACTTTCTACTTTATGTACTTTTATCCTTTTTGTAATGCATTAGGATGTGAGCTATGGTATGCCATAGTCACTAGTCAAAAGGTAATCTACCGTTTGACTCTACATTGATTTTTTTGTTGTCAAGATCATGTATCCAGCTGGCTTTCAAACTATGGCTGGCTGTAGGATGTGGTATAAATTATCTCTGGTACCTTGTATCTTTTCTTATGCTTTGTAAACATTGTAAGGAACAAGAGAGCAATATACAACATTCTTGAAAACGAAACCCCTGTGTTATTTTTTCTTGTTCTGTCTCTTAGGTACTTGTGTTTCTTAGTTTCATTTATATTAGTTTCGAGTTCCCCATTTGATCTGTAAGTGTTCTAAATCAACCTCTTCTTATTATGGGTTGTGTTGTAAGTGACCAAACCCCTCAAACGGTCCTACAATTGGTAGCAGAGTTTACCAGGCTCTTGAAAGTAAGATCTCATCATCTTAAGATCCCTCACACATAAAAAATACTTATTATCTTAAATTGTGGTCATCACTAAAGCTGATATGGAAACTAAACCATGATAAAGTCCCCACTGATTACTCTTGAAGACTTTGACACTTGGTGCCATAGAATGGAAGGTTTCATAAAGTCTCAAGACTCCAGGATGTGGGAATCTGTTGTCATAAGACTTTACATACCAAGCACGTCTTTAGCTGCTGCTAGAGGTGCTATGATTCCAAAGGTTGTGGCTGACTACTCAGATGAAGATAGAAAAAGAGTAGATATTGATCAAAAAGCCATGACAACCCTTCCGGCTGCTCTTCCAAACTCTGTGTACAACGATTTCAAAAAATTCAAAATAGCTAAGCAGCTATGGGATGCAATGAAACTAATGTATGAGGGTTCTACTGAAGCCAAGGAAAACGAGAAGGATCTCCTGAAGTAGCAGTTTGAAAACTTCACCTTTAAAATAGGTGAAACCATAACTCAACAATACTTTAGGTATGTTGAGATTGTGGACACTCTAGTGGATGTTGGAGTGACTCTTGAGAACATGGACATTGTAAGGAAGTTCATGTCCTCTCTTCCTAGGAAATGAACACATTATTATGTTGTTATCAAGAGGACTGAGAACCTTAAGACTCTCACTTTGCCTTACTTTTATGGTATTCTCAATGGATACAAGATGGAGATGAACATGCAACGTTCATCTGGATACTCCAGTGTAACACCCGATTATTTATTGATTTGAAGCCAACGAATAAAGAAGAAAAGAAATAAAGTCCAAAGCCGAAGGACCAAACTCACCAACAAGAGGAAGTTGGGCATGTGGTGATATTTGTAGGGAGAGGGCAGCCATAACCCTCTCCCCACACTCACATTTTTAGCAAACAATAGAGGAGAACAGAGAAAGTAGAGAAAAAGGGAGAAAAGTTGATTCGGGTGAGCAAAATCGTTGAGAAGCGGGTCAAATCGAAGCTCTTCTTGTTATGGTCGTTTGTGTGAGTTTTAGGACCCCTCCTTTAAATGTTTTTGAATGAATTAGGGCCGGAACACATCTGAAAATCGGGTTTTTATATGTGTGTGTGTGTGTTTGACCTGTTTGTGTATGTGTATGTGTGTGTATGATTCTTTTGGGCCTTGCTTTTGAGTTTGTGTGTGCTAGAATGGTGTTGTGGTATGCATTCCTGAGGTTTAGGATGGTTAATTTCGGCTTAGAATGGGTTAAGATGAGCTTGGAGGTCGAAAATGGCAGATTAGGTTCGGGATGAACTGTATTCTGTACCTACTAGGACTAGGCGACCGAATGGAGGCCACACAGCCGATTGATGTGCGATTGGGGTTCATTTGCATGATTGGGGTCCATTCGCACAACTGAGAGTTCATTCGCATGATTGGGAGCCCAGTCGCATAAATGCTCATCCTCATAAGTTCCATCCGTATTAGGTCCATTCACATGGGACTCATCTGCATGGAGTCCATCCGCACTAGTTCATTCGCACGAATGGGTGTTCATCCCCATTTTTCCATTTGTATGATGCTCAGTCGCATGGAGGCCATGCGATTGAAGGGTGTCCATATGCCCAAATAGGGCTGTTGCACCCGAGGAAAAGCATAGTCTAACTTCTGAGTTTCGGGGAAAGTGCAGATGTAAGTTTTGACATATGGTTTCCATAAGTTCATGTAAGATGACTATTGAGGCCTTAGAGAGCATGTTGGCATGATGATGATGATGATGATGATGATGATGATGATGATGCATGATATGCATGTTATGTATGTATGATGTTGCCCTGTATGATGTTGATGCCTGTGTATGTTATTTTCCTTGTTATGATGTTTGTTTATCTTTCCGTGGCTTTACGATGAACATGAAAGTAAAAGATAAAGAAAAGTGGAACATGAAGTAAGAATGCATGCATTAATGAATGATAAAGGTAAATAAAGTCTTGCAATCACTGTATGTCGGGACACGCCATTAAAAGGTGTTAGCCCAACGGTGTGCGGGTTTGCTACACCGGGAGGATGCACATTGGGGTCTTTCTTTGTGACTGACCATATGTATGGAACCATTGTTGCTTGCCTTAGGTACTATGACCAGAGATGCTGGGCACCATGAATGAAGGTCTATTATAGGCTTTGGTCCAGTACCATGGGCATGAAGGGCATAGCACATGGCAATGGTATACCTGAACTTTATCGTACGTATTGTGGCCAGAGGTGCAGTACACCGTGAATGAAGGTCTATGATAGGCTTAGGCCCAGTATCATGAGCATGAAGGGTAAAGTTCATAGTGATAACGAAAGGAAATGATGTAATGATGAACGAACGAATGAAAGAAAGAAAGAATGAATGAACGGAAGTTAACGAATGATGAAGATAATAATGATATTATCTATGTGTACGTATGTTGTGTAATCGCATGAAAGTAAAGAATGGTTTTAGCGAAAGAAAAGTAAGTTTTATTTTATAAAACTAGAACTCACTCAACAACGCTGACTTTGATGTGTTTCCAATTGGCAGGTAATGATTGCTGAGGATGGCACGGGCGGCTACTATGCTCTTTTGGGATGGCATCCATTTATATAATGCTTTTGTGATGTAATGCAACAATGTATTTTGTAACTAATTAACGATGTATTATTTTGCAAAAGCAACTATATTGAAATGAAATGTCATTTTTAAATGTTTCCGCTTCGATGCTTTATGAAATACAAATGTAATTATATGTTTTATGTCTGATGAGGATCGAACTGTAAGCGTCCCGGGAACGGGGCCTTACAAGTTGGTATCAGAGCCATGTTTAAGTGAAATGGGTAAATTTCCAAAACAAACCTTAACTTAAACTGAGAATGGGACGGAAAGGGAAGCGATGCCAATCTGAGTAGCTGCGTGCCATGAGGTATTTTCGTAAAGTTAACCGGTATTATGCTCGCATGTGGTGTGTTATGTGTTGTTTGTGGATTTAAATACTGTTAGGACTCTACAAAGATTAACATGTTGTCTTTATGTGTCTTTTTGATATTGTAATAGTATAGGGACTATTTTTGTAATTGTTAGTTCCTTTGTGTTTCATTATAAATAGCTTAGACTGTTAGTTAGTAGTAGAGCTAGAGAGTTTTGCTTATTACTTTGTAATTATCTTTGCTTGATATTAATGAAACTATGAATTTTGTTAATATCTTGTTTGAATTCGATTACTTTGTATGTGTTTTCTTTGAATTGTGTCCATACATCATCACAGATTAGCTCAATTGATCCTATCAATTGGTATCAGAGCTGTTGGTAGCTGTTATTTGAGTGATTTTGAAGTTTGTCAAACTTTGAAACTCAAAAAGCTTACTGAATCTGTGATTGATAGACAAATCAAATGAAAACTTGTGGATTTTAGATGTGTTTCATCATCAGAAACATGTTTTGAACCACATTTAGCAGTTGAATTCATCAAATTTGAGATAATTTGGTGAATTTGTGTTGGAAAAGTTCATTGTTTTTTCGAACTGAAAATTGCAATTTATTTGATTTTTTATTGATATCGATAGAAATTGATTTTAGAAGAATGATTATCGGCATAAAACTCATCTAATTGGAAAATTTCAATCAATTTCATCAACTTTTGAAGATTTTCAGAAGATTTGAGTTTGTTACATTCATATGAACATGATGAATGTGGCGCATTAGGGTTGAAGTTTGCTGAAAAATTGTCCAAGTGTTAGGCGTTTGACTACTGTTTAGTCGCATTAACACTGTGTAGATGTTTTTCAGTTCAGACGTTTGACCATTGTTGGAGAAAATGTCCAGACGTATCATCATTGTTGAGGAGTATTTGAATTATTTAGACGTTTGAAAACTGTGTAGGCGCATCACAACTGTTCAGACGTTTTACTACTGTTCACGCGCATCAATTTTGGGTGTTTTGGAAAAATTTTCTAAGGCATTCCCTTAGACAACTCTAAACTTAGGCACATCCACTGTTGGGGCGTTTGAATACTTTTCAGGCGTATCAACCTTGACTTAGAATATTTAAAAAAAAATTCAAACACTTTTACACTCCTTTTCTTAATTCAAAATATAAGAGAAACAACAAAAATAAATGGTGGAATTAGAAGATTCTGAAAATAGAGTTCCAAAACTGAAAAACAGAGCTGATTTGAAAAATTGGTCTCTTAGGTTGAAACATCACTTAAATTTCATTGACACTAATCTTTGGAAATCTATAGAAAAAGGACCATTCATCCCAATAATCAGTAATGGACCTGACAGAGGGTTGGTATACACTAAAGACTCTCAGGAACCCTATCTTGATGATGGTCTTCAAGGAGATGATTTGAGAAGAATAAAAAATGATGTCAGAGCATACTCCTTGATGTGTAAAGGACTACCTCTGGAAGTTCTTGCAAGGCTTGATGGATATCAAACTGGATATACCATGTGTAAAGCCTTAAATACTATATGTGAAGGAGGAAAGGAGATTCAAAATCTCAAGAAACAAAAGTTGAAAAGGTAATTAGAACTGTTTCAACATTTGTGTCGAGAAACCATAAACCAAATGATGAACAGATTTGTTCAACTTACTACTGAGATGTCAACAGCTGGTATTAAGCCTGATCTTGAAGATCTAAATCTTAGACTACTCATTGCTTTACTCTCATTATGGAAACAAATAGTAACCTTACTAAAGCATACTAAGAAGTTCCCTATGGATCTAGATCTACTTATTGCCAAGATTGACTCGGTAGAGATTGATGAAAGCTCAAGGAACAATGATAGAGCAGCATTAATGACTTAGTATCAGTTTGTTGCTTCTCCAGCGAACACAGTTGAAAATGCTTTCATGGCAAAAAATGAGAAAGTTAAAGAAGAAGAAGGAGATTTATTTGTCAGAGCAAGATTTTTCACTGACTCATCATTTACTAGTGCCCCTGCTTACACAACACAATCTCATTCTCAATCTCCTCCTAAATCTCAGTCTCAAACATCAAATATTCAATCAGAGACTTCTTCATCTAACTCTGCAAAATCTAGCAAAGTTAAAGATGTGATAAACATCCTATTAGAGGATGAAGAGTCTAAAACTGCATTTACTACATTTATGGCTAGTTTTCAAGCATATCAAGGTAGCCATTTAACTCAATTAGATCTTGTTTTGCACGATTTATTTGAAATGGATCGTGAAGATGTGGAAGAAATGGACTTAAACTGGCAAATTGTAATGATTGCTTACACGACATAAAAACACTCATATGTCAACAGGAAGTACAAGCCAAGTGCTAACAAGACTGTTGGATTTGACAAGTCAAATTCTAGGTGTTTTAACTGTAACAGCTATGGCCATTTCTCAAGATAATGCAAAGCTCCAAGAAATAATGGCAGAAGTACTCAATCAAGCAATCAAGGGTTTCAACAAGCTCAGAAGACTTATCAAAAGCCTTATCAAAGTCTTCCTGTGCCTGAGCTTAAAGATGAAACAAAATCATATGATGAAACCAAGAAAGCTCTTGTAGTCACTATTTAAGATGGTTATGATTGGAGTGCACATGCTGAACAATTTACTAACGATTTAACATCAAGTTTATCTCTTATTGCAGATATTCAAGAAGAAGACCGGTCAAAAATTAATGATCCAAGGGGGAAGGTGAAAATGAAGAAGATGACTATAATCAGAGTGACAAATTAGATCCTAAGGAGGATACAGATGAAGTAGCTCTTATGGCACAGTCTGATCAACCAAAGGTTGACACTTCATCTTCAAAATCTGAAACCTCATCCCCAAAATATCCTGAAATACCATCTGAAGTGAGAGAAATGCTATGCACAAAATCATGCTTTGAACATGTTGAATACTACAGAACATACTCATATAAAATTTGTGAGAAACTCAAACAAGAAGAATCAATGCATAACAAATTAAAATCTGATCATAAAACAGCATAACAAAAGATTATCTCTTTTTGAAATTCACGGAACAAAACTCTAAATTAGAAAATGTTTCTAAACAATTGGAAGAGATGACTAAAAATCTTGAACGGAGAAGATAGCACATGCTGCTACTCAAATGGATCTTGCAAAAGTAAAGAGTTCAAAAATGATTGTAGAAAAACTAGTAAGTGAGAGGAAAGATAAACAGAAAGAGCAGAATTAGGCTTCAGTCATGAACTTATGCCTGAATCTATCACAAACACTTTAATAGAGAACTTCAATACACATGATCATTCTCCAGAGAACAAAGCTAAACTTAAAGCTTTTCAGGTCAAAATCAAGAATTATGAAGAAGAAAAGGAAAATATAAAAGTTTTTGTTGAAAATAATCAAGAAAAGATTAAAAATGGTCATCTAATCAAGATAAAATCATATGAACCTAAACAAATAAAAGAAAACACTTCTGATCAAATTAATTTTGTTTTAAAAGAAGTGAAAGTTCAAAGCAAAGATAAACAACACGTAGGAACATCAGAAGATTCAAACACTATTATTCTAAAATAAGTTCAATCTAAAAATGAATCTTCTTCTGATGATGTTCAATCTAAAAGTAAACCAAGTTCTTCTAATCAAAGAATCAAAGGACAAGAAAGAAATCATCAAAAATCAAATCTGAACAAAACAAAAGTTCAAAAATGTTGATCAAAGCAACAAATCAAACAAGAAAACTCAAACCGATAAAATTTGTGTCACCAGGTTTGTTAAATCTAAATGCTATTGAAAACAACAAGATAAATTCTTTGAACAAACTTCACTCTGATCCGAAATCAAGTTCAGATTCTAAGACTTCCGCTCTAGCAAAAAGATTTGTTCATAAGAATTCAAGAAGGAAGTTCATGTTAAACAGATAAAAAACAATATGACATAACATCAAAATATGAAACATGAAATACAACAGTTTAACTGTTCGACACCAAAATGTAAAAATGAATCGAACAAAGTGTCAATGTCAAAAGTTAACAAACAGTTGTCTAAAACTCCACAAAAGTATTGTGAAATATGTGATATGAAAAATCACAATACTGTTGAGTGCTATTTCAACAAGTACTGTCATATATGTGACATGAGAAATCATTCTACAGCAGATTGTTATTTTAACAAATATTGTACTTATTGTGATGAGAAGACTCATAATACTACTTATTGTTACTTTAGAAAAAGATCAAATTTTAAAGGATTTGCTAATTCAAACATGAGCAAAGGTTATGTTAATCCTCAATTTATGAGAAATCAAATTGATGGATTTCAAAGATTAATTAATCAACCTTCTTTAGGTTTGAGATTTTTTAAAAAGGATAATTATGTGACATCTAAAAATGTACAAGAACAATTCATACCAAGATCGGTAAGAATGACTAATAAAAATGCTAGTCATCAATTCGTGTCAAAAATGAGCAATCAAATGGTATGAATGCTTTCAAAAATAAGTCAAACAATTTCCAAAAAAGATTGGTAAATTCATCAAGAAAAAACTTGATTGGCATAATCTTCATTACAAACAATTTACCATTGTTGATAATTTGGAAAACCCAAGACCATCTCGGCTTAGGTAGATATATCAACTTAATTCTCTTGTTGTGCAGGTACGCCCAAGAAGACCACTCAATACATGGTATGTGGATAGTGGGTGTAACCGGCATATGACAGGCAATCCTGCCTTGTTACAAGACTTTAAGTTAAAAGATGGAACACATGTCGCCTTTGGTGGTGATGCAGGTAGAAAAGTAACTAGAGAAGGAACAGTTCAAATGGGATAATAAGCTTTGACAAAGTCAACTTTCGCTCACAGTTGAACTCTAATCTTTTAAGTGTATCCCAAATTTGTGATAAATTATATTCTGTTGTTTTTGATGATTAATTCTGTTATGTTTTGAAGCCAGGTTTTCAAATAAGAAAAGAGAGTAATTGTTACAGCTGAAAGGGGTAGAGATGTATACATGCTGGATATGTCTCAAGTTGATCCTTCAACTGAAACAACTTGTCTAATTGCTAAAGCACCAAATGATGAAAGTCATCTTTGGCATAGATGTCTCGGACATTCAAATTTCAAGAGTATGAACAAGCTTGTATTAGGAAATCATGTTATTGGCTTTCCATCTAAGAAGTTTGCAACGACTGATCACTGCTAAGCATGTTTAAAGGGAAAACAACACAGAGCGTCTTATAAGACCAAACTCATAAACTCAACTTCAAAACTTCTTCAATTGTTACATATGGATCTTTTTGGACCAACAAATGTCAAGAGTATTGGACGAAAATCATATTGTTTAGTTATCATTGATGACAGTACAAGGTTTTCATGGGTTTTCTTTTTGTATGCTAAATCTGAAACGGCTGAATTAGTGAAAGAATTTATCATTAAAGTTGAAAATCAATGAGAATATAAAGTGAAAATAACAAGAAGTGATAATGGAACGGAATTCAAAGATGCTAACATTGAAATGTTTTGTGCTCCGAAAGGGATAGCTCATCAGTTCAGTGCTCCCAAAACTTCTCAACAAAATGGAGTTGCTGAAAGGAAGAACATAACATTGATTGAAGCTGCTCGTTCTATGTTAGCTGATGCAAAGATTCCTATAAATTTTTGGGATGAAGCTATATCAATTAGGTGTTTTGTTCAGAACAGAACATTAATTGTGAAAGATAAAATGAAAACTTCTTATGAGTTAATGTTTGGCAGGCAACCGAACATAAATTTTGTAAAATCATTTGGTTGTCTTGTTATGATTCTTAATTCAATTGATCAGTTAGGAAAATTTGATGCAAAATCTGATAATGGATTTTTCGTTGGATACTTGTTGGACCAAAAGAACCAATGAGCCTGATCAGAAAAACCTCTAAGTCCTACAGACTTCACAACAACTGCTGAAGAGTTGATCAGCTGTTTGACAAAGTCTGAAGACTTCAACAGCTGAAGACTAAAGTACTGAAGACTTCAACAGCTGAAGACCAAAGTCTGAACATCAACAGGTGAAGACTAAAGTATTGAAGACTTCAACAGCTGAAGACTAAAGTACTGAAGACTTCAACAGCTGAAGACCAAAGTCTGAAGATCAACAGCTAAAGAACAAAGTACTGAAGATCAACAGCTGAAGTACAAAGACTAAAGACATCGACTGATGACAACAGCTGAAGTTCAAGTACAAGTACTGAAGCCTTCAGAGTTTGTTACAACAGCTTAAGAAGCATTCTTCAGTTGTTGTGATGGTTTCCTTTCAGTAGTTTTCTTTTTATTTTCAGTATTTGTAAAACGACTGAAGAGCATGTTCTTCAGTCGTTGTAGTTTCAGTAGTTTTCTTTTTAGTAGTTGCAGTGACAGTTAACACTTAGTATTTTTGTAAGAAGATGTCAGCTGTTTTGACATCTTCAGTAGTTGTGTTAGCTTTCAGTACTTTGAATAATTCTGTTAGACTTCACTATCAAATGACATGAGCAGACGTCACATCTCCTATATAAGGAATATTCCACCACGACATTCTTATATAAGGATGATTGACCTGATCGTAAGTGTGACATTTTGCCACCACGAAAGCGCGTATTGAATGAAATCTTTGATTTCTTGAATTCTTTCTATAATCGTTTGTTCTTACTTTGAATATCAACTGTATTCTTGTGAATTGTCTAAATTCATTGTTTGATTTCCGCTGCAATACTCTCTAATCAATCAAACGTAGATCACTGATCCTAACAATTGGTATCAGAGCGGTTAATCATTGATCGATCTAACAATTGATCATTGAAACTGCTAATCGATATCTGCATTTGATTGAATTGGCATATTTGCAAGAATTGGTTATAGTTAAATTGAATTTCTGCTACTTTCGTTTTATTGCTTTCTGTTTTGTCTTGGTTCAATTTGGTCTGTTGTGTTCTGTTCTAAATCTGTTAAAACTTAATTGATTTTGGTTGAATCTGAGAATGACTACTCCTTCTAATGACCCTCACAATACCGGTTCCTCAACCAAGCCTCCGATGCTGGTTAGGACTGAGTATAACATATGGCAACGAAGAATGCTTCATCACCTGTCTGTTAACAGTTCAGGTTGTTGGACATCAGTGGTACATGGTCCACATAAGCCTATGGTGAACAATCCGGAAACCAATCAAATGGTTCCGAAGAAGGAATAATACTCAGATGAAGATCGAAAACTGTTTGAGATTGATGCTAAAGCCCATGGCATTCTGGCCATGGCACTACCGAATGAAATCTATTCAGGGCTTATGCATCATGAAACTGTTAATGACCTCTGGAATGCACTGAAGGAACAATTCAATGGAACTGATAAGGTCTTAGCAAACAACAGAGAAATCCTTGCCCAACAATATGAAACATTCTCTCATAGGAAGGGTGAGACACTGACTCAACAGTTTGAGCGTTTTTCCTATTTGATTTCTGAGCTAAAAATGGTCAAACATGAATATACCAATAGCCAGATGAACAACAGATTCCTTAGATCACTGCCTGAGAGATGGGACACATACACTATTGTCCTACGCTCCAGTGCAAATCTGGATAAACTATCTCTCACCCAACTTCATGGGAAATTGCTTACATTTGAGAGAGAGATAGAGCAGAAAAGGAAACTAGCATCATCAGGAAAGCTCACTGATGACATTGTACGAGGGAACACTGCCTTGGTTGGTCATGAGTCAGAATTTGCTGCATCTGAAAGCAATTATGATGAGCATATAGATTTCTCTTCAAACAGTTCACATCATGCATTTGTTGGTGTTGATAGTCACTCAGGCTGTAATAGTGACAATTTATGTTTTATCATGGATGATTTGAAAGGAATAGCTGATGGTGATCTAGAAGAGATGGATATTTTGAGCCAAATGGTCTTGATTAATATCAGATCTCAGAAGTTCTATAAGAGGACTGGCAGGAAATTTCCAGGACTCTCTGGCAAAACCAAAGTTGGTTTTGACAAGGGCAAGTTGAGGTGTCACAAATGCCAAATGCTTGGACACTTTGCAAGAGAGTGTAGATCATCTGGATCTAACTCCTCTGCACCCTTTGTGACTTTTCCAAGCACTAGTTCACAAAACAGGGGGCAACAACCTGCTAGTTCTGGTCATCATTCACAACCTATTTCACCTGCATATTTTGTCCCTCAGGGTCCAATGTCATATCCGTATCCCTACTATTACATGCCTCAGCCAAATCCAGTTCAAGTTCCTACTGCACAACAACCACAAGCATTACCTGAGCCTCTACCATCTCATTCACAACCTCATCACAGCTTTTCACCCCTGGCAATGTTGACTCGAGCAGTTTACCAGATGATCTCTCTGGTAATGAGCAATTATTTACTGGTGATGGTCAACATGGTGGTGAACATCCTTTTCGGAATCTAGCTCTCATGGGCCTGGAATCCACTGAGGGTTCATGCTGCAATGCATCTTCTTCACAGGTGACCCAGGTATCTTTTGAGGCTAAGGCCAAGCTTTGTTCTGAATCTTGCATAGATGCATTTGTCTCTATTAGAGAAGCAAATGTAGCTGTAATTAATCAAAATCTAGAGCTTGAGCAAACTATTTCCAAAAGAAAAGCTGAATATGAGTATGTCCTTAAGGACAAAGATGATGAGATTTATAAGCTTAAATGCCAATTAAATGATGAAAAGGCTAAGCTAGAGGTCATTCTTGAGAACCATAAGGAACTCAAAGTGTAGTTACCCAAGTTGAGTGTGACCGCTGGGTGTCATCCTGCAAGGGATTTGAAATGCTGCTCAGTAAGCAATCTGCTTCGAATGTGAAGTTTGGAATTGGTTATAACCATATTGCACCTCCAACAGATTTTACTACAAAACCAATAGTAAAATCTAAAAGTGAAAGCAATCTCCAAACCACATTATCATGTGCATCATCCACAAGTGATCTCCCAAAATCACAAGATGAAATAAGGGTTAATACCTCAGCAAATCAATTGGCTGATGGGTTAACTACTGATAAGCACATGAAGCTGAGTATTTCAGATGTTGTTCCTCAAAGTAACTTAAGCACTGAAAGGCAAGTTACAACAACTGAAAAGCATTTCAAATCAGCTGAAATAAATGGATTAACAACTGCTGACAATAAACAGCTGAAGTACAACTCTTCAGTTGTTACAGATTCTTCAGTACTGAACAAAATTACTGAAAGGAGGAAAGTACTGAAGAGCACACCTTCAGTAGTTTCCACATCAGCAGTTGATCAATCCAAGATGAAGAATAAGCCATGTGAAATATGTGGTAAATTCAATCATCTTTCTGATGAATGTTGGTACAGAAAGGATTCCAAACTCAACATAGATAAGCTCATTAAAATCCAGATGGATGAAATGAAAAATGAGTTTGAGACTAAGTTTGTACCGCAATCATTCCATTGTGATAAACCCAAGCCTTCAACCAAATTCAAAAACAAGGATAAGGTTCATCACAAAACAGCTGATGGTGCTCCTCATAATAAACATCAGACTAAGTCTGTTAATCTTAAGGAGGAAATGGTGGATCACACGAACTCATCAAACACAAGTACTGATATGTCACAAGAGCTGAAAGCTTTGGCTACAAATCAGACACAACTTGTTATGATGGTTCAGCATTTGTTGGGGAGAGTTAACCACTTAGATGCACCTGTGATCAAATCACTAAAAAGGCATTCCAAGCCCAAATCCAAGGAATCCATTTAAGCACCATCTCCTTCTTGAGCTGTTAATCATAAGAAACAAGTTATGGTTGCATCTGTTGATGAAAACAGACCCAAAACGAAAAAGGTTTGGGTCTCAAAATCTAACTAGTTTTCTTTTATGCAGGGTTCTTCAACATGCCAAAGGAGCATCTGGTATATGGACAGTGGAGGATCAATGCATATGACTGGGAGCAGTTCTCTTCTTAATGACTACTCTCAAGGAAAGAAGAGATTTGTTTCATTTGGAAATGATGCCAGAGGTTACATCATTGGGAAAGGATATGTGTCTAAAGGACAAATCAGGTTTGATGATGTCAACCATGTGGAGAATCTCAAGTATAATCTGCTAAGTGTCAGTCAGATGTGTGATAAAGGGCATGTTGTACTTTTCACAAGCCAGAACTGCAGGATTCTGTCTTCCCAAGTTCTGAGGCTGATTGACAAGGTAATGGATGAACATACTTTCCTGAAGGCCAACAGGATTGGAAGAGTGTATGCCTTGGATTTGTCAAAGAAGATTGATTTGAAGGGTCATCCACGCCTGTTCTTCAAAGCCTCTCTTCAGGAATCTAAACTATCGCATAGAAGGCTGGGTCATGTCCATCTCAGAAACATGAATCAGCTGATCCATAATCGTTTAGTGAGAGGTTTATTAATAAAGGAGTTCCACTGTGATGAAGCCTGCACTGCTTGTTTGAAAGGAAAACAGCACAAAGTCTCATTCCCTCCCATTGAAGAACCTAAGTCCACTGCCTGCTTGCAGTTACTGCACATGGATCTATTTGGTCCCGTGAGAGTGATGAGCATGGCAAAGAAGAAATACTGTCTGGTAATTGTGGATGATTACTCTAGATTCGTATGGACTTTCTTTCTACATTCAAAGGATGAGGTTGCTCAGAAGATTACAAACTTTGTGCTGTATGTTGAGAAGCAGTATTCCCTATCAGTCAAGTGTATAAGGAGTGACAATGGTACTGAATTCATAAACCATACACTTGATTATTTTTATCTTTCAAAAGGAATCAAAAGGTAGTTTAGCATCCCAAGGACTCCAGAACAAAATGGAGTAGTGGAGAGAAAGAACAGGACTTTAATTGAAGCTGCAAGGTCCATGTTGGCTGACTCTGGTTTGCCTTTGACCTTTTTGACTAAAGCTTTCAATACAGCTTGCTATGTGCAGAATAGAGTGTTAGTAAATCAGAGGTTGATGAAGACTCCATATGAAGCTCTACATCATTTGGCTCCTTTGATTTCATTCTTGAGAGCCTTTGGATGTCCTTGTTTCATTCTCAACACAAAGGGTCAACTCCACAAATTTGATCCTAAGGTGGATGCAGGGTATTTTGTAGGTTATTCATCCACTTGGAAGGCTTACAGAGTCTTCAACTATAGAACAAAGATAGTTGAAGAAACCTTGCATGTGAAATTCAATGAATCTCCTAAGGATAAAATTTCACAAAACCCTGTGGAGTTGTTTGATCTGGACATACTGCAATATGCTCCTTATCAAACTCCAGTTGTTGCTCATCATGTGGATAAATCATCTTCTGCAGCAAGTCTTGCACCTGGTGGTACAGAAGATGATGATGATATCAGTACTCACCTTTTCAAGTTCAGTGACCAACTGCCTGAGTCTGCTAAACTTGATGTTCCTGTACCTTGAGCAGCTCCATCCACAACAAATGCTGATGAGATTTCTGATTCCTCTATGTCGTGTGATTTGCCATCTAATACTTGGTTTCAAGAATCTGAATCAACATCTGCTGATGCTGAAATGGCTACAAACACTTGCACTGATCTTATTGTGCACCAAGAGCTGAAGAATCACCCCATGTCTCAAATCATTGGTGGTATCAATGTTGGCGTCTCAACCAGAAGTCAATTGTCTAACTTGTGCTTCTATGCTCTCTTCATCAGTCAGCAAGACCCAAAGAACTATCATGTTGCTTTGAGAGACAATGGATGGGTGGAAGCTATGTAGCTTGAGCTACTTCAGTTCAAGAAACAGCAAGTGTGGGAACTGGTTCCTCTACCCCCAGGTAAGTGTGCAATAGGCACTAAATGGGTGTTTAGGAACAAAACAGATGAAAATGGGCTTATTGTTAAGAACAAGGCCAGACTGGTAGTTCAGGGGTTTTCACAAGAAGAAGGTATTGATTATGATGAGACCTTGCCCCTGTAGCCAGACTGGAGGCAATTAGATTGTTCTTAGCCTATGTTGCATTTCATAATTTTAAAGTTTTTCAAATGGATGTTAAAAGTGCATTTTATATGGTAAAATAAAAGAAGAAGTTTATGTATGTCAACCACCAGGTTTTGAGGATAATAACATCCAGATTGGGTATACAAGCTTGATAAGGCTCTTTATGGGTTGAAACAAGCTCCTAGAGCCTGGTATGAGACATTATCAAATTTTCTTCTTCAAAATAATTTCACTAGAGGCTCCATAGAAAAAACTTTATTCATTAAGAAGGTGGATCAACATAAGCTACTTGTTCAAATTTATGTTGATGATATTATTTTTACATCCTCTGATCCCCAGTTGTGGGATGACTTTACCAATTTAATGCATAAGAAGTTTGAAATGAGTGCAATGGGAGAATTACAGTTCTTTCTAGGATTTCAAATCAAACAAAAGGCTGATGGGACTTTCATTCATCAGTCTAAATATACAAAAGATTTTTTGAACAAGTTTGATTTACAAAATTGTAAGCCCTGTTCTACTCCCATGTGCAACACCACACAACTGGATGCAGATCAGAAAGGTAAAGTGTTGATGAAACACTTTACAAATGTATGATTGGTCCTTGATGTACTTAACAGCTTCTAGACCAGATATTATGTTTGCAACGTGTGTTTGTGCTAGATTTCAGGCTGCTCCTAAAGAGCCTCACTTGATTGCAGTCAAAAGGATCTTTAGATATCTGCAAGGTACACAATCTCTAGGTTTATGGTATTCCACTGGACACTCTTGAAAATTGGTTGCTTTTTTTGATAGTGACTATGCAGGGTGTAACTTAACCAAAAAGTCAACTTTTGGTGGATGTCAATTTCTAGGCAACTGTTTGATTTCTTGGCAGAGTAAGAAACAAACATCTGTTGCTACATCTACTGCTGAAGCAGAGTACATTGCTGCTGCAAGCTATACTTCTCAGGTACTCTGGCTTCTGAACCAACTTTTGGATTATGGCATTACAGAGACTAAGACTCCATTATTAATGAACAGTGCTTCAGCTCTTTGCATTGTCAACAATCCTGTCCAGCACTCTAGGACCAAACATATAGAGATCAGACATCATTAGGGATTGTTTTGAAAAAGGTCTGATTGATCCAAAGTTTGTACCTAGTGCTGATGAGCTTGCAGACATTTTTACTAAGCCTTTGGATAGTTCAACTTTCCAAAACCTAGTGTTAAGGCTTGGTATGCTACAGCTAGAATAAGTGATAACTACGGATGATCTCAGTAAATAAGTACTGATGATCATTTGTAATCATATCGCAAATAAGTACTGATTCTGTTACAAGAACTGATACAGTGATAACTACTGATATAAGTACAAACAGATAAGTACTGACGTCCTATGAAACAACTGAAAAATAGCCAAAAAGACTGATGAGTAAGTGTTGAGGACAGTATGAAAGAGCTGAAAAGCTATGAATTGACGAAAACTATTGATGATAAATTTCTCTTCAGTTGTTTCAAAAACTACTGCTTCATCTTAAACAACTAATGATTAACACCACATTGTCAGCTGTCTACAACAACTGATGACAAAACCATGTCTTCAGTAGTTTCACAACTACTGATGACTAACACCACGTCGTCAACTGTTTACAACAACTGATGACAAAACCATGTCTTCAGTAGTTTCACAACTACTGATGACTACACCACGTCGTCAGTTGTTTCCAACATCTGAAGCTAAAACCATGGTCTTCAGTAGTTTTATAACTACTGATGCCTACAACCAAAACTTCAGTTGTTTCAACCTCTGAAGGTTAATACCACGTCATTAGGCGCTTAAAACTACTGATGACTCATACCAAACCCTTCAGTTGCTTTATAACCCATACCCTATAAATACCTTGTCTTACAGAGCTTCATCATCTCAAACCTAACGTTCAAAAACTCAGAACCTTCTCTCACATCAATGGCGAACATGAAGCTTAAACCACGACACAACTGTGTTGCTTACCTTACCAAATCACTCTTTAGGACAAAGTTTGATAATGCCATTGATCTAATGATCAACTCTCCATACAAAACGGCTTTCCTTCTAAATCCTACCATTCATGCCGAATCTCTCCATCAGTTCTGGAGGAATGTCACCCTCATCACTGGGGAGAATGACACCGACTCACTCCAGTCGTTCGTCAACAATCGTCAGGTGGTCATCACTCCAGAAATTCTTCGCCAAACCCTACAACTGGATGATGCCACTTTCCCCACTGGGTATCCAAAGGGCACCACTGATCTATCATTTGCCCAACATGGATACCAGGGTAACCTGAGTGCCTGCCACGGCTGTATTGCCTGAAGTATACTCCAGGCACAACTCAGACCAGTCACTCAAACTAGCTGGCAAACTGCGAAAACCCACGCAGCTGGAACCCACAGCCACCACCTCCAAATCCTTTGTCCCTACCAAACCCAAACACAAGAAAGCCAAAAAGGCTACTCAGGGAAATGAGTCCCCTAGGGATGCCCCTGCAACACAAACACAGGTTATATCTATTGGTCATAACCCCCCAGTAGATACAAGGACTCACTCACCCTCAACCGCTCAGGTTTCCTCTCAACAAGAGCCGGTAGCAACCATCTCTGGGGCACCTATACATCTGGAACCTTCCTCACTTGAGGAGGTTGCCATTGCAACGCACCACTCTCCCCGGGTGCATACTGCCTTCACACCCTCTCCCACTGCAACCGCCACCCAAAGTCCTACCATCATAATTGCCAAAGTACTGACTCAGTTGCATTCCTCACCTCCTCCCCAGATACCAATCACAACTGGGATAGCTCCAACCATTGAGGGGGAGGACTAAAGTGCTTCTGACACCCCACAGCACAGGGGTTACCATATTCATTCTCCAGGTGTAGAAATGGAGATTTGAATTTCTGGTGCGGCTGCCACTTCTCCTGCTTCAGCATATGATCAGGCTGAAGTTGGTAACATTCATAAGACCTCACCAGAGGCAACTGCTGATGAAGGACATGGTCCTGAGGCAGGTAGTCCCCAGTACCATGACCAAGGAGCACATGCTACTACTGATCTACACTCAGAGCATGTTCATCCTGATTCTATCAGGAGGTCAGGTGATTCAGTAAACATTGATGATGACCTGCGCTTCTTTTATGATGTTTTAGCCCAAAACACCATCCTCGAGGATGAGGTGAGTAGACTCAAAGAGCTGCTTGCCAAAACATCTCAAGATCGAAGACCATCTACCCCTCCAAACCCACAGATGGCACCTTCCTCTGAAGGTCTCCCATACACTGAGCCACTCCAAAACACTTAGCCACCTGCCTCTGCTTCTGGCACTATTTCTCAGGGACAGAACCCCCCTAAGCAAATAGCTGCTATCTTTCAACATTCCTTACCTCTTATCACATCAACTATCACTAATATGGTCCTTAAAACCCTTGATGAGAGGCTTCCCTCAGTTATACAACCCATGATAGAGGATGCTGTGAGCAAAAGGCTTTCTGACAATCAAACCAATGCAACCAAAAAGGGGGAGATTCAGTCAGTGAAAGCAAAAAGAAAGAGGATGGCACATAGGAAAGAAACTGAAAAGGAGAAGGTGAAGGATGCTGACATGGAGAAAGTGACTGAAAGTACTAAAGACTTTAATGTCACATACAAGAAAAGGAAGAATGAGAAGGAGATTGACTTGGAGACAATGGTGAAGAAAGCTGATGCCGAACACAGCCGATCAATGGATAACATCATTGATCAGTTGTTTAGGCAAGGTCACGACACTGAAAAACTTGACTCAGAAATCAAAAGACTAGAGATTGAAGAAATCCAAGCTAGATGGGCAAGTTATGATGTGTTGGAAAGGGAAATGCTAGAAATCATGATCAGATTCATAGCGAAATATATGGGTAGATCATTGATTGAGATCAAGGCATGGTCCAGGGACAGCATCTTGGCAATAACCACCAAGATCTGTTCGTCTGAAGTATACACCAAAGGATTGGTTATTGAAGCCTTAATGAAGCTGGTGCTGGGAACATGACTGAACTACTCCAGCAATCTAAAGCCGACCTCACATCCAGAATGCTAGAACAGCCTGTCAACATTCCCACACCAAAACCACCATAACCACAACCCACCAAACCAACTCCCCTACCCTCAAAACCAATAGCCGATGATGTACCCCAGAAGAGGAAGAGAAGGGTACTGAGGCTAGAAGAAGAAAAAGAAGATAATGATGAAGATGAAGATAGGCTGCCAATCTCAGCTATTATTCAATTGCCTAAGGCCACAAGTCACCTCCCACAATTACTCCTAAAACTCAAAGACAAATTGTGAAAGTGAAGCTAGAAGAAGAAGAGCTTCATAAACAACATGATGAGGAATTGTTGAGGAGAGTTGACAAAGCATATGCTGCCACATCTTCAATCATCAACATGAAGAAGCACGCTCTCAGATTATACACTCTTAAACATACATTTCAATATCAGAAAGGAGAGAGTGAGGATTTGGCCTGATCCCAGGGTGTCTCATAGGATTCACAAGAAAAACATTCCACAGAGATACATTGGCCAAGTGAAGAAGATTGTAGATGAAGTGATCTCACTGGTCTTTGTAGTATCACCCTGGGAAATCCTAGATGACTTCAAGAAAGCCTATAAAGCTAACCATGGAGGAACATATAACCTTTGGAGGAACATATAACAACTGGAAAATAAAATGGTGAAAAATGGGTTAGTATATAAGAGGCTTGAGGAAGTTAGAAAGAATGAGCTCCAGTTGTTCTTAGAGGGTAATCACCCTGATGAATTTGCTTATAGAGTAATAACAACTGTGGAACTCAAAAATGGGAAACAGGTCAAATACCTATCTGAATATTATGGGCCAGAATCACTTTTTGAAGGAGGAGCTGAAGACCATGGAGGAACATATAACCTTCCTTGAGGCCTATACAAGGGAGTCATACAGACTCATTGTTAGGAAGTAGATCTCAAGGATGAGGTAACAGCTCTGTGTCCAGTTCCCCAAGATAGAGTTCCCATTCATCCTTTGCCAAACAGATCATTGAGACTTCTTCCCAGGCCTGTGCTTATATGGGTCACTTCTAAGCTGATCTAGAAGACAAAAAGATCAAATCTTTCTGCCATAATAAGTGGGACATCTTCAATAAGTTTAGAGGTTTTGGCTGCATTGGTTCAGGGGGAGTTTGTTGGACCAAAAGAACCAATGAGCCTGATCATAAAAACCTCTAAGTCCTACAAACTTCACAACAACTGCTAAAGACTTGATCAGCTATTTGACAAAGTCTGAAGACTTCAATAGATGAAGACTAAAGTACTAAAGACTTCAACAGTTGAAGACCAAAGTCTGAAGATCAACAGCTGAAGACTAAAGTACTGAAGACTTCAACAGCTGAAGACTAAAGTACCGAAGACTTCAATAGCTGAAGACCAAAGTCTGAAGATCAACAGCTGAAGAACAAAGTACTGAAGATCAACAGCTGAAGTACAAAGACTGAAGACATCAGCTGATGACAACAGCTGAAGTTTAAGTACAAGTACTGAAGCCTTCAGAGTTTGTTACAACAGCTGAAGAAGCATTCTTCAATTTTTGTGATGGTTTCCTTTCAGTAGTTTTCTTTTTATTTTCAGTTTTTGTAAAAAGACTGAAGAGCATTTCTTCAGTCGTTGTAGTTTCAGTAGTTTCTTTTCAGTAGTTGTAGTGACAGTTAACACTTAGTATTTTTGTAAGAAGATGTCAACTGTTTTGACATCTTCAGTAGTTATGTTAACTTTCAGTAGTTTGAATAATTCTGTTAGATGTCACTATCAAATGACATCAGCACACGTCACATCTCCTATATAAGGAATGCTCCACCACGACATTCTTATATAAGGATGATTGACCTGATTGTAAGTGTGACATTTTGCCACCACGAAAGCACGTATTGAATGAAATCTTTGATTTGCAGAATTCTTTCTATGATCGTTTGTTCTTACTTTGAATATCAACTGTATTCTTGTGAATTGTCTAAATTCATTGTTTGATTTCCGCTGCAATACTCTCTAATCAATCAAACGTAGATCACTGATCCTAACAATACTCATCTGTTTCAAAAGCCTATCGAGTGTACAACTCTAGGACAAATATAATTCTTGAAACATTCAATGTTAAATTTCAAGAAAATTCTTTCCATCAGTTGCAAATGGTCCTGCATGGTTATTTGATTTAGATTCATTATTAAACTCTCTTGAATCTAACTTGTTTAATCAATCAAATTGTTTTGATTCTACAGGTAAGAAGAACTCTAGAGGAGATCTTGGATCTTTCAGTGAGGACTCAGATTTTGACGACCCAGATGATTCTAGCTCAGACTCCCATTTTTATCATTTGTCAAGGATTCATCAATACGATTTAATGACAATGATCATGCTATTTCATCTTCAAATCATTCAGTCTTATTTGATCAGGAAGGATCTCAACCTCTTCCTAATGTTGGTACTGAGTTTGTGCAACCTGAGTCTGGCACATCATCCATCTCTGGTGATGTAGTTGATACTGGTAACTTAGATTACTTTATTAACTCATTGACTCAAGTTCCAAACTTCAATCCATATTCTTCTAACTTGTTACATCATCTTTCCAACTTAAACCAAACAAATCTGGATGTTAAACTTCAATGTGATGAGATTCCAATATCTCGTATTCACAAGAATCATCAACTTTCTCAAATTATTGGTCCATTGAATGAGAGAACAACAAGGAGTAAATGAGAACAAGCAAACTTGTGCTTATACTCTTGTTTTCTTTCTCAAATTGTTCCTAAAAATGTTACCGAAGCATTAAAGGACAATGGTTGGATAGAAGCTATGCAAGAAGAATTACTTCAATTTCGCAAACAAGAAGTATGGAATTTAGTGGATTTACCTGAAGGAGAAAATGCCATAGGCACAAAACGGTTGTTTAGAAATAACACTAATGATCGTTGTGTAGTAATAAGGAACAAAGCGAGACTTGTTGCACAAGGATACACACAGGAAGAAGGGATAGATTATGATGAGGTGTTTGCACCAGTTGCAAACTTGACTCCATTCGAGTTTTCCTGGCTTATGCTTCATTCATGAAATTTAAGGTGTATCAAATGGACGTAAATGGTGCATTTTTATATGGTCCTATCACTGAAGATGTGTTTGTGAAGCAACCTTCGGGCTTTGAGGATGCAGAATTTCCACATCAAGTGTATAAGTTGAGTAAAGCTTTGTATGGACTTCATCAAGCCCCTAGAATTTGGTATGAGACATTATCACAACACTTAATCCAACATGGATACACAAGAGGGAAAATTGATCCAACTTTATTCATAAAGAAGGATAATGATGAACTCTTATGTGTACAAGTGTATGTTGATGATATCATATTTGGTTCTACCAGTTTAAAATTGTGAAATGAATTTGACGAAATCATGAAATCTCGATTTCAAATGAGTTCTATGGGAGAGATTAACTTCTTTCTTGGACTTCAAGTCAAGCAAACTGAAGATGGAATTTTCATCAATCAATAGAAGTTTGTTGACAAACTCTTGAAGAGATTTAAGTTGCAAGACTGTCAGTCTATACAAACGCCAGCAGATGTTAACAGCAAGATTGAACCTGATCCAAAGGAAAATCTATTGACCAAACGTTATACAGATCAATGATTGGTTCTTTGATGTGTCTTACTGCATCTAGACCAGACATTATGTATGCTGTTTGTGTTTGTGCCAGGTATCAATCAGACCCAAAAGAATCACATTTAATTTCTGTGAAAAGAATATTCATGTATCTCAAAGGTAAACCAGCCTTAGGGCTTTGGTATCCTTACAAGGGTAACTTTGAATTACATGGATATACAGATAGTGATTATGGTGGTTGTTGTCAAGATAGAAAATCTGCTTCGGGTGGATGTCAATTTCTCGGTCCTAGATTAGTCTCACGACAATGCAAGAAACAAACAAATGTCTCTGTTTCAACTGCAGAAGCTGAGTACATTGCTGCATCAACAGGATGTTGTCAAATCCTCTGGTTGCAAATCAATTATTGGACTATGGGTTCAATTTTCTTAAAACACCTCTTTACATTGATAACACAACAGCTATGTTCATTACAGCTACTCCGGTTCAACATTCAAAAACAAAAGATATCGAAATTCGATATCATTTTCTTAGAGATAACTTTGAAAAAGGGTTGATCATTTTCATTCAAATTGCAACTGAAAAACAGTTGGCAGATCTATTTACTAGAGCCTTCCTACCATGACGGTTTGAGTACTTAGTAGAATCAATTGGTCGTATTAAACATATGTGAACTCCCTAAATCAAAAGACTATCATAAGTGATACTCTCAATGTTAATTGCCTATTTTTCTTTTGTGCGTGTGTGTTTTCTTTTTCTTAAAAACCAAATACAAAAGCATATATAACAAAATCCAAAAATAGAGTCTTTTCCTATTATCAATTCTTTGTTTTGAAAAGAATTTGTTTTGCAATATGTGAGAAATGATAGTAGATTAGTGAGATCAGTTGCATATTTCACTCATTAATAAAGTCTGACATGATCAGATATGATGTGTAGACACTATCATGCTATTATACTGAAACTGTAAATTCTTGTGATTACACTAAATTTGTATTCATCTGAGTACTTTTGAGATGTTTTGGCTTATCAGATTGACTGTTTGTTGAGTAACACCACTCACACCTGATGGTGATGCAATTAATCATGAGATCTGTTACAAGCATCATTTCACTTCTTTGTTATGAGTCATCATAGACTTGAAGTGCTAAGATATCCTTTGTTATAAGTCATTACAGACCTGGATATTCTCTTTGATCCAAAAGATGCCAATGTGCACAATCTATTCAAATGGATAGTTAGAGCTGATCAAATGGTTATCGATGATCATTCTCTATTCATTTTAGTAACATGAGCTCTCATTACGTATATGTTTCAGGTAATAAGTTGAGTATGTGTTCTTGCTTGCATTTCTTGATGATAGTTGAGCTCTCTACATATAACCTAATCAATCCAAGAACTAAAAAAGTAAGTGAGTAGATATTATGTCAAAAACACTCATTGTCTGTCCTTAGATCTTGTGTCTCCTTGCTGTGATATCACTGACCTGGAACACACTTGATCAGGATTTTTTCACTGTCTATGACTATCCACTATTTTTGATCTTAATGTGCTGATCTTCATTGATATGATCTCACTGCAGACATTAATTCTTGTTGATATTCGATTTTGATTCGGCTTTCATTTTGATTTTATGCATGTTTTCTGTGTGTGAAGGCAATGTTTCAATGAGTTGTGTAATCTTATTATGCTACCTTAGGAAGCTTATAAGTTCTTTCAACTTAAAAGTTTAGAGGGAGTAATAAATGAAAGAGTTTTTCTCAGAAAATCAAAATCAAAGAAAGTGGAATTGAAAGGATGATGCTATATGTTCAAAGTTTATGTGAGGGTGATCATGAAACTTTTGAAAATGATAATATGAACCTATATAAAATTGCAAGTGGAAATGCTTGGCTCAAAGTTGAGAAATAGAGATTTAATTATGTTTTGAGACTAAAATGAAGGGAAAGAAAAGAAAGAAAAATTTCAAAAGTTAAACATCAAGTGAAAATTTTTAATTTGTTGATAAATTAATTGTGTGAAAATTGTAAAAAGTTCAAATTTGAGGGACTAAAATCAAAATTTTGGAAAATTCAAATTTATGCTTAAAATGTTTAAATATTAGTATGAAATATTACTAATATGTTTAAAGAGTATGCAGGTCAAGAAGTGTGAAAAACACAAGTGTATGACTCATTAAAGTAAACTCAAAGTCAACTCATGTGCCTAAATAATCTTCATATGTCTAAATAGGAGCATGGTGAACTTTCAAGAATTTATACAAGTGTTTGGGCGTTTTTCATATTCCCATGCCTCGAAACAGTTGCAATAAGTGCATAAAGTTGGTTAGTGTTTGGGCGTTTCATTAATCCCATACTCCTAAACAATGATTATGAGTTTAAAGTGTTAGACGTTTTGAATGTCTCATGCGTGTACACAGTGTTAGTGTTGAAAGTTAAGAGTTGGACGTTTGAGGAACTTGAGACGGCTGAACAGTTCAAAAGCACTTAAAGAGTACAAAAGTGCCTAAATAGTGCTTATGCATCTGTACAGCTCTCATGCGGCTGAACAGTTCTCATGCGTCTAAGTCCATACGACCAAACAGTGTTCATGCGTCTCATTATTTTGTGAGTTTTAGGGTTTCATACGCACAAACAGTGCTAATGTATCTAAAATTTCACTTAATATAAATTGAACACTTACACTTGTTTTCTCATTTACACTCAAAATTCTCTGAAAAACCAAAACCCTCTGAACTATCAACTCTAGTCTTCATTGAACCTTTTGATTTTGTTGTTTGAAAAAATGGTGTTGGTGTTAGATAGTTTTTGAGTTGATAAATGTAAGTGAATGATTCTCATCACCAGATTTTGATCAACATTTGATGATTAACATAGGCGTTCGACTGCTATTTGGGCGTTCGAACACTATGAAATTCACAGTTAAACTAATCAAATCTTAATCATATACAAAATTGATCATAAATTGTTGATGTATATCAAATTCCGAGTGATTTGATATATTGATTGTGGATTAACTTGAAAATGATAATGATAATGAATTACTCATGTGGTTTTCTTCGAAGGAAGAAGAAGAAGATGAACAAACATGTGAATAATTTTTTAAAAATTAAAAAAAATTAAAATATTTTTTTAAAAAGTAGAAAAACTCAGAAATCAAAATAGATAAAATGTTAAATTCAAAATAAATAATTCAAGAATGTCATAAACTTAAATTCACAAGTAAAACAAAATTAAAAATCAGAATTCAAAGTTGAATTTAACTTCAAAACATAAAATCTCCAATCTTTCAATGTTCTAATATTTTTATTTTATTTTTCAAATGGCAGCTTTAAAGTTCGAACCAAAGCATAATGTTGCTGCATTTCTGAATGAAGAAAATAGAGAAGTAGTTGGATATGAAGAAATGATACGATTTTTGTTGTGAACTAAATATGTCTATGCTATGTGTGCAAGACCAATGTTAAATGAAAGATTGATCAAGAAATTGTAGAGAACTGCTGAAGTTGAAAGAAATGAAGAAGGAAACAAAGTTGCAAGAGCTTTCATCACATCGGATAGAATGCTTGAAGTATCAGAACAATCAATCAGAATAGCTCTTAAACTTGGAGAAAATGACCTTGAAGACTTATCTGAGTATACATTCAATGAATGTAGAGAAGTGTTTATACAAATGGGTCATCCAGATCATTTTCCAAAAGAAACAATTTTTCCAAGCAAGAGTGTATAAGCATTGGAAATTATTATGTTATATCTTTCAACACTACATGTCTAAACGAAGTGCTGGTTGGGACTCATTCCCTGTAGACATTGCATCACCTATTATTCCCTTAGCCACAAATAGAAGATTTAACATGGCTAAATGGATATTGAATATTTATTTTAATCTTGAAAAAAGAAGGAGAAATAAATACTTAATGTATCCTAGATTTCTCCAAATACTCATAAATGAAGAGAATCCAGACTTCTATGTTGAAGGAGTTGAAGGTGATAAATTACAATTGGAGCACATGTCAGAATCTGTGTATAAAAGATTAACAATGATCACTGGTGCTCAAAACATTCCTCTGTTTGATTATATAAGGAATGTATCTAATGATGAAGTTGATATAAACCAACAACATTTTCATTTATCTGAAGATGAACCAATAGATCCTAATGGTCTCATTGAGGATGTTGTTGATGATATGATTGATGATGATAATGAAGAAAATAAAATAAACATTTTGAAAGATCATCAGAAGATGAAGATAACGATAATAATGATGATGATGATAATGATGGTGCAGCTGAAGCACATCACGAATCCATTGAAGAAATGAATGAAAATGAGAATGTAAATGAAGTACAGAACAGAGTTGAAGAAACTATTGCTAATGATAGCCTTGATGATACTGTTAATGAAGTTCAAGGAGATGAACCTGACATTGGAGTACATGAAGAAGGTTCACAAAATCAAACCTTTCATTTTGATTTTATGCATGATTGTTATATGAACCAGTATTTCAAGCTATGGAAAATGAAGAAGTTGAAGAAATTTTTGTATGTTCTTCTCAAATGTTTATGTTCAAACAGAAGAGATAGTGGATGTTGATGAGATAGAAAAATTGAAAGAAGAGAATGTGGTTAAAGAAAAAGAAATTGAAGATTTAAAGGCTGAAAATGAAAGGATGAAAGAGATGAACATATCTCTTGAGAAGGAAATTCAAAAGCCAGAGAATGAAACTTTAAAGTTAAAAGAAGAAAAAGTTGAGAAAGATAAAAAGATTGTGATGTATGCAAAAGATAAAGAATATGTGATAAAGAATTTTGGAGTGATGATAAAAGATTATGAAATACTTGAACAAAAATTCAAGAAACTGACAGAGGAAAATGAAAAACTGAAAGAAGAGTTGTTAAAGTCAAAAGAAGTGCAAAAACCCATATCACCTAAACAAATGATTAGTGCTGAAATGAATGTTGTTGAAGAAAATCCTGTAATGGATAAACGGAAAAGAAAACTTGATGATTTGAAGATTAAAATATATCTGAGTCAGCCTCAAAAGCTCAAAGAATTGAAGAAAATGTTGAAGAGCAAACCACTCATGAACAAATTAAGGCTTTAGTAGATATTGAAGAAATGTATAATGATGATTGATATGATGAAGTATTGAATGATGAAGATATTGATGAAGCACAATTTGTAGCTAATTTCTCTTCACAAGAACAATTTCAAGATCAAGAAGAAGTACCACAAGATTTTGAAGAAAGATATAACTATCTTGTGAGGATGAAGTATACCAGTGTATTTTTGGATGGACTGACAGTTTCTCAAATTAATGATGAATATGATAAGTGTATTGCAGCAGAGTCAGTCACACCAATTGATCCAAATGAAATTGTGATAGAGCATGGTGAATGGATCAGAGAAAAAGAAAGTATTAATGTAGAAGAATTACCAAGCTCAGAGCTTCACCATCCTGATCCGGATAGTATGAGTATTCCAGCTATAAGATCAGGGTTGCAAGTTAGAAACTATCCGTGGAGAAAATTGAAATGACTACAATCTGTATCATTAAGAAATCTTGTCAGAAGCTTCCAAGAGACTAAAAACAAACAAAGAAGATGATTACTTCATACAGACAATCCTCAATATTTGGAGATCACAAAAAGAACAAGAGTGCTAAAACCTCAAGAAATCAAACAAATGGCAAGAAAGTCAGATGCTTATGACAGTAGAAAAGAATTGCTTAAAATGTTTTCAAGTACAAAAAGCAAGTTTACAAAGCATCATCTGAGCAAATTCAGATTTTTGATAATGCTAGATCCACATGTGATTTAGTGAGAAATGTATTGTAGAAAAGACAATCAATTGCTGAATTGTTGAATGCTATGATTGCTCCGAGTTCAAATTTTGGAAGTACGATGAGATCTTTGATGCTTTCTTGATAAAAAGAGTAAATGCAATCTGTGATGTATATCACTTTTACTCTAGCATAATTAAGCTTCCTGTGCAAGATTTGAAGGAGTTGAAAAGATTACCTCTCATCAATCCAACAGATTCCAAACATGGTAAAATGATGTTAGAATTACTGAGAAAAGGTATGGATCGATCAAGTAATTTTCTCCAAACAGATGCGATCAAGAAGATAAAGAGTACTTTGCTAGTCTAAAGAAAAACAAAAGGCTCAAAGGAGTACAATCTGAAGATGAACACTTTATGATTGAATTTTATGATAAGTACTTTGAAAAAGTAACAAATCCTGGTTTGAAAGTGACTAAAGGAAACCAGAAATCAAAACCAATTCTCAGGTGGTTTTATAACACTGAGACGTTTGAACTTAAATTGGTTCGAAATCTTGAAAAGTGGGATGAAGACATGATTACTCTTTTTGATGCTTTTGAACTCAAACTGTTACATCCAAGTTATATTTCATTTTGGTTTGTACAGAACTTTGAGAAAGTATCTCCTGATGTTGCAGAGCAAGAAAAGAAATATTTCATTTTTATAATCAATGTAATGAGTGCAGCTATGGAAAGAGTATCATTGAGAAAAGCTCTTGCTTATGCAAACATTGTGAAGAAAGATATCAAAGATATTGAATTTATGAGAATCTCAAGGAAAGGTGTCTTAGAAGTATACTCAAAGGAAAGTCCAAACCCTATTGAGTTATATGCAAACATTGACATCACTTGCTTATCAAAAGACATGTTGGAAAGAATGAACAAGATGGAGATAAAGACAAATGAAGCTAAACCAGAACAAGGCATACATGCAAGCAAATTCAAGTCTGCTATTGTAAATGCTTTGAAAGAACAAGAGATGTACAAAAAGAAGCCAATGTTCAAGATAAAAGAAGAACCAAAAGACTTCTTTGAATGAAAAAGAATGAAGATAGAAGATTGAAGCTGAAAATAAAGCTGGAGGATATAAAGAAATAAGAAAAGATTGAAGATTTTGAAGACCGAAGACCATGTAAATCTTAGGGAGAGTATTGTTAGGACTCTAGAAAGATTAACATATTGTCTTTATGTGTCTTTTTGATATTTGTAATAGTATAGGGACTATTTTTTTAATTGTTAGTTCCTTTGTGTTTCATTATAAATAACATACATTGTTAGTTGCGAGTCCCCTGTTTTATTCTTTTTGCCCTTTCGCGCGTTTCTTGACACTTACTTGTTGTACTCAATTTCTCAACTTTTATGTGATCAATACCTGTGTGTGTTTGCCATATATTTTAAGTGATACGGTTATGATTTTTCTTACTGAGTCGGGGTCTGTTCGAAGCGGTCTCTCTATCTCCCAAGATAGAGGAAAGACTCGCCACCAACTACTCCTCCCAGACCACGCTCTTGAGTGGAATTTACTGGGTATGTTTGTTAGTAGTAGAGCTAGAGAGTTTGAGAAAGTGAACGAACTACTGCTTATTACTTTGTAATTGTCTTTGCTTGATATTAATGAAACTATGATTTTTGATAATATCTTGTTTGAATTCGATTACTTTGTATGTGTTTTCTTTGAATTGTGTCCATACATCATCACAGATTAGCTCAATTGATCCTATCAAATACTAATGTAGTCAGGATAGGTAATGCTCGGGGTGAGAGGAGTAAAGTAAGTGGCTAATCACAACTGGCCACTATAATTAGGGACTTACTATACTTGACATAAACTTAGCTCTTCCTTTGAATGACCGTGTTGGTGTTTGAATCTTTCAGTTTGTGTGTGAATGGCCGGTGGTAGATCTTCGAAAGCCTCTCATGGAGGTGGTCGTGATGGGCTTGGTGCTTAGCCGCGACCCAAGAGAGGAAGACCCAGAATGGAAAAGGTGGTTCCTGAAGAACCAGAGACGCCTCAACCGGAGGGTGGCGACGAGAGTGCCATCTAAGAACCTGAGTGAAGGAGGCTATTGTTGAAGAAGTTCATCAAGTCATGCAGACGATCTTACCCTCTGTAGTGACTGAAGTTATCAAGGCTGTACGAGAAGCGGAAAAAAGGAGAGAAATAGGTCCTCGGGAGGACGGGCACAACCAGAGTCGGAAATGGTTCCCTTTGATGATTAGGAAGAGGAAGAAGAAGAGCTTGCGCCGGAGGCGGCACAAGGCTGTAACTACGGGCCGTTTATGAGATGCAAGCCCCCTACTTTTGATGGTAACGACACTGCTGCTACTGCTCATATGTAGGTGAGGGAAATGGAGGCTGTTCTTGATATGAGTGAGTGCTGGGAGGACCAGAAAGTAAAGTTTGATGACCATTCTTTTGTAGACTCGGCTCTATTCTGGTGGGACAATATAGTCCAAGCCGAGGGTAGCAGGGCCATCGGGAGGATGAGATGGTATAAACTGAAGAAGTTGGTGATTGAGGAGTTTTGCCCACATAGAGAAATGAATAAAGTTGACGGAGAATTCCTACAACTAGAGGCGGGAACCATGACACACCAACAGTACACCACCGAATTCAATGAGATGGCACGTCTGGTGCCGGATCAGGTGACACCTCTGTCTGAGAAGATCAAGAGGTATATTCAGGGTTTGCCAGCGGATATTCGCAGGCACATGATTTCCGCCCGACCGAGCATGTTTAGGTCGACGGTGGATTTAGCAAGGAGATTGTATGATGAGAGGGTTGTGGTGGTGGTGGCTGAAGGTGGAAGGAAGGGTGGAGGTGATCGAAACTGGCAGGGGAAGAGGTTTGGTCGGGTGATGCCTCGATGGGTAAGAAGAAGGCATGGGTGGACCACCGCCGTGTGGTCACATCGGGGGCAGGTATGAAGTAGTGCGGAAGGTGTGGGAGAGAGCATAGTGGGGAATGTAGGTTTGGGTCGAACTTGTGCTTTAAATGTGGGATGGAAGGGCACATGGCAAGGGACTGCCGTATGGTTTGGTGCTTTAACTGTGGTGAAGAGGGTCACATAAGTAAGGATTGTAAGAAGCTGAGGGCTGAGGGTTCTTGGGTCATATGGTGAATCTTGATAGGATTATGGTGGACCCGGCTAAGCTGGAGGCAGTGATGCAATGGAAGTCTCCTAAGACGCCATCCGAGATTCGTAGCTTCTTGGTTTGGCAGGCTAATATAGAAGGTTTATCCAAGAGTTCTCTAAGATTGATTCTACACTGACTGAGTTGATCGGGAGGGATGTTAAGTTTGTATGGGGTCAAGCTCAAGGGAAGGCGTTCGAAGAATTGAAGGCGAGGTTGTCCCAAGCTCCTGTTCTGTCACTACCGATGGGAGCAAAGACCTAGTGGTTTATTCGGATGCTTCCTATTTGGGGTTGGGGTGTGTGTTAATGTAGAGAGGAAAGGTTATAGCTTATGCATCTCAATAGTTGAAGGTTCATGAGGTCAACTACCCGACTCACGACTTGGAGCTAGCAGTTGTGGTCTTTGCATTAAGATTTGGAGGCACTATCTTTACGGGACGAAGTGCACCATTTTCACTCACCACAAGAGCGTGAAGTACTTCTTTGATAAGAAACATCTGAACATCAGACAGAGACGATGGCTGGAGCTTATAAAGGACTATGATTGTGAGATCCATTACCATCCGGGCAAGGCCAACGTGGTGGCTGATGCCCTTAGTCGGAAAGAGAGGCCTGAGCCTATTCGGGTGAAAGCATATTAGCTGATCATGACCTCTGACGTGATGAAGCCAGTCAAAGAGTTTCAAGATGAGGCACTAAAAGAGGATCATCTTAACTATGAGAGAATGAGAGGTCTCATCGCAGAATTAGGTGAAAACGCGCTTGGTGTTAGAACTCGTTTTGGGAGAACGTGGATTCATCGTTATGGGGATCTACGGGTGAAGATTTTAGATGAAGCTCACAAGACTCGCTACTCCATTCATCCAGGTGCCACAAAGATGTATCAAGACATGAAGAAAGATTATTAGTGGCCGGGTATGAAATGCGACGTGGTGGAGTACGTGAGTAAGTGCCTTACTTGTCTACAGGTGAAGGCCAAGCATTAGAAGCCGTATGGGAAGATCCACCTTTGGATATACCAGAGTGGAAGTGGGAGCATATCACCATGGATTTCATTATGAAGCTGCCACATACTCCGAAAGGGTACGATGCCATATGGGTGATTGTTGACTGTTTGACGAAGAATGCTCACTTCCTACCGATCCATGAGACATATTCGTCTGAGAGGTTGGCAGATCTATTCATCAAGGAAATTTGTAGATACATATGTCCTTAGTTTCTTATCTTAATGTAATATTTTTGTATTGTGTTACACTTATGTAATTGTAATAGTTCGGGTACTTAATGAAATACAATATGTGGTTGTGCTTAATGTTGAATATTTGATTGGTTGGTATGTAATAATGCTTATTGACTTGACTATATAGGTTGTGGTTGTTTGAATACTATCTAAATCAATTAATGAGTATGAAACATATTCAAACTTAATCATATGAAGTTCATATGCGATTGGCCCATGCTAATGGACGATATACATGAACAACTTCACGCTAATGAACCAATCATATGAATGAACCAGGAGACTGGATCAGTCACATGATTGAAACATGAGATTGACTCAGTCGCACGACTGAACACTCAGTCGTGCGAATGGATCAACCTCATGACTCAATGGCACCACTGAACCATGCAAATGGTCCAGTTGCACGATTGAGAAACCTAAACCTATAAATACCACTTAATTCGTCGAAAAAGGAGACACTTCGAATATTTTGATACGCAAACGTACCCTAGCCGTCCAAAGACCTCTAGCAACCTATTCCAACTTCAAAGATTGCAGTAGATCGATTGCTAATTGTTCATAACGTTTAGATTCAATCTTTAATTGATTCTATGTCCTTTCTCACTGATTGGATCGCCAATCAAATAGGATTCCACACTATTTGATTCGGTATACGTGTAAATCTGTTAGTATTCGTCGAGTACACGATCCGTAACAAGTGGTATCAGAGCTTTGGCTCTAGATTTACGTGTGATGTAATCGTTTTGATATAAAAATTGTGTATTTACGCTAAAAAAGGCAATCTTTTGTGTCAAATCGGGTTTTAGACGTCTCCTGATTGTAAAGTTATGTTTTTTCCGGCATACGGCAATTAGGGTTAGGAAAATTCATGTTTTTGTGTTCAAACACCTTAAACCTAGAAATTTTCGAAATCCAGCAGGTTCAGTCGCACGATTGACTCAATCGCACGACTGAGGTCATACGCATTCCCCATACGCCCGATTGGACTCAGCCGCACTTCTATTCGTCCAACTGAGAAGCCTTATTCGTATTGTTCATCTGCATTAGTTCATTCGGCCGACTAAGTCATCCGCATTTGTTCAATCGCACTATTGAACCATCCGCATAGTTCGATCGCCCGAATAGCCCAATCGCATAACTTCATTCGCGCTAATATAAAAGGTTGGTTTAAAGTTAAAGTTAAGAGCAATGGAAGACCAATATTCATCCTTTACAGCAGGGAGAGACTCACATATAAAAATTTATTACTGTTGGAGAACGAGGTGGAGAATCACAACAAACCCCCAAAGCTGATCACGTTAGACGAGTATCCACAATGGACACAATGTTTCAAGATGTACTTAAATCGAGTAGATCCAAATCT
The DNA here is from genome assembly GCA_025506515.1 of Flaveria trinervia. Lineage (NCBI taxonomy): Eukaryota > Viridiplantae > Streptophyta > Magnoliopsida > Asterales > Asteraceae > Flaveria > Flaveria trinervia. The sequence goes on along the minus strand of CM046443.1, from coordinate 77,333,777 downwards.
GTGGGAGTCTCTAGAGACAGGGTATAACATGCCAGTAGGAGCTGATGGTGTCAAACTCACACTTAGGGGCATGACTAATGGACAAACGTTGATATACACTGCAGAGAAGAAAGTTTACGCTTTACTTACACAGTCAATTCCGAAGGATATTTTCCATCAATTCTCGGAATATACACAAGCAAAGAAGCTCTGGGATGCATTGGAGAAACGGTATGACGGAAACGCATCATTGAAGGCCATAAAGGCTAAGGCTTTAATGAAGGAGTTTGACAAGTTCTCCTCGATGGGAAAAGAAAGCCTAGATGATGCGATAGATAGATTCTGCCACTTGATGAGTGAAATGCACACTCATGGAGTATCGACGTCAATAGAGAACAAAGTGTTCAATTTTGCAGATGGGCTGTTGGAGAAATGGGTGTCACTTGTCTCCAATCTCAGACAGAATGGTATGCTAACGAAGTTAGATATCAATGACTTCATTCTAAAACTGAGAGAAGAAGAACTAAAGTCTTCATTTGATTAGAACCTAGCGCTATACAACCTAACTCCTCAAGCCAAGACATGTGGAGCACCTCTTCAGATAGCTTTTGTATCAAGCTCGTCTGGTCCCTCACCAGCCTCTACTTCAGGGTCAAAAGCGTCAGGGTCGTCTTGTACCCAATACATTGCACCTGAAGCAAATGCAGCAAAGCTGAAGACCGAGAACTTCGGCAATGTGACAGTTGTGGTAGCTAAAGAGCACATGGATCTCTTAGCTGCGGTAGTCCACTCCTATGATGGACTAATTGCTGGAAAGATTAGGAACTGCCACCTCGTAGAAGAGGACTATGAGCAGGTGGATGAGACACAGCTAGAGAGGATGGACATAATGTGGGCCTTAGCCAGTGCAGTCCGGAGAGCTAAGAAGTTTGTCAAAAGGACCAAACAAAACTTGATTGCGAATAAGGACACTACCTTCGGCTTTGACAAATCCAAGGTAACCTGCTTCAACTGCGGTGAGAAAGGGCACTTCAAAAGGGAGTGTGTGAAGCCAAAGAAGACTGGTAATGGGAATCCTTTCTCCTCCTTCAATCGTTAGGAGAAACTCACTAGCAGTCCTACTTCATCAAGCAAGGATCCCAAAGCCTTGATTGCTCATGATGATGAAGGACATGACTAGAGCTTTCGGTTTGTCTCACCAGGAGAATCCAATATCGCTAGTGTGGAGGATATCTATGATGACTCTGCCAGTGAAGGAGACATAGCATTCGAACTTGTGATGTCAACATCAGAAGAAACTACACCAGTGGTCACCTACCTGCCTGAAGACGGGAAAATGACTACATCATCAGAATCACCAGCTCTAGAAACATCAGATTCTGCATTGAAGGTTGATTCTTCACAACCCACTAAGGTAAGTACTACTGACTACTCTTTACTAATCATGCTTGTTTTGATTGTAATAAATTTATGGAAAGCATTGATCTAAAATTTGCTAGGTTATGAGATCATAATGATAACTTAGTAAAGGACTTAGAACTATGCACTGAGGCTAACAGAGTTTTAAAACAAAATGAGCATAGTTATAAAGAAAAGATAGACCTTTTGAACAAGCAGCTTAGGGAAACCAAAGTTGTAGCCTTTGACCAAGCTAATGTCATTAGGTACTATCTTAACTCCCTAGAGGACACTAAGAAACAAAAGGCAGTTTTAGAAGTAGAAGTTAATTCCCTAAAACAAAAACTGCATAGTTAGACTAGTTCTTCACACATAGTCCAAAACTTAGTGAGAGAAAGAAACAATGGGGAGGGACTGGGTTATAAAGTGGTTCCACCACCACATGAGATCATGAACACAAAATGTAAACCAGTCAATGATAATCCAATCAAGGATCATATGGTGTCTACTGCTCTTGTAAGTGATCTAGGTTCAACATGTTCATCAAATGAATCTGTCACTAACAAAAGGAGGCCACTTCAAAGGCAAAAGGTAAAATAGCTTGTACTAAAGTAGAAAAAGAGTTTGAAAAGGTTAGTATTAAGTCTTGTTCAAAAAATGTCAAATCTGAACCTAAAAGGACCAATAATGTTAACCATCACGTGCATCATGTCAAAGTCCAGAAAATAGAAAAGAAAAATATGTTAAGAATGTTAAAGCAATTAATTTTGTTAAACAAGATAAAACATCTAAGCAATCAGAGTCAAAACCCAAACAGAATAAGGTCACCCGGGTGTCACGTACATCTCCACAAAAACAGTTAAATCGTAAAGTCAAAAGCAGAGCTTGCTAAAATTGTGAAGAGTATGGACACATTGCGTCCCACTATCCTTACTATCAGACATCAAGGACGAAAGTTGAACTCCCTGAACAAAAACCTAGCTATTTTAAGAGGAATTCAATGACGCCACCTAAACGAGATAGTGAACCCAAAGTTCAACACATTAGCCAGTCATCTGTTTATCATAAACAGGCCTTACACAAAGCAGAATTATGGAATGAAAAATCAACTCATTGTCTGATAATGAGAACAAGAAGACATCTGAACTTCCCTCATCCTCGAATGGTCATTGGGTAACATTTATGATGTGTGATGCCTTTGGGAAACCCAAGCCAGTGAAGGCTTGGGTTCCTAACCCGAACTAACGTTTTCAAATTAAATGTGCAGGGTGTTCACTATAGTGCTGAGACCAACACGTGGATGATAGATAGCGGAGCATCCAGGCACATGATCGGGAACAAGGTTCTCTTATAAAATGTCAAACAGATAAAAGGACGTCACGTTTCGTTTGCAGAAACAAAGGAGGGTACATCACAGCTCAAGGGGAAGTAGGTAATCACAAAGTGAAGTTTGACAAGGTAACTACGTTCAACAACTTCAGAATAACTTGCATTCTGTTTCTCAAATTTGTGATAAAGACTTTAAGGTAGTGTTTGACAACATGAAGTGCTATGTCCTGAAGAAGGACTACGTCATCCCGGAAGATCAAGTATTAATGTCTACATCAAGATATAAGGACCTTTATGTCTTGGATCTATCAAAGGCCTCCACAACGGATCATGAAGTTCAGTGCTTCTTGTCAAAAGCTACTTAGAAGGAATCGATCTCCTGGCATAGGAGAATGGGACACATTAATCCACAGAAGATAAATCACTTGATCCAGAATGATCTAGTGAGAGGAGTTAACATCAAAAACTTCCAACTTCCGGATTTCTGTGTTGGGTGCAAGAAGGGCAAACAGACGAAGAAGTGTCATAAAGAAAAGAAAGTTCACTCTATCGAACTTCCTCTTGAACTTCTTCACACGGATCTATTTGGTCCAGTCAGTACAAGAAGCATTGCAGGCGTCTTGTACTGCTATGTAGTTACTAATGACTACTGAAGATTCACTTGGGTGATGTTTCTAAAATCCAAATAAGAAACATTTGAGTCATTCAAAGAGTTAGTGACTACTCTGGAGTCCCTATACAAGTTGAAGGTTCATCAAGTGCGCTCAGACAACGGAACCAAGTTCAAGAATCAATGGATGGAGGCTTACTGCAAGGAAAAAGGAAATGTGCATTAGTTCACTTCTACCTAGACTCCTCAGATGAACGGCGTTGCTGAAAGGAAGAATCGCACCTTGATAGAGATGGCACGGACAATGCTAGCAGACTCAAAACTGCCTATCCAATTTTGGATGAAGCAGTTGCAAATGCATGTTATACACTAAATAGAGTCCTGGTAGTCAAACGACACAGGAAGACGTGCTACGAGATACTACAACGACGTAAACTAAAACTAGAGTATCTCGAGCCATTTGGCGCTCCGTGCACCCAACTGAAGAAGACTCAGGAAGGGAAATTCAGCGAGAAAGCGGAAGAAAGTATCTTTCTCGGATACAACATATCGAATAAGAGGGTCTATAACAACTCAACGGGTCAGGTAGAAGTATGATGTAATATTGATGTTTAGAGATACACCACACCACCTGCTGGAAAAGGACCCGCCTTCTTTTCCGACTATGATGGATTCTTCAAGTCCTTCAACGTATCACTCACCACTTTTGAGGATGAGTTAGCTACAAAGATGATGTATGATGTTCTAAACACACCAGTTCAGGAATCTACAACATCTGGCCTACAAGGCGATTCATCTACCAACTCAGGGGGAGCACTTATAGATACTGACTCTTCCTCTGATGAAGAAGCTGTGGAGACTGATCAGAACAATCAGGAGCAACAGGTTTCCCCTACCGATAATCCGCAAGCATATGACATTAATGCCTCTGCGTCTTCGGAACCTCAGACTCCTACTGCCTCAGATACTGAACCGATTGTTTAGAATCTTGATTCTGAGGTCGCTTTTCCAACCACTCCTCGTTCACGACTAAATGTGTATCATCCTTTGGATAATGTCATTGGTGATGTGAGATCAGGAGTTCAGACTAGAAATCAGTTGTATTATGCTGATTATGCCTCAGTGATGGAAAAGGGTTGCATTCATGATGGTGCATACCATTGCTTTGTGTCTCAGTTTAAGCCAAAGTATGTAAGTGAGGGCCTGAATGATGAGGCATGGGTGAGTGCCATGCAAGAAGAACTTCTTCAGTTCAAGAAGTTAGGTGTATGGACTCTAGTGGATAGACCTAAAGGTGCTAAGGTCATTGGCACAAAATGGGTCTTAAAATGCAAGAAATTTGATCAAGGCGTGATCATCGGAAACAAGGCTTGACTTGTTGTCCAGGATTTCGACAAGTTGAGGGCATTGACTACAATGAAGTGTTTGCACCTGTGGCAAGAGTGAAAGCAATCCACATCTTCCTTGTGGCACCCTGAAAGGATCATACATGCCAACTCAATTGGTGACTTCATGATTGCTCAGCTGGAATCCCACAAGTCCAAGATGAAATGCGGATGAAGATCTGCAAGAAAAATAACAAGTGTTATCTTCCGCATTAGTTAACGCGGAAGACAAAAACTCTTATTCAAACAAGTGTTTACTCTTCCGCATTAACTAATGCGGAGACATAATACTTATGCTGAAGAACAAGTTACTTTTCCGCATTGACTAATGCGAAAGAGCAAAAGAAGATGCGGACAAGACTTTGAACATCCGCATTGACAAATGTGGATGACCAACCAAATGCACACAAGTATTTGTTCATCCGTATCAAGCAATTTGGATGACCAACTTACAAATGCTGATGATCATGTAGAAATGCTGATCAAGATTATCTCATCCGCATTTTTCAATGCGGATGAACAAGAATAGATACGGATCAAGACTTAGACTACTTTCTGATGTAATAGATCAGGGGTAGTTTAGTCATTTTGTAAGGCATCTTGTCTGCCTATAAATAGAATAGTTAACCTCGTACTGAGGTGACGGCTGATAGATAGAGAATTTTTGTTGTAATTATTCTTTATAACTTATCAACTTTCATATATCAATACAAACAACATTTATGAGTAATTTTCTTGCTTGAATGTTCATTGATTGTTTGTTTCCGCCACTTAATCATTTACTTGATTATCATATTCAATTCTCAATAAGAGTATCACTCTTACTCAACCCAGTCAATTTGTATCAAAGCTTTGGCTCTCTATTCTCTTTTAGATCTGCGCACAGACTGAATAGAACTCGATTGATCTGATAGTCAAGTTGCTAGTATTAGATATTATCATCTCTACATAGCAAACAACAAAAATACTCCTGTCAAACAGCACGAACACTCATTCTGAACCTCAACAGAACTGCTTGAACAAGTCGGACTCATCAAACATAATCAGTCTTAAAATCAACTAAATCTATACTTACACAAATCAACATGGATTCTAACAGTTACTCTGAATTAGGTCATACACCTAAACCTCCCATGCTTAAACACAGATCTAAGTTTAAACAATGGAGAATACGATTTAGAAATTATATCACATGTGTAGATCCTGACTTTTGGATCTCAATATGTAAGGGTCCATATATTCTTGTTACTCTATCAACAACTCAAGTTGCACTGTACAAGACTGCTAGAATACCAATTGAAGACTTAACTCTGGATGAAGATGACTATAAGAAAATCAAAATTGATCTCAAAGCATACTTCATTTTGACTCAAGCACTCAAAATGGATGTGCTGAAAAGATTGGAAAAATATGGAACTGCTAAAGCTGTTTGGGACGCTCTCAAATTATGTGTGAAGGTAGCAGTAAAGTTGCTGAAATTAACAAAGACAAGCTGGTCAATTAGTATGAAACCTTCCATCACACCAAAGGAGAATCCATATCAAAACAACTGCACAGATTTGTACAGTTGGTCAATGACTTGGAAATTATGGGTTTTCATACAACATAAAGAACTTAACAAGAAAATGCTTCATAGTCTACCTGAAAGCTGGAAGCAAAATGTCACAATGCTGAAAAATACTCTTGATCTTGAGAGTACAACTCTAGACATATGATAGCAAAGATTGAAGCTTTGGAACTTGATGAACGAAGCAGAAATTTGAGTGGGCTAAGAGTGATTGAAGCCTACAAATTCCCTTCAGAATCACATTCTGTTGAAAATGCTTTCATCACAGAGGAAGATGACTTTATCTCATCAAGAGATCAAATGAACAATGTTGGGTTCATTGCATCTCCACCATTCAATCACCCCTCAACTTCAGCTCAAGCACCAAAAGTCTCCACTGCTCCTCCAATCTCTCCAGAAGACTTAAAATCAGAAGAGCAAAAGGCAACTTACAATGCCTTTGTTGCAAGTTTTGAAGCATATCTTGGGGGAAGACTCACTTCTGCCCACCTAATACAGGTAGATCTAGAAGAATTAGATCCTGATGATGTTAAGGAGATGGATCTACAGTGGCAAATGGCAATGATTGCCATGAGAGCAAAGAAATTCTTCAGAAAAGGAAGAAAATTGAGCCTGTGACAAATCCAAGGTAAAATGCTTCAACTGTGGCATGACTGGCCATTTCATAAGAGAGTGCAATGCTCCTAAAAGAAACAACCATTCAAGGAACACTCAAGGTCAATCATCATCATAGCCCAATTCAAGCTATCACTCAAACAATCAACAATAGCAGAACCATCATTCTCATCATCAACAAACATACCAGAATCAACCACAACTGACTAATCAAGCCCATGCAAGCAGTTAGCCTTCTGCCAGTGCCCTTGTGATCAAACAAGATGGGATATGTGACTGGAGTGTGTATGCTGAGGTAGTCAAGCCTAAATTCCAGAATCATGCTCTTATGGCTCACATCAATGATGGACCATCTTCATTGCCTACTAAGGTAAAAACTAACCTTTGTAGTGAGAAATGCATAAATGAATTACAAGAGTATAGAGAACACAATCATAAACTGGCAGATAAATTAAAGAAGAAAAGGTGAAGTCAAAAATGATGAAGAGAGAACTAAAAAGTTTTGAAATCAAAATAAAATCTCTCATTTTTGACATAGAAAAATTGCATGGTGAGAAATACAATCTTGCAGTTGAAAATGAGCTACTTACTGAAAAGTTAGCTCAAGCTAAAGCTCAACAATTCTATGACTGAAGTGAAACTTGAAAAGTATCAAATGTCTTCAGTCAAGTTGCAAGAAATGCTGGATTCACAAAAGGATCCAAAGGACATGTCAGGGATTGGGTATAATTCATGTCCTCCACCATACAATGACAACTACACTGTCATGCCTAACTCTGTATCAGTCTCTGAATCAATCGAACCTAAAACTATAGAACCTAAATAAGTAGTGAAACAAGTGACCAATCCTCAAAACAAACCTGATGTTTGTTTTGAAACAAATGAGGATAAAATCAAGTTACGACACCCAATCAAAATCAAAGGGTGCTCAGACAAGACAGTGAATGTTATGAAACCATCAAGCTTGTAAAAGCAATCGTACCTTTTATAAAAATCACACCATCTGCTTTACAAGGCAAAAAGAAATATGTCAAAACAGTAAAACCCACTGCTGAGAGTAGTTCTGATAACGAGATTGTATCTCCACAAAATTCAAGCAAATCAGAAAAGGTTTCACTGAGAAAGAAACCAACTGTAAAATTGATTTCAACACATAAAAATTCATTAGACCCTCAGTCATCAAAATTAAGGTAGGGAGTTGGTTTTGATATCTGTAACAAAGAACACGTTGACCAGTTTGAGAAAGAGGTGAGAAGTAGGTTGAAGAAACAGAAACAGCCCAGACAACTGAGTAAAAGTAGTGTTGTGAAACAATCTACTAAAATGGTTGATTCTGATTCATCACCTAAAGAAAAGAAGTGACTCATCAAAGAATATCAGTTGAGTCACAAAAGAAAAATCTGATTCGAGAAACAAACAAATGTATTGTGATATTGTGACATGTTCAATCACAAGATAGATAAATGCTTCTTTAATCAATATTGTTCTATCTATGATATGAACAATCACTCCACCAAAAATTGATATTTCAACAAGTATTGTTCAATCTGTGATGCATTTTGTGATGCATTATGTGAAACCTCATCTTCATCTGTGAAACCTCATCTTCATAATACTCAATCTTGGACACCTAGATCAACACCTGACTGAAATAACTCGAAGGATTTATGGAAGGGTCAAAGAAATCATCTCATCATGAAACACAAAATTGACCTTTCTAAGCAAAAACCAACTTTTGATAATGAAACTCGGGCTAAATTTTTACTAAGAAATAGAGACCAAAGATTTCATTATTCATCTGAATCCTCAGTAGGTGTTGATGAGATGACTCGACCAATTCATTACCAAAAGTCTCCCAAATCACCTCTATCTAAATCACTACTCAGAGGGAAATACCGGGAGATGACTATCATGAATAGGAACAGGAAACCCAAGACCATCATGGCTTGGGTTCGTTATTCTAATTAGTTCTTCTTTTTTGTAGGTTCATCCACACAGGTCTAATAGCCTATGGTACGTAGACAGTGGATGCTCCCGTCACATGACTGGAGATCGTTCCCTCCTTCATGATTTCAAGTACATACAAGCAACTACTGTGGCATTCGTGGAGATTCAGAAGGTGGTAGGATTACAGGAGAAGGATCTGTGACAAATGGGATGCTGAGCTTTGACAAAGTGAATTACTGTGAACAACTAAATTTCAATGTGCTAAGTATGTCTCAGATCTACGACAAAGAATATTCCACTCACTTTACAGACACTCACTACTACATTCTGAAACCTGGATTTCATATTCTTGAAGAATGGGTTGTCTTAAAGACTCCGAGGAAGAATAATACATATGTCTTAAACCTGTGTTCTGCATCACCTAAGGAAGAAACATGTCTTTTGTCTAGAGCATCATTTGATGAGTCACAGCTTTGGCATAGACGTTCGAGGCACACTAACTTGAAAATATAAACATGTTAGTCAAAGGAAACCATGTAATTGGTCTTCCTCAAAAAGAATTCAATTTTATTGATCAATGCTCGGCGTGCCTCAAAGGAAAACAACACAAATCGTCTCACAAAATCAAGCTCGTGAACACTAACAATACACCATTGAAGTTACTTCACATGGATCTTTTTGGACCAACTCATGTAATGAGTGTGGGAAAGAAACAAAATTGTTTAGTGATCATTGATAGCTTTTCTCGATTCACATGGGTGTTCATCCTACTTCATAAAAATGAAGCATCCCAAATCATTCAAGAATTTATCACTAAAATGAAATCAACTTGATCTCAAAGTCAAAATAATAAGAAGTGATAATGGTACAGAGTTCAAAAATGAAAATATGAGTTCCTTTTGTGCAACCAAAGGCATTGCTCGTTAATTCAGTGCAGCTAGAACTCCTCAATAAAATAGGGTAGCTGAAAGGCGAAATAGAACACTGATTGAAGCTGGAAGAACAGTGCTAGCCGATGCTAAACTGCCATTCACCTTCTGGGTAGAAGCAGTTAACATATCGTGCTTTGTGCAAAATCAAACTCTGATTGTTAAAGAAAGTAACATGACACCTTATGAACTGATATTTCATAGGAAACCATTTATTGGATTCCTCAAATCATTTGGTTGTCCAGTCTCAATATTAAACACCCGTGATCATTTAGGAATCTACAAATGGAGGATTTTTTGTAGGTTATTCTTCTGTCTCAAAGCTTATAGAGTGTTCAATCCTAGACTGAACATTATTGATGAATCTACAAATGTTCAATTCAAAGAACATTCGTTTCCTAATCTACAAATGGTCCTCATTGGTTGTTTGATATTGACACATTTACTAAATCATTTGACCAATTTCACTTGTCTGACGCAGGAAATATATATTCAAGTGACACTTCATCAACTGTTGAAAGAAGAGATAATTATCCATTGATTCCACCTACATCTAATGACTATATGAATGAAGAAGTTCCTCTTCAAGCTGATCCCATCAGACATCTGTCACAAAACATTAGTGTTTCTTCTGAAGAAGGTCCCAGCCTGGTACCATCTCACTCAGACGACTTGTCTCATGAGAACAGAAATCAAAAACATGCTTCTTATCTAGAAGAAACTCAAGGTACTTCAAATGATGCAAGCAACCTCAGTGTTGCTGAAGATGTAGCAGTTACTAAAACAGAAATTGACAATCTTCATAATTCAACAACAATACAAGACGATTGTGCCTCTGACCATAATGAACTGAATGTCTCCAATCTTGATGTAATTATTGCTGGTGACACCATTCCAGCCACAAGAATACACAAGAATCATCCAGTTGAAACCATAATTGGTGATCTTAATGAGAGGGTGACAAGAAGCAAGTCTAGTATTGCAAACATTTGTTTGTTCTCCTGCTTTCTATGTCAATACCGAAAAAAAAACATCAAAGAGGCTCTTCAAGACAATAGTTGGATTGAAGCAATGCACGATGAATTGCTCCAATTCAAGATACAAGAAGTATGATAGCTGGTAGATCTTCCCGAGGACAATACCGTATCGGTACCACATGGCTGTACAGGAACAAGACTGATCATAGAGGGATAGTTATCAGAAAAAGCAAGACTAGTGGCACAGGGATACACTCAAGAAGAAGGAATGACTACGACGAAATGTTTGCTCCTGTTGCCAGACTAGAAGCAATCATAATCTTTCTTGCATATTCTGCGTCCATGAAATTTACTGTTTATCAAATGGATGTAAAGTGTGCCTTCTCGTATGGAAAGATTGCTAAAGAAGTCAATGTAAGTCAACCACTTGGCTTTGAAGATCCAGATTTCTCTCACAGAGTGTAAGAAGCAGACCTCGGTTGCTTTGTCAACCTGTGAAGCCGAATACGTTGCTGCTGCAAGTTGCTGTTCACAAATCATATGGATTTAACAACAAATGCGAGACTACGGATTTAAAAATCCGGTTCAACATGCTAAGACCAAATACATCGGTATAAAATATCACTTTATACATGATTGCTTTGAAAAGACTTAATCGATGTGATTAAAATAAATATTGATTTTCAACGCGTTGACCTCTATACAAAGGCTTTTGACAAACCACGTTTTCTATATCTGTTAGAGATCAACGGTGTTAAAAAGAAAAGTGATGTAATCCCGATGTTAACCATGTCTAGTCCGATGTGTACTGTCCATCTGTCTTATAATTTTATTTTTATTTTATTTTGTTTAGGTAGCTTAATTACTTAATGTTATTCGGTCGCCTAATAAAATCCTAAAAAGTGTAAATTGGTTACGGTTTTAGAATTTTAGGGGGAGAATATGTAACATTAAAAAGACGAGGGAGAAGAAGAGGCTGGGTGATAGTGTAGATCGTATCTGTGATACCGATTCAATGACTTTGGAAAATGATGGTACACAGGTACAAATCACTTGGGACTTTAAAATATTAAATAAAATAAGTTGCGAAGTTCAAAATATATATCTATGTAGTCTGAGCAATATAAAAAAAAATGATAGCAAGAATAGCTACTACTAAGGTAACACAAAGAAAGTAGACCTAGAGGTTGTTAGAGCACAGATGATATTTCGGTAGATTCAATACAATAGACGATTAGACCTTATGGTGATCTCAAGAACAAAATAAGTTGTTCAACAAGCTGTGGGTTAACATCTTATCCCTGGTTAACACAATCAACAAATTCCAATAAGGGTGACGAGCTGAATAAACGCCACAAATGTGTGCGTAAGACCAAAATATGAGCAAAAGCATCAAACTAATAACTTATGTTGTTGGTGAGAACTGTGCAAAAATATTAAAATTGCTCAAACAAGAAGATAGGTTATGTGCCTCTCTGCTGTGCGGTGGCACAGACCTGAGGCTTGGCTTGCCTCTGAATGTTCTAAGAATAGGTTCTTGAAAATTACCCTGAGACCGCTCAAAAAACTTTTGAGGAATGTTGATTACCAGATAAGTATGGGATCCACAAATGCCTGTTGAAATAATCAAACCTAAACTATCACCAATCTGTGTCAAAAGTCTGTGTATGGATTTAAGAGGACTAGTATACTGTCAATCATCGTGGCTGCAATTCTTGAAATTCCAAATCAAGGTGGGATCTAATAGTACTAGTATGATTTCCAAACTTGCTAACGACTCTAGATGAAAAACAAGAATTTAGCATCAAAAGGTGTTGATAACATGTCCCAAATGATTTAACTTGCCTGTATGATTCCAATTTGAATTGGTCCAGCTATGGTCAAAAGTAATTGAAGCTGCCTATTTTGGAATTGATTCCATTAGATTTCTATCATAGGATTTATACCTCACTCAAAAATTCAAAAACAAGTTTAGTTTTGTATTTTAGTTTAAGTTTTTTACTTTGTTTCAATTTAGTCAATTCAGTTTGGTTAATATCGGACTACGTCATGGAATTCAGTAAGGGAGTTAATCGTCTAAAAGGGTCACGTCTGAGGTGACCCCATGTGTTTTCAAAGCTAAAATCAGTGACGTCTGAGGTGACAAATTTGTTTAAAAGGATCACGTCTGAGGTGGTCAAAATTTTTTCAAGTAAAAATGATCATGTCTGAGATGATCAAATGCATATAAAGTTTAATCAAAAGTTAAAAAGGGTTATGTGAGAAATGGTCACAAAGTCAAAATCATGAGTATGATCCAATCGCACGACTGGACCACGAGTATAGACCTACAGTGCGAATGGACCATACTCATGCACTAAACAGCCGAATGGCACATGAGTATGGATCATTCACCCAAATGGCTTATCAGAATGAGCCATTCGACCAAATTAAACTATGCGAATGAGTCAGTCGCCCGACTGAAATCCAGTCGGCCAATTGAATGTAATCGACTGAGCCAATCGCACGACTGAGGTCCATTCGCCCGAATGAACTGAGCGAATGGGTCTAGTCTGCCGATTGAAATCAGATTTAGAATAAATAGGGCCACAGTCGATCGCATTCGACTCATAACCCCCTTATCGCCCTCATATCGCACAGAATACCATTACCCTGCCCAAATTTTATTATACCAAAATTTCTGACTCCTATTGATATTCTGACGATTGTGGTTGATTTTACAGGTAAAATGCGGTGAACACATGCCAAAAACTCCATTGATTTGCCTCCAAAAATCAAGAAAATGGACCAAACAAGAACCGAAACATTTAATGGACTAATAAGCTAACTAAACTGAGTAAAATGTTGAAATTAAAGTTATTAGGTTATTAGTTAAGTCATTGCAAGTCTAAAGAACCATTACACGAAGTTTAATTTCAAGAATTGGTTGAAAATCGAATCTCAGTCGACCGAACAGTGGGCCATGCAACTAGACACCAGGATGAACTCCAATCGCACGATTGAGTTGGTCGAATGGCTCAATCGGCCGAATGGATCATATGAATGAGCTCATTCAACTGACTGAACCAATCGCAGGTTCAGACAATCGATTGATTTCAGTTGCATGCTCAGTCACCCGACTGAATCCAGTCGCATGCCAGGACAACCGACTGAACATAGTCGCATGGTTCAATCTCATGAATGAACCAGAAAGAATTCAACCAAGTTAATTAGAACTGATTTGTGTCGTGTGGTTAGCTAATGTGTATGTGTTTTATGTTACAGATTGATGGTAGAGAAGTGGTCCATCAACCCCAAGCACAACATCTGTGCTCACTTAGAGTTCACAACTTGGAATGGTGCCAAGTTTGAAGGGATCATCACTTTCCTCAAGCGATCAAGGATCCACAAGGCGATATCTACACCATGCACCCCTTACAACTGGCCTTCTAGGAGAATGCATCAGTTGATCGATCCCGTGAGCCATACCACATAAGGAGTTCTATCTTTGGATTGGATATAGAGATCACTGCTAAGAGATTCAGCGTGTACTTGGGTTGGGACATGATACAGACCACCCCACCAGACTTCACCCACTGACGGTGAGAGGGCGCTTCATGAGGATGACGTACGCTGGGGATATCAACACAGGGGTGCTCAACAAGAGCAACTTGTGCCCCTAGTACAAGTACTTGGCACACGTCATCCTCAAGTGCCTGGCATCGCGAAGGGGTGGGTTCAATGACCTATCAGACCAGATTCAAAATGCCAACGTGGCACTAGTGCTGAACCACTCTTTCAGCTTTTCCAGCATGATTTCTCTTATCTGATTGAGAACTAGGAGGCAAAGGGCAAAGAGGGTTTCTGCATGTACCCTAGAGTCTTACAAATGATCTTTGATGAGAAGCTACCCACACTGCCAAAGGAGAGCCACGACGCTGTGGCATTAGAGATTATGATTGATACAAAGCTGGGTCGTATGAAGGTATACCGGGGAAAGCAGGTCAAGCCCCCGTAAAGAGACTTATAGGCCATCTGGCCAAGTGAACTACGTGGCGCCAGGGAGGTGTAAATGGTGTCACGTAGACAGTGATTCGGATGTCGAGCACGTAGAGCTAATTTAAGACGACTCCGACGACAACGACAGCAGTGATGGTGGAGATACTGGGCCCACTCAATCGAGGGCCCCCACTCCTGATATAGCATCTCCAGCATCCACCCAAGGTGGAGCAAAGGCTGCAGGGTTCCATGAGGACTTTCATCTTAATGAGGAGGAAGATATGGATGAGGAGCCCTAACACGCACTGTGGGGAGTCGGGTGGTTGCCACCAACCGAGGTATTCGGGAGGTTGGTGGACCCCTGGCGAATCTAGGGAGGCTGAAACTGATCCTACTTATGCTCTTGATCAGTCCAGCAATGTTCCAGGGGGAGCATCCACCTCAAGGGGATCGAGGAAGAAAATGATGCCTCAGCCCCACGGGTTGAGAAAGAAGAAGAGGAGGATGATCTTCAACACCACCACCACTACTACCACCTCTTCCATAACTCCACCCGCTACTACCACCCTATCTACCACAGTATCTACCTTATTTGTACCACCCCCAATCGTCACCACTCCACCACCACCTTCATCTATACCACCCCTAATCTTTGCCATCCCACTACCACCTTCATCTATACCACCCCCAATCTTCACCACTGCCACCATTACCACCACTAGCCACCCAAGAGGACCGTCATCTTACCCATTTTTGCTATCTGGATCCTCTCTACCTCCTAGTGGGGTAAAGGAACAACTCTCGGCACTTAACTGAATGGTGCTGAAGCTGTTGGCAGCCGACGACGAGAAGACTGCCCAGATTCGTCAGCTAGTAGAACTTACTGCTGCACAATCTCAGTAGATATCTCAGCAGGCTCAGCTGATTGAGCAGCAGGCCCAACAGATTGCTGCACAGAGCACAGAGGTGTCTCAACTCCAGGAGCAACATGTCCAATCAGCCAAAAGGATGAGGAGTTGGAGACTACCGACAAGACCATCATGCTGAGGCTCAAAGGATCTAAAGAGGAGCCACTAAAGATCACAGAGGGAGATGAAGATGATGGTAACGATGATGACAGTGATGATGATGATGATGATGGTGATGAGAAAGGAGATGATACTGTTGCTGGTGATGATGTTGATGATGATGTTGTTGATGATGACAAGGATACATCTGCTGCGAGTGCCACATCTGCAAGTGAAGGAGGAGAAAAAGGACTCAAGACCAAGGTGCCTCCACTTCAGCCCCTTCAGCAGTGGAGCATATGATACAAGACAAGAGTAATACTTAGATGTTTATGTTATTTAAATCATATGTATTTGAATCTTGTATCTAATTAATATAATGAATGTTATATTTAATGTTGATGTTTTCTGTTTTGATTATTACTAATGATTGTTGTGTTACATGTTATAAATCAAGTAGATCCAAACTTCCAGAGAGATGAATATGGTGTTGCTCCCCTCCAACAGATCAAGACTCAGCTCATGATGATTCTTGATTGGCAAGGTATTGTCAAGAGATCTGTGAATTACACTCCTGAAGAAGGAGAGATAATTCATGAACTCACAGACGAGCAACTTGTAGAAATTTTCCGACTCAATACAGATGAGATCGTGAAAGATGCTCTAACAGTCCAGGTTGAAAGTGACGATGAGCTCAACGATGTTAATGTGATCAAGATAGAAGATGTCACAGATCAACACTATCTAGAGTACACTGACATTGAAGGTAATGTCATTCCTAATCTGAGAGACAACTTTGTTAGTGAAACTTTTAAGACTCTGGATAGAATGGAAGCAGAGTCAGACAAGAAAGAAGACACAGCCCAAGCCTCAGAACCTAAAGTTAATATCAGAAAGGCTGAGTGGGTTGCTTGCTTTGAAGAAATAAAAGCCCAACGCGGTGCTTCAACGTCAACTGCCTACACCAAGCTGTATAAGGTGAAGAAACATCAAATGGTGTCGGGCAGAATCATAACATAGGCATATTTTGAAGATCTCAATGTTTATGCAGTTAAACGTGAGAAAGGGATTGAGTATTTCAGGTTCCCACATGACCTGAAGACTCTTCTTGGATTTGAGCTGAACCAGTTAGCAAAGTTAAAATTACTATACGCTGACCTAAGGAAAATGTCAGACTGGTTTGAGATTGCTCTTAAAAGAGAGTACCACATTAGATGGGTCAACTTCAAACCTCAATAGCCAACGAGGTATCTCAGACGGTCTGAGGTTGATCCCATAACTGGAAAGCCAAAAATAGTGCTAAAGTCGAGTCGTCCGCGCACAATGACAAAGATCCCTCTACGGGAGATGCCATAGGACTTCACTCCACACTTCAAACGGTGGTACTATGATTGGGGGATAGGAGAGGCAGTCATAGTTTTGAATAAGGATGGTGTTATGGAAACCATCAGGGTGTTTGACCCTATGTGGCTTACAAACTTGTCTACAGATGATGTTTATACACTGTACAAGTGGCCATTATTCTATGACTCTCAAGATATTGTACAAGCTCTACAATTTCAGAATATTATAAGACTCTGTTTTGCTTTTGAGATACACTCCGACGTCACTAGAGAAGAGAAGTACAATAAGTTTCAGGAACTTATGAAGGATGTAAGACATTAGACGAAACTAGGTCCAAGGGGGATTTTGTAGATACATGTGTCCCTAGTTTCTAATCTTAATGTAATATTTTTGTATTGTCTTACACTTATGTAATTGTAATAGTTCAGGTACTAATGAAATGCAATATGTGGTTGTGCTTAATGTTGAATATTTCATTGGTTGGTATGTAATAACGCTTATTGACTTGACTATATAGGTTGTGGTTGTTTGAATACTATCTAAATCAATTAATGACTATGAAACATATTCAAACTTAATCATGTCAAGTTCACATGCGATTGGCCCATACTAATGGACCATACGCATGAACAACTTCATGCTAATGAACCAATCATACGAATGAACCAGGAGACTAGATCAGTCGCATGATTGAAACATGAGATTGACTCAGTCGCACTACTAAACACTCAGCCGTGTGAATGGATCAACTGCATGACTTCCAGTCACACGATTAAGAAACCTAAACCAATAAACACCACTTAATTGGTGGAAAAACGAGACACTTCGAATATTTTGATACCCAGACATACCTAGCCATCCAGAGACCTCTAGCAACCTGTTCCAACTTCAATGATCGCAGTAGATCGATTGTTAATCATTCGTAACACTTAGATTCAATCATTAATTGATTCTACGTGCGTTCTCGCTGATTGGATCGCCAATCAAATAGGATTCCGCACTATTTGATTCGGTATACGCGTAATCTGTTAGTATTCGTCGAGTACACGATCCCTAACAAAATTGTAACTCGTCATGGTGTGCTGGTGTCTATTGTGTCTGATCATGACACTCGGTTTACATCCAAATTCTAGAAGAAATTCCACAATGCCATGGGGACGAGGTTACATATTAGCATGACTTATCATCCCCAAACTGATGGTCAGTCAGAAAGGAACATTCATACATTGGAAGACATGCTTCGGGCATGTGTGATTGATTTTGGGGAAGTTGGGATGACCACTTACCGTTAGCTGAATTCTCATACAACAACAACTATCATGCCAGGATTGGTATGCCACGTATGATATGCTATACGGTAGGAGATGTAGAACACTCGTTTGTTGGGGTGATATTGGTCAGAAGGAGTTGGGGAGCGGTCGAGGTGATCAAGGCTACGACTGAGAAAATGAGAGGATCAAAGCCTTTATAAAGGCAGCCAAATACAGACAGAAGTCGTACGCCGACAAGCGACGCAGACCGATTGAGTTCCAGGTGGGTGACCGGGTTATGTTGAAGGTCTTACCTTGGAAGGGTATTATTCAATTCAGAAAGCGGGGCAAGTTTAGCCCCAGGTACTAGGCCCTTTTCGAATCATTGCTCGAGTAGGAGAGGTGGCCTATAAATTGGAGTTACAAGATGAGTTAAGTGGAATTAACCTGACATTCCATGAATCTCATCTGAGAAAGTGCTTGGCAGATGAAGACATGTTGTTCCACTGGAGGATATCGAGGTAGATGAATGACTTAGTTATGTGGAGAAACCGGTGGAAATCTTCGATCGAAAGAGAAGAGGCTGAGGAATAAAATGGTTCTTCTTGTGTGTGTACAGTGGAAGCACAGGAAGGGATCCGAGTCAACGTGGGAGACTGAGGAAGAAATGAGACAGCATTACCCACGCTTGTTCGAGGAATAATAGGTTTCAGGGACGAAACCTATTTAAGGGGGGTGGACTTGTAACACCCGGTTATTTATTTATTTTGAAGCCGACGAATAAAGAAGAGAAGAAATAAATTCCAAAGCCGAGGTACCAAACTCGCCAACGACAGAAGTTGGGCATGTGGTGATATTTGTAGGGATAGGGCAGCCATAACCCTCTCCCCACACTCACATTTTCAGCAAACAATAGAGGAGAAGAGAGAAAGAAGAGAAAAAGGGAGAGAAGTTTATTTGGGTGAGCAAAATCGTTGAGAAGCGGGTCAAATCGAAGCTCTTCTCGTTGTGGTCATTTGTGTGAGTTCTAGGACCCCTTCGTTAAATGTTTTTGAATGATTTGGGGCTGGGTACATCTGAAAATCAGGTTTTTATGTGTGTGTGTGTTTGACATGTTTGTGTATGTGTATGTGTGTGTATGATTCGTTTGGCCTTGCTTTTGAGTTTGTGTGTGCTTGAATGATGTTGTGGTATGCATTCCTACAGTTTAGGATGGTTGATTTGGGCTTAGAATGGGTTTAGATGAGCTTGAAGGTCGAAAATGGAAAATTAGGTTCGGGATGAACTACATTCTACACCAGCTAGGGCTAGGCGACCGAATGGAGGCTATACGGTCGATTGAGGTGCGATTGGGGTTCATTCGTATGATTGGGGTCCATTTGCACGACTCAGACTTCATTTGCATGATTGGGAGCCCAGTCGCATAAATGCTCATCTGCATTAGTTCCATCCGCATTAGGTCCATTCTCATGGGACTCATCCGCATGGAGTCCATCCGCACTAGTTTCATTCACACGAATGGGTGTTCATCCGCATTAGTGGTCATCCGAATTGGTCCATTCACATGATGTTCAATCGCATGGAGGCCATGCGATTGAAGGGTGTCCATACGCCCAAATAGGGCTGTTGCACCCGAGGAAAAGCGTAGTTTAACTTCTCATTTTCGGGGGAAAGTGCAGATGTAAGTTTTGACGTAAGGTTTCTGTAAGTTCATATAAGATGACTGGTGAGACCTTAGAGAGCATGTTGGGCATGATGATGATGATGTTGCATGATTATGCATGTTATGTATGTATGATGTTGCCCTGTATGATGTTGATGACTATGTATGTTATATTCCTTGTTATGATGTATGTTTGTCTTTCTGCGGCTTTACGATGAACGTTAATGAATGAAGTGAAAGTATTATGTAACGTAAAGCGAAAGATAAAGAAAAGTGGAACATGAAGAAAGAATGCATGCATTAATGAATGATAAAGTTAAAGAAACTCTTGCAAGCACTGTATGTCGGGACACACCATTAAAAGGTGTTAGCCCAATGGTGTGTGGGTTCGCTACCCCGGTAGGATGTACATCGGGGTCTTTCTTTGTGATTAACCATATGTATGGAACCATTGTTGCTTGCCTTAGGTACTATGACCAGAGGTGTTGGGCACCGTGAATGAAGGTCTATTATAGGCTTCGATCCAGTACTATGAGCATGAATGGCATAGCACATAGCAATGGTATTCCTGAACTTTATCTTAGGTACTGTGGCCAGAGGTGCGGTGCACCGTGAATGAAGGTCTATGATAGGCTTAGGCCCAGTATCATGAGCATGAAGGGTAATGTTCATGGTGATAATGAAAGGGAAAGATGTAATGATGAATGAACGAATGAAAGAAAGAATGAATTAATGAACGGAAGTTAACGAATGATGAAGATAATAATGATATTAGCTATGTGTACGTATGTTGTATGATCGCATGAAAGTAAAGAATGGTTTTAATGAAAGAAAAGTATGTTTTATTTTATAAAACTAGAACTCACTCAGCAACGCTGACTTTGATGTGTTTCCTGTTGGCAGGTAATGATTGCTGAGGATGGCACGGAGCGGCTACTCAGCTTTTTTGGGATGTCATCCATTTATATAATGCTTTTGTGATGTAATGCAATAATGTATTTTGTAACTCATTAATGATGTATTATTTTGCAAAAGCTACTATATTGAAATGAAATGTCATTGTTAAATGTTTCCGCTACGATGCTTTATGTAATACAAATGTAATTATATGTTTTATGTGCGATGAGGATCCAACTATAAGCGTCCTGGGAACGGGGCCTTACATCCAACAATCAAATGAGTTCAGCCCTGCATGTGACTGAAAGGGATAGCATAGAACCTCAACATCATCTTATATGTTACCTTGACAACTCATAATAGGGTCCTTTCATCACCTTCCCAGAGATACCAAGAGAAAGCTACACTCAAGGAAGCCCATTCCAAGACACAACTTCTTTATAACCCTTTGTGTCTTCTAATAAAAGTTCTAGCAATTTTCTTTTCACCCTTGAAGACCTGGACTGTATCCATTCAGATGATTTGGAGTATATGGAAATAGTCCAGAAGATGTTCTTATCACTCACATTGCTAAGAAGTTCTACCAGAGGATAGGAAGGAAGTTTCCAAGCAGTACAGCCAATGGAATGTTTTGGCCAGATAAAAGCAAAGTCAAGTGTTACAATTGTAACCAGATAGGCCACTTTCCTAGGGAGTGCAAGGCACCAAGAACAAATGATGACCAAGCATAATCCAGACGAAACTACACTAATAAAGCCACCCAGAATGAGAAGTCATAGTAGCAAGCTTCAGTTGTTGTTGAAGAAGGAGGCTTTGACTGGAGCTTTTAGGTGGAAGATGCATCTCCAAACTAAGCATCGATGGCTGACCATGATGAAGTAAAGGTAGTGGAACATCTCTGTACACTTGAGTACATTTCTAAAGTTAATAGATACCAGTCCTATAACTTAAAGATGAGATATGATCTTGAGTCCTTGAATATCTAAAAATCTGATTTCCAAAAGGCTGAAAATCACTATAAATTAAAGATAGAGGACTTAGAGATAACCATTTTAGTTCTTAAACATGAGCACACTATTTATAGGACTAAGTTCAATGATCTCATAACCAAGTTGACTAAATGCCAGGCGAAGCTTATGATCAGCAAAGGCATGGCAAAAAATGTGGTCTTGAAGAAAAAACCATCAAGAACATCATATCCTCATCCTTGCATGCAAAAGTATGTTATTAGAATAAGCAAGAACTGGGATCTAGTGAGATAGCTCCTCCACACAATCTTTTATGCAAGATATTCTAGGTGTGGAACTTGTGAAGATGAGCTTCCACTCATAGACCTCTTGTCTAAAGAGGATAAGAAGTAATAGTGAAGAATGCCTCTAAGAAGAGTGAAGAAAAGGATTGTAAGAAGGGTCACTTTCCTTCTAAGGAGAGTAAAAAGCCTGTGATGACCAAGTATATAAGAAAGAACTTGATGAGAAAGAGCACAAGAAAGGCAAAGAAGGCTCAAGAGATCAGGGCCACTTTTGACTATAAGCAAAAATAAGCTTTTTCTCTTCAGGGTTTGAAGTGGTTAAGACTGAAGACATCAACTTGAACTCTAGTACCAAGAGTTCTGGTTCTTGTACAAATCATCCCAACATCAAGAAGAAGCCTGACTAGTTGTGTACCACTGCTACACAACCTGAACCATCCAGCTCCAAGTGCAGTTCTCACCCTAAAAGAACTGTCTCATCATCTGCAAAGATGAAGGTGGAGAGAGAAAGTGATCAAATTCAGCCTTGTTCTCAAAAGAATTCTATTAGGAAGAAGAAAATGGAGTGTGTTATGTGTGGTAGTACTTCTCATCTTGGTAAGGATTGTTTCTACAATCTAAGAGGCACTCTCCATATGACCAAGGAAGAGACTTCTAAGAGTTCCAAGAAGAAATTAGCTTCGGAAGGAAAATGTGATTCCTTTGGAAGCTTCAAAATGAAGATGAAGGCAAGTGGAAAATTGCATTCAGAAGTAAATTTGGTCTCAAAAGAAGGGAATACTTCCGAAGCACTGAAGCCTGTTGTAGTGATAGCAAGATCTTCCGAACGCCCAGTCATCAAAACTTCCGAAGTCAGTAAAACGTCTAAAGTATTGAAGGTCAAGTCTAAACTTCCAAAGGTGGTGTGGATGTTCAAGAAAGACCAAGTGACTGAAAGTTATCCGTTGACAATAGCATTGGATCCTCATAATATTACTATAGGATATATTACTATTTCATTAACTTCAAATTCTTTTGATAAATCCAAGACAAGCACGGCTTGGGTTTCCAAACGTAACTAATCATTTTCTTTGTGCAGGAACAACTCAAGACAAAAAAGAATGTCTAGATTATTGATATTGGTTGTTCTAGGCACATGATAGGCAATATGTCACTACTCCAAAATTTTGAAAGAATTGATAGAGGGCCAGTTGCTTTTGGAGTAGATGAAGGTGGTTACATTCTTGAAGGGACAATGTCACAAATGGTAAGCTTAGCATTAGGAAGGTAAACCATGTCAAGGAGCTTGGATACAATTCTCGGAGTGTATCGCATAACATGCTCTTTACTGAGGATGAGTGCATTGTTCTCAAGCTCGGGGTGGTCAATCCTCATGTGCATATTCTACTTAGAGCCCCTAGCAAAAGGGAACATGTACAAGATGGATTTTCAAGAAACATCTCCCTCAGGAGAAGTTTCATGGTTTTTGTCTAAAGCAAATAGTGATGAGTCTTTTCTTTGCCATAACAGAATGTGCCATGTAAACTTTAACAACATGAATAAGGTAATTAAGAATAATTTGGTAACAAGAATGCAAAGAAAAAGTTTACAAGTGATAGCCATTCTGTTGCACGATTGAAAGGGAAGTGACACAAGTATCTCACAAGCCAAAAGAAAGAAACTCCATCAATAATACCCTACACATGTTACATATTGATCTCTTTGGCCCCACTAGTGTAATAAGTCGAGGAAATACTTCTTACTGTTTAGTAATCATAGATGACTTTCAAGATTCATTTTGGCCTTTTTCCTTAGAAATAATGAAGAGACTCCTGAGATTCTGAATAATTTCATCTTAAAGATTAAGAATCAATCTGATCACAAGGTCAAAACCATAAGATGTGATCAAGGAACTAAATTCAAGAAACAAATCCTTGATACATTTTGAGATGAAAAGGGTATTACAAGACAATATAGGGCTACTAGGACTCCTCAGCAAAATGGTGTTGCTAAGAGGAGAAACATGACACGTATTGAAGCTGCAAGGACTATGTTGTCTGACTCTAAGCTGCCCATCACCTTCTTGACAAAGGCAATCAACACTGCCTGGTATGTACAAAACAAATTTTTAGTGGTTAAGACTCATGGCAAGACTCCTTATGAACTTTGGCACAAGAGGAAACCTTTCACTGGTTTTCTTAGGTCATTTTGATGTCCTTGCACAATTCTTGAATACTAAAGATCAAATTTCCAAGTTTGTTGTTAGAATCAGTGATCTACGTTTGATTGATTAGGGGGTATTGCAGCGGAAATCAAACATGAATTTAAACAATTCACAAGAATACAGTTGATATTCAAAGTAAGAACAAACGATTATAGAAAGAATTCTGCAAATCAAAGATTTCATTCAATACGCCCTTTCGTGGTGGCAAAATGTCACACTTACAATCAGGTCAATCATCCCTTATATAGGAATGTCGTGGTGGAACATTCTTTATATAGGAGATGTGACGTCTCCTCATGTCACTTGATAGTGACATCTAACAGAATTATTCAAACTACTAAGAGTTAACACAACTATTGAAGATGTCAAAACAGCTGACATCTTCTTACAAAAATACTAAGTGTTAACTATCACTACAACTACTGAAAAGAAACTACTGAAACTACAACGACTGAAGAACATGCTCTTAGTCGTTTTACAAATACTGAAACAAAAGAAACTACTGAAAGGAAACCATCACAACAACTGAAGAATGCTTCTTCAGCTGTTGTAACAAACTCTGAAGGCTTCAGTACTTGTACTTGAACTTCAGCTGTTATCATCAGCTGATGTCTTCAGTCTTTGTACTTCAGCTGTTGATCTTCAGTACTTTGTTCTTCAGTTGTTGATCTTCAGACTTTGGTCTTCAGCTGTTGAAGTCTTCAGTACTTTAGTCTTCAGCTGTTGAACTCTTCAGTACTTTAGTCTTTAACTGTTGATTTTCAAACTTTGGTCTTCAACTGTTGAAGTCTTCAGTACTTTAGTCTTCAGCTGTTGAAGTCTTCAGTACTTTAGTCTTCAGCTGTTGAAGTCTTGAGTACTTTAGTCTTCAGCTGTTGAAGTCTTCAGACTTTGTCAAATAGCTAATCAAGTCTTCAGTAGTTGTTGTGATGTCTGTGGGACTTAGAGGTTTTTCTGATCAGGCTCATCGGTTCTTTTGGTCCAACAAACTCCCCCTGAACCAATGCAGCCAAAACCTCTAAACTTATTGAAGATGTCCCACTTATTATGGCAGAAAGATTTGGTCTTTTTGTCTTCTAGATCAGCTCAGAAGTGACCCATATAAGCACAGGCTTGGGAAGAAGTCTCAATGATCTGTTTGGCAAAGAATGAAGTAATGGGAACTCTATCTTGGGAAATTGGACACAGTGCTGTTACCCCATCCATGAGATCTACTTCCCAACAATGAGTCTGTATGACTCCCTTGTATAGGCCTCAAGGAAGGTTATCTGTTCCTCCATGGTAAGTTCTTCAGCTTCTCCTTCAAAAAGTGATTCTGGCCCATAATATTCAGATAGGTTTTGACCTGTTTCCCATTTTTGAGTTCCACAGTTGTTATTACTCTATAAGCAAATTCATCAGGGTGATTACCTCTAAGAAAAACTGGAGCTCATTCTTTCTAACTTCCTCAAGCCTCTTATATACTAACCCCTTTTTCACCATTTTGTTTTCCAGCATCTTTTGTGGGGTTAGGTTTTTTATAGGCTTTCTTGAAGTCATCTAGGATTTCCCAGGGTGATACTACAAAGACCAGTGAGATCACTTCATCTACAATCTTCTTCACCTGGCCAATGTATCTCTGTGGAATGTTTTTCTTGTGAATCCTATGAGACACCCTGGGATCAGGCCAAATCCTCACTCTCTCGTTTTGATATTGAAATGTATGTTTAAGAGTGTATAATCTGAGAGCATGCTTCTTCATGTTGATGATTGAAGATGTGGCAGCATATGCTTTGTCAACCCTTCTCAACAATCCTCATCATGTTGTTTGTGAAGCTCTTCTTCTTCTAGCTTCACTTTCACAATTGTCTTTGAGTTTCAGGAGTAATTGTTGGAGAGTGACTTGTGGCCTTCGGCAACTGTATAACAGCTGAGAGTGGCAGCCTATCTTCATCTTCATTATTATCTTCGTCATCTTCTTCTAGCCTCAGTACCTTTCTCTTCCTCTTCTGGGGTACTTCATCGGCTACTGGTTTTGAGGGTAGAGGAGTTGGTTTGGTGGTGGGTGGTTGTGGTGGTTTTGGTGTGGGAATGTTGACAGGCTATTCTAGCATTCTGGATGTGAGGTCGGCTTTAGATTGCTTGACTAGTTCAGTCCTGCTCCCAGCACCAGCTTCGTTTAAGGCTTCAATAACCAATCCTTTTGTGTATACTTCAGACGAACAGATCTTGGTGGTTATTGCCAAGATGCTGTCCTGGACCATGCCTTGATCTCAATCAATGATTTGCCAGATATTTCACTATGAACCTGATCATGATCTCTAACCTTTCCCTTTCCAACACATCATAACTTGCCCATCTAGCTTGGATTTATTCAATCTCTAGTCTTCTGATTTCTGAGTCAAGTTTTTTAGTGTCGTGGCCTTGCCTAAACAACTGATCAATGATGTTATCCATTGATTGGCTGTGTTCAGCATCAGCCGTCTTCACCATTGTCTCCAAGTCAGTCTCTTCTCATTCTTCCTTTTCTTGTATGTGACATGAAAGTCTTTAGTACTTTCAGTCACTTTCTCCATGTCAGCATCCTTCACCTTCTCCTTTTTAGTTTCTTTCCTATCTGCCATCCTCTTTCTTTTTGCTTTCACTGACTGAATCTCCCCCTTTTTGGTTGCATTGGTTGCAAGGGTTTGATTGTCAGAAAGCCTTTTGCTCACAGCATCCTCTATCATGGGTTGTATAATTGAGGGAAGCCTCTCATCAAGGGTTTTAAGGACCATATCAGTTATAGTTGATGTGAAGAGAGGTAAGGAATGTTGAAAGATAGCAGCTATTTGCTCAGGGGGGTTCTGTCCTTGAGAAATAGTGCCAGAAGCAGAGGCAGGTGGTTGAGTGTTTTGGAGTGGCTCAGTGTATGGGAGACCTTCAGAGGAAGGTGCCATCTGTGGGTTATGAGGGGTAGATGGTCTTTGATCCTGAGAAATGTTGGCAAGCAGCTCTTTGAGACTGCTCACCTCATCCTCGAGGATGGTGTTTTCGGCTAAAACATCATAAAAGAAGCCTAGGTCATCATCAGTGTTTACTGAATCACCTGACCTCCTGATAGAATCAGGATGAACATGCTTGAGTGTAGATCAGTAGTAGCATGTGCCCCTTGGTCATGGTACTGGGGACTTCCTGCCTCAGGACCATGTCCTTCATTGGCAGTTGCCTCTGGTGAGGTCTTATGGACCGTACCAAATTCATCTGATCATTTGCTGAAGCAGGAGAAAGTGGCAGCCTCACCAGAAATTCGAATCTCCGTTTCTACACTGGAGATTGAATATGGTAACCTGTGTATGGGGTGTCAGAAGCACTTGGTCCTCCCCCTCAATTTTGGGGCTATCCCAGTTGTGATGGGTATCTGGGAGGGGGTGAGGAATGCAACTAGGTTAGCACTTTGGCAATCATGATGGTAGGACTTGGGGGCGGTTGCAGTGGGAGAAGGTGTGAAGGCAGTATGCACCGAGGAGAGTGGTGCATTTTAATGGCAACCTCCTCAAGTGAGGAAGGTTCCAGATGTATAGGTGCCCCAGAGATGGTTGCTACAGGCTCCTGTTGAGAGGAAACATGAGCGGTTGAGGGTGACTGAGTCCATGTATCTACTGGGGGTTATGACCAGTAGATATAACCTGCGTTTGTGTTGTAGGGGCATCCTCAGGGGACTCATTTCCCTGAGTAGCCTTTTTGGCTTTCTTGTGTTGGGTTGGTGGGGACAAAGGATTTGGAGGTGGTGGCTGTGGGTTCCAGCTGCGTGGGTTTTCGCAGTTTGGCAACCAGTTTGAGTGACTGGTCTGAGTTGTGCCTGGAGTATACTTCAGGCAATACAGCCGGGCAGGGACTCCAAGGCCAACAAGTCCTCAGCTTTCAGCTGGTTTACTATAATGGCCATTAGGAACGAGGATATAATATCCATCGGTTAGCTATAGGCTTGGAGGCCATATCCTTGAGTTCAAGAAATAATATTTCAGAAAAATGTAAGTGTTGTTGGTCAAGGATAGAGAATAATACCTGCTGCCACCTCATCGACATTTGATCCAAAGAAGTCTTAGGAGCTAAGCATACATTCACCATATGAAAAATTAGTCGTTTCGCATCATGGAAATGTTTCTTCAGGTGGGTAGAGGCACTAAGGTTACCCTGGTATCCATGTTGGGCAAATGATAGATCAGTGGTGCCCTTGGATACCCAGTGGGGAAAGTGGCATCATCCAGTTCTAGGGTTTGTCGAAGGATTTTGGAGTGATGACCACCTGACGATTGTTGACGAACGACTGGAGAGAGTCGATGTCATTCTCCCCAGTGATGAGGGTGACGTTCGTCCAGAACTGCTGGAGGGATTCGGCATGAATGGTAGGATTTAGAAGGAAAGCCGTTTTGTATGGAGAGTTGATCATTAGATCAATGGCATTATCAAATTTTGTCCAAAAGGGTGATTTAGTAAGGTAAGCAACACAGTTGTGTCGTGGTTTAAGCTTCATGTTCGCCATTGATGTGAGAGAAGGTTCTGAGTTTTTGAACGTTAGGTTTGAGATGATGAAGCTCTGTAAAACAAGGTATTTATAGGGTATGGGTTATAAAGCAACTGAAGGTTTTGGTATGAGTCATCAGTAGTTTTAAGCGACTGATGACGTGGTATTAACCTTCAGAGGTTGAAACAACTGAAGTCTTGGTTGTAGGCATCAGTAGTTATAAAACTACTGAAGACCATGGTTTTGCTTCAGATGTTGGAAACAGCTGACGACGTGGTGTTAGTCATCAGTAGTTGTGAAACTACTGAAGACATGGTTTTGTCATCAGTTGCTTTAACACAGCTGACGACGTGGTATTAGTCATCAGTAGTTGTGAAACTACTGAAGACGTGGTTTTGTCATCAGTTGTTTAAGATGAAGCGCAGCATTTTAGAAGCAACTGAAGAGAAAATTCTCATCAGTAGTTTTCGTCAATTCATAGCTTTTCAGCTGTTTCACAGGACTCAGTACTTATCTGTTGTGCTTATATCAGTAGTTATGACTGTATCAGTTCTTGTAACAGAATCAGTACTTATTTGTGATATGGTTACAAATGATCATCAGTACTTATTTACTGAGATCATCAGTAGTTATCACTTATTCTAGCTGCAGCATACCAAGCCTTAACACTAGTTTTGGAAAGTCGAACTATCCAAAGGCTTAGTAAAAATGTCTGCAAGCTCATCAGCACTAGGCACAAACTTTGGATCAATCAGACCTTTTTCAAAACAGTCCTAATAAAATGATGTCTGATCTCTATATGTTTGGTCCTAGAGTGCTAGACAGGATTCTTGACAATGCAAAGAGCTGAAGCACTATCCATAAATAATGGAGTCTTAGTCTCTGTAATGCCATAATCCAAAAGTTGGTTCTGAAGCCAGAGTACCTGAGAAGTACAGCTTGCAGGAGCAATGTGGTCTACTTCAGCAGTGGATGTAGCAACAGATGTTTGTTTCTTACTCTGCCAAGAAATCAAACAGTTGCCTAGGAATTGACATCCACCAGAAGTTGACTTTCTGGTTAACTTACACCCTGCATAGTCACTATCAGAAAAAGCAACCAATTTGCAAGAGTGTTCAGTGGAATACCATAAACCTAGAGATTGTGTACCTTGCAGATATCTAAAGATCCGTTTGACTACAATCAAGTGAGACTCTTTAGGAGCCCTGAAATCTAGCACAACACACGTTGCAAACATAATATCTGGTCTAGAAGCTGTTAAGTACATCAAGCACCCAATCATACATCTGTAAAGTGTTTCATCAACAGCTTTACCTTTCTGATCTGCATCCAGTTGTGTGGTGTTGCACATGGGAGTAGAACAGGGCTTACAATTTTGTAAATCAAACTTATTCAAAAGATCTTTTGTATATTTAGACTCATGAATGAGAGTCCCATCAGCCTTTTGTTTGATTTGCAATCCTAGAAAGAACTGTAATTCTCCCATTGCACTCATTTCAAACTTCTTATGCATTAAATTGGTAAAGTCATCACGCAACTGGGGATCAGAGGATGCAAAAATAATATCATCAACAAAAATTTGAACAAGTAGCTTATGCTGATCCACCTTCTTAATGAATAAAGTTTTATCTATGGAGCCTCTAGTGAAATTATTTTGAAGAAGAAAATTTGATAATGTCTCATACCAGGCTCTAGGAGCTTGTTTCAACCCATAAAGAGCCTTATCAAGCTTGTATACCTAATCTGGATGTTTATATCCTCCAAACCTGGTGGTTGACATACATAAAACTTCTCTTTTATTTTACCATATAAAATGCACTTTTAACATCCATTTGAAAAACTTTAAAATTGTGAAATGCAGCATAGGCTAAGAACAATCTAATTGCCTCCAATCTGGCTACATGGGCAAAGGTCTCATCAAATCAATACCTTCTTCTTGTGAAAACCCCTGAACAACCAGTCTGGCCTTGTTCTTAACAATAAGTCCATTTTCATCTGTTTTGTTCCTAAACAACCATTTAGTGCCTATTGCACACTTACCTGGGGGTAGAGGAACCAGTTCCCACACTTGTTGTTTCTTGAACTGAAGTAGCTCAAGCTGCATGGCTTCCACCCATCCATTGTCTCTTAGAGCAACATAATAGTTCTTTGGCTTTGCTTGACTGATGAAGAGCATAGAAGCACAAGTTAGACAATTGACTTCTAGTTGAGACACCAGCATTGATACCACCAATGATTTGAGACATGGGGTGATCCTTCAGCTCTTGGTGCACAATAAGATCAGTGCAAGTGTTTGTAGCCGGTTCAGCATCAGCAGATGTTGATTCAGATTCTTGAAACCAAGTATTAGATGGCAAGTCAAACGATGTAGAGGAATCAGAAATCTCATCAGCATTTGTTGTGGATGGAGCTGCTGAAGGTACAGGAACATCAAGTTTAGCAGACTCAGGTAGTTGGTCACTGAACTTGAAAAGGTGAGTACTGATATCATCATCATCTTCAGTAACACCAGGTGGAAGACTTGCTACAGAAGATGATTTATCCACATGATCTGCAACAGCTAGAGTTTGATAAGGAGCATATTGCAGTATGTCCAGATCAAACAACTCCACAGGTTTTGTGGAATTTTATCCTTAGGAGATTCATTGAATTTCACATGCAAGGTTTCTTCAACTATCTTTGTTCTGCAGTTGAAGACTCTGTAAGCCTTGCAAGTGGATGAATAACCTACAAAATACCCTGCATCCACCTTAGGATCAAATTTGTGGAGTTGACCCTTTGTATTGAGAATGAAACAAGGACATCCAAAGGCTCTGAATAATGAAATCAAAGGAGCCAAATGATGTAGAGCTTCATATGGAGTCTTCATCAACCTTTGATTTACTAACACTCTATTCTGCACATAGCAAGCTACATTGACAGCTTCAGCCCAAAAGGTCAAAAGCAAACCAGAGTAAGCCAACATGGACCTTGCGGCTTTAATTAAAGTCTTGTTCTTTCTCTCCACTACTCCATTTTGTTCTGGAGTCCTTTGGATGCTAAACTGCCTTTTGATTCCTTTTGAAAGATAAAAATCATCAAGTGCATGATTTCTGAATTCAGTACCATTGTCACTCCTTATACACTTGACTGATAGGGAATACTGCTTCTCAACATACAGCACAAAGTTATAATCTTCTGAGCAACCTCATCCTTTGAATGTAGAAAGAAAGCCATACGAATCTGGAGTAATCATCCACAATTACCAGACAGTATTTCTTCTTTGCCATGCTCATCACTCTCACAGGACCAAATAAATCCATGTGCGGTAACTGCAAGCAGGCATGGACTTAGGTTCTTCAATGGGAGGGAATGAGACTTTGTGCTGTTTTCCTTTCAAGCAAGCAGTGCAGGCTTCATCACAGTGGAACTCCTTTATTGATAAACCTCTCACTAAATGACGGATCAGCTGGTTCATGTTTCTGAGATTACATGACCCAGCCTTCTATGCCATAGTTTAGATTCCTGAAGAGAGGCTTTGGAAAATAGGCATGGATGACCCATCAAATCAATCTTCTTTGACAAATCTAAGGCATACACTCTCCAATCCTGTTGGCCTTCAGGATAGTATGTTCATCCATTACCTTGTCAATCAGCCTCAGAACTTGGGAAGATAGAATCCTGCAGTTCTGGATTGTGAAAAGTGCAACATGCCCTTTATCACACATCTGACTGACACTCAGCAGATTGTACTTGAGCTTCTCCACATGGTTGACATCATCAAACCTGATTTGTCCATTAGACACTATCCTTTCCCATGATGTAACCTCTGGCATCATTTCCAAATGAAACAAATCCTTTCTTTCCTTGAGATTAGTCATTAAGAAGAGAACTACTCCGAGTCATATGCATAGATCCTCCACTGTCCACATACCAGATGCTCCTTTGGCATGTTGAAGAACCATGCATGAAAGAAAAGTAGTTAGATTTTGAGACCCAAACCTTTTTGGTTTTGGGTCTGTTTTCATCAACAGATGCAACCATAACTTGTTTCTGATGATTAACAGCTGAAGAAGAGATGGTGCTGAAATGGATTCCTTGATTTGATATGTCAGCTCTTGTGACATATCAGTACTTGTGTTTGATGATTTCCTGTGATCCACCATTTCCTCCCTAAAATTAATAGACTTAGTCTGATGTTTATCGTGAGGAGCACCATCAGCTATTTTGTGATTAACCTTATCCTTCTTTTTGAATTTGGTTGAAGGCTTGGGTTTATCACAATGGAATGATTGCAGTACAAACTTGGTCTCAAACTCAGTTTTCATTTCATCCATCTGGTTTAATGAGCTTATCTCTGTTGAGTTTGGAACCCTTTCTGTACCAACATTCATCAGAAAGATGATTGAATTTACCAGATATTTCACATGGCTTATTCTTCATCTTGGATTGATCAACTGCTGATGAGGAAACTACTGAAGGTGTGCTCTTTAGTACTATCCTCCTTTCAGTAATTTTGTTCAGTACTGAAGAATCTGTAACAACTGAAGAGTGTTCTTCTGCTGTATATTGACAGCGTTGTTAATCCATTTATTTCAGCTGATTTGAAATGCTTTTCAGTTGTTGTAACTTGCCCTTCAGTACTTAAGTTACTTTGAGGGACAACATCTGAAATACTCAGCTTCATGTGCTTATCAGTAGTTAACCCATCAGCCAATTGACTTGATGAGGTATCAACCCTTATGGTTATAACCAATTCCAAACTATGGTTTTGGAGTAAAATCTGTTGGAGGTGCAATATGGTTATAACCAATTCCAAACTTCACATTCGAAGCATATTGCTTACTGAGCAGCATTTCAAATCCCTTGCAGGATGACACCCAGCGGTCACACTCAACTTGGGTAACTGCAAGTTTTTCTTTGAGTTCCTTATGGTTCTCAAGAATGACCTCTAGCTTAGCCTTTTCATCATTTAATTGGCATTTAAGCTTATAAATCTCATCATCTTTGTCCTTAAGGAAAGACTCGTATTCAGCTTTTCTTTTGGAAATAGTTTGCTCAAGCTCAAGATTTTGATTAATTACAACTACATTTGCTTCTCTAATAGAGACAAATGCATCTATGCAAGATTCAGAACAAAGCTTGGCTTTAGCCTCAGAAGATACCTGGGTTACCTGTGAAGAAGATGCATTGGAGCAAGAACCCTCAGTAGATTCCAGGGCCATGAGAGCTAGATTCCCAAAAGGATGTTCACCACCATGTTGACCATCACCAGTAAATAATAGCTCAGTACCAGAGAGATCATCTGGTTAACTGCTCCAGTCAACATTACCAGGGTGAAAAAGCTGTGATGAGGTTGTGAATGAGATGGTAGAGGCTCAGGTAATGCTTGTGGTTGTTGTGCAGTAGGAACTTGAACTGGATTTGGCTAAGGCATGTAATAGCAGGGATACGGATATGACATTGGACCCTGAGGGACAAAATATGCAGGTGAAACAGGTTGTGAATGATGACCAGAACTAGCAGGTTGTTGCCCCCTCTTTTGTGGACTAGTGCTTGGAAAAGTCACAAAGGGTGCAGAGGAGTTAGATCCAGATGATCTTCACTCTCTTGCAAAGTGTCCAAGCCTTTGGCATTTGTGACACCTCAACTTACTCTTGTCAAAACCAACTTTGGTTTTGCCAGAGAGTCCTGGAAATTTCCTGGCAGTCCTCTTGTAGAACTTCTGAGATCTGATATTAATCAAGGCCATTTGGCTCAAAATATCCATCTCTTCTAGATCATCATCAGCTATTCCTTTCAAATCATCCATCATAAAACATAAATTGTCACTATTGCAGCCTGAGTGACTAACAACACCAACAAATGCATGATCTGAACTGTTTGAAGAGAAATCTATATGCTCATCATAATTACTTTCAGATGCAGCATATTCTGACTCATGACCAACCAAGTCAGTGTTCCCTGGTACAAAGTCATCAGTGAGCTTTCCTGATGATGCCAGTTTCCTTTTCTGCTCTATCTCTCTCTCAAATGTAAGTAGTTTCCCATGAAGTTGGGTGAGAGATAGTTTATCCAGATTTGCACCGGAGCGTAGGACAATAGTGTATGTGTCCCATCTCTCAGGCAATGATCTAAGGAATCTGTTGTTCATCTGGCTATTGGTAAAGTCATGTTTGACCATTTTTAGCTCAGAGATCAAATAGGAAAAACGCTCAAACTGTTGAGTCAGTGTCTCACCCTTCCTATGAGAGAATGTTTCATATTGTTGGGCAAGGATTTCTCTGTTGTTTGCCAAGACCTCATCAGTTCCACCGAATTGTTCCTTCAGTGCATTCCAGAGGTCATGAGCAGTTTCATGACGCATAAGCCCTGAATAGATTTCATTCGACACTGCCATGGCCAGAATTCCATGGGCTTTAGCATCAATCTCAAACATTTTCCGATCTTCATCTGAGTATTGTTCCTTCTTCTTCGGAACCATTTTATTGGTTTCCGGATTGTTCACCATAGGCTTATGTGGACCATGTACCACTGATGTCCAACAACCTGAACTGTTAACAGACAGATGATGAAGCATTCTTCGTTGCCATATGTTATACTCAGTCCTAACCAGCATCGGAGGCTTGGTGAGGAACCGGTATTGTGAGGGTCATTAGAAGGAGTGGTCATTCTCAGATTCAACCAAAATCAATTAAGTTTTTACAGATTTAGAACAGAACACAACAGACCAAATTGAACCAAGAGAAAATAGAAAGCAATAAAACGAAAGTAGCAGAACTTCAATTTAACTATAACCAATTCTTGCAAATATGCCAATTCAATCAAATGCAGATATCAATTAGCAGTTTCAATGATCAATTGTTAGATCGATCAATGATTAACTAGCTCTGATACCAATTGTTAGAATCAGTGATCTACGTTTGATTGATTAGGGAGTATTGCAGCGGAAATCAAACATTGAATTTAGACAATTCATAAGAATACAGTTGATATTCAAAGTAAGAACAAACGATTATAGAAAGAATTCTGCAAATCAAAGATTTCATTCAATACGCCCTTCGTGGTGGCAAAATGTCACACTTACAATCAGGTCAATCATCCCTTATATAGAATGTCGTGGTGGAACATTCTTTATATAGGAGATGTGACGTCTGCTAATGTCACTTGATAGTGACATCTACAGAATTATTCAAACTACTAAGAGTTAACACAACTATGAAGATGTCAAAACAGCTGACATCTTCTTACAAAAATACTAAGTGTTAACTATCACTACAACTACTGAAAAGAAACTACTGAAACTACAACGACTGAAGACATGCTCTTTAGTCGTTTTACAAATACTGAAACAAAAAGAAAACTACTGAAAGGAAACTATCACAACAACTGAAGAATGCTTCTTCAGCTGTTGTAACAAACTCTGAAGGCTTCAGTACTTGTACTTGAACTTCAGCTGTTATCATCAGCTGATGTCTTCAGTCTTTGTACATCAGCTGTTGATCTTCTGTACTTTGTTCTTCAGTTGTTGCTCTCCAGACTTTGGTCTTCAGCTGTTGAAGTCTTCAGTAGTTTAGTCTTCAGTTGTTGAAGTCTTCAGTACTTTAGTCTTCAGCTGTTGATTTTCAGATTTTGGTCTTCAGCTGTTGAAGTCTTCAGTACTTTAGTCTTCAGCTGTTGAAGTCTTCAGTACTTTAGTCTTCAGCTGTTGAAGTCTTCAGACTTTGTCACACAGCTGATCAAGTCTTCAGCAGTTGTTGTGATGTCTGTGGGACTTAGAGGTTTTTCTGATCAGGCTCATTGGTTCTTTTGGTCCAACATTTGTTGAGAAATCAAATGATGGACACATTATTAGATACTCTTCCCAAGCTAGGCTTATTGAGTATACAATCTCAGAACCATAACTGCTAAGAAGTTAGCCAATGTGACTTTCAATGAACACACACCTAGTGTAGCTGGTTCTGGTCCTAATGTCTATTTGATCTTGATTTAGTTACCAACTATTTTAACAAATCTTGTGAGAATGTTTTAGGATCTATAGATATCTTACAAACAGGTGATCTTGATCCAAGATTTGAGCTGAGAAGACCTTCAAGCTATACATCTTTAGCTCCAATTATAACTAATCCTGCAAATGAAGTTTCTATCAGTACAACAAAGACAAATTCAGCTAATACATATGAGATGCCTTCAAATTTTAGCTCAGAGACTCAAGAACTAGATAAAGAAGCTTCAAATGTAGAAGACCATGGTGGTGGTGAAAGTGATCAAGAATTTCTTGAGGCTGACAACCACTCCATTGAAGACAACATCAATGATGTCACACACTCATTGGATCAAGTCTCACTTAAGAAGTGTGCTGATGTGGTGGGAGAATCATCAATGCTAGATCTAAAATTTTCTAATATAGATCACTCTCAGCAACTTGTTGTTATCCCTTAGCTAAGGATCCACAATTCTCATCCATCCTCAAACATCATTGGAAATGTTGACTTAGTGGTAAGAACAAGAGGAAAAACACATGATGCAAATGTTTGTCTTCACTATTCTTTCTTATCTCAGATAAGGTTTTTAGGAATAAGAAGGATGATAGAGGACTTGTTAGGATTTCCTATATGGGGTGATTTACGAAGAGGTGAATGTTAAACAACCACATGGTTTTGCATATCCTGATCATCCTGATTATGTCTACAAACATGATAAGGCTCTTTATGGGCAACACCAAGTACCAAGAAAATGGTACCAGACTCTATCTTAGTATTTTTGCAAGCATGGATATACAAAAGGTAATATAGATCGAACTCTCTTCATCAAAGGACAAGGAAATGACTTATTGTTAGTTCAAGTATATGTAAATGACATCATCTTTGGTTCAACTAATCCAAGGCTCTGCAAGGACATTAAGAAGATGATGAAGGACAGATTTGAAATTGGTGCCATAGGGGAACTCAATTTCTTTTTGGGATTCATGTGAAGCAAGTTGAAGATGGCATCTTTATAAGTTAGTCAAAGTATGTTCAGGACATAGTTAGGAGGTTCAACATGACTGACTGTACGGTAGCTAAGACCCCATACCAAGAAAACACTCCCTTGGGACTGATTTTGAGGGGGAGTGTGTGGATGAACACATTTACAGGGCTATGATTGGGTCTCTTATGTACCTTACAACTAGCAGATATCATGTTTGCCACATGTGATTATGCAAGATATCAAGCTAACC
This sequence comes from Flaveria trinervia, assembly GCA_025506515.1. NCBI lineage: Eukaryota > Viridiplantae > Streptophyta > Magnoliopsida > Asterales > Asteraceae > Flaveria > Flaveria trinervia. The sequence goes on along the minus strand of CM046443.1, from coordinate 77,295,762 downwards.
CCAAGATGTCACATCTTATCACCATCAAAAGAATTTTAAGATACCTTAAATGTGCCTCAACACTTGGCCTTTGGTATCTAAATAATGTTGACTTTAATGTGTATGCATATACATATGGTAATTGTAGTGGATGCTATATGACTACAAAGTCTATATCAGGGGGATGGTAGTTTCTTAATTGCAGGATTGTCTCATGGCAATGTAACAAGCAATCTTGTGTCTTTGCATCAATTGCTGAAGCTGAATACATTGCTGCTGCAAGCTGTTGTGCTCAAGTACTTTGGATTCAGAATCATATGTTGGGCTATGGGTTCAACTTTAAAGAGACTCCCATTCCATAAACAACATTTGTGCTATCAATATCAGGTATCATCTTATTAGAGATAATTTTGAAAAAGGATTGATCAAACTAGTCAAGGTTAAAACAAATGAACAATATGCTAACTTGTTCACTAAAGCTTTTGATGAGCAGAGATTTAAGTATCTCATATAAGCTAATGGGATGATTAACCTTGTGTTGCTTTTACTTGAAACTAATTCATATTATTTCTAAAATCTAGGTGTCCTAAGTTCCCTATTTCATTATCTTCTTAAGCTCTTGTTTTCCTTGGGAGAAAATCTTTTAGAAAACTTTCCTTAGATTTTTGAAAATCTTGATCTTTTCTGTTCTTTGAATGATATATTTTTATCTTCGGAAGAAACTTATGCCTTTAAAATAAACAACTGCTTTAGTAAAATTGCCTTCAGAAGAAAATTCTAAAATATATTCTGAAGCTTAACATTTCTCTTAAGTACTTGAATATTTTGAAGGACAATTTTCTTCCGAAGCAAATTAACTCCTGTAAGCTTTATTCTTAGTTGATTAAAGTATCTATGCCTTAATTCCCTTTTGAAGCAGAATTTTTAAAACTCTCACGAATTTCTTCCGAACTCATTTTAGGTTTAGAAAATTTTTATTAAAACTTTCAAAGACAAATTACCTTCGCAAGATTTTTGACTATCAAGAAAACTAATTTTTAAGCAAAAAGCAAACTATTTTTTAGAGGTGGGACCGATATCCAGATTTCAAAGTTTATCCTCTTTCATCAACTTTGTCTTAAATTCATTTTACATATAAACCCAACCGTTCCTCCCTCTTTCTATATCATCTTCATCTTACTCCAGATGTAAAATCCCAAAATCCTCTCTGAAACGACCTTTGTTCTTCTTTTCCTTCACTGTTATGCTTTCTTAAAGCACCATCCTCAACCGCATAAATGACCCAAAATTTTCCATGTAGTAACATAGGCAACACAATCAGGTTGCTCTATTAAACTCTAAGAAAGATCCATATTTCCCCGAGGTTTGTCCATTCTTGACTCTATCAAACTACTCCACCTCCCTTATCATTGATCGTGTTCTTTATAAGGATCATCTGCTTGACTTCTGGAAGACCTGTCAAGTGTTCATCCAAGATGGGAAGATGGCACTATCTGCTACAGTGCAGGGGAGGACAATCTTCATCACTCCAGCCATCATAAAGACCTATCTTTTGCTGGATCATGAGGAAGGTGAGTTGTCCTTTCCTAAAGAAGCTGTCAACCAATCCTTCAAGCAGATGGGCTATGAGGGGGTTTCTCTATAAAGACCTCTAGGAAAGGGAAGGTCTTATCCCAATGGAAGTACTTACTACATGTGGTCATCCACAGCATGTCCAATAAGCATGGGGGTTGGGACAAGATTCTTGATGATCTGTCCTTCATAGTCCATGGGATGGTTCAGAGGGTCAAGTTTAGGTACTCTTAATTTGTTTATACAAACATGCTTGCTTACTTGGACTCCTTAGAATATTATATGTTTCCTATATATGTTCAACACAAGGACCAAAAGAACCAATGAGCCAGATCAGAAAAACCTTTAAGTCCCACAAGACATCACAACAACTGCTGAAGACTTGATCAGTTGTTTGACAAAGTCTGAAGATCAATAGCTGAAGACTAAAGTACTGAAGACTTCAACTGCTGAAGACCAAAGTCTGAAGATCAACAGCTGAAGACTAAAGTATTGGAGACTTCAACAGCTGAAGACCAAAGTCTCAAGACATCAGCTGATGACAACAACTGAGGTTCAAGAAGTCCAAGTACTGAAGCTTCCAGAGTTTGTCACAACAGCTGAAGAAGCATTCTTCAGTTGTTATGATGGTTTCCTTTCAGTAGTTTTATTTTCTATTTCAGTACTTGTAAAATGACAGAAGAGCATGTTGTTCAGTCATTGTTGTTTCAGTAGTTTCTTTTCAGTAGTTGTAGTGATAGTTAACACTTGGTATTTTTGTTAGAAGATGTCAGCTGTTTGACTTCTTCAGTAGTTGTGTTAACTTTCAGTAGTTAAATAACAGTTAGAGGTCACTGTAAAGTGACATCAACTGACGTCAGCTTTCCTTATATAAGGAAAGATGACCTAATTGTAATCGTGCGATAAGCCGAGCCAAAGCGTGGATTGAATGAATATATTCCTTTTGGCAATTTTTCTCTCTCTATAACAAACACTATTTCATTGATAAATTTCATGTGTTCTTGTTTAAATTTGTTAATTTGTGTGCTCATTCTGCTGCAAATCCAATCTAATTGATCAAACTAGATACCGTGATCCTAACAATTGGTATCAGAGCCGGTTAATCATTGATCGACTTAATAATTGATCATTTAAACTGTTCTTTTGCTATCTACGTTTGATCGAATTAGCAAATTTGCAAAAATCAGTTATAGAGATTGAGTTTCTGCTGCTTCAGGCTATTTTGTTTGAGGTTCTAAGTGGTTTTGAGCAAGATTTACTTTGTTTACCTTGAATTTGTCTGAATTCTGATTATGACTACTCCTTCTAATGACCCTCACAATACCGGTTCCTCAACCAAGCCTCCGATGCTGGTTAGGACTGAGTTTAACATATGGCAACGAAGAATGCTACATCACCTGTCTGTTAACAGTTCAGGTTGTTGGACATCTGTGGTTCATGGTCCACATAAGCCTATGGTGAACAATCTGGAAACCAACCAAATGCTTCCGAAGAAGAAGGAACAATACTCTGATGAGGATCGTAAATTGTTTGAGATAGATGCTAAAGTTCATGGAATTCTGGCCATGGCACTGCCTAATGAAATCTATTATGGGCTTATGCATCATGAAACTGCTCATCATCTCTGGAAGGCACTGAAAGAACAATTTGGTGGTACTGATGAGGTCTTAGCAAAAAATAGAGAAATACTTGCCTAACAATATGAGACATTTGCTCATACGAAGGGTGAGACTCTGACTCAACAGTTTGAGCGTTTTTCATGTTTGATCTCCGAGCTGAAAATGGTCAAACATGAATACACTAATAGCTAGATGAACCACAGATTCCTCAGATCACTGCCTGAGAGATGGGACACATATACAATTGTCCTACGCTCCAATGCAAATCTGGATAGCCTATCTCTCACCCAACTTCATGGGAAACTGCTTACATTTGAAAGAGAGATAGAGCAGAAAAGGAAACTGGCATCATCAGGCAAGCTCACTGAAGACTTTGTACCGGGGAACACTGCCTTGGTCGATCATGAGTCAGAATACGCTACATCAGAAAGTAATTATGATGTGCATATAGATTTCTCTTCAAACAGTTCCGATCATGCATTTATGAGTGTTGATAGTCAGTCAAGCTGTAATAGTGCCAATTTGTGCTTCATTATGGATGATTTGAAAGGTATAGCTGATGATGAGTTAGAAGAGATGGATATTCTGAGCAAAATGGCCTTGATTAATATCAGATCTCAGAAGTTGTACAAGAGAACTAGTAGGAAATTCGTTGGACTCTCTAGCAAAACCAAAGTTGGTTTTGATAAGAGTAAGTTGAGGTGTCACAAATGCCACAGGCTTGGGCACTTTACAAGAGAGTGTAGATCATCTGGATCTAACTCCTCTGTACCCTTTGTTACTTTTTCAAGTAATATTCAACAAAACAGAGGGCAACATCCTGCTAGTTCTGGTCATCAATCACAACCTCTATCTCCTCCATATTTTGTCCCTCAGGGTCCAATGCCATACTCATATCCCTGCTATTACATGCCACAAACCAGTCAAGTTCAAGTACCCATTGCTCAACAACCACCTGCTCTTCCTGAGCCTCAACCTTCCCAATCTCATCAACAATCTCAACCTCTCAACACAGCTTTTTCACCCTAGGAGTTGTTGACTGGAGCAGTTTACCAGATGATATGTCTGGTCATGTACAGCTGTTTTCTGGTGCTGGTCAACATGGTGGTGACAATCCTTTTGGAAATCTTGCTCTTATGGCTCTGGAGTCTGCTGATACTTCATCCTCTAATGCTTCCACACCACAGGTATCACAGGTATTCTCTGAGGCCAAAGCCAAGTTATGTTCTGAAACATGCATAGCCGCATTTGCATCTATTAGAGAAGCTAATGTAGCTTTAATTAACAAGAACATTGAGCTAGAACAAATAATATCCAAAAGAAAAGCTGAATTTGAGTGTGTGCTTGATGATAAGAATGATGAGATTTACAAACTCAAATGCCAAATCACTGATAATAAGGCTAGGGAAGAGGTACTTCTAGAGAAGTACAGAGACCTCAAAGAAACACTTGCAGCTACCCAGGTAGAGTGTGATCGATGGGTACATTCCTGCAAGGGTTTTGAAATGCTTTTTAGTAAGCAGTCTGCTTCCAATGTGAAGTTTGTCATTGGTTATAATCACACCGCTCCTTCTACAGATTTTACTCCCAGAGCAGAGGTAGAATCTGATGGAGAAAGCAATAACCAATCCTTTTCATCATGTGATCTACTATTTGATACAGCACCATCAGAGGTTGATGTCAGCATTAATTCCTTCCAAAACCTATCAGCTGATGTTGATAGTTCAAATGCAAACACTCACATGATCAAAAAGTTGATCACTCGAGGTGGTATTTCACAAAGTACTGAAAGTACTAAAGAGCAAGTCATAACACCTGGAGAACAAACCCAAACTATTGTATGTACTAAAGGGAAGAAAACTGCCAGTAGAAAGGGTGGGAAAACTACTGAAGAAGATATCAAGAAAGCATGTACTACAAGGAAGAAACTGCTAGTACTGATCGCAAACTGCTGAAGAATAAGTCTTCAGTAGTTTCATCTTCTTCAGCAGATGATCAACTTAAGATGAAGAAAAAGCCATGCGAAATATGTGGCTTATTCAATCATCTTACTGATGATTGCTGGTATAAAAAGGGCTCCAAACTCAAACACAATGAGAACATTAAAAAGAAATTGGATTAATGAAAACTGAGTTTGAAACTAAGTTTGTACGAGCAACATCAAAACCTGTAACCCCAAAATCCAAAAAGAAATCCAAAAAGGAAGGGGTTAATTAGGCAACAGCTGAGGTTGCTCAAAGGAAGATGGTACAACACAGGAATCCATCACTTTCAAGCACTAATGTGTCTGATAAGTTGAAGGCTTTATCACAAAATCATACACAACTTGTTATGATGGTTCAACATCTATTGGGGAGAGTTAACCAATTAGATGCTCCTATGCTGAAACCACAGAGAAGAAAATCCATGCCAAAGGATTCTTCTTCTTCACCATCTCCATCCTATCAGGCTGTTTTTCATAGCAAATCTGTTACTTTACCATCTGTTGATGTGAACAGACCTAAAACCAAAAAGGTTTGGGTCTTAAAAACTAACTAATTTATTATGATTGCAGGGTTCTTCAGCATGCCACAGTAGTATCTGGTATGTAGACAGTGGAGGATCTATGCATATGACAGGGAACAGCTCTGTTCTTCATGATTACTCTCAAGGAAAGAAGGGGTTCGTTTCTTTTGGCAATGATGCTAAGGGTTACATCATTGGCAAAGGCTTGTTTCCAATGGGGAAATACGGTTTGATGATGTTAACCATGTGGAGAATCTCAAGTACAATCTCTTGAGTGTCAGTCAAATGTGTGATAAAGGCCATGTTGCTCTTTTCACCAGTCAGAACTGTAGGATTCTGTCATCCAAAGTTTTGAGTTTGATTGATAAGTTGTTGGATGATCACACTCTCCTGAGTGCCAACAGGACAGGATGAGTGTATGCCTTAGATCTTTCCAAGAAAATAGATCTCAAAGGCCATCCTTGCCTATTTTCCAAGGCTTCTCCTCAAGAATCTATTTTATGGCATAGAAGGTTGGGTCATGTGAAGCTTAAAAACTTGAATCAGCTGATACATCATGGTTTAGTAAGGGGATTGCCTATGAAGGAGTTCAGATGTGAAGAGAACTGCCCTGCTTGTTTGAAAGGAAAACAACACAAAGTCTCATTCCCTCCTATTGAAGAACCTAAGTCCATTGCCTGCTTGCAATTACTACACATGGATATCTTTGGTCCTGTGAGAGTAATGAGTATGGCAAAGAAGAAATATTGTCTCGTAATTGTGGATGATTACTCCATATTTGTATGGACTTTCTTCTTGCATTCAAAGGATGAGGTTGCTCAGACGATTATAAACTTTGTGTTGTATGTTGAGAAGCAGTATTCCCTATCTGTCAAGTGTATGAGAAGTTATAATGGAACAGAATTCAGAAACCATACACTTGATGATTTTTATCTCTCAAAGGGAATCAATAGGCAGTTTAGCATCCCAAGGACTCTAGAACAAAATGGAGTAGTGGGGAGAAAGAACAGGACCTTAATTGAAGCTGCAAGGTCCATGTTGGCTTACTCTGGTTTGCCACTAACCTTTTGGGTTGAAGCTGTTAACACAGCTTGCTATGTGCAGAATAGAGCCTTAGTAAATCAGCGGTTGATGAATAGTCTATATGAAGTTCTACATCATTTGGCTCCTTTGATTTAATTTTTCAGAGCCTTTGGGTGTCCTTGTTTCATTCTCAACACAAAGGATCAACTCCACAAATTTGATCCTAAGGTGGATGCAGGGTATTTTGTTGGTTATTCATCTACTTGCAAGGCATACAGAGTCTTCAACTGCAGAACAAAGATAGTTGAAGAGACTCTGCATGTGAAGTTTAATGAATCTCCAAAGGACAAGATTCCACAAAACCCTGTGGAGTTATTTGATTTGGATATACTGCAATATGTTCCTTATCAGGCTCCAGCTGTTGCTCCTGTCAACAGTCTTCCACCTGGTGGTACTGAAGATGATGATGATATCGGTACTCACCTTTTCAAGTTTAGTGACCAACTGACTGTGTTTACTAAACTTGATGTTCATGTAGCTTTAGTAGCTCCATCCACAACAAATGCTGATGAGATTTCTGATTCCTCTACATCATTTGACTTGCCATCTCATTCTTGGTTTCAAGAATCTGGATCAACATCTGCTACTGTTGAGCCTGCTACAAACACTTGCACTGATCTCATAGTGTACCAAGAGCTGAAGAATCACCCCATGTCTCAAATCATTGGTGATATCAATGCTGGTGTCTCAACCAGAAGTCAATTGTCTAACTTCTGCTTCTATGCTCTCTTCATCAGTCAGCTAGAGCCAAAGAACTATGATGTTTCTTTGAGAGACAATGGATGGGTTGAAGCCATGCAGCTTGAGCTACTTCAGTTCAAAAATGGTTGTTTAGGAACAAAACATATGAAAATGGACTTATTGTTAAGAACAAGGCCAGACTGGTTGTTCAGGGGTTTTCACAAGAAGAAGGTATTGATTATGATGAGACCTTTGCCCCTCTCACCAGACTGGAGGCAATTAGATAGTTCTTAGCCTATGCTGCATTCCACAATCTTAAAGTTTTTCAAATGGATGTTAAAAGTGCATTTTTATATGGTAAAATAAAAGAAGAGGTTTATGTGTGTCAACCACCAGGTTTTAAGGATAATAAACATGCAGATTGGGTATACAAGCTTGATAAGGCTCTTTATGGGTTGAAACAAGCTCTAGAGCCTAGTATGAGACATTATAAAATTTTCTTCTTCAAAATAATTTCACTTGAGGCTGCATAGATAAAACTTTGTTCATTAAGAAGGTGGATCAACATAAGCTACTTGTTCAAATTTATGTTGATGATATTATTTTTGCATCCTCTGATCCCCAGTTGTGTGATGACTTACCAATTTAATGCAAAAGAAGTTGAAATGAGTGCAATGGGAGAATTACAGTTCCTTCTAGGATTGCAAATCAAACAAAGGCTGATGGGACTTTCATTCATCAGTCTAAATATACAAAAGATCTTTTGAATAAGTTTGATTTACAAAACTATAAGCCCTGTTCTACTCCCATGTGCAACACCACACAACTGGATGCAGATCAGAAAGGTAAAGCTGTTGATGAGACACTTTACAGATGTATGATTGGGTCCTTGATGTATTTAACAGCTTCTAGACCAGATATCTTGTTTGCAACTTGTGTTTGTGCTAGATTTCAGGCTGCTCCTAAAGAGTCTCATTTGATTGCAGTCAAGAGGATCTTTAGATATCTGCAAGGTACATAATCTCTAGGTTTATGGTATTCCACTGAACACTCTTGCAAATTGGTTGCTTTTTCTGATAGTGACTATGCAGGGTGTAAGTTAACCAGAAAGTCAACTTCTGGTGGATGTCAATTCCTAGGCAACTGTTTGATTTCTTGGCAGAGTAAGAAACAAACATCTGTTGCTACATCCACTGCTGAAGCAGAGTACATTGCTGCTGCAAGCTGTACTTCTTAGGTACTCTGGCTTCAGAACCAACTTTTGGATTATGGCATTACACAGACTAAGAATCCATTATTAATGGATAGTGCTTCAGCTCTTTGCATTGTCAAGAATCCTGTCGAGCACTCTAGGACCAAACATATAGAGATCAGACATCATTTTATTAGGGACTATTTTGAAAAAGGTCTGATTGATCCAAAGTTTGTGCCTAGTGCTGATGAGCTTGCAGACATTTTTACTAAGCCTTTGGATAGTTCAACTTTCCAAAACCTTGTGTTAAGGCTTGGTATGCTGCAGCTAGAGTGAGTGACAACTACTGATGATCTCAGTAAACAAGTTCTTATGATCATTAGTAAACGTCACAAATATGTACTGATTCTGTTACAAACTACTGATGTAGTTCTAACTACTAATGTTAGTAAACACAGATCAGTATTGTTGTCCTATGAAACAACTGAAAACAGCCAAAAGGTCTGATGAGTAAGTATTGAGGATAGTATGAACAACTGAAAGCTAAGAATTGAGAAAAACTAGTGACGGGAATTTTCTCTTCAGTTGTTTCTAAAACTGCTGTTTCATCTTAAATAACTGAAGCAAAACCAATGTCTTCAGTAGCTTCACAACTACTGGTGACCAACACCAAGTCCTTAGTCGTTTACAACAACTGATGACAAAAGCATGTCTTGAGTAGTTTCACAACTACTGATGACTAACACCAAGTCGTCAGCTGTTTACAACAACTGATGACAAAACCATGTCTTCAGTAGTCTCATAACTACTGATGACTAACACGATGTTCTCAGTTTTTTCCAACATCTAAAGCCAAAACCATGGTTTTTTAGTAGTTTTATAACTACTGATGCCTAAAACCAAGACTTTGGCTCGTCATTTTGCATGGATTCATTTTGCAAAACGGTCCTAAAAAGTTTTTGGCTCATCATTTTGCATGGATTCAATTGATTTCAGTGTTAAAATCAATATTTTCATTTAAAAGAGTCACCTTTTTCCCTCAAAAAGTTTTTTTGACGTTTGCATGTGTTAAAGTTTCAATTGTTCATCAAACGACATATTAGGGTTTCTAGAAAATTCGTGTTTGTGTCAAAGTATTCAAAATATTCGATTTGTCAAACACAGCTAGCTTCAGTCGCATGATTGGTCCATTCGTACGACTGAGCACATTCGTATACTCTAATTCGCATGATTAAACTTAGTTGTGTCTCTCATTCGCATGGTTAAACAACTCCAATCAGTTGATTTCATTCATCCTACTCATTCGCATGACTGAATCCAATCGCATGGTTGAATTCATTCGTATCGTTCATTCGCACGAGTGACTCATTTGGATAGCTCATTCGCACGACTGAATCTGTCCTATTCTAAGTTTACCGAGTTTAAAGCAATGGAAAACCAGTTTGTTGCATTCACTACTGGAAAGGACTCACGTGTCCAGAATCTTCTACTTCTGGAAAATAAGATTGGAAACCACAACAAACACCAAAGCTGTTAACTTTGGATGATTACCCACAGTGGAAATTGCGGTTTGAAATCTAATTGAATGGAGTTGACCCAAACCTTTGGACATGCATTGAGACTGGTTACATGATACCAGTCAGTGCTAATGGAGTTAAATTGACTAAGTAAGGAATAAGTGAATCTAAAAGAATCTGCACAATGCTGAAAAGAAAGCATATGCCATGTTGACTTCGTTTATACCTAAGGACATATTTCATCAGTTCTCTGAGAACAAGCAGTCTAAGAAATTATAAGAGGCCCTGGAAAAGAGATATGAAGGATATGCAACTCTGAAAGCATTGAAAGCAAAAACTCTTAAAAAGGAATTTGAAAATTTTTCTTCTATTGGGAATGAGAGCTTGGATGATATCATCGATCGATTCTATCATCTGATGATTGAGTTGCACACTCATGGCGTGACCGCATCCATGGAAGATAAAGTCTCAAACTTTGCTAATGGTCTGCGAGACAAATGGGATCCATTTGTGTCTAACCTGAGACAAAATGTCACTCTTGCTACATTAGACATAAATGATTTCATTTTGAAGTTAAGGGAGGAAGAACTATGCATAAAATACAAGTCAAAGAAAGGATCCTATGTTTAGAATCCAGCACTATACAATTCAGTTCCAACTCTAGCTGCTTCAGGCGCACCGCTATAAACAATGTTTCTATCTAGCTCTTCTGCTCCTTACCAAAGCAGTGCATGAAGAACAGTAACGACAGGGTCATGTAGTACCCAATACATAGTTCCTGGGCAAATACTACCAAGTTGAAGATCGAGAATCTTGGAAATATCACCGTCGAAGTTGGTAAAGAGCACATGGAACTTCTAGCTGTTGTTGTTCAATCTTATGATGGATTAGTTGCTAATGAGATTGCAAACTGTCATCTTGCTGACGAGGACTACGAGTAAGTTGATGAAACTGAACTAGAACGCATGGATATGATGTGGGCTTTGGCTATTTCTTATTTATATTTTTTATTTTCCTGTCTTTCAAAATCCAAAAACACAAAAACAGTTTCGGTTTTAGAATTTTAGGGGGAGAATATTTTAGTTTCAGTGTTTAAAATAGTTTCAGTATTTAATTACTTAAAAAATGGAGGGCGGGTAGATAAGCTGAAAAGAAAGAATCAAATATGTGAGATTGATTCAACAAATATGGAAAATGATAGTACATAGGGATGAAATTGTTTTGGACATCAAAAGGAATTAAATGATCAAGATGCTATATTCAAGTGACATGTTTAAGAAGTCTAAGAAAAATAAAAGGAAACATGATAGTATACTACTCTGCTATTGAGTTAACATAGAAAAAGTAGGCCTAGAGGATGCTAGTTGATTATATGATATGTCGGTTGATTCAACACAATATACGAGTAGTCCTCATTGGTGAATCAAATTCAAACTAAATTGTTCAACTTATCGTGGGTTCTCATCTTATCCCTGGTTAAGACAATCAACGCATCTCCAATAAGGGGTGACGAGCAAAATAAATGCCACAAATGTGTGCGGACGACCATAAAAATAAGCAAAGCACATGAAAAAAATTGTTAGGCGCAATCAAGATAATGACTAATGTTATTGGTGCATTATTTGCAAAAGAACAATTGCTCTAACAAGAAGATAGGTTGTGTGCCTCTCTACTGTGCGATGGCACCGACCCGAGGATAAGCATAACCTAAATATTCTAGAATTCATTGTTGTTTGCACCTCACTCCTGTGCGATGGCACTGACCTAAGGCTTGGCATCTCTTTGAAAGCTCTTAGAATAGTTTCTTTTTGTCAAATACCCGTAGAGTGCTCAAAAATCTGCTGAGGAATGTTGATTACCATATAAAGTGTGGAATCCATAAATGCCTGTTGAAATAATAAAACCTAACTCATCACTAATTGTGTATCAATTTAGATGGACAAATATACTCAGAATCATCGTGGCTGCAACTCTCGACGATTAAAATCATTGTGTGCATCTTATAGTTCTAGTATGATTTCTGCAAGTGCTATTGACTCTCAGAAAAATGAGAATCTAGTATCAAAGTACTTATATAAAAGGGTCCCAAATGATTATGTTATACCAGTATGATTCCATATGAATCTTTCCAGAAGTGATAAAATTTAATTGAAAGCCGTTCTACTGAGGAGGAAAAATCAGTTAGATGATATCTAAAAGGTTTCAATCCACTCAAACCAAAACATAAAAATATGTTTTATGTTTTCTTGTTTTTTTAATTCAAGTTGTTTTTTGTTTTTGTTATTTTCATTGCGTCTATGTTGGACTATATAACTAGATCAACTCTATGAATCAAAAATTAAAAAGTGTCACGTCTAAGGTGACTAATCGGCTCTAAGTTAAAAGGATCACATCTGAGGTGATAAATAATTTTCAATTAAAAAGGTCACGTCTGAGATGATCATCGGTCATAATATTATATATCAAAAGTTAGACTTTGAATGTATGGAAATGTATGAGGTCAAACTCATAAGTATGAGCCAATCGCACGATTGAATCATAAGTATGAGCCAATCACACGATTGAATCATAAGTATGAGCCAATCGCACGATTGAACCATAAGAATGAGCCAATCACACGATTGGACCATAAGTATGGGTCAACTATGCGATTCGATCACAAGAATGAACCAATCATATGACTGGATGAAGGAGTCTAAGTCAGTCGCACGACTGAGCTCCACTCGTACGAATGAATCATGCGTATGGGTCCAGTCGCACGACTGATACTTAAAACAGTATAAATAGGGGGTCAGTCGGTCGTATTTCTTACCACCCTTCAAAATTCTCAAAACCACCTAATACACATAAACTCTGCCAAAATCTCAGGTACATTGAAACTAAAATCTAATAAAAAGAATGGACTAATCGAAACCAAATTGACCAAGAATGTTTAAAATCAATAACCGGGAAAATACTCTAAAATAGACCACTTAAATGGACATAAAAGTTTATTTAAAAGACACTAAGTGCTATTTCGAGTCCCTAGGAACCTAATGAATCTAAACATGAAGTGTAATATAACATTTGGACAAAGATTCACAGTGATGGTGTCGAACAGAGCAAGATGCGAATAGACAATCCATATGAACCTCAGTCGCACGATTGAGCCAGGCGTATGAGTCTATCACACGAGTGAATCAATCGGTGACTCAGTCGCATGACTCACTCAACCGCATGGCATAGCTTATGACTAATTTCACTCACAGAGTCAATCGTATGACTGAACTCAGTCATTGGCTCAATCGTATGACTGAACTCAGTCATATGGTTCAATTGCACGATTGAACCAGTTGATCAAAATCAACTAAAATTCAATTGTTATCTCTTATGATCAAATTCTAATGTATATGATTCTTGTATTGCAACAATATGGCTGAGATATGGATTATGAGCACTAAGCACAACATCTGTGCTCATCTTGATGCTACATCTCGGAACGCTTCTGAGTACACTTGGATATCTCGATTGGGGAGAAACTCATATTTAGTGAAAAATAAAATAAAATACTTATATTATAAGTTAGAAGGAACTTGCTATAAAAAAGAAAAAGTATTGGAATCTACACATTGATTTTTTTTAGCCGTATGCGTCAAAAGGCGCCTGTACGGTTCCGAAGGAATATAATTTTACCCTAATCAATCGACTTTATCAAGAAAGATTACTTTTTTTAGGTCAAGAGGTTGATAGCGAGATCTCAAATAAACTTATTGGTCTTATGATATATCTTAGTATCGAGGATGATACCCAAGAATCCGAATTGAATTCTCGTGTCGTAAGAAAAAAAGAATAATCCGGGAAGAAGAAATTTTTCTATTGAACGTGTTGATTCATATTTTTTTTCAACTTTCTCATATTTTATCATATTCTATTAATTTTTATTCGACCTTCCCGGAGTTCATTCTTCGGGCAACTCCGGTTAACCGGTGGATTCCTTCCAACTTACTTTTATGATCTCATTGGAAATCATATAAAGACAATTCCTATTTGATATAGCTATTTGTGCAAGTATTTTACAATTAAGAAACAACTGTCTATTGTACAGATCATTTATTATCTACTATAACTATAGCACATCCCCCTTTCGTGAATTGCTGCATTTATTCAAGTGATCCACAAACGACTAAAATTGATTTTTGGCCTATCCCTATCCCGATGAGCCGAAACCAAAGCTCTTATTTTTTTTTTAGTAATAGTTCGAGTAAGTCTTGAATGAGCCCCCCGAAATCTTGATGCAAATAAATGAATTTTTGTTCTACGTCTTCGAGCGATATATCCCCGTCTAATTCTGGTCATTGAATAAATGAAACTTTCAGTTATTCTTTTGCCCCTTTCCTAGTAGATTAACAACAAAACTGATTTTTCAATGTATAAACTAATAATTCCAATGGCTTTGGCTACTATAACCTTCCCAACGAGATTTTTCTTATCTTTCTAGGCATTTCACCACGAAATACGAAATTTAGTATACTAGGTATTAACGAATCAAAGTAATGATAAAGAAATAGTGGATTCCATCGTTTCTATGGTTACTTCTTAAACGGTGAGGTCTTCTCTATACATTAGAGCCTTTACTTCATTTAATCAATGTTATTGCTAACTTGTATAGCTCACATTCTTCGGCTCTACCCGTGACTTATCCACTAATAGGTCTTTCACGACGAGCTCTACCTATACAGTAACGGTATTTAATTATGAAGGTTGGTTGGGTAGCTGACCCTGTTAGTCCGTTCTTGTAAGAGGGGTCTATGTTAACTAAGATTTCCTTTGCTTAATGGATAACCATTTGCTACCAATGGAGAATTACTTCTCATATTGAATTGAGGTGAGTGGATTTACACCAACAGAAACCATAAATTTCATACACAATAAAAGGGATATCATCGCTTTTTAGATAGGAAATGTAGTTTGTTTTTCCCATTATATCCTACTTGATCATTGATATTCGAACATTGTTCTCTTTCCTTTATTCTACTTCATGATCTGAACAAGTCGCACATACACCCTAGTATATGTTCCTCGACACTGAGGGCATCCCCGAAGCGCGGGGAATTTTGTGACATTCCTAATTGGCTGTCTTGTATTTCTAGTAAGTTATTTAATCATTGGCATGTTGAATCATATACATAATGGGCTGGTTTAGATCGATCCTAACCAGATGATTATGAATTACTTTTATTCATATTCAATAGAATAATAAAAAAAGTCATAGAATATTAAAGGTTAGTTTCAGAATTGACGTGAAATCCAGGCTATTGTCATTCAACCGCTACAAGATCAACAATTCCATAAGCTTGGGTCTCTGTTGCTGACATAAAAACATCTCTTTCCATGTCTTCGGATACAACTCATAAGGGTTTGCCCGTTCCTTGTACATAAACCCTTGTTAGGGTTTCACGTGGTTTTAGCAGTTCTCCCACTTCCAGGATGAATTCTCCCGTTGCTACTTCAGAAAAAGAACCAGCAGGTTGATGGATCATTACCCTGATGATATAAGATAATAAAAGGTTTCTCTATTTTTCATGATGAGGGGAAGATAAAAAAAAGAGAAAAGAATAACAAGAAAAAAAGATAGAATCGAACAACCGTACGGGCATTATGCATTGCATACGGCTTTACAATACCCTTACCTTTGATCGATCAGACCCCGATCGGTAAATGATCAACTTACCACCCTTCCTTTCGGAGGAATTCAAAAATACTATGATGGCTCCGTTGCTTTATATATTTATTATATTTTTTTGTCTGTGATTTGTCTGTCATTGAGCAATCCCAAAGTTGCTTTTTTATTTGATCAAATAAACTAAGGAAAAAAGAATTTTTTTTGTTTTTTTTTTCGCTCTATAAATATTGTTAAGAGACCTCTGGTGTGAAAAAAGTTTGTGACGCTGAACTGGACTTCCAATAATAAAATAGGAAATACCTTTTTATCATATTACTCTCTCGATACATAATCTAATGTTTTGAAAACAAAATTTCTTATATCGAATTCAAAGTGCCATGCTATTATTACTTAATATTATATTCATATTTCATATGGCGAAGGCATAGTCTTCTTTTTTCTCTCAAATAAAAGCCTCACTGGTGACAAGCGTGAGGGAATGCTAGACGTTTTGTAATTTCTCCTGCGACCAAGATAAAAGATCCCATTGAAGCGGCTATATGTAGCCCACCCAACAGATCTATTCAGAAGGCCTTCTGGGAAAGTGCCACAGTGGATAGGTTGGTTGAGCCCCACTGTATCCGGAGCTCTATCTTTGGCCAAGACATTGAGATCCGTGAAGACGACCTGAGGAGAGTCTTGGATTTGGTGGAAGACGGAGCCCACCCAACCAAGCTACATCCCCTGACTGTTCATGAATGCTTTTTGGGGATCAAGTACGTTGGAGACATCAATGCCGGCATACTGAACAAGAGCAATATGTGGCCCCAGTTCAAGTATTTGGCACATATAGCCTCTAGGTGTGGAGGATTTGGTGAGATGTCAAACAAAATCTAGAATGCATACATTGCACTGGTACTGAACCACCTGTTTAGTTTCTCCTGCATGTTGTTCTCCTACTTGATAGAAAACATTGAGGCCAAAGGCAAGGAAGGCTTCTGCATGTATCCATGTTTCTTGCAGATGATTATAGATGAAAAGCCTCCTATGCTGCTTAAAGAGAAGGACAATGCAGTTATTCTAGAGGGATGGATAACACCACTTTGGGCGGGATGAAGGTGTATCGGGGGAAGCAGGTGAAGCCCCCGGTCATGAGACTATTTGGGCATCTGGCCTATGAGGATTATGTGGCACCCTATCATAAGAAGTGGCATCACGATGACAATGATTCCTACATTGAGCCCATAGTGGTTCCCACTGATGATGAAGATGACGATGATGACGATCATGATGACAGTTAAGGTTGGGGTGATGCTGGCCCCAGTCAATGATGGACCACTGACATGTCTACTATATCTCCACCACCTCCACACAGTGCTTCAGTAGCACCTGGTGGATCTGAGCTGGCTGCTATTCACCAGGATTTCTTGGTAGAAGAAGAGGATGAGTCAGATAATTAGCCTCTCACCCGGAGGGTCGGTAGCCGGGTTGTTGCTACCGAGAAGGGGAAAGAGGCGGTTGGTGGATGCCAAGCTGACTCTAAGAGTGGTGATACTGAAGTCACAGATCCAACATACACACCCGACCAACCGATCAGCTCAGGGGGAGCACCGATAGCCAAGGGTTCTAGGAAGAAGAGGATGGCCCATCCCTATAGCAAGAAGGGTAATAAACAAAGGATCACCTTGATCAGTTCTTCCACCACCACTACCACAACCACTAACTCTCCCACCACCATTCATACATTCACATCCACCTCCGCCATAATTCCCAACACAGCTCCACGATAACTCACTTCCATTCCTACTCCTATCTTCACCACATCCGACACTACACCCACTACTCACCAAGCCGGAACATCCACCTAATTCCCTCCTACACATGGCGCTACTCTACCCACTGTCGGGCAAGAGGAACCACTAGCTAGCCTCAACAAATTAGTGCTAAAGCTGCTAGCCACAGATGAGCTGAGAGCTAACCAGATGAACCAGCTGGTAGCAGTCAATACCACCCAAGGCATGTAGATTGCTCAGCTGACAGGGAAGAACGCTGCTCATGAGAGAGCATTAGGTCGAGCTCACCATGCACTAAAGGCCCAAAATGAGCTGGTGATGGCATCTGTCAGAGGATGGAGGCATTGGAGAAAAAGAACAAGAAGTTGTTGCAGAGATTGAAGGGAACTAAGGGTGAGCCCCTAAAGATTAAAGATGATGGAGATGATGGTGGTGATGATGATGATGAGCTTACAGATGATGAATCAAAAGAAGATGATGATGATGAGGAAGCGAGACTAAGTGGAAAAGGAAAATGGGATGATACGGATGAGGATGATGATCAAGAAGGTGATGCATGTGCATCAGCCTCAACTTAAGCAGCAATGGAGAGGCGCTCCAAAAGAGTCACGTCCTCCGCAACTCCAGCTGAGGAGACACATGATCAGGGCAAAGGCAAAGCTCCACAGGCTGAAGATTATGATATCGTTCCCCTTCAGCAAGTCAAGACTCAACTGACTATGATTCTTGACTTACAAGGGATTATGCAAAGGTCATTGAGCTACACTCCAGAAGAAGGATAAATCATTCATGATCTGATTGACGAGCAGCTCGCAAAGATGTTTAGACTGAATCCAGATGATGTTGTCAATGATGCTCCAGAAGTCGATGTTGTGAGTGATGAGGAGCTAAAAGATCTTGATGAAATAGAGATAGAGGATGTCACAACTAACCACTCTCCTCAGTACACTAATCCTAAGGGTAAAGTTATCCCCAACTCGGGTGAAACATTTGGTAGTGATACTTTTGAGAAGTTGGACGAGATGGAGAAAGAAAAAGAAAATGATGAAAGTAAA
This sequence comes from Flaveria trinervia, assembly GCA_025506515.1. Classification (NCBI taxonomy): domain Eukaryota; kingdom Viridiplantae; phylum Streptophyta; class Magnoliopsida; order Asterales; family Asteraceae; genus Flaveria; species Flaveria trinervia. The sequence goes on along the minus strand of CM046443.1, from coordinate 77,277,125 downwards.
GCCCAGGCTACAGATGCTAATGTTGATTTAAAGAAAGGTGAATGAGTAGCTTGTTTCGTAGAAATGAAAGCCCAGCATGCACCTCCAAAGTTGAATGCCTACATCGGACTTTATCGATTCAAGAGACATCAGAAAGTGTCAGGCAAGATCATCGCGTGGGCCTATTTTGAAAATATGGATGTCTATGCTTTGAAAAGAGAGAAGGAGATTGAGTACTTCAGATACTCATATCATTTGATGTCTCTTCCTAGTTTTGATCTAAACAGGTTGGCCAGTTTAGACCTTTTGTAAGCCGACTCGAGGAAGATGTCAGGATGGTTTGAGATAGCGCTGAAGAAAGAGTACCACACCAGATGGGTAAACTTCAAACCTCAACAACCTAAACAGTTCATTCATAAGACTAAAGTTGATCCTATATCTGGAAGATCAAAGGTGGTGTTGAAGTGGAGTCCTCCACACACAATATCTAAGATTCCTTTACGGAAGATGCCTCAAGACATCGCTCAACACTTCAAATGGTGTTATTAGTTATAAATAGAGAAGGAAATATTGATGATGTCTACACTGTATACAAGTGGCCACTGTTCTATGACACGCAAGATATTGTACAAGCTTTACAGTTCCAACATCTTATACTACTCTGCTTTGCATTTGAGATATACGTAGGAGTCACGAGAGAAGAGAAGTACAAGTAATTTCAAGAACATGTGAAGAATGTTTGAAAATAGGCTAAACTAGATCTAAGGGAGAGTTTGTTGATACATCATGTACCTAGTTTATGTTCTTATTCTAAAAGTCTTTCATTTCTTACACATATGTAATGTGAATTAATAATGAAATATAATATGCTTCTTGATGTTTATTTTTCTTTTAATATTTCATATTATTATTGTATTTTGTATAATTCATATGTATGAACATCTTATATGGGTTTGAGATTGTTGTATATAGTTCTTAGTCAATAATGATTAAGAAATGTGTCCAACCTAGGCAGGTGATTATTCATGCTAATGGACCATAATTATGAACCATACACATGAATGAATCATTCTTATGGACCAGTCGCATGACTGAACCAGGAGACTGGATCAGTCGTATGACTAAGACATAAGATTGATTTGGTCGCACGATTGAACCTTGAGTCGTGCGTATGAATCAACCGCATGAGTAAGTCGATGGTTCAGTCGTACGAATGAAAACTGAAAACCTATAAATACCACATAATTTGTGGAAAACGGAGACTTCGAATATTCACATACCCTAGCCGTCCAGAGCGCCTAAAACAACCAATCCAACTTCATAGTTCATTCCTGATTGATTTCTACTCAATTTTTAACGTTTATTTTGTTGTTAGATCGATCAGGCTGTCGTTCTCACTGATCGGATAGCTAATCAAATAGGATTCCGCATTATTTGATCTACTCTCACGTAGAATCCGTTAGTACTCTGTATGAAAACGGTCCGAACAACAACCTAGCCACACAAGCTAGTGTTGAACCCACACCTTCTACCTCTAAACCCCAAAACAGCCACAATCACATTTACCTACCAAAGAAGATCCAAGCAAAACCCTACACAAGCTATTTAGTGTGTGCAGGCACCCATACTACTACCCACACAGTAGGAAGTGGACACTGAGTCCCACCTCTCATAAGGAGCAAACCACTCCCATTACTTCAACTATGAGTCCTGAGGTTCCTCATACTCTGACTGATGAGATCATTAGCTGAACAGCCTTAAGCCTTCACTCAGAGTCTCAATACTATAATGAACAATCTTTAGGGGAAAGTTACCATCCCTAGCCTTTAGATCTCAACCAACCAATCCTTAGCCTTGATTTCTATGATGATGAGGACTTAAGATTTAATGAGTATCATGAGTCTCTCTTCTCTTCCTTCAGTCAAAGAGAGATGAGTGCTCATGCTTCTTATTTTCTTAGCACACATCAAGTACCCACTACTAAGGTGGATGTTCCTGACTCTGCTCAGGAAGTCCATATGGAAGAGGCTCTCACTTCTGCAAGTGAGTACATATTTAAGACCTTAACCATGCAACTTAATCCACTGATACTCCATCAGAAGTAGTCGGTGAGTGGAGGAAACCCAACAACTAACAACATGATGCTAGTGGTGAGACTGAGGATTTTGGTCCAATTATCTGATCCCCCAATGAATCTTTTGATGAAGAAGAAGGGAATCTGAGACTAAAGGTGCAAAAACTGTCAAAAACATGAACCTACCTAGTCTGTATGGTAAGTCACTTGGAATCTTAGGTGACTACCTTACAAAATAGGGTCAATGATTAACAACTTGAGGTTTCTTATCTCAAGGAGAAACTAGCTGGGAGACCATTAAGAATAACTCAACCAGGAACACAAGAACATGTAATTTTGATTGACCTAACTCTTAGCTCACCTATGCAAGAGGGTGATGCTACCAAAAAGTGGGAGAAAGTCATTACAATTACAGAATCTGGGAGTTCTTACAAAAACATGGACTTTGAGGACTCACCATCTTCACTTGCAACTGTCCATACTAAGCAACTTCCTCAAGTTCACATTGATGTGGACTCTATAGACTCCTTTATTCAGAGTCTTTTTAAGGAAGGTATACCAAGGGCAGTGTCATCTCCACCTCAAGGAAGAGACCTTATTCTTCAAAGAGTTCAAGGGCAGCTATAAGTCTTCAATTTTCAGACTTTGAACTACTACGGAGGTCTTGACCTTGTCAACATGCCACTTGTCAATCCAAGCCAATCTAGAAAAGTTGAAAAGTTGGCTCAAAGGATTCAAGATAGGATTATTGAAGAGTTCAGCCTCAGAAGGAGATAGAGGCATTCAGGCAATGTCATTTGCCAACTACATGTTAAGGCGGACCGTAAGATTAGCTTCAAAAGGAAAGCCTTGACTGAAGGCCTAATGATTGAACCTGAGAGCCTTTTCACACCTACAACTATTTCAAAAGTCTATTCCCTTGATGAGACACCTACTAGTGAAGGTGCATCTCAACCTCTCTCTAGCTAGAGCTTGGAGACTACAACAAGCAATGAAGGCCAAAGCTCTCTCCTCCCCAACTCACAAAGGTTTGTGAGTGACAAAGGGAAAAGGAAAATGACTCTTGAGGAGAATAAAGAGGATGCGAGAGAGACATAGAGGAAAATGAATCTAACGGGAGAAACTTCCTTTACTGGGTCTGCTGGCTTCATGGAAGCTGCAATTAGGTCTGCCCCCAAACCAAATACTTAGGATGATGTGTTAAATGCAGTTAGGATAAACTACCTATAGACTAGGAACTACGATATTGATAATATCATCTCCCTCCCCTCAGAATAATGGAATGAGCTGACTAACATTGAATTGTCAAAAGAGAGGAAAGAAACAGAGGATGCAAGATTGCTATACAAACAAAAAGTACTATACAAACATGTTCCTACCCTCTCCCCACATCAAGAAAATCCTACATAAGAGGTTGTGGCTACACAAGAACCTTAGTTAGACAAAGAAAATGATAGGATTAATATGATCAACTACCTGAGTGTCAGGGGCCTATATTAGGCGTATGCACTTCTTCCTTTATCCTTTGACTACCTAGAGTTTGAGATCTTAAGCTGCTTGAACTTGAAGTACTCAAAGAAAGAAAGGCAATAAAGAGAAAGATGAGAGAAGAGGCTACAAAGGTAAGAGCCATCATCCAAAAGAGCATGAAGAAGTCAACTGATAGGTAGAGGATGATGAGCTTCTTAAAGTTGTATGGATTCTGCAGAAGGGGACTTGGCTCTATGTTTCTATCTTCTATGAATGAGCACATTAGGGTGATCAAGCAAAAGATCTAAAGAGGAGAACTTGTTGACTTACACACCCCACCAAGTCAGGTCCCTCAAGAAGTGGTGGTTAAGGATGAACATTTTGAGATAACACAACCTGGACCTCCTATTGAGTCTCAACAAGCTTCATATTTTGATGGATAGTAGGGTTGTGTCCCCTCTCAATTTGAACCTATGAGAGATGAAGACCTAACAGAGAAAGACAAAGATGATCAAGAAGGTGTTGCAGGCTAGTCTTCACAGTTAAAAGATCTAAAGAGGAGAAAAAGGATGCCTTTAAACCAAAGCCAAAGAAGAAGAAGAAAGAGGAATCCATCTCCATTCCTCAAGAAGAGTCAGAACGTTCTGAGAATGTGCAACAAGATAAAGCTTAATCAACTCCAATCCAAGTACCTCCTCTGACATCAGGAAGACCCATCTTGTCCTAGACTTACTCTACGAATCCAGAAAGATGGCATGTCATCAGAGATGAAGGTGTTGAAGATGTCTACACATGACAAGACATGTGCAATCTACCTCTGCATGTTCTCTTTGATATAAGAAGACATTATAGGAGTCTGAGTGATCCTAATCATCTCATGAAGAAAGGCATGGTCATCATCATGATGAGGACATCAATATCTAACATCTTCAATTGTTTTTGTAGAATTAGCTTAGGGGGAGTTTATAAGGTTTCCTATAAGGCTGATGCAACCCAAAATATGCAAACAATCTATCTTGCATGCATGCACAAAGTGCTGAATTAAAATGCTTTGAATGTTTCGCATTCTGTATTAGAAAACATTCTAAGTGTGACATCTTCGAAAGCCATGAACAATATCTTTTGAAACCAAATATGAAGCCTTTTGAAGCTTCAGAGACAAAGTCTTCTAAAGCCAGTTTATGAATATAGATTTCTTTTGAAGACTTTTGAGTACATGCTTTATCTGATGTACCTTTTACTATAAATTGGACATTGAGGTCTTTTTCTATTTTATATACTTTTATCCTTTTTGTAATACATCAGGACATGAGCTATGACATGTCATAGTCACTAGTCAAAAGGCAATATACCTTTTAACTTTACATTGATTTTGTTGTTGTCTAGATCATGTATCCACATAACCTTCAAAGTATGGCCAGCTCTAGGATGTAGTAAAAAGTATCTTTGGTCCTTGTATCTTTTCTTATGCTTTGTAAACACTTGTAAGGAACTAGAGAGCAATATACAAGATTCTTGAAAATCAAACACTTGTGTTATTTGTTCTTGTTCTGTTTCTTAGTTTCATTGCAACTAGTTTTTGGTTCCCTATTTGATCTGTTAAATGTTTTAAATCAATCTCTCCTCATTGTATGTTGTATTATAAGTGACCAAACCCCTCAAACGGTCCTACAACCATCAACTAACATAACCTCCACAAACTAATATACATGGAAACCATACTAATATCACTAATATATTATATATAAACAAAAAGTTGACAAATGATGGCTAGCTGTTGGTGCATTTCAAAAATGAGAAATGATATGGTATTTGGTAGCCGTCATCATCACTTGAAAGGTTGCTTGAACAAATTAATTACTTAGATACTTCTGGCCGAAAAATAGAGTAGGTTGGAACTTGTTGGAATAGTTAGATTGGTGTGAGGTCAAATTGTAAGGTAGCTAGACTTTGAAAGCCAACTCGAGACACTAATCTACACAATAAGATCAATGTATAGTCAAAAGGTAGATTGTCTTTTGACTTATGACTATGACATGCCATGGCTCATATCCAAATATATTATAAAAAGAATAAAAAGTACAAAATAGAAAGTTACAAACTCTAAACCATAATCTACAATTGCAAAAGCATGGACCTTTTCACCATGTACAAGCATGTCTTCTCTGTCTTCAAAAAAATCATTATTTACTTCGTTGGCTTCAGAAGATATTGTCATTGAAGCTTCGGAATATCTTTGGCTTCCGATGATTTGGTCCTTGGCTCCGGAAGATTTTACACTTCGAATATTTTCAATGAAAAGTGTAAAACTTTTGAACTAACTTCTTCCTTGTACATCAGTGCATGCATACTAAAAGCTCTTTGGTTGCTTTGGTTGCATTAGCCTTTCTTATATAACTTTACAAACTCCCCCTAGGATGATGCTCTCAAAATAGAGAATATAATTTAGATATTGATAGTCCTTATTAGGATCTAGACCATCTATTTCTTCATCAATTGGTTAGGATCCTTTAGAGTCCCATAATAACTTCTCATGTCAAAACGATCATGTAAAGGAAGATCAAGCATTTCTTTCTTGAATATAGATATTGACCTCCTTGATCTTTAATGATAAAGCATCTGTTTGGATTTGTAGCAAAGGTCTAAGACATGATAGGTCTTCCAGCTATAATAGGTTATGCTTGAGCTGGAGTTGGTTGAGCAGCATCTCTTTGCACTTTCTCAGGATAATCTAACTTATCCTAAAGTGTGGAGCTCTATTAATTTGACTTCTTCTTCTCAAAAACACTTTTCGTGGCCATCCTTTTCTTCCTTTTCAAAGTCATTAATTGAGAGGACTGGTCTTTAACACTAGGTTGTTATGTTGTGTCTATTTCAGGTGAGTACTCTTCCCTCACAGATTTAGAAGGAGAGGATACAGGACCCTACTATAAATTATAAGGTGAAATTGGCTGAAATGCAGCTCTAGGTCGAGGTTGTGTTATCTGAATGGGTTTAACCTTGACCTTAACTTCATGAGGTGCTTGAGTTGGTGGAGAATGCAAGTTAACAAGCTCTCCCCTTTTAATCTCCTGCTAGATCACTCTAATGTGCTCATCCATAGTGGATAGTGACATTGGACCAAGCCTCCTTTTAGAGAATCCATACAGCTTGAACAAGCTCATCTTCCTCTGCCTATCAGCAAGTTTCCTTTGGCTCTTTTAGATGATGGCTCTTGACTTTGTAGCTTCTTCCCCGATCTTTCTCTTAGTAGCCTTTTGTGCGTTGATGACTTGTTGCTCTAGCTACTTAAGATACTTGAATTCAACATACTCATATGATAAGGGAAGAAGTGCAGATGTCTGATAGAGGCTTGTGGAATTCAGGTCGTTTATCATATTTTGTCTATCACTTCCTTGTTTACCTGAGGTTGTTTAGTTGCCACATCTTTTGTCTCAGGGTTTTTTTGAACTAGGTATCTTGAAAATCATTTACTAGTTTTGTTTGTTCTTTATGCTGTCTCATATTTACTTGTGTTCTAAGTAACATCCTTAGGTCTTAACCAGTTCCCTATTTGATATGTTAAGTGTTCTAAAGATCACTCTTCTCATTGTGTGTATGTGTTGTAAGTGACCAACCCTCCTAAACGGTCTTGCAATTGGTATTAGACCATTCCAGGCTCTTGATTATAAGATCTCACCATTTTAAGATCCCTTAGACACACAAAATACTTATGATATAAAATGGAAACTACCACTAAATCTGATATGGAAACTTGAACCATGATAAACCCCCCACTAATCACTCCTAAAAACTCCTAAAGACTTTGACACTTGGTGCCAACGGATGGAAAGTTTCATCAAGTCATAAGATCCATGATATGAGAATCTCTTGTCTCAGGACCTTACATACTATAGGATCATTGAAGGGGGTGAGTTATAACACAACAACACAAAGAGGATATTAACCAAACTTAATCAAAGAGTAAGACTGGATTAACCAATGTAAGACACTAAGAACACAAGTAATGTAAGAGACAGAACAAAAAGAACACAAGAATATGGTTTTCAAGAATCCAGTATATTTCTTTCTCTATGCTCTATTACAAGTGTTACAAAGCATAATACAAAGATACATGAACATAAGATACTTATACTACATCCTACAGCTGGCTATACTTTGAAAGCCAGCTGGATACAATTGACTAGACACAAAACAAAATCAATTGTAGAGTCAAAAGGCAGATTGCCTTTTAACTAGTGACTATGAAATGCCATAGCTCACATCCTTATCTATTACAAAAAGGATAAAGTACATGTAGTAGAAAGTTACAGTCTCAAGACCTCAATGTATAGTTACCAAAAGCATGGACCTTTTCACCAACTCATGTAAGTTGGTGACCTTACAAAGGTGCAGTGGAAAGGTGTCCAGCTCTATGGAAAAGTACATCAGATAAAGCATGTGTTAAAAGTCTTTGGAAGAAATCTGTCTTCATAAGTTGAAGCTTCGGAAGACTGTCTCTACGGCTTCAGAAGACTTAATATTTGGCTTCGAAAAATATTGGTCTTGGCTTCAGAAGATTTGACACTTAGAATATTTCTGTTGCAGTTGTGAAACTTCCTAAGCATTCGTCTTCATAGCACTTGTGCAACATGCAGGATAGATATTGGATGTTTAGGTTGCATCAGCCTCTTCATTAATCTCTACAAACTCCCCCTAGGCTAATGCTACCAAAACACTTAGTAGACTTCAGATATCAATAATCCTCATTAGGATGATCATCAATCCTTTCTTCATAAGGTGATCAGGATCCTTCAAACTATCAAAATGTCTTCTCATATCAAATAGGTACATCTTTCTAATCACATGCCATCTTTCTAGATTTATGGTGTATGTCCAAGACATGATGGGTCTTCCTGATACTTGAGGAACTGTTTGAATTGGAGTTGATGTAGCATCCTTTGGATGCATAACCTCAAGATGTTCTGACTCATCCTGGGTTTTAGAAGAGGGTGCAGTCTTCTTCTTCTTTGGCTTTGGTTTAGAAGACATTCTCTTCTATCTCTTTGTAGATTTTAACTAAAAAGATTGGCCTGCAGTACCAGATTGATCTTCATTGTCTTTCTCAATTGGGACTTCCTTTATCTCATGCTCAGAAGGAGATGGAGGTTGACCCTGCTGTGGATCAGAAGATGAAGCTTGTTGAGTTTCAGCAGGAGGTCCAGGTTATGTTGTCTCTGGTTGTTCAACCTTAACCTCCACTTCAGGTGGGGCTTGACTTGGAGTGGAGTGTAAGTCAATGAGCACTCCACTTTTGATCTTCTGCTTGAGCACCCTAATATGCTTATCCATAGTGGATAGAGACATGGGGCCAAGTCTCCTACCGGAGAATCCATATAGCTTCAAGAAGCTTATCATCCGCTGCCTATCAGCAGACTTCTTCATGCTCTTTTGGATGATAGCTCTTGATTTTGTAGCTTCTTCCCTTAGCTTCTTCTTAGTTTTCTTTATGTCCTTGATTATCTTAAGTTCAAGCTGTTTTAAATACCCAAACTCAACATAGTCATAGGAAAAGGGAAGAAGTGCATCTGCCTGATAGAAGCCTGTGGCACTCAGGTAGTTGATCATCTTGATCTACTCTTCTTCTTTGTCTACCTGAGGTTCTTGTTGAACCACATCATCTTGTGCAGGACTTTGCTGAACTGGGGAGAGGGTAGGCATATCTTTGTACCGTCTTTTTCTTCTTCTCTATTCTTTGACTTGTACTAGAAGCTCTGCATCCTCTGCCTCCTTCTTCTCCTTGACCTTTCCAGGTCAACCAGTTCATTCAACTCTTCTGAGGGGAGAGAGATGACATTGTCTATGTCATAGTTCCTTGTCTATAGATAACTTATCCTAACTGACCTTAACTCATCATTCTGAGTATCTAGTCTGGGGGCAGCCATGATAGCAGACTCCATGAGTCTTGAAGACTCAGCTGAGGAACTTTCTCCCCTTAGCCTCCTTTTCCTCTCTCTCTCCTCCTCCTCAATCTCCTCAGATGTCGTCTTTCTTTTCCGTTGTCACTCACAGACCTTTCTGACTCAGGGTGGAGAGAGCACTGTCCTTCATTGCTTGTCGCAGCATCTGAGCTCTGGCCAGAGAGAGGTTGAGAAGCACCTTCACCGGCAGGTGTCTCAATAGGAGTGTGGATCTCTGCAGCAGTTGATGATGATGAGACAGGGGTCTCAGGTTCTGCCATTGGGCCTTCAGTCAAGGTTTCCCATATGAAACTAATCTTAGGGTCTGCCTCAACATCCAGTTGACTGATGGCATTGCCTGATTCCCTAAGTCTCATTCTTAAGTTGAACACTACAATGATCCTATCTTGGATTCTTTGAGCCAGTCTGTCAGCTTGTCTTGATTTTTTTCGGTTGACAAGTGGCATGTTGACTAAATCTAGACCATCATAGTACTTCAAAGTCTGAAAATTGAAGACTTCTTGCTGTCCTTGAACTCTCATGATGATTAGGGCTTTCGCGATGTTGTCATATCTCCACCCAATGATGTGATTGGAAAATGGTGAAGATGACATAGCCCTTGGTATCCCATCCTCAAACAGGCTCTGTATGAGGGAGTCAGTGTAGTCCACATCAATGTGAACTTGAGGAGAATGCACAATTGCAAGTGAGGATGGTGAGTCCTTAATGTCCACTCTCTCTGAAAAACTCCCAGACTCTGTAACTGTGATGACTTTCTCCCTTTTTTTGGTAGCATCACCCACTTGCATAGGTGAGCTGGAAGATAGGTCAATCACATGCACAGGTTTTTGTGTTCCTCGTTGAGCTCTTCTTAAGGGTCTCCCAGCTAGTTTTTCCTTAAGATATGAAATCTCAAGTTGCTGATCATTGATCTTGTTACGCAAGGTAGTCAGCTGAGAATCAAGGTGCCTGACCTTTGAGACTAAATAGGTGCATGTTTTAGTCACTTTATGGACCTTTAGTCTTAGATTCTCCTTATCTTCATCAGAAGACTCATTGGGGGATGAGATGATTGGACCACAGTCCTCTCTCTCACCACCAGCTTCAGGTTATTGGTTGTTGGTTTTCCTCTGCTTAGTTGTAGGTGATTGATGTTGGATAGATGTAGGAGTCTCAGGAACATTCATCTCTCTTTGAGTAGGGGTAAAGAAGAGAGACTCATTATACTCACTAAAACCTAGATCTTCATTAGTATAGAAGTCAAGGTTGGGAATTGGTTTCTTGAGATCTATAGGCTGGGGATGGTAACTGTCCCCTGAAGGTTGATCACTAGAGTGTTGAGACTCAGAGTGATGGCTTAAGGTAGTTTGGACAATGAGCTCATCAGGCTGAGGATGAGGAACCTGAGCACTCATGCTTGAAGAGATGGGAGTGGTGGGCTCCTCGGGAGAAGTGGGAGCTCCAGTTTCCACTTCTTCCTGTATGGGTGAGTATATAGGGGCCTCCACAGACTGAATAGTCTGAGTAGGGGTTCGTTTGGATTTTCTTTGGTAAGTGATGGTGATTTGAGGCTGTGTGGGTAGTTGGGAGGTAGCAGGTGTGGGCTCAACACTAGCTTGTGCTGCTAGGTTGTCACCTTGAGCAATGAGCTCTAACATTTTTGGGACAAGGCTGTTTCTACCCCAGAGAAGCCAACAGTGGGCTTTCTCAGTATTTTAAAGATGTCAGGCTTCATCTGTCCTAATTTAAGAATGTTATCTGTTTCCCTTAAATGTGAGCCCAGTTCATAGTTGAGAATGTACTAGGCATATCTTGCAAACATGTAATATTCTAAGGAGTCTAAATTAGCAAGTAAATTGGTATAAAAAAACTGAGAATACTTGAATTTGACCCCTAACCATTCCATGGATTATGAAGTAGAGATCCTCAGGAATCTAGTCCCATCCACCATGCTTGTTTGATAAGGTATGGATGACCACATGAAGCATGAATCTCCACTGGGATAAGACCTTCCTTTTCCTAAAGGTCTTTATAGAGAAATCTCCTCATATCCATCAACTCAAAGGATTGATTGACAGCTTCCTTTGGGAAGAACACCTCACCTTCTTCATCATCAGCTGAAGATGCCTGTTGATGAAGGCCGAAATGATGAAGATTGTTCTCCCCTACACTATGGCAGACAGTGCCTTTTCCTTGTCCATAATGACCTCTTGGCAGGTCTTCCATAAATCAAGCAGTTGATCCTTATAGAGAGAAGGATCAATGGTTAGGGAGGTGAAGTAGTTAGACAGAGCTAAAAATCGACAGATCTCAGAGAAATGATGATTTTTCTCAGAGCTTAACAGAGAAACTGATTATGTTGTGTATGTAGCTGCATGGTAAAGTTGGGAGCATTTTTGTGAGCAAGGTTGGCCATTTTGAGGTAGCTTAAAGATGAAGAAAGAAGGAAGAAAGAAATTTCAGAAAGAAATTTAGGGTTTTAGGCTTTGGAGGAAGAGAAGATGATAGAAAGAGGGGGAAACCATTGGGTTTATATGTGAGAGGGATTTCAGATAATGTTTAATGAAAGAGGATAAACTTTGAAATTTGGATGTCGGTCCCACCTCTGAAAAAGTAGTTTACTTTTGCTCAAAAAGTAGTTTTCTTGGAATTCAAAAAGCTTCCGAAGGTGTATTATTTTCGGAAGTTTTAATTAAAAAGCCTCTAGTGCTAATAAGACTTCGGAAGAGTTTCCTGAGAGTTTTGAAAATCTTGCTTCGGAAGAGAAATTAAAACTTGATTGCTTTGTATATAAAATTACAAGGCTTCCGAGAGTTAATTTTGCTTTGGAAGTAAATGGTCCTTGAAAACAAGTAATTGTCTGAGACAAGTATTTAAGCTTCGGAAGATAGATCTGAGAACTCATCCGAAGGTATAATTTTCAGACAGTTATTTATTTTGAAGGCATGATTTGCTTCCGAAGTTAAAAGCATAACTTTCGAAGTATCAGAATTTTCAAAAAAATAAGGAAAGTCTTCAAAAAGAATTTTTCCTCTAAAGAAAACATGAGCTTATGAAAGTGATGAACTAGACAACTTAGGACACATATATTTCAAGAAATAATAAGAATTAGTTTTGAGAAAAACCTACTCAAAGTTAATCATCCCAATAGCTGATATAAGATATTTAAATCTCTGTTCATCAAAAGCCTTTGTAAACAAATCAAGATATTGTTCATCTGTGTGAACTTTGACTAGTTTAATTAATCCATTTTCATAGTTATCTCTTATTAAATGACACCTGATATTGATGTGATTTGTCCTTGAGTGCTGCATAGGGGTCTCTATGATTGAGATAGCACTATTGTTGTCTATGTGAATGGTAGTCTCCTCGAAATTTAACCCATAATCCAGCATCTTAAGAACAGCAGCTTGCAGCAGCAATATATTGAGCTTCAGCAATTGATGCAGAGAAAGAAGATTGTTTCTTGCATTGCCATAAGACCACCCTTCCACCAAGTAATTGACATCCTCCAGATGTAGACTTTGCAGTCATGTTGTAACCACCATAATCACTATCTGTATAGGCATACAGATTGAAGTCAGGATTCTAGGGTACCATAAACCAAGTGTTGATGCACCTTTGAGGTATCTTAGAATCCTCTTGATAATGATGAGGTAAGACATCTTAGGGTTAGCTTGATATTTGGCACATATGCATGTAGCAAACATGATATTAGGCCTGCTAGTAGTAAGACACATAAGAGACCCAATCATAGCCCTGTATAAGTTCCCATCTACACACTCTCCTTCAAGATCAGGTCCAAATGAGTGGTTTCTAGCTATGGGTGTCTTAGCAATCTTACAATCAGTCATGTTGAATCTCTTGAGTATGTCCAGAACATACTTTGACTGACTTATGAAGATGCCATCTTCAACTTGCTTCACTTGAATTCCCAAAAAGAAATTGAGTTCCCCCATGGCACTCATTTCAAATTTGTCTTTCATCAGCTTCTCAAAGTCCTTGTAGAGCTTTGGATTAGTTGAACCAAATATGACGTCATCCATATACACTTGAACTAGCAATATGTCATTTCCCTGTTCTATGATGAAGAGAGTTCCATCTATGGTACCTCTCCTATATCCATGTTTACAAAGATACTCAGACAGTGTCTCATACCATTTCCTGGGTGCCTGATGCAGGCGATAGAGAGCTTTGTCAAGCTTACGGACATATTCAGGATGATCACGGTCTACAAAACCAGGTGGCAGTTTGACATATACCTCTTCATCAATCAATCGATACAAAAATGCACACTTCACTTCAAGCTGAAAGACCTTGAAGTTCTTGGATGCAGCAAATACCAAGAATATTCTAACAACTTCTAATCTTGCTACTGGAGCAAAGACATCAGTGTAGTCAATCCCCTCTTCTTGTGTGTATCCTTGAACAACCAGTCTAGCTTTGTTCTTGATGATGATGCCTCTATCATCTTTCTTATTCCTAAACACCCATTTGGTTCCAATGGTAGTCTTCCTATAAGGTAAAGGATAAAGGTTCCAACTTTCTGCCTTTCGAATTGAAGCAGCTCTTGTTGCATAGCATCAACCCAACTTCCTTCCTTTAGAGCCTCATCAACTTTCTTTGGCTCTATCTGGGATAAGAAACAAGAGTGAAGACAAACATTTGCTTCATGGGTTTGTCCTCTTGTTCCTATCCCTGAGAAAAAATCTCCAATGATATTTGGGGTGTGGTGAGACTTATGGATCCTAACCTGAGGGATCATAGCAAGTTGCTGAGAAAGACCTAAATTAGGGAAATTTAGATCTGGCATAGATGTTTCTCCCACCACATCAGCACACTATCAAGAGAAACATGATCCAAGCAGTGTGTGACATCATTGATGTTCTCATCTATGGTGTGGTTAGTGGCATCAATAAATTCTTGCTCACTGTCACCACCACCATTGTTGTCTTCTACAATCGAGGTGTTCTTATCAGGTTGTGGAGCCTCTGAGCTGGAATCTGAAGGCATCCCAGATGTATCAGTTGAGTTTGTCATTATAGTGCTGATAGAAACCTCATTTGCAGAAGTAGTTCCAACTGGAGCCGAAGATGTATGAATTGAAGGTATTCTTAGCTCAAATCTTGGATCCGGATCACCTGTATATAAATTTTTGGTAGATCCTGAAACATTCTCACAAGATTTGTTAAAACAGTTGGTAACTATATCAAGATCAAATAACCAATCTGGACAAGAACCAACAACACAGGATGTGTGTTCATTGAAAGTCACATTGGCTGACTCCTCAACAACTCAAGTTCTGAGATTGTATACTCCATAAGCCTTAGCTTGAGAAGAGTATCCAATAAAGTGTCCATCATCTGATTTCTCAGCAAACTTGGCAACTTGATCTTTGGTATTTAAGATGGTGCAAGGACAACCAAATGACCTGAGAAAACCAATGAAAGGTTTCCTCTTGTGCCAAAGTTCATAACGAGTCTTGCCATGAGTCTTAACTACTAAAACTCTATTCTGCACATAGCAGGAAGTGTTGACTGTCTCTGCCCAGAAGGTGATGGGCAGCTTAGAGTCAGAAACATGGTTTTTGCAGTTCCAATCAATGTCTTGTTTCTCCTTTCAGCAACACCATTCTGCTAAGGAGTCTTGGGAGCACTATATTGTCTTGTAATACCCTTTTCATCATAGAATGTATCAAGGATTGGGTTCTTAAATTCAGTTCCTTAATCACATCTTATGATCTTGACCTTGTTATCTCATTGATTCTTAATCTTTAAGATGAAATTCTTCAGAATCTCAGGAGTCTGATCCTTAGTTCTAAGGAAGAAAACCCAAGTGAATCTTGTAAAGCCATCTCTGATCACTAAACAGTAAGAGGTCCTTCCTAAACTCATTACACTGGTGGGGCCAAAGAGATCCATCTGTAACAAGTGTAGGGGTGTAGTGATGGAGTTCCTTTCCTTAGGCCTGTGAGATACCTTGTGTTGCATCCTTTTAGGCATGCAACACAATGATCATCACTTGTAAACTCTTTCTTTGGTATTCTACTTACAAAATCATTCTTAATTAATTTGTTCATATTTTTAATGTTACATGGCACATTGTTTTATGCCATAGGACAGACTCATCACTATGGGCTTTAGACAGAAAGCATTAAACTTCTCCAACAGGAGATGCTTCTTACAAATCCATCTTGTACATGTTCCCTTTCCTGGGTGCTCTAAGCAGGATATGCTCATGAGGAATGACCACACCAGGCTTGAACAATGCAATCATGCTCAGTAAAGAGCATGGTATGACTCTGATCACGAAATTGGGATACACTCAGAAGACTATACCCAAGCTCTTTGACAAAGTTTACATTATCAATGTTGAGCTTACCATTTGTGACCTTGCCCCTTCCAGAAATGTAACCACCTTAATCTCCTCCAAAAGCAACTGGTCCTCCATCAATTCTTTCAAAGTTCTGGAGTAGTGACCTATTGCCTGTCATGTGCTTGGAACAACCACTATCAATGATCCAACATTTTTGTTCATATTCAGTTGTCCCTGCACAAAGAAAATGATTAGTTACATTTGGAAACCCAAGCCTTGCTTGTCTTGGGCTCATTTACAAAAGGAAATTCAACAATAATAGATCCTATGGTTGTGCTAAATGGATCTTGAGCTGTTGTTGATGGAGAATTTTCAGTCACTTGGTCTTTCTTAGACTTCCACACCACCTTTGGAGTCTTGGACTTGACTTTCAAAAGTTTAGAAGCTTTTTGAACTTCAGAAGTTTTGATGACTGAACCTTCGAAAGATTCTGCAGACACTGCAGCAGACTTCAGTGCTTCAGAAGAACTCCTTTCTTCCGAGACCAACTTCTCTTCCGAGGGTAATTTTCCACTTCCCTTCTTCTTAGACTTCGAGCTTCCGAAGGAAACAGGTGTTCCTTCCTAAGCTTGAATCTTCTTAGAACTCTTTGAAGTCTTTGTACTAGTCATATGGATAGTACCTTTAGGATTGTATGGACAATCCTTAGCAATGTGAGAGGTACTTTCACACATGACACACACCATTTTCTTCTTCACAATAGTCTTCTGCTAGGAACAAGACTTTCTTTGGTCACATCCCTTCTCCACCTTCATCTTTGCAGATGTTGAGACAATTCCTTTGGGCTGGGAACTATTCTTCGAGTTTGATGGTCTAGGCTGTGCAGCTATGGTACACAGCAGATCAGTCTTCTTCTTGTTACTAAGATGAGTTGAACAAGAACCATAACTCTTAGCAGAAGAGTTTTGGTTGATGTCTTCAGACCCTATCACTTTAAACCCTGTAGACATGAAAACTTGTTTCTGCTTAGAGTCAAAAGTAGCCTTGATCTCTTGAGCCTTCCTTGCCTTTCTTTTGCTCTTTTTCATGGACTTGGTCATCACAATATTCATTTTCTCCTTAGAAGGATAGTGTCCTTTCTTAGAATCCTGCTCTTCACTCCTCTCAGAGGAATTCTTCACTATTTCTTCTTCATCCTCTTCACTTATAGGATCTATAAGATGAAGCTCATCTTCACAAGTTCCACACCTAGGAGATCTTATAGACAGGATTGTGTGTGAGGAGCTATCTCATTGGATCCCCGTCCCTGCCTGTTTTGATAGCACACTTTGTTATGTAGGGATGAGGATATCATGTTCTTGAAGGTCTCTACTACAAGAACACTCTTTTCTGCCCTGGCTTTGTTGATCACAAGCTCAGCCTGGCACTCAATTAACTTGGTTTTGAGATCATTAATTTGAGTCCTAAAATCTGTGTGTTCATGTTTTGGAACTGAAATGGTTTTCTCAAGATCCTCTAATTTTAGTTTATAATCATTTTCAGACTTTCTAAAATCAAATTTTAAAATGTTTAAGGACTCAAGGTCAGATCTCATCTCCAAGTTATAGGACATGTATCTATTAACTTTAGCAATGCATTCAGGAGTACAGAGATGTTCCAATACATGGGCTTCATCATGATCTGCCATTAATGCTTGGTTAGGAGAAGTATCTTCCACCTGAAAGCTCTAGTCAAAGCCTCCTTCTTTAACAGTAACAGCAGCCTGCTGCTTTGACTTCTCATTCTGGAGAGCTTTGTTAGTGTAGTTTGGTCTAGAGTGTGTTTGGCCACCATTTGTTTTACGTGCCTTACACTCTCTGGCAAAGTGGCCCATCAAGTTACAGTTGTAAAACTTGACTTTGCCTTTGTCCAGGACAAACTTTCCGCTGGTTGCATTGCTTGGAAACTTCCTTCTAGTCCTCTTGTAGAACTTCTTGGCTCTGTGAGTGAGAAGAGCCATCTGCTGGACTATTTCCATGTATTCCAGATCATCTGGATGAATACAGTCTAGGTCTTCAAGAGTGAAAAGATAGTTGCCACAGCTTTCATCAGAAGACACAAAAGCTTGAGAAGAGCTTGTCTCTTGGAATGGGCTTCCATGTGTGTAGTTCTCCCTTGGTGTCTCCGGGAAGGTAATAAAAGGACCCTTTGGTGCGTTATCAGGGTAGCATATTAGATGATGTTGTGGTTCTATGTTGTCCCTTTCAACACATGTAGGGCTGAACCCATTTGATTATTGGAGTTGCCAGATGAACCTTGCATGTTCATTTCCATCTGGTAGCCACTGAGAATCCCATATAACTTTGTCAGAGTAAGAGTTTTGAGATTTTTAGTTCTCTTGATCACCACACAGTAGTGTGTCCATTGCCTAGGAAGTGAGGACATGAACTTCCTTACAATGTCTCTGTTCTCAAGAGAGACTCCACCATCCACTAGGGTATCCATAATCTCAACACACCTAAAGTACTGCTGAGTCATGTTTTCACCTGTTTTGAAGATGAAGTTTTCAAACTGCTGCTTCAGGAGATCCTTCTTGTTCTCCTTAACTTCAGAGGAACCCTCATACATCAGTTTCAATGCATCCCACAGCTGCTTGGCTGTTTTGCACTTCTTGAAACCTTTATACATAGAGTTGGGAAGGGTAGTTTGAAGGGCTATCATGGCTTTTCTGTCAATATCTACTATCTTCCTATCTTCATTAGAGTAGTTAGCCACATCTTTAGGGATCATACCAGCACCAGTATTAGAAGGGGTGCTAGGTATGAAAGGTCCATTCTCAGTAGACTCCCATATTCTTGAATCAAGAGACCTGATGAAACCATCCATTCTTAAACACCAGGTATCAAACTCATCAAGAGTGATCAGTGGGGACTTGTTCATGGTTCCAGTTTCCATATCAGTCTTGGAAATGGCTGCCATTTGAAAAGTTTAGTATTTGTGTGTGTGAGGGATCTTAAGATGGTAAGATCTTATATCTAGAGCCCAAATAGCTCTGATACCAAATGCAGGATCGTTGAAAGGGGTGAGTTACAACACAACAACACGAAGAGGAGATTAACAAAACTTAATCAAACAGTAAAACTGGATTAACCAAGGTAAGACACTAACAACACAAGTGATGTAAGAGACAGAACACAAAGAACACAAGTATATGGTTTTCAAGAATTTAGTATATTGCTTTCTCTATGCTCTATCACAAGTGTTACAAAGCATAATACAAAAACACAAGAAAATGAGATACTTATACTACATCCTATAGCCAGCTATACTTTGAAAACTAGCCGGATACAATTGACTAGACACAAAACAAAATCAATTGTAGAGTCAAAAGGCATATTTCCTTTTGACTAGTGACTATGACATGCCATAGCTCACATCCTTATCTATTACAAAGAGGATAAAGTACATGAAGTAGAAAGTTACAGACTCAAGACCTCAATGTATAGTTACCAAAAGCATGGACCTTTTCACCAACTCATGTAAGTTGGTGACCTTACAGAGGTGCAGCAGAAAGGTATCCAGCTTTATGGAAAAGTACATCAGATAAAGCATGTGTTAAAATTCTTCAGAAGATATCTTTCTTCATAAGCTGAAGCTTCGAAAGACTTTGTCTCTGAGGCTTCGGAAGACTTCATATTTGGCTTCGGAAGATATTGGTCTTGGCTTCGGAAGATTTGACACTTAGAATATTTCTATTGCATGTGCGAAACTTCCTAAGCATTCTTCTTCATAGCACTTGTGCAGCATGCCGGATAGACATTGAATGTTTAGGTTGTATCAACCTCTTCATTAATCTCTACACATACCAAGTACCTCTTCAGTTTCTATTGGAGGTGGTATGATTCCAAAGGTTGTGGTTGATTATTCTGATGAAGACAGGAAGAAAGTTGATATTGATTAGAAGGCCATGGTAGCCCTAAAAAATGCTCTTCCAAACTCCATATAAAGATGCTTGAAGAAGTGAAAACCAGCTAAACAACTATAGGATGTACTAAAGCTAAAGTATGAGGGGTCATCTGAAGCCAAGGAGAGTAAAAAGTGTCTCTTAAAGCAATATTTTGAGAACTACACTTTTAAAACAAGTGAAACCATGATTCAACAATACTTCAGGTATGTAGAGATTATAGACACTCTAATGTATGTTGGAGTGACTCTTGAGAATAGGTACATTGTAAGGAAGTTTATGTACTCTCTTCCTAGACAATGGACACATTATGATATTGTTATCAAGAGAACTAAAAACCTTAAGACTCTTACTCTGAAAAAGTTGTATGGTATTCTCAATGGATACCAGATGGAGATGAAAATACAACATTCATGTGGTAACTCCAGCAGTCAAATGAGTTAAGTCTTGCATGTGACTAAGAGGGATATCATAGAACTTCAACATCATCTTATATGAAACCCTAACGACTCACAAAAGGGTCCTTTCATCACCTTCTCAGAGACACCAAGAGAAAACTACACTTAAGGAAGCCCATTCCAAGAGATAATTTCTTCACAAGCCTTTGTGTCTTGTAATGAAAGTTCTGACAACTTTCTTTTCACCCTTGAAGAACTGGACTGTATCCATCCAGATGACCTAAAGTATATGGAGATAGTCCAGAAAATGGCTCTTCTCACTAATAGAGCCAAGAAGTTCTACAAGAGGACAGAGAGGAAGTTTCCAAGCAATGCACCAAGTGGAAAGTTTGGGCCAGCCAAAAGCAAAGTTAAGTGTTACAACTGTAACCAAATGGGTCACTTTGCAAGGGAGTGGAAGGAACCAAGGAAAAAAGGTGGCCAAGCACAAACCAGACCAAACTACACTGCAAAAGCTACCTAGAATGAGAAGCCAAAGCAGCAAGCTGCAGTTTCTACTAAAGATGGAAGCTTTGACTGGAGCTTTCAGGTGGAAGGTGCATCTCCAAACCAAGCATTAATGGCTGACCATGATGAAGCAAAGCTATTAGAACATCTCTGTACACCTTAATGTATTGTTAAAGTTAATAGACATAGGTCCTACAACTTGGAGATGAGATCTGATCTTTAGTCCTTAATAATATTACAATTTGATTTTAAAATAGCTGAAAATGATTATAACTAGAGATAGAGGACTAAGAGAAAACTATTTCAACTCTTAAACATGAGCATACAAACTACAGGACTCAAATTAAAGATCTTATAACTAAGTTGACTGAATGCCCGGTTGAGCTTGTGATCAACAAAGGAAGGGAAAAAAATGTATTCTTGAAGAAGAGACTTTAAGAACATAATATCCTTATCCTTGAATTCAAAAGTTTGTTATCTTAATAAGCAGGGACTAGGATCTAGTGAGATAGCTCCCTCACACACAATGTTGTCTATAAGATCTCCTAGGTGTGGACCTTGTGAAGATAAGCTTCCCCTCATAGACCATTTGATTGAAGAGGATGAAGAAGAGATAGTGAATAATGCCTCTAAGAAGAGTAATGAAGAGAATTCTTAGAAGGGTCACTATCCTTTTGAGGAGAGTAAGAAGGTTAGGATGACTAAGTCTATAAGAAATAACTTGATAATGAAAAGCAAGAGAAATTCAAAGAAGGCTTAAGAAATCATGGCCTCCTTTAATTCTAAGCAAAAACAAGCCTCTATCTCGATAGTATTTGAGGTGATGAAGACTAAAGACACTAACTTAAACTCTAGTACCAGGAGTTCTAGTTTATGTTCAACCCATCCTAACAACAAAACAAAGGCTAATCAGTTGTGTACCACTGCTACACAACCTGAACCATCCAGCTCCAAATGAAGTTCTCACCCTACAAGAACTTCCACAACATCTGCAAAGATAAAGATGGAGAAGGAAAGTGATCAAGTTCAGCCTTGTTCATAAAAGAAGGCTCTTAGGAAGAAGAAAATGGACTATGTCATGTGTGGGAGTACCTCTCATCTTGCTAAAAATTGTCCTTACAATCGAAAAGGAATTTTGCATATGGAGAAGAAAGAGACTTCTAAGAATTCCAAGAAAAAGCATACTTCGGAAGGAAAATCTTTTCCTTTTGGTAGCTCCAAAAAGAAGATGAAGGCAAGTGGAAAATTGCATTCGGATGAAAATTTGGTCTCGGAAGAAAGGGATACTTCCGAAGCACTAACACGAGCTACAGTGTTAGATAGATCTTCCGAAGGTCCAGTCATCAAAACTTCTGAAGTCAGAAAAACTTCACAAGTGTTAAAGGTCAAGTCTAAGCTTCCAAAGGTGGTGTGGAAGACAAAGAAAGACCAAGTGACTGAAAGTTCTCCATTAACATTAGCATATGATCCTCAAAAGATGACTATAGGATCTATTATTATTGCATGGTCTTCAACTTCTTTTGAATAGCCTAAGACTAATAAGGCTTGGGTTTCTATATGTAACTAACCATCTCTTTTGTATAGGAACAACTAAAGACAAACAAAAACATATCGATCATTGGTAGTGGCTCTTCTAGGAATATGATAGATAATAGGTCATTACTCTAGAAGTTTGAAAGGATTGATGGAGGACCAGTTGCTTTTGAAGGAGATGTTGATGGTTACATTATTGGAATGTGCAAGGTCACAAATGGTAAGCTCAGCATTGAGATGGTAAACTTTGTCAAGGAGCTTGGATACAATCTTTTGAGTGTATTTCAATTTTGTGATCAGAGTTATAACATGCTCTTTATTGACCATGAGTGCATTTTTCTCAATCCCAGGGTGGTCATTCCTCATAACCATATTCTGTCTAGAGCCCCCAATAAAGGGAACATGCACAATATAGATTTGCAAGAAAAATCACCCTCAAGAGAAGTTTCATGCTTTCTATATAAAGAAAATAGTGATGAGTATTTCCTTTGGCATAAAAGAATATGCCATATAAACTTTAAAAATATGAATAAACTAATTAAGAATGATTTGGTAACCCAAAGAAAGAGTTTACAAGTGATGACCACTGTGTTGCACCCCTGAAAGGGAAGCAACACAAGGTATCTCACAAGCCAAAGGAAAAAACTCCATCATTACTCCCATATACTTATTACATATGGATCATTTTGGCCCCATTGGTGTAATGAGTCTAGGAAGGACCTGTTATTGTTTGGTGGTCATAAATGACTTTAAAATATTTACTTAGGCCTTCTTTCTTAGAACTAAGGATGAGACCCCTCACATTTGAAGAATTTCATCTTAAAGATTAAGAATCAATGTGATCACAAGGTCAAACCCATAAGATGTGATCAAGGAACTAAATTCATGAACCAAATCCTTTATACATTTTGGGATGAAAAAGGTATTAGAAGACAAAATAGTGCTCCCGGGACTCCTCAGCAAAACGGTGTTGCTGAGAGGAGAAACAAGACACTTATTGAAGTTGCAACAACTATGTTGTCTAACTCTAAACTGCACATCACCTTCTGGGCAGAGGCAGTCAACACTACATGCTATACGCAACACATAGTTTTAGTACTTAAGACACATGGTAAGACACCTTATGAACTTTGGTACAAGAGGAAACCTTTGATTTGTTTTCTCATGTCATTTGGATGTCCTTGCACCATCTTGAATACCAAAGATCAAGTTTTCAATTGTTTTAAGAAATTAGATGATGGACACTTCATTGGATACTCTTCTCAAGCCAAGGTTTATAGGGTATACAATCTCAGAAATACAGTAGTTGAGGTGTCAACCAATGTGACGTTCAATGAGCACACTCCTAGTGTGAATGGTTTTGGTCCTAAGTGACTATATGATCTTAACTTAGTTACCAATTGTTTTAACGAATCTTATGAACATGTTTCAAGTTCAACAAATATTTATAGGTTATCCTAATCCAAGATTTGAGCTGAGAAGACCTGCAAGCTACACAACTTTAGCTCCAGTTGTAACTAACCTTGTAAATGGAATACCTATGTGCACAACAATGACAAATTCAACTTATACCTCTAAGGTGCCTTCAAATTCTAGCTTAGAGGCACAAAACTCAGATACATGAACTTCAAATGTAGGAGAAAAGAGTGGTGGTGACAGTGAACAAGAATTTCTAGATATTGATAACCATCCCACTAAAGACAACATCAATGATACCACACACTGATTGGATCAAGTTTCACTTGATAAGTGTGCTAATGTGTTGGGAGAAATCTCAATGCTAGATCTAAATTTCTCTAATTTAGATATATCTAAGCAACATGCTATGATCACTAGAGATGTTGATTTAAGGGTAAAAAATTTAAGACAAACCCATGATGCAAATTTTTGTCTTCACTCTTGTTTCTTATCCTATATATAGCCTAAGAAGGTTGATGAAGCTATAAAGGATGGAAGTTGGGTCGAAGTTATGTAGGAGTAGATGCTTCAATTCAAAAAGCAAAAGGTTGGAACCTATGTTCTTTCCTCAAGGGAAGACAACTATAGGAACCAAATGGGTTTTTAGGAATAAGAAGGATGATAGAGGACTTGACATAAAAAACAAGGCAAGACTAGTTGTTCAAGGATACACACAAGAAGAGTGAATTGACTACACAAATGCCTTTGCTCCTGTTGCAAGACCGGAAGCTATTACAATATTCATAGCTTTTGCTACATCCAAGAACTTCAAGATCTACCAACTTGATGTCAAGTGTTTTTTTTCTTTATGGGGTGATTGATGAAGAGGTGTATTTCAAACAACCACCTAGGTTTGCAGATCCTGATCATCCCTATTATGTCTGCAAGTTTGATAAAGCTCTTTATGGGCTACACCAAGCACCAACGAAGTGGTATGAGATACTATGTCATTATCTCTGTCAGCATGGTTACATAAGAGGTAGTATAGATGAAAATATCTTCATCAAAGGAAAAGGAAAGACTTAATGAAAGTTCAAGTATACGTAGTTGACATCATCTTTAGGTCAATAATCCAAAGCTCTTCGAATACTTTGAGAAGCTGATGAAGGATAGATTTTCAATGAGTGCCATGGGGGAATCCAATATCTTTTTAGGAATTCAAGTGAAGCAAGGTAAAGATGAAATCTTTGTTAGTCAGTCCAAGTATGTTCATGACATACTTAAAAGATTCAACATGACTTATTATAAGGTTGCTAAGACAAGCATAGCAAAAAACCACTCCCATGGTCGTAATCTTAAGGGGGAGTGTGTAGATGAACATCTTTAAAGGGCTATGATTGAGTCTTTTATGTACCTCACAGCTAGCAGGCCTGATATTATGTTCCCTACATGTTTTTGTGCAAGTTATAAAGCCAACCCAAAAATGGAACACCTAATTATTGTCGACAGAATCAAAAGATATCTCAAAGGTGCCTCAACACTTGGCCTTTGATATCAAAAGATCTTTGTCTTCAATTTGTATGCACATACAGATTGTGACTATGGTGGTTGCAATATGACTTCAAAGTCTACATCAAGAGGATGTCGGTTGCTTGGTGGAAGGGTAGTCTCATGGCAATGCAGGAAGCAATCCTATGTCTTTATCGATTGTTGAAGCTGAATACATTGTTACAACAAGCTATTGTGCTCAAGTACTTTGGATTCTGAATAAGATTGTAGACTATGGATTAAATTTTAGGAAGACTCCTATCCACATAAACAACAACAATGCTATATCTATGATAGAAAATCCTATGCGGCACTCAAGGACAAAACATATAAAAATTAGGTATCATTTAATTAGAGCTAACTTTGAGAAAGGTTAATCAAACTAGTCAAAGTTAACAAAAATAAACAATATGCTGATCTGTTAACCAAAGCATTTGATAAACAGAGATTTAAATATCATTTTCAACTATTGGGATGATTAACGTTGAGTAGCTTTTCTTAAAACTAAATCCTATTATTTCTAAAAACTGTGCATCCTAGGTTGTCTATTCTATCACCTTCATAAGCCTTTGTTTACACTGGAAGTAAGATGGTGAATCCTTAATGTCCATACTCTGTGAAAACTCCCATGTTCTGTGATTGCTTGGACTTTCTCCTTTTTTTTTGTAGCATCACCCTCTTACATAAATGAGCTAGGGGTTAACTCTTTATCATATGCACATGTTCTTGAGTTCCTACATGAATCCTCCTTAAAGGTCTCCCAACCAATTTTTCCTTGAGACCATAAATATCAAGTTGCTGATCATGAACCCTTCTTTGAAGGGTAGTCACTTGAGATTCCAAGTGACTAACCTTGGAGACTCAATAGGTCCAGGTTTTAATCAGTTTGTACACCTTTAGTCTTATGCTCCATTCATCTTCATCATAAGAATCATTGGGGATAATAGAATAGGACCTAAGTCTTATTCCTCATCACTAGCACTTTGTTCTTGGTTTTAGATTCCCCTACACCATGACAACTTAGTTGAAGTTTCAATTGGCTGGTTTGCCATTGTTAAGGTCTTAGTAATGTAATCACTTATTGAAGTAAGAGCCTCTTTCATATGAACCTCCTGAATAGGTTTAGGTAGATCCACCTAGTAGTGGGTGGATGATGAGGTCTATACATGGGAGAAGCATGAGTACTCATCCCTCCTTGAGCAGGCGTGGAGAAGAAAGACTCATGGTACTCACTAAATCATATTTCTTTATCATCATAGAATCCTAGGTTGGGAATAGGTTGGTTTAGGTCTTGTACTCACTTATTTTTAGGACAAGTGTTGTTTCTACCCTTAAGAAGCTCACAAAAGGATTTCTTATTGTCATAATGATATAGGGTTTCACCTATCTTAATTTTCAAACATCACTTGCTCCCCTCAACTATGATCTAATATATAGCTAAGAATGTGCAGGACATATTTAGGTAACATGTAATATTCTAAGGAGTCTAAGTTTGCAAATAAATTAGTATATAAGAATTGTGAATACATGAACTTTAACCTTGAACCATCCCATGGACTATAAAGGAAAGGTCTTCTGGAATTTAGTCTCATCCTCTATACTTGTTAGATAAGTTGTGAATGACCACATGTGGGAGATAGTTCCATTGAGAGGAAACCTTTCCTTTCCTAAAGGTTTTGACTGATAAGTCACCTTCATAGCCCATCTATCCAAAGGACTAGTTATCAATAGATTTTGGAAAAGACAAATCACCTTTTACATCATCCACTTGAGGATAAGTGTTTATTGTGCCTTGAGTGATGAAGATTGTCCTCCCTTGATTGTGCCAAATAGTACCTTCTCCCCATCCATGATGACCTCTTGGCAGGTCCTCTAAAATTCCAATAGGTGGTCCTCATATAATTGAAGATCTATGGTGAGGGAGGGGAAGTAAACATATAAGAAACCTGGATCTTTCTCAGAGTCCAATAGAGCAACATGATTATGGTTGGCCATTTGAGGTAGCTTTGTTATAAAGGAATATAAGAACAAGATTAGTTTATTGATGAACATAGGTTAGAGAACTTGCAGATGAAGAAGATAGTGAAAGAGGGGGAACCACTGGGTGTATATATATGAAATGGATTCAAAACAAAGTTAATGCAAAAGTATAAATTTTAAAATCTGAATATCGATCACACCTCAAAAAAAGATGCCCAAAAAAGTAGCATTCTTGGAAGTCGAAAATATTCCGAATGTATGTTGTCTTTGGAAGCCAATGTCGACTACGGAAGATATTCCTTAGCTTTGTGGAAATTAGTTTTGGAAAAATAATTCTTATAGTATTTTCTGTTCCAAGGCATATTTGGTTTTGAAAGAGACTTAAAACTTGGAAGTTATATTCTTAAGTGAATAAATCTTTTCAAGCTTAATTGCTTTTGGAAGAAATTTGTCCTTCTAACACATATAAGTACTTAGAAGCATATTTTTGTTTCGGAAAGTAAGTATTGATGTTTGATTTGAAGACTTCAAATTCTTCCAAAAACAATATCGATGTCTTCCAAAAGTAAATATTTTTAAAATTTCCAGAATTCTAAGGAATATCATTGGAAAAAGGTCTCTTCCAAAGTAAATTGTGCTTTTGTAGGTGATAGTTTCGACAACTTAGGATACTCATGTTTTAGAAATAATCTTGAATTAAGTTTTTAAGAAAATTTACTCAAAGTTAATCATCCTAATAGCTGATATAAGATATTTAAATATCTGTTCATCAAAAGCCTTTGTGAACAAATGAGCATATTGTTCATTTTTGTTAACTAGCAATTTTTATCAATCCTTCTTCAAAACTATCTCTTAGTAGATGAAACCTGATGGTAATATGTATTGTCCTTGAGTGTTGCACATGATTATCAATAATAGAGATAGTATTGTTATTTTCTATATGGTTTGGTGACTCCTTTAAGTTGAATCCATAGTCCAGCATTTGATTCTGAATCAAAAGCACTTGTGTACTGTAACTAGTACCAGCAATGTACTCCACTTTAGTAGTTGATGCAGATACATGTGCTTGGTTCTTGCATTGCTATGACACTAATTTTACACCAATGAATTGACATCCCCCACTTTATAGTGATATTTCTACCACCATAGTCACTATCTGTAAGGCATATAGATTGATGTCAGAATTCTTAATTTGGATACCAAAGGCCTACTTTTGGAGCACCTTTCAATATCTAAGAATCCTTTTGATAGCAACCTGGTATGACATTTTGGGGTTGGCTTGATATCTTGCATAGATGTATGTAGCAAACATTATATCAGGCCTAATGGTTGTGAAGTACATAAGAGACCCAAGCATAACATTGTAAAGGTGTTCGTCTACACACTTCTAACACCTGGATATTTTAAAAGATGCAAAAAAAAGAATAAAAAAAAGAAATGCAATAAAACCCAAGTTGAGGGGTTAAAGTTGTGCAAGGTAAAAAGATTATTAATTTTATTCAAAAATGTGGGCATGACCACCCACACCTTTTTACACACTTCTTGTTATCGAATTTTAGACAGAGAAAGTACAGAAGCTTTGGATTTCAGAAACAACAAGAAGAAGAAGTCAGATTTGGGGTATGTTATGGTGTATTAAGTGTTCTGGGTTGATTATAGCCTCGGTTATGTGCTTATGTTTGTGTTTTGTCATCGGTTGTGTCCCTTTTGGTGAGTTTTAGGTATTTGAACTCATAGCATACGACTTTGAAGGAAGTCGTACTTGAAGTTGTAAGATGTGACTTCTAGAACCCCCCGCCCCCTTTACATGTTTTTAACTGATTTTAGGGCAGGATACGCATGTATGAATTTTTTATTAAGTAGGTATTTAATCCCGTATGTGTATACGTTTGCGCCTAAGTGTTCCCATACTCGAGAAAGATCATGTGCCTGCATAGTGCTCATGCACCTAAATAAGGCTCACACGCCTAGAGACTTCAATTTTTTTTTGAAATTTTGGGGAATGAGGAAGTTTTAGGCTATGAGTTGGGATATTCCTGGGTATGATGTAAGGTTGTTATTTTATGTTGTATGATGCCATGTGATTATGTAGGATGTTATCTATGTTTTCTTTATGTTCCTTATTATGTATATTTCCATGGCTTTGGGTTGTATGTGTTGGATCAAGAAGAAGGCTAATGCAACCAAAACTATGTCACTGAAGTTATTTTGGTGCTGCATGCAAAAGGCTTCCGAAGTTTAGCATGGAACTTCTGAAGGTTGTAGAGTTCATCCGAAGACAAAATGAAAGATCAACTTCCGAAGACAGAACTCTACTTCCAAAGACAAGTGCATACTTCCAAAGTTCAAGACTTACAAGAATTAAGAAAAGACCACTTTCGAAGTACGATGAAAAGAAGAAGTCTCCAAGCCTTAGAAGAAGCAGCCTCTTCCGAAGTATAAGTGGCTTCGGAAGTACTTACTCTTCTAAAGCCATTTAACCTTCGGAAGACACTGCTATGAACCAATGGACACAAGTATGGTCTCTGACACTCCACTGCAGACTTATGATATAGCATGGCTTCTTCCTAAAGAGCCATGTTGTTGACCATACTTTATTCCACTGTTCACCTTTTCATGATAGCACATGTTACCAACTTTAGTTGGTGACAAAAGGTAAGTCTGGGACATGTCCTGACTACCAAATCTTAGATACGACTTTATCCAAGATACCTTAATCTTTAGTCTTGTAGTATAGACTTTAGCTATAGGATCCCAGCTTGTACCAAAGTATATTTGGCTATAGATAGTATTATATATAGGTTCTCCTTGTAACTCATTGTAAGCATAGACATCATTTAGTTGTAAGAGTCTTGTATTTTGAGTTGAGAATCAATATATAAAAGTATCTTGAAAATTATCTTTTTGTGTTCTTAGTTACTTTCTATATTGTGATCAACTCTTATTGATTCTTCATATATCCGAGTGTGTTCAATGTGAGTTTGAGAGAAAAACATTGTGTTTAAGTGACAAACACCGATCCTGCAATTGGTATCAGGGCTCCTCAGGCTCTTGATTGCGTGATCTTACCATCCAAATCAACCTGTTTTTACTCCTCCCTACCACTCAGTCACTCGAATGGCTCTTAACAAATCCAAGCTAGAGATAGGAACAATGACAAAAGCTCCCATCATCACCCCTAAAAACTTTAGGTATTGGAGTAGAAGAATAGAAGGCTTCATTAGATACCAAGACAACAAACTATGGAACTCCATTGTCAATGGACCGTACAAGCCAAAAGTGGCATCACCTGGTGGAAACGATGCCATGATAGAGAAGGTTGTTGAGGACTATTCTGATGAAGATAGGAAGAAGATGGACATCGATAGCAATGCTATGACTATTCTCATGACTGCAATATCGAACTCTATTATGGTGGGGTTCGAGCATTGCAAGACTGCCAAATAATTGTTTGATGCACTTGCTCAGATGTACTCAAGCTCCAATGACTCAAAGAAGGACTCACTGAAGCAGCAGTTCGAGAACTTCACTCATATTGCTGGAGACACCCTCAGCCAACAGTACTTCAGGTACATGGATCTTATCTCTTCCCTTCAGTCTATGAAGATAACTCCTGAACTTAGAGATCTCACCAGAAAGTTCACGAGTGCTCTTCCAAATGAGTGGACATTCTACTGTGTCTCTATCAAGATAACAGAAAACTTGAACACTCTTTCCATGACTGAACTCTACAGCATCCTTGATGGATATCGCCTAGAGATGGAGAGTAAGAAGGGCCACCAAACAAGCAGACCCATGAGTCTTCCTGCTAGCAACGCTTTAATGGTTGCTGAAGGCTCATTAACCCCACAACCTCAACACTACCTGACATACCAACAGCCATCCTGCTCCTCTAGACCTTACATCACTTTCCCTAAGACTCCAAGGTCTCAACAAGCTCAACACAACTCCTTCGAGGAATGTTGTGCCATTGTTTCAGGAAGTGGACACTCAGGAGATTTTCAATACTGTTTTGATGATCTTGAGTGTTTTAGTCGAGATGATGTAGAGTACGTGGACAATGTCCAGTAGATGGCTCTCTTAACTTATAGAGCGAAGAAGTTCTTTAAGAGAACCGGAAGGCATTTCCCTCAAAACCCAACTACCAGCAAGTTCGGGTTTGACAAGACCAAGGCAAAGTGTTACAACTGTAACCAACTGGGTCATTTTGAAAGGGAATGCAAGGCTCCCAAGACCAATCCGAGAACCCCACATGCCTCCATACATCCCTCAACCACAAAGCCCACTGAGAGGTCAACTGAAACAGCTGCAATGGCTCAAGAAGTTTACTAGAGCTTCATGGTACACCATGTGACTCCTGCTCAAGCTCTCATGGCCGGAACAGATGATGCCCAGGTATATGAACATTTCTGTACTCCAGCCTGTATAGCTAAAGTTAAACTTTATCAGGACTACAATATGGAAATCAGATCTGATATTGAGTCTTTAAATATTCTAAAATCTTATTTTAAAAGAGCTGAATCTGACTATGAAAAGAAAATTAATGAGTTAGAGAAAACTGTATCTCTTTTAAAACATGAACACACCAACTACAAGACTCAAATCAAGGATCTAATATCCAAATTGTCTGAGGCTCAAGCCGAACTTGTCACTGCTGAGGCTTAGGCCAGGAAGCATGCTATTTCTGAGCAGAACTTCCAAGCTATACTTGCATCATCCTCCCACTCCAAACTCTGTTATCAGAACAAAGAAGGGTTGGGAACCAATGAAATCGCTCCACCACATTCCTATGAGTCTATTAGACAGCCTAGATGTGGAACTAAAGAGCAAGAGGTTCCAATTGCTGACCCTTCCTTTCCAGAGTTGAAGGATGAGGCATCAATAGTGGCCACCACAGGGAAGGAACATGTAGATGCACCCATCTCCTCCTGTGAAGATCAAATCCTAACCACTAAAGCTAGAAGAAGCAGAGCTAAAGTTGCTAGAAGAACTGCCAAGAAGGTGGCTAAGTCCAAACTAAAGATTGACCCCAAGTAGAAGGGTGTCTTTATCTCAGCTGGATTCCAAGTGGTAGGTACTTCTGATTCAGGAAAGGAATGTAATACCAACATTCTTGTCCTACCAAAGGATCAGAAGTTAAAGGGAAAGGTTTATAATAAAGAAAAGAAGCCCAAGAAATAGCCACCCTCACTTTCCTAAAGGACTAACATTGCATGCATCATGTGTGGCCTGCAAAATCAGATGGCAAAAGATTGTTACTACAATCCTGCAAGCACACATTATGCAAATAATGTTAGTAAAGAAGGAGTCAAGAAAGGTTTTACATTTGGACCTTTTCAAATGGTTCAAGTAATGAAAATGGGAAGGCTAGTCTCGGAAGCCAAGTTGCTTTTGGAAGAAACTCCTTCTTCCGAAGGGAAAATGGTCTCGGAAGCAAAAGCCATTAAGGTTTGGAAGAACAAGAAAGCTCCCTTGAAACCATCCAAGAAGAAGACTGCTTCGAAAGAAAAGGTGATGAAGGCTTCTTCCGAAAAGAAAGAAGCTTCGGAAGAAGGCCATGCTTCAAAAGCTTCAACAAGCTCATCCTCCAAGGTCAGCCAAAGGGTAGACTAAAAGATCAAGGAAGATGTTGCAGCCCAAACCTCTTCTTCAAAGACCTCTATTGAGCCCCCATGCATAACATTTGGTTCAATTATGTCACTATCCTTGGACGAACCCAAGACCAGCAAGGCTTGGGCTTCCAAACAAAACTAACAATCTCGTCTTATGTGCAGGACATCCATTTAACAAAAACAACAATGTTTGGATTGTAGACAGTGGATGCTTCAGGCACATGACAGGGAACGGATCTCTACTTCAATAGTTTCAGAACTATGATGGAGGTCCTGTCCAATTCAGAGGTGAGGTCGGAGGATATATTTCTGGCAGAGGGAGTATATCCAACGGTAAATTGAAAGTTGACAAAGTTCACTTTGTCAAGCGGCTTGAACACAATCCGTTAAGTGTTTCTCAATTTTGTGATCAAAAGCACCAAATGCTTTTCACAGAACATGAGTGCATTATCCTCAACCAGGGATGACAATTCCTCCAGAATTGGTGCTTCTTAGATCTCCCAGGAAAGGGGATATGTACAAGCTAGATATGAACAATGCTTCCCCAATGGGTGAAGTATCATGCTTTCTTTCCAAAGCTGATAGTGATGAGTCAACACTATGGCATAAGCGTATGTGTCACGTAAATTTTAAGATAATAATAAATTGGCTAAAAATAACTTGGTAATGGTTTGCCTAAAAGGGAGATTTTCTTCAAAGATAACTGTGTTGCATGACTTAAAGGGAAACAACACAGGACATCTCATAAATCCAAATGTGTTAACTCTATCACTACTCCATTACACTTATTGCACATGGATCTTTTTGGTCCCACAAGTATAATGAGCATTGGAAGGAAATCATACTGCCTTGTGATACTTGATGATTTTACAAGATTCACATGGGTATTCTTTTTAAGAACTAAAGATGAAAGTGTTGAAACATTAAAATCTTTTATTCTTAAAATAGAAAATCAAATTGATCACAAGGTTAAAATAATTAGAAGTGATCAAGGGACTGAGTTTAAGAACTTTGTTCTTGACTCATTCTGTAACTCAAAAGGGATATACAGTGCCCCCCGAACTCCTCAACAAAACGGTGTTGCTGAGAGGAGGAATAGGACACTTATTGAGGCTGCTCGAACTATGTTAGCTGATTGAAAGCTACCTCTAACATTCTGGGCAGAGGCAGTCAGCACTGCATGCTATGTGTAGAACAAAGTTCTTGTAGTTAAGCCACATGGAAAGACTCCTTATGAGCTATGGATCAAGAGGCCCCCGTTCATTGGCTTTCTTAGGTCCTTTGGTAGCAGGTGTACCATACTTAACACAAGGACAATTTAGCAAAATTTGCTGAAAAGTCGGATGATGCTATTTTTGTTGGATACTCTTCTAGCTCCAAAGCTTACAGAGTATACAACATTAAGAATCAACAATTTGAGGAGTCATCCAATATTGTTGTTAATGAGCACACTCCTTGTGTTAGGTGGAATGGCCCTGATCATATTTTTTATTTAGAATTGTTTCCAAACTATTCAAACCATATTGTGAGAACGTTTTAGTTCGAATAGGTGCTCAAAATGATGTTGATGCTACTGCTAATGATCCACTATTTGAGCTTCCCAGACCTAGTCCAAATTCTCCAAGTGCTACAATACATCAAGCTTCCACTATTCATAGATCTGATAATTTAACTATAACAAGGAACAGTGAAGCTTCAACAAGTCAATCACTTACTGAGCCTCAAAACTCATCAGGTGATCCACCATAGCACTAGGCAGAAGAAAGTAGTACTTTGAAGGAACAGGCAACTATTAATACTACTTCACAGCCAACCATTGATGATGTTTCTCATTCATTCAATTAGTCCTCATTGAATGACTTTGAAATAGCACCTGGACAGAGTGTTCCAGTTCCTGAGTAGAATATGTCCAACCTAAACTTATCTCTGCAACTGGAAGTGATTCCTCATCTTAGGATTCATAACACTCATCCAACTGAGAGCATCATAGGGGATGTCACTAAAGGTGTGAGAATAAGAGGACATACTTATCAAGGGAACGTCTGCTTGTACTCATGCTTTCTATCTCAGGTGGAAACTAAGAAGGTAGAAGATGCCTTGAAAGACAGTAGCTGGATTGAATCGATGCAAGAGGAGCTACTTCAATTTATGAGACAGAAGGTATGGAACCTATGTCCACTACCATCTGGTCAAGTAC
Source organism: Flaveria trinervia (assembly GCA_025506515.1). NCBI lineage: Eukaryota > Viridiplantae > Streptophyta > Magnoliopsida > Asterales > Asteraceae > Flaveria > Flaveria trinervia. The sequence continues at coordinate 77,242,232 of CM046443.1, read as the reverse complement.
CTGTAGGCACCAAATGGGTTTTCAGAAACAAGAAAGATGATAGAGGCTTGATCATCAAGAATAAAGCAAGACTTATAGTTCAAGGATACACTTAAGAGAAAGGAATCGATTATACTGATGTCTTTGCACCAGTTGCAAGACTTGAGGCAGTTAGGATCTTCCTTCCTTATGTTGCATCCAAGGACTTAACTGTCTATCAACTTGATGTCAAGTGTGTGTTCTATATGGGGATATAGATAGCGAAGTCTATGTATGCCAACCTCCAGGATTTGAAGACCCACAACACCCCAACTATGTTTGCAAGTTGGATAAAGCTCTGTATGGGCTGCACCAAGCACCTAGGCTGTCGTATGAGACTTGTCTTAGTTTCTTTTGAAGAATGACTACACTAGAGGTACCATTGATAAGACTCTCTTCATCAGAAAGTCTGGAAAGGACATCTTGCTCGTTCAAGTCTATGTTGTTGACATCATATTTGGTTCTTCGAATGACCAAATGTGCAAGGACTTTGAGAACATTATGAAGAAAAAGTTTGAGATGAGTTCCATGGGAAAAATGGACTTTTTCCTTGGAATTCAGGTAAAGTGGATGAAGGAAGGGTTTTTCATTAATCAATCTAAGTATGTCTCTAACATCTTAGAAAGATTTGAAATGAAAGATTACAAGCCCGCCAAGACACCCATACCCAAAAACCATAATCTTTGTCCTGACCTTGAGGGGGAGGATACTGATCAACATCAGTATAGGGCAATTATTAGTTCTCTGATGTATCTCACAGCTAGTAGACCTAATATCATGTTTGCTACTTGTATCTGTGCAAGATATCAGGCTGCTCAAAAGGTGTCTCACCTAGCTACTGTTAAGAGAATCCTCAGATACCTCAAAGGAACACCTAAACTAGGTCTTTTGTATCCCAGAAACAAAGATTTCAATCTCTATGGATACTCTGACAGTGACTATGGAGGCTGCAATGTTGACAAGAAATCAACATCAGGATGATGTCAATTTCTTGGTGGAAGGATCATCTCATGGCAATGCAAGAAACAATCCTATGTCTGTACATCAACTGCTGAAGCTGAATACATTACTGTTGCTAGTTGCTATGCTCAATTGCTATGGATTCAAAATTAGATGTTAGACTATGGATTCAACTTTATGAGTACTCCTATCCATATTGACAACAACAGTGCTATCTTAATTACTGAAAATCCGGTGAAGCACTCCAAGACAAAGCATATTGACATCACATAACATTTCATTAGAGATATTCATGAGAAAAATCTAATTAAGCTAATCAAAGTTGATTCAAATGAACAATATGCTGATCTGTTCACCAAAGCGTTTGATGAACAAAGATTTTAGTATCTCATAACAGCTATTGGGATGATAAACATTGATTAATTTAATCTCTTTTGAAAACCTTTTTAATATGTAAGTCTTGTGTCAATACAGTTTAAGCCCTGTTATCAGAAGTTCTCTCCACAATTTTCTAAGTGTAAATTCCTTCCGAATAGAAATTAACCCTCGGAAGACATTCTCATATCTTTCGAAGCAAGATTTCTCAAAGGATAACTTTCTTCTCGGAAGAATTTTTGGTCTCGGAAGAATTTTTGGCCTCGGAAGAAGCGATTGATTGCATATCAGATGTACTTCCGAGACTTACAGATTCTTCATTCAGAAGCAACTCTAACCTACGGAAGAAAAGTTTTGGCTTCGGGAGTAGGAATTGCCTTCGGAACACAAGTTACCTTCGGAAATGTTTTCCACTCGAAAGAGAGATTCTACTGTGTTACGTAAATCTTGGGCCCCACATTGTAAAAAGAAAAGATTTTGTTAATGATGTCAGATTATTTATTTGATTTTAACCTTAACGCCACTATCAATTCATCTACTAAACCATCACATCACCTTATCCTAACCTCCATTACCCCCTTACCACCCTCTTTTAAATAATCTCGACTATTCAATTTCATCTTCTTACTTGCAATTTTTACTGCCCTAGAAATTTCTCCTCTCCAAATTTACCCAAGCTCAAAATCATCTACACTCACCTTTCCCAAATGGCACTCAACCCTTAGCACAACCAAGTCGCACTTCTTGATTTTTCCAGAGATGCTGACTTCTTCAAAATTATCTCCATTGTCACCCAATCAACCTACTACACTGCCCTTACTGTTAACGCCACTATTTACCCCAACCAAATGGCAGAATTTTGGGGAAATGGTTAGGTCGAAACCCTAAACGGGATTCGTGTATTGCGGTCCAGCATCTACGGACATGAGTTGATCATCACTGAACAACTTATCAGGGAGCACCTTGAGCTTCATAATGAAGGAGCTACTACTGACTTTCCAAAGGAAGATTTGGATAGCACTTATATCCTGATGGGATATGGTGGAGACATCAGCAGGTTGACTCTTTACAAGTTCAACTTCTCCTACAATTGGAAGTTCCTCTTGCATGTTGTTCTTCATTACTTGTCCAACAAATCGGAGGATGGGATCAAATCCCTTATGAACTAGGATTCTTAGTTCATGGATTGGTGAGAGGCCTGCGCTTCAGTACTCACGATTTGTGTTTTCAAATCTGATAGGGAATCTGCAAAGGGAGACATTCTTCATGTATCCTAGATTCCTTCACACATAATCAACTGTGAGTTGGACCAAAGCATGCTTGTCTATGCAGCTGCTCTGACTGTTCGCCACATGCAGCCTACCATCTTCAAAACATTGAAGAAGGTATCTACCAACTTCACTAGAAGGTACACCACTTTGCTTCCAGGTATGATTGAGCGCATAGCTCCTGGTGACATCACTGTTCACCCCACAGGTGATGAACCCACACCAGCAACCACCACCACAATGCCAACACTACCTTCTTCACCCATCACCATCACTTATCAAAGCCCTTAAACGAACCCTTGTTCAATCTACTATGATAGAACAAGCTCCTCCTGTTCAATCCAAAAAGACTAGAGTGGAAACATGGGCTCCCACTCATTCAGAGGTCTATCCATCCTTCTCTTTTGACCTCAATTTGGGTTTTGAGCCTCCTCAGTCTCAAACAAGGAGCTCGATACCCAAACCAACAGCCTCAGAATAAGTATCTACACTCTTCGGAGCAGCTAACAAGGGACAGCACCCCCCCCCCCCCCCAGGCTCAATTCCTGTAGACATTGACCAAGTCCCGGGTTAGTAGGCTTAACCTCCCTATCTTTCACTGACCTTCTATTCAAAACTGATGAAGAGATAACATCTCTCCATGGCAATGAAGTTGATCTACAATACCCACTTCAAGATCAACAAAGCCCGGAGAAATCCCTTATCTCTAACCCCCATCAGCAACCAATAATTGAGGTGAGTCCCACTGATGTGGAGGGGACTCATGTAGATTCAGCTGCCACTACAGAAGGTGCCTCAATGGACCTTGTGGACACTGGTAACATCTCTCAGTCTGTAATATGGTAACCTAGCCTTTTGGTGACTCTGAAAGAGACATCATTCAGCATGGGAAACCAGGGTGCCAAGAAACCACATCTGGTGGTGAGGCTAAACATACTAGGTATGTTACCTCATCTCCATGTGATTCTTCAAATGAAGACGAGGGAAGCATGCAACTCCTTGTTAAAGACCTTCTATCTAAAGTCTCAAAGCTTGAATCCTTGGTTAGGACTTTAGAAGCAAGGTTTGCCACTCAACAACTTCAGATTGACAATCTCAAGGCTCAACTAGTTGAGAAACAAACAGAGAGGTCTGTTAGGCATGTACCTAATTAGGTCTCATTAATTTCTTTCTCTAGCTCATCTAGCTCTCAAGATGATGCTATCAAAATGGGGGAGAATGTTCAAAGACAAATACATGAGGAACCACAGTGCTGACCTTCAACTTGAACATCTTCTTTTCCCATCATCTCAGTGACTGAGCCACCTCAAGTCATTCTTCAGATTGACCCAAGATGCTTAGTGATCTCTACAGACTCTTCACCAAGTTTCTATTGAGATCCTCCTTTGAGCAGCCAAGCCATGATGCTGCAACGATCTACTTTGGAGCTGAAGAGCTTCAGAGGCTGACTGCACCTTCTACCACTATGGAAGATGTTGGTCAACCTAAGGTCCATATGGAACCTAAGATTCAATTTGAAGGGGAAATGGGGACTCATGGCCCAGCAACTGAAACAGTTGGGACAGAATCTGCATCTCCTCAAACTTTCGAAGCTAAAGTTAAAGCCTTGGAAGAACAAGTTGAATCTTTCGAAGTTGAAATGGAAGCTGCGGAAGGACTGTTTAAGATGTCTGAGAAACTGAACATCACATATGCAATCCTTCAAATGGCACCTGAGGTGAACAGTAAGGACTTTCCGATGCCACCTCCATCCTAGACACCATATCTGCCTCTCTCACAATCAGAAACCTCTCTCAAAGAACCACCACAGTCAGGATCATCAAAAGAGAAAGGAAAAAGGAAGATGACTGCGGAAGAGCTTCAGGAAGAGGAGAAGATTGAGAAACTCAAAAAGAAAGGAAGACTTCAACTGAGATGTTGCTAGCTGCCAGTACAAAAGCAGTTGCGCCACTCAAGAGGCTGTCATGAATAAAAGGAGAGAGGAGATCATTGATCAGCTCATTGAGTTGGGAGCTACTAGTGAAGAAACACTCCTACTACCATTAGAGGAGTCGGTGGATCTAGAGAAGGCAACCAGGCTGAAACTTGAGGAAGAAGCCAGGTTGGCCTTGGAGATAGAGGAAAAGAAACAGAAGGAGGCCGAACTGCAGCTAAGGAGAGAAAGGGTGAACTTCCTACTCTCCAGAGGCTTTGAACTTCAAGAACATTCTCCACACAACGACAATACGATCCTCTGGCTCTACAACAAAGAGCAGGATCAAATGGAGAAAGATAGGAAAAAGGCTGCAAAAGAAAAGGCCAGACAGAAGAAGAAGAAGGAAGAAGAGGCTAGGGTCACTGCCTCCAAGAAGCTCACTGAGAAGGCCGGGATGAAGGACTATCTTCGGGCTCATGGATTCTATGGGAGGCAGGTGGGTCCCATGTCTGAAAGGACACTCCAATGGATAGTCAATGAAATTAAGGCTGACATCCGGATGGGGAAAAGGAAAGAGATGTATAGAAGGGTAAAAGGGATGACCTTCGGTGCTACCACCCAACCACAACCTGAACCTTTACCCTTACCATTCACCATTAAACCTGAACCATTCACCCCTGAACCCACATCACCTACCCTCACTACTCCCTCACCTCAACCACCCAAACATCCCATCACCCAACCCAAAACACTAGCCAGAACCTCTGATCTAAACCTACCCAATTACCACCAGACCATCCCCTTAGTCTTCTCAACATCTCCCCCTTGAAGAGTGTAAGGCAATCAGGACGAAGCTCGTCAATTACACTACTCTGAGCAAGTCTCTTGTGTAGAAGACTCTATCAACATTGCCTATGTTGATGGTTCTTCAAGTTCCCTTACATGAGATAATTCCTTGATTTGCCTAGAGGAACTTTGGACCAGGCTGCGAGACTTCTGGGACTCAACTCAGATTCTTTGAATGATGAAGAGAAGAAGCTCAGAAGGAAGCTGGTGACTCTGCTGTATACAAAGAAAGAGGACAAGATTCCTAGTCAGTCTCTTGCACCCAGAAGGAAGATAATCCAATGGACGTTTGATGAACGTTCTCGCACTTTTTTGGGGAAAAGAAGAATGGTGAAGTAAATAGACTCAATGCAACCTCTCTGCTACACTCCAGCGGGTTCGACATTGTTGAGCTAGCAGAGAAGCCATTCTCCAACCCCTCCAACTCTGAAACTGGTGCACTCATCAGAAATCATCTCACCTGTCTTCATCTAGCTAAGTTAACTACAAAGGCAAAGATTGAAGAAGAGTTGAAGTTGAGAAGAAAGGAAGACAAGGAAAGATCTCCCACCAAAGGTACTTCCTTTCTACAGATGGTGGAAGGTCCTGAATTGGAACCTATAGTTTGATGGGAATATAACTATAGTTCCCATCAACTAACTCTTTTCAGAGGGCAACAAAAAAGGGTACATGTTATCAAAGGTGACAGACTGGAATTCCTTTCTACCAAGGATCTGTAGGAACTTCTCAGCACCACTTTGAGAAGTCGAGACAAGTGAAGTTTTGGTAACATGAGCCTAGGGGGAGTTTGTTGGATCAAGAAGAAGGCTAATGCAACCAAAACTATGTCACTTAAGATATTTTGGTGCTGCATGCAAAAGGCTTCCGAAGCTTAGCATGGAACTTCTGAAAGGTTGTAGAGTTCTTCCAAAGACAAATGAAAGATCAACTTCCGAAGACAGAACTCTACTTCCGAAGGCAAGTGCATACTTCTGAAGTTCAAGACTTAGAACAATAAAAAAAGACCACTTCCGAAGTATGATGAAAAGAAGAAGTCTCCAAGCCTTGGAAGAAGCAGCCTCTTCCGAATATAAGTGGCTTCGGAAGTACTTACTCTTCTGAAGCCATTTAACCTTCGGAAGACACTGCTATGAACCAGTCGACAGAAGTATGGTCTCTGACACTCCGCTGCAGACTTTTGATACAGCATGGCTTCTTCCTAAAGAGCCATGTTGTTGACCATACTTTATTCCATTGTTCACCTTTTCATGATAGTACATGTTACCAACTTTAGAGGGTGACAAAAGGTAAGTTAGGGACATGTCCTGACTACCAAATCTTAGATAAGGCTTTATCCGAGATAACTTAATCTTTAGTCTTGTAGTATAGACTTTAGCTATAGGATCCCAGCTAGTATCAAGGTATATCCGACTATGGATAGTATTATATATAGGCTCTCCTTGTAACTCATTGTAAGCATAGACATCATCTGCTTGTAAGAGTCTTGTATTTTGAGTTGAGAATCAATATATAAAAGTATCTTGAAAATTATCTTTCTGTATTCTTCGTTACTTTCTATATTGTGATCAACTCTTATTGATTCTTCATATATCCGAGTGTGTTCTACGTGAGTTTAAAAGAAAAACATTGTGTTTAAGTGACAAACACCGATCCTGCAGTATGTTAATATCAACAAACATAAAGTATTATGTAATGAAAGTGGAAATTAATGGTTAATGAAAGTGGAAATAATGGTTAATGAAAAGTGGATGTAAAGATATAATGAATGCATGCATGAAAGTAAGAATGTACGTACAAAAAGTCTTCCAAACACTGTAAGGAGGTTCACACCCAATGAAGAGTGTTAGCTCAACACGATGTGGGTTAGCTACCTCGGAAGGATGGACACTAGGGTATAATCTTTGTTGTTGACCATATGTATGGGACCCTTGTCACTTGCCCAAGGTGCTAGAGTCAGCTTCGTGCACAATGTTCGGGGTATAGCACATGGCATGGTCCGGATGTAAAGTGAAAAAAATGATGAATGTACATAAGGTACGGTAAGGTAGATAACGAATGATAATGATGATGTACAAAGATGATGTATGAATGTTAACGACTGATGATAAAAAGTTTATAATAAGATTAAGTAATATGTATGTATGATGTATAATCACATGTGAAAGTAAAAGAATAAGTTTAAACAAAAGTAAAGTATTTTATTCATAAAACTCGAACTCACTCAACAACACTGACTTTTATGTGTTTTCACGTGGCAGGTGATTGTTGTTAAGGATGGAACAGGGCTGCTACTTGGCATTTGTTTTATGGCATCCATTTGTATAACTATGATTTTTATAAGGTAATGCAAACGATAATATTTTGTAACAGTAAACTACGTTGTATTGTTTTGCAAAAGTTGTCCATAATATTTGAAATGATTTTAAGTTATTCCGTTGTAGTGTTTTAGTAAACTTAAATCCATATTTTACATTATATGTGAAATGATTGACCAGTTGTAAGTATCTTGGGAACAGGGTCTTACAAGTTGGTATCAGAGCCAAAGAATAAAATAAATGGGTAAGTATTTTCAAAAGCAACCTAAACTTAGATTGAGAATGGGATGAAATAGAAGGATCCGGTCCAAGTTGCTACGTGCCATTAGGTATTTTCTTTAACTTTAACTAGTATTATGTGCGTATGTTATGTGGTTTATGTGCCATAGTAGATTTAGATACTGATGTAGTCAGGATAAGAAATTCTTGGGGTATGAAGAGTAAAGTAAGTGGCTAATCATAACTGGCCACTGTAGTTAGGGAGTTACTATACTTGAACATAAACTGAGTTATTTCCTCGAATGACCAAGTTGATCTTTGGATCTTATAGCATGTTAAAGGATGGCTGGAGGTAGATCTTCTAAGGCTTCTCGAGGTGGAGGCCATGATGGATGTGGTGCTAGACTACAGGTCACGAGAGGGAAGGCTAGAGCTGAGGAGACGGCTCATGAAGAGCCTAAGACCCCTTATCCAAAGGGTGGTGATAAGAGTGCCAAGTTAAGGGCCTCGGTATAAAAAGAGGTGGTGGAGGAGTTCATCAGGTCATGCAGATGATTCTACCGTTTGTAGTGACCAAAATGATCAAGGCTGTGATGGAAGAAGAGAGGAAGGAGAGGAAAAGGTCCTCAGGAGAAAGGGAGCAACCGAGAGATAGAGACGGTTGTCTCTACTCACGAGGAGGAGGAAGAATAGCCTGTGCATGAGGCAACACGAGCCTGTAACTATGGGACATTTCAAAGAAGCAACCCCTGACTTTTGATGGAAATGGCACTGCTGTTGCTTCTCACCGGTGGATGAGTGAGATGGAGGTTGTTCTTGATATCAGCTAGTGTCGGGAAGATCAGAAGGTGAAGTTTGCCATAAATTAATTTGTGGATGCGGCTCTGCGTTGGTGGCATAATAACATCCAAGATGAGGGTAGCAGGGCAATTGGTAGAATAAGGTGGAGTGAGTTGAAGAAGCTGGTGACTGAGGAGTTTTATCCTCATAGAGAGTTGGACAAGGTGGAGAGAGAGAGTTCCAGCAGCTAGATGTGGGAACAATGATACATCAAAAATACACCATCAAGTTCAACGAGATGGCACGACTTGTGCCAGATCAGGTGATGCCTTTGTCACGAAAGCATAAGAGATAGAGTAAGGGCTTGTCGGCGGACATTCATAGGAACATGATCGACGCCTAGCCGAGTATATTTAGGTCGGTGGTTGATTTGGCAGTGTAAGGCCCTGTCCCGGGATGCTTACAACTCGCCAATCATCGCTCCTAAAACATATAATTACATTTATCCTTCATAAAACATCACAGCGGAACATTAAAATAACCTTTTATTTCATTATAAATGATTTTGCAAATTAATCCAATCATTAATTTCAAAACATCGTTCGTTCGCATTACAATACAAAAACATTAAACAGAAGAATGTCATCCAAAAGAGTCAAGTAGCCGCCCCATGCCATCCTCAACAACTTTACCTGCCAACTGGAAAATGCATAAAAAGTCATCGTTGCTGAGTGATTTGTAGTTTTAAAATAATACATACTTTATCTTTCCTTTAAAATCAATCTTTACAATCGTATGTGATCATGCATTGTACATACACATAGATAATATCATTATTATCTTCATCATTTCGTGCATTTATTATCTTTCGTTTCCATCTAGGTCCGGTCATGTGTTTCACCCCTCTCTAGAGCACTAAGCAATTCATCTAGGGTTAAGCGACAAGGACCCGGTTCATATGGTCAATCATAAAGATTGAACCCTTGTGTGCATCCTCATGGGGTATTTAAGCCGCACACAGTTGAGTTGACACCCCTCATTGGGTGTGAACATCCATACATTTGCTTAATCATATGGATTAGGCCCAGTGTGCATCCTCATGGGGTAGCTAACATGCACACAGTTGAGCTAACACCCCTCATTGGGTGTGAACCTCCATATATATGCGTGCAAGCCTTTCTTACTTTCATTCATTCATTAATGCATGCATTCATTCATTGTGTTCCTCTTTTCATTATCTTCCACTTTACATTACATAATACTTTCATTTCATTCATTAACATTCCACGTAAAGCCACGAGAAAATAATCATGCATAACAAGGAACGCAAACATAAACATACATCATCATCATATAGGGCATCATCATGCATACATAACATACATCATACATACCATCATGCATAAGCATCAATCATACATCATAACATCAACATACAATGCCCATCACATCATCTATGACCTCAAAAGTCAGCTTACATGAACCCCCGGGAACCTCCCATGTCAAAGCCTACATTTCACTTTTTCCCCAAAAAGTCATAAAATATTCTAAGTGTTCATCCACATTTCCTCTTTGTTCATCTGCATTTCCTTTTTGTTCATCCGCATTTCCTCTTTGTTCATCCGCATTAACTTTTGTTCATCCATATTTATTCATCCGCATTAACTTTTTTTCCTCCGCATGAACTTTTGTTCATCTGCATTTGCTCATCCACATTAACTTTTGTTCTTTCGCATTAATTTTTACTCATCCACATTTCCTCCTTACTCATTTGCATTGACTTTTACTCATCGGCATTGACTTTTACTCATCCGCATTTGTCAATGCTTATCCGCATTTCTTCCTTACTCATCCGCATTGAATTTTACTCATTCGCACTGACTTTTACTTATCCGCATTTATCAATGCCTATCCGCATTTCCTCCTTACTCAGACGCAATGAATTTTACTCATCCGCATAGACTTTTACTCATCCGTATTTGCCCATGTTCATCCGCATTTGCCACACTTAAGCAGTTAGAGCTACTGTTTGGGCGCAGGAGCAGCCTAGAGCACACTTAACAATATAATTCTGTCCCCAAACACCCATCTATCATTTTTTAAGCTTAAACCTTACACTTTAAGCCATAGAAACACAACCAGAACAACATCACACTTTAAGCCATAGAAACACAACCAGAACAACATCAAACATGACACATAGCCCAAAATCAAATCCCACCCTCATCATACACACATTCAGACATACGGCTATGAAACCCTAGTTTTATGAAAACATACATTTATGCATTTCCAGCCCCAAAACAGTCAAAACAAGTAAAAAGAGGGGTTCTAGAACTAAACTTTGCAGCTCTTGAGTATGGCTTCTCCCAAACTTATTTGCAATTGAGTTCAACCGCCTAGAAACCCACTAAAAACATACAACTGAACGCACACAACACACATGAGCATAAACCCAAGGACATAACCAGTTAAGAACATCATAAACACACGAATTCTTCCTTGAATTCTCACTTTTCTAGTTCTTATTTAAAAACCCGAGATTTTTCAGCTCCCTTCTACTCTCTCTCTCCCTCTAAAAATTCCGATGGTACAAGTGTGTAGGAGGTGATGAGCGGCCATCACCTTTTACACCCACTTTTTCAAACCTTTTGTCGTTTTGACACTTTTTACCCCTCAACTTGGTTAAAATATATTTTCTTTCTTTTTCTTCACTTTATTCTTTCTTTACTAACTTTCAAAAAAATAACTGAGTGTTACAAGTCCACCCCCCTTATATAGATTTCATCCCTGAAACCTGTTAGTTGTCAAACAATCGTGGTAATGTTGTCTTGTCTCCTCTTCAGTCTCCCACGTAGACTCAAATCACTTTCTGTGCTTGCACTGTACACTGATGGGTGTGCGGATAGTATATATATATTTTGATAAGATTTATGGCACAGATTTAGTTTAATTGGTTATTACTAATACTAAACCACACACACAAAAGGCAGTGTACCTGTCCTGTGGTAATATAGTGTTGGTAAGAACCGAGTATCAATCCGTGGACACGCCTTTCCTACTCAACGAACTTGATGTTTGACTATCAGATTTGGATTTTGTTAAAGCAAATGATAAATTGCACTGGAAAGATTTTCAGGATTTAAAAATAAACAATAATAGAAACAAAGTAAACTAAGATTTGAAGCGTTTGGATTTAAAACCAGGGAATAAAAGTTATCATTCTAATTAGATTCCACTTATGTAACCGTGATGAATTGGTGGTGTGATTTAAAGATATGGATTAATGTAATTATGTTAATGTTTATAAAGATGAGCTGGCATGATTTCTCGTCTATCCTGCTGCCGTAGTGACTTGATCCTGTCAGGCTGGGTTTTACTGCTCAAATCAAAGCCCAAGTAATGTAGGTAATCTTTTGTGACCTATTTGACATACGATTTCTGAAAACATAACTTAATGTTAAAAGGAGAGTTGATCAGGTTCGTTCCTAACATACCATTAATTTTAGAAAACCATAGCAATTACTGAAGTTTCCAAACTAATAAAAGGGAACCCGCAAATGATCAGAAATTAAAGTGATATGATTTCTAATAACCATTTCTAGTTCATTAGCCATGGATTTATTAGGAAGACCAGTTTCGCGAATGAAAGTTAATCATACGGTTTTTCAACTTTGTATGACGATCACAATCACAAACCATAAATTTATAATTCCCGTTCAAATGTAGATGCTACCCATCAATAGTTTTCCCAAAACCACCCTAACATTAACATAATATTTATCACACCCTTAGTTCATCACAAATTACATAAGTTTCATCCGCTTAGGATGATAAAAAGAGTTTAGCTCATAATGAGCTTGATCATAACAGCATATAATAAAGAAGATAGATATGTAATCACCGATGAAATGGAACAATCAAACCAATAATCCACAATGGATGGCGTTTAGACGATCCCGAGTTTCTTCCAAGTGTTGTATGCACTTCTCGAGCCTCCAAATGACCTTGAATTCTTGATTCCCGAGAGAGTTTTGCAGAGTAACTCTCCCACCAAAGCTTGCCAAAAATGGTGAACTTAGGCTTCTATTTATAGGCTTTCCGGAGTGTTTAAGCACGGCTCCATGCCTAAAAGGTACAGCTCCGTGCGAGTACAATGCTTACAAAAGTTGGTGAGCTAGTACATGTAGGTTGTGTCAGGCACGACCCCATGCTAAATGGGGCACGGCCCCGTGTTGGAGGTGGGGCACGACCCCGTGCCTTATGAGGCACGGCCCCGTGCCTTATGAGGCATGGCCGCATGTCTACTTTTAGGGAACAATACTTTTGTCCTTGTCAGATGTCCAAACACGGGGGTGTGTTAATTTAGCACAGGGTTATGTTTCTGGCAAAGCATGGGGGCGTGCTTAAAGAGGTATGGCCCCATGCTTGGACTCCAAAGCTCAGATTACTTCAATTTCTTGTTAAATATTCTTCTTTTGTCCATCTTGCCCTTTTAAACACCTGAAAACATAATTTAAGACTTTTAAGTACATTTTCATCATTTTAAGGAAGATATTAAGGAATAATTGATGTGCTTTTTGATAGGATTTTGATGTATAATTTGGAGCACATCAAACATCCCTACACTTGAACTTTGCTTGTCCTCAAGCAAAAATCACTTATAATGACAAATCCACCAAAAACCAAATAAAACAAATTATAAACATGTCTTTCGAGAAATACACAAGTAAACATTGTTTTCATCCAAATATAAATATTCCAAGCATATGTGAAATGATATCCTAGCAATCAATAAATTGGTTAGTAAAGATTATTATCATGTAAAAATCCACACTTCTCACAAGATGCACTCACACTCGGCTAAATATATGGAGTCATAATAAAGATTAAGTATGACTAATACGCTCAATTGCCTAGTATGAATACATGTGAAATCATATTCTTGTTAAGGGATCAAATCTACACCTACTTAGATATTTACTTGCATAAATCATTAGGTCTTTGATGGGTTGTAATTTGGCTCAAGCGTGGGTGTGGAATATTTGGAAAAAGTGGCTAATTGCTAAAGACGACAGTCTTGGCTTATTTTTCTAACATAAACTACAATGAAAGCACTAAAGGTTCCCTATACAATACTTCAAGCTAGAAGGGATATGCTAGCTTGAGGACTCGTTTAAGGTCAGATTGTCAAGACCATATTTTGCTTTCAAGAATCGTACTTCATTTTTACCCGAAGATACACAAAACTTTCCTTTCTCAAGGATCGTTCGGCTTGAAGCCTAATAGCACCCGATCGGATTACTTCTATGTGTATTGAGATTCAGTTTGATTCTTTTTGCAATTTCCATTTTGAGACAAATTTCCACAATTCGGGCATCTTTCATATCTTTTTGCCCGTATCTTTATAGCACTTTTTAAAATTCCACAAAATGGTGGAACTTGTTCCTTTTTTTCATTTCTTTCTTGCGTCAAACATGAGATTGAAAATTTGTTCATGGATTTTCGGGGGAAGTCCCGGTTTTGCGTGATGAATGCAACAAAGCAAATTGAAATCAAAAGAATGCATTCCAGTTCTTTAAGGTCTGCCGGTAAAAGACCAATTTTTTTATTTTTCTAAGCCAAAAACGTGACTTTAATGAAAACGGGTTTTGTTGAAGGCTTTTGGTTAAGTGACTTGGTGGCTCGGGTGATTGAAGGATAAAAACGTTTAAGCTCAACGGGGCTCTATGGTTGACGTTCGGGTAAGGTAAATTAAAGAAAATGGTTGGGGCTCGAATTGTTAAGGTTTCCTAGTGCCTAACTCATTTTTATGCAACAAATACTAATTAAGGTCTTGAAATGCACACCCAAAGCAAGTTCTAATCACACTATCATATGGCACCATCAATTAAATCCATAATGAAAGTAGAATTGCAATTTGCAAAAGCTGTTTAAGGCTCAAAAATAAACTCACATATGGATGGAATCGGGTACAAGTGCTTCATTTTACATATTTAAATATTTTACTAGATTAGATTATCGCTTTTAAGGATATCACAAAAAAAACATTCAATTTTATTTGGACGTCATGAATTTACTTCTTTATTTCCCGAAAACGTATATTTATAATTTGGTTTATAAAAAATTTAATTTTTGGCTTCTTGTCACAAAAATTACTTGGTAAGTGATCTTTTCTTAAAAGTTTTAAATTTGGACCTTTTTAGCAAGTCAAATGCATTACGCCCATCCCCACACTTAAAATTCATATTGTCCTCAATGTCATTAACATAATCAAGATCTAGAAAGGACAATGAAATAACTCCCCTAAAAATGATGAACTTTTCAGTTGTGTTGGTTGGCCTGGCGTTGTTAGAATCCTCAGTATCACCTGAAATGTCACCAATTTATTAAAAGCATTAAAGTCCTAAACACACAAAATAAACACAAAACGACATAAATTAAAAGATAGATCGGCACAATACAACTGTGTCGGGTCCCCGAAAATCATACAGTTTTCAAGGGCTTTGTGGGGGAATATCCCCCCACTCATGGTACATTCGATTCCTGATGTACGTGACATCGTTGCTGAGGTCATCGACTCAGGAATGCAGACTTTTGACTCGGTTGAAGGCTTGTTGGGCATATTCAAATGATCGCCTTGCATGGTCACCGGTTGTTTGTATTGACTCGTAAAGGTCTCACATGGTTAGGAATTCCCTTGTACGTGACCTTGATGATCCAGCTCCGGCTCCTTCCGGCTGTATTGGCATGTCGAGACCATAATTATTTCTTCGGGGTCCGCCGGATCCCAGATTTGTCCCTTCTTATGCATGAATCTCGGCTGCCCATTTGGTAGGCTTGTCACCATGTACATATTATGCAAATGCTCAAGTCTAACAGTCCCGACAAACAGTCCCGACATCACTCCTTTAGTTCCCTCAGTGTTATAACCATAGCTCTCGTATAAGTTCAAAGTCCAGCTTCCTCCAAACATGGGTGTTCACCTATAATCGCATCCCTAGCAAAAAGATTACAAAACAAATACCCATATTACATGGCAATTGATTAACCATACAATATAAAATAAGCAAGTCCTTCAAGTTAACAACTCCCTCGCTTTGACCACAAGCTGTTATGGAATGACTAAGTAACCGATGAATGTATCGCAGTAGCGGGTCTCGTATCTGACTGCTTTTTGTTTTACTCGAGTTGAACCCTCTGGTTCCAATCTGCTCCAAATATGCTTTCCTCATTGCACCACTTTCCGCATCTTTACTTTTCTCGTCCGGGAAGGTATGCTACGCCGGCGTTCCAGATATTGCTTCCTCCTCCATTTCCTGTTCCGTGTAGATCCCGAGATAGATACCAAACAAGGCAATGGATGTTTTGTGCCGATGTCCAGCAAGTCTGAATGAAACTGCATTATTGTCCCAACGATCAGAGTCTTTCGTGCTAAATTTGAAAGATGCTAAAAATTCAAGAATTAGTTCATAAACGAAATGTCTATTTTGTAAGAATAAACGCTTCCATTGGACACTCAATAATGTATTGTATCTTTCTAGTTGTCCGACTGCCGCTAGTGTTTCTTCATCTGCTTGTAAGTGGGAACTTTCGACCCTTTGTAGTAGTCTTTGAAGTCTATCATGACACCATCTCTCGCGGCTTCCTTCAAAACCTAAGTAGGGATGATTCATGATCCTGAAACTTTAAAAATAAGTTAATCTATACAAAACAAATTTCTTGAGCAGTTTCATGATGTTAGTGAAAATCATGTGTTTTTCAAGACGTACCATCATAATGATGCAACCAATGTTTAAAAATAGTTAAAAATTTATCATCCAAGGAAAAAATTGTTGAACATGGGGTGCGTTTTATGAAACGTGGGGGTGCGGTTAACATGATAAGGCATGGAATCTTCACTCGAGCATGCGTGGTTGTGTTTCTAAATCGTTGATTAAGCATGGGTTTAACATTTTCTTGCTTTAAAAATCAAAGATTGTACGTTTAACATTTTAATCATTTGTTAATAATTCAAGATGCCCAAAAATATATTTTATGTTTAATACCACTTGGGAACTCTTGAACATGATTAACAAATATTTCACCACGAATTATGAAGATAGTCTTGTTAACAATAAAAGAAAACAAACTAATTAACTAACTAAACAAACTAATAACTAACAAAGCATACTAATTAACACTAATCTACTTACAGGAATAAACATGAACAAGTAGGTTGAAAGCATTCATCATCCCATAAAACATTTAAGAACAAGTATTTACAAATAATTGCTAGGATTTCGGTTGTTGAGAGACCTAATCAGCTAACTACATGTAAATGACTTTCATAATCAAAGGAATTAGTATACTAACCTGTTGATCAAATACTCTTGAAAGAACTCTTGAAAAAAATGAAAGAGAAAAAAGAGAAGAATAAGAAAACTAGTTCCATCATTTTAGGGTATTTTAAGATACGTGTTCGAGAAAGGAAAAATTATATGAAAGATTCCTAACTTATGGGGAACTAGTTTCATGAAGGAAAATGCAACAAAAACGAAACCAAATCCGACAATTCGACATCCAAATCTGTTAGGTGCTTTTAGGCTCCAAGCCGAACGACCATAAAAAAAGGATAGCTACATATATCATCGGGTTAAGGAGGAGGTGCAGTTTTACAAAATGCAATACGGTCTTGACGATCTAACCATAAAGGAGTCCTCAAGTTAGCATATCCCCTCTAGCTTGAGTATTGTATAAGAACCATTTTATTGGTTTCCCTTTTGTTTATGAAATAAGCCAAGACCATTGTTTTTAGAATTTAGCCACTTTTACCCAAATAATCCATACCCTGAACCCGAGCCAAATTACAACACATCAAAGACCTAATGATTTATGCAAGTAAATACTTAACATAGGTGGAGATTTGATCCCTTATCAAGCATATGATTTCACACGTATTCATACTAGGCAATTGAGTGTATTAGTCATACTTCATCTTATGTATGATTTCATATATAAAGCCAAGTATGAGTGCACCTTGTGAGAAGTGTGAATTTTTACATGTTAAAAATATTTAGAAACCATTCTATTGCTTGAAAGGATATCATTCCACATGTTCTTAACTACTTTATATTTGGGTAAATCAAGTTTGCTTGTATAGTGCTCGAGAGACATATTTATATCTTGATTTATTTGGTTATTGGTGGTGATGCTATTTTGACTGATTTTTGCTTGAGGACAAGCAAAGTTTAAGAGGGAACACTAGCACTTCACCTTGCAAAACCTCCTCTTCAAGTTGCAAATGAAGTCCTATTTATAAGCTTTCTGGAGTGTTTAAGCACAGCCCTATGCCTAAAAGGCACGACCCCGTGCTAGTATAATGTACGTAAAAGTTAGTCCGCTCGTACGCTCAAAGGTTGTCGGGCACGGCCCCGTGTTAAATGGGCACGCCCCAGTGTTTGTGGTTAGGCATGACCCCATGCCTCCGGTTGGGGAACCATACTTTTTGTCTTGTCGGACCAACAAACATGGGGTTGTTGATTTAAGCATGGGGGTGTGTTTCAGGCTGGGCATGGGGATATGCCTCATGAAGCACGACCCCATGCTTGAATTCCAAAACTTGGTTTTCTTCATTTTCTTCTTATTTTTGCTCCTTTTGTTTATCTTGGTGTTTTCCAAGCCTCAAAACACAATATGAACGATTCAGGTATTAAATCATCATTTTCATTAAGAGTTTATAGAATAATTGATGTGCAATTGATATGTTTTATATGTATAATTTGAAGCGCATCAAATATCCCCACACTTAAAATTTGCTTGTCCTCAAGCAAAATCACTCAAAATAGCAACACCACCAATAACCAAATAAATCAAGACATAAATATGTCTTTCAAGAACTATACAAGCAAACTTGGTTTACCCAAATATAAAATAGTTAAGCACATGTGGAATGATATCCTTTCAAGCAATAGAATGGTTTCTAAATATTTTTAACATGTAAATATTCACACTTCTCACAAGGTGCACTTATACATGGCAATATATATGAAATCATACATAAGATAAAGTATGACTAATACACTCAATTGCCTAGTATGAATATGTGTGAAATCATATGCTTGATAAGGGATCAAATCTCCACCTATGTTAAGTATTTACTTGCATAAATCATTAGGTCTTTGATGGGTTGTAATTTGCCTCGTGTTCAGGGTATGGATTATTTGGGTAAAAGTGGCTAAATGCTAAAAACAATGGTCTTGGCTTGTTTCATAAACTAAAGGGAAACCAATAAAATGGTTCTTATACAATACTCAAGCTAGAAGGGATATGCTAACTTGAGGACTCGTTTATGGTTAGATCGTCAAGACCATATTGCATTTTAAAAAACTACACCTCCTCCTTAACCCAATGATATACGTAGCTATCCTTTTTTAAGGGTGGTTCGGTTAAAAATTCAAGAGTTTGTTCATAAACGGAAGGTCTATTTTTGAGAATAAACATTTCCATTGGACACTCAATAATGTGTTGTATCTTTCTACCTGTCCGACTGCCGCTAGTATTTCTTCATCTGCTTGTAACTGGGATCTTTCGACCCTTTGTAGCAGTCTTTGATGTCTATCATGACACCATCTCTCGTGGCTTCCTTCGAAACGTAAGTAGGGATGATTCATCATCCTGAAGCTTTAAAAATAA
The DNA here is from genome assembly GCA_025506515.1 of Flaveria trinervia. Taxonomy (NCBI): domain Eukaryota; kingdom Viridiplantae; phylum Streptophyta; class Magnoliopsida; order Asterales; family Asteraceae; genus Flaveria; species Flaveria trinervia. The sequence goes on along the minus strand of CM046443.1, from coordinate 77,222,862 downwards.
GTTAATCTATACAAAACAAATTTCTTGAGCACTTTCATGATGTAGTGAAAATCATGTGCTTTTCAAGACATAACATCATAATGATGCAACTCATGTTCAAAAATAGTAAAAAAATTATCATCAAAGAAAAAAATTGTTGAACATGGGGGTGCGTTTTGTGAAACTTGGGGGTGCGGTTAAGATGATAAGGCATGGAATCTTGACTCGAGCATGCGTGGTTATGTTTGTAAATCGTTGATTAAGCATGGGTTTAGCATTTTCTTGCTTTGAAAATCTGTACGTTTAACATTTTAATCATTTGTTAATAATTCAAGATACCCAAAAATATATTTTATGTTTAATACCACTTGGGAACTCTTGAACATGATTAACAAATATTTCACCACGAATTATGAAGATAGTCTTGTTAACAATAAAAGAAAACAAACTAATTAACTAACTAAATAAACTAATAACTAACAAAGCATACTAATTAACACTAATCTACTTACAAGAATAAACATGAACAAGTAGGTTGAAAGCATTCATCATCCCATAAAACATTTAAGAACAAGTATTTACACATAATTGCTAGGATTTCGGTTGTTGAGAGACCTAATCACCTAACTACATGTAAATGACTTTCATAATCAAAGTAATTACTATACTAACCTATTGATCATATACTCTTGGAAGAACTCTTGAAAAGATGAAAGAAAAATGGAAAATAAGGTGAAAATGAAAGTGGATACGACTTTGCAGGCATTGAGGTCGGTATTTGTCATGCAAAATTGAAGATGATCAAGACAAAAGGCTGAAATATGTCAACTTGTGTCATTTTGTGTCGAACACGGCGCGTGCCTCCTTAAGCACGGGGCCGTGTTCATGTGTTGTGTTTGGTTTCAGTCTTTTGTTGTTCCGTTTTTCAGTTTCACGCGTTATGTAATTTTCCCGGTTAAGTTTTATCACTTCCAAATCATCGGAAAAGATACGAAAATAGTCCTAGAGTTAACTAACACAAGCCAAAATGAAAATTACATTTCCCAAAGTCCTACGGTTACATGATACATTAAAAGCCGAGAATCTGAAACAACAAAACCAGACTCTTTAACGTGCAACAACACACTTAGCACATCACGAAATGCTTCTATTAGAAACCTCCACACATTTCATGTGGAAGGTTCGGGATGGGATAGTGAGAAGTGCGGTTGCTCAATTCCGCAAGCTGTCGGTTAATGGAAATGAGTTCCTCGCTCATCTGTTGAACTTTTTGGATAAGTTCATCTAAGCGTTGGGATGCAGCGAGGTTCATTTCAGTCAGTTGCTTGATTAGTTCATGCAGCTTGAAGAAATATTCTTGAGTCGTTGGTTCTCGTGTTCAGAACGCGGTTTCTTCGCATGATTCTAGTTGGAACTTCCGTGACTTGATTATTTCATTTTTTAGATGTTTTAAAACAGAAGTGAGTGTGATAAAAGAATGGAAAAAGTGTGGAATTTATATATAGGTCGTGGAAAGTGAACACGGGGTGTGCTTGGCTAGGCACGGCCCTGTGCTTGTCAGAATTCGTCTTAAATTCAACCTACAACATTCCAGAGTCATCAGCAGAGATCGTGCAAAGAAATTTGTCAGAGACACGGGGGTGTGCTTGATAAGACATGGCCCCGTGATTATGCTTGTGAGATCCTAAAAATTGTTAAATAGTACAGGTGTCGCGATTAAGTTTTGGGTCTTTGGCACGACCCTTCCCCATACTAGTTTTCGTCGGGGCGGAGGTGTAATTCCTCTGAACGAATCTTGGTTGGTCCATCATTATATGGTTTCAAACGATGACCATTTACTTTGAAAGTTAAACCTTCATGGTTATAAATTTCAATGGCACCATTTAGAAACACGTTTTTGATCGTATAAATGTAAACGAGAGTTATACAGTAAGACATGCTCTCCCACATGAAGTCATTTTGTGTTCTTTAATTGAGCGTCGTGGAATTTCTTTGTCTTTCCTGTGTAAACCCTAGCGTTTTCGTACGCTTGTTCTCTCAATTCCTCCACTTTGTGAATTTGTAGGAATCGATTATTTCCTGCAAGGTCGTGGTCCAGGTTTGCTGCTTTAGGTGCCCAAAAAGCCTTGTGCTCTAGTTCCATAGGTAGATGACACGACTTCCCATAAACTAGTTTAAACGGTGTTGTGATGATGGGAGTTTTATAGGCTGTTCGAAAAGCCCATAATGTATCATCTAACTTGATAGACTAGTCCTTGTGGTTTTGACCTATAGTTTTCGCAAGGATTCGTTTGATGCCTCGGTTAGTGACTTGAGCTTGCCTATTCACTTGTGGATGGTAAGCAGTTGTAAAGCGATGGTGAACTCCATAATGTGCCATTGCTCGTTCGAGCTGATTGTTATAGAGTTGAGTTACGCGGTCACTAATTAGAGCTTTGGGGGCACCAATACGAGAAAATAATTTTTTAAGGAATTTGACAACATTTTTGGCATCATTAGTAAGTAGGGCTTGAGCTTCAACCCATTTTGAGACGTAATCAACTGCTAGCAAGATGTAACGATTACCAAACGACACCGGGAATGGCCCCATGAAATCAATACCGCATATATCAAATATCTCACATACTTGAACCGGTTTCTGAGGCATCTCATCCTGTGTGAGTTTGAGAATTGGTTACCCTTTGACATGCATCATAGGTGCGTACCATGTTGTGAGCATCTTTGAATATCTTGGGCCAGTAAAATTGATAGTCAATACTATTTTGGTTGTTAAGGTTGCTCCATGGTGTCCTATGGTGGGTCCTTCATGACAGTGCCTTAGAATTTGTTCTGCTTCACTTCTGTATACGCATCTTCGAAGGAGTTGGTCTGCACCGATTCTGAATAGAAACGGGTCTTCCTAATAGTAATGTTTGATATGAGTAAAAAACTTCTTCTTTTGCTAATAAGTCATTCCTTTGAGAAGGATTCCGCTTGCTAAGTAATTTGAAAAATCGGCAAACCAAGGATGATATTCGATTGAGGATTGAATGTGAATAAGGAATTCGTGAGGAAAGTTGTTGTTTATTATGGCTTCCTCAGTTTGTGAAGGACTTGAATCCTCGAGACGCGAGAGATGATCAGGCGCTAGATTTTCTGCACCCTTCTTATCACCAATTTGGATGTCAAATTCTTGAAGTAGAAGAATCCAACGAATCAATCTCGGCTTTGCATCTTGTTTGTTGAACAAATAACGAAGGGCTGCATGGTTGGGTTAAAAAATTGTTTTTGAATGAGATAGGAGCGGAATTTGTCAAATGCGAAAGCTACCGCAAGAAGTTCTTTTTCGGTGGTGGTGTAGTTTTCTTATTCGTTGTTTAGGGTTTTTCTCGCATAATGAATTGGGTGAAATTGCTTGTCTTTCCTTTGTCCTAATACGGCTCCTACCGCGAAATCGCTTGCGTCGCACATGAGTTCAAATGATAGTGTCGAATCTGGGGAAACCATGATTGGAGCGGTTACCAGTTTAAGCAATTTGAATGCACTAATGCATTCGTCAGAAAATGTGAATTGAGCATCTTTCTCGAGAAGTTGAGTTATTGGTCGAGCGATTTTTGAGAAATCTTTGATGAAACGGCGGTAGAATCCTGCATGACCTAGGAAACTTCTGATATCTTTCACGATTGTGGGAGGTGGAAGTTTAGAAATAGTGTCGACTTTGGCTTTATCGACTTCAAGCCCTGCTCGAGAGATTTTGTGTCCTAACATTATTCCTTCCATAACCATGAAATGGCATTTTTCCCAGTTTAAAACAAGGTTAGAATCTTCACATCTAACCAGCATCTTTTCCAGATTTTCAAGACATTGCTCAAATGAGTTTCCAAAGATGGAGACATCATCCATGAAAACTTCCATTGAGTGTTCAATCATGTCATGAAAAATTGCTACCATGCATCTTTGAAATGTAGCTGGAGCATTACATAATCCAAAGGGCATTCGCCGATAAGCAAATGTGCCATATGGATAGGTGAATGTCATCTTCTCTTGATCTTCGGGAGAAAAAGCGATTTGAAAATAACCTGAGAAACCATCCAGGAGACAATAGAACATTTTTACAGATAATCGCTCAAGCATTTGGTCAAATGAAAGAAGAGGGAAGTGATCTTTCCTTGTCATGTCATTGAGTTTGTGATAGTCTATGCAAACTCTCCATCCGATAACTGTACGAATGGGAATAATCTCATTCTTCTCGTTAGTCAAAATAGTCATTCCTCCTTTCTTTGGAACAACTTGGACGGGACTAACCCAAGGTGAATCAGAAATAGGATAAATCAAACCGGAATCTAGCAGTTTGATTACTTCTTTCTTCACCACCTCTTGCATACTAGGGTTTAGATGTCTTTGAGGTTGAATGACGGATTTGAAGTTCTCCTCCATCAATTTTTATGAGTGCAAAATGATGGATTGATTCCCTTGATGTCCATGATTTTCCATGCAATTACTCGTTTGTGTGCCTTAAGCACATTGAGCAACTTGTTCTTCTCATCAATTGATAAGGTGGATGAGATTATGACAGGAAGTTGAGATGTCCTTTCAAGAAAAGCGTATTTGAGATGAGATGGAAGTTCTTTGAGATCTAAAACTGGAGGGTCATCTATAGAAGGTTTGGCTTTTGGTTCTAGGTCTTGCTCAATGATCTCAAATGCTTTTTGATGAAATGATGTTTCATCAACTTGAAGTTCTTGAATGACTCGGTTCTCACAAATGGGTTCGGTGATTTGGACTTCTATTAATTGAGTGTTGCAAGCTTCATTTTGAAGAGTTTTCTCCAAATGACAGCTTATGATTGAATCGTAAGCATCAACGTAATAGAGTGAGTCATCATGATGTTGAGGGTGTTTAATGGATTGGCCTATATCGAAAGTTACTTCCTCCTCGTCTGCACTAAGCGTGAGTTTGCATGTACAAACATCAATGAGAGCTCGAGCATTTGCTACGAAAGGTCAACCTAGGATAAGTGGAACATTTTGTCTTCATCCATGTCAAGGATCACAAAATCAACAGGAAATACGAATTTGTCAATTTTAACTAAGAGATTTTCAATGATGCCCCTCGGATATTTGATAGAACGGTCAGCTAACTAGATGCTCATACGGATTGGTCTAGGTTCTCCTAAGTTTAGTTTTCCAAAAACCACATAACGCATAAGGTTAATGCTTGCACCTAAATCCAGTTAACACATATCTCATAAAAAGATTTTCTATTAGGCAAGGTATGGTGAAACTTCCTGGATTAGTCATCTTTTGATGTAGTTTGTTTTGAAGACCTGCAGAGCATTCCTCATTCAAAACCACGTGTGATAACTCCTCCAGTTTCTTTTTTTTGACAAGACACCTTTCAAATAAAGTTGAGATCAAAAGCAATAAAGCATCATTGCAAACCATAGAGAACCAAGTAGGTCAAATAGCACAACATCTTTCAAAAGCAACAAAGCATCAAAAGCGGCGCATAAATGGATGTGCTTCAAATTATATATATAAAACACATCAATTGCACATCAATTATTCTATAAACTCTTACTGAAAATGATGATTTGATACTTAAATCATTCATATTGTGTTTTCAGGCTTGGGAAAGACCAAGATGAACAAAAGAAGCACAAATAAGAAGAAAATGAAGAAAACCAAGTTTTGGAATTCAAGCATGGGGTTGTGCTTCATGAGGCATGCCCCCATGCTAAGCCTGAAACACACCCCCGTGCTTAAATCAACACACCCCCGTGTTTGTTGGTCCGACAAGACAAAAAGTATGGTTCCCCAACCCTAGGCACGGGGGCGTGCCCAGGAGGCACGGGGTCGTACCCCACCACAAACACGGGGCCGTGCCCATTGAACACGAGGCCGTGCCCGAAAACCTCTGAGCGTACGAGCCGACCAACTGTTACATACATTGTACTAGCACGAGGCCGAGCTTTAACACTCCAGAAAGTCTATAAATAGGACTTCATTTGCAACTTGAAGAGAAGCTTTTAAGAGGTGAAGTGCTGGTGTTCCCTCTCGGGACCCCAACCTTTGGAGGTCCTTAGAAGGTTTTGGAGGTTCATTCAACACTTAGATGAAGCTTAGGACCATTTAACATCATCCATAATGGATCACCGGTTTGATTGTTTGAATTTACCGATGATTTCATTACTATATTGTATCTTTGTTGCTATCTTCAAGATCCTTGTGAGCTAAACTTCATGTGTTATCCTAATTTAATCAAACTTATGTAATTTGTTATGAACTAATGGTATGACAAATATTGTGTTAATGTTATGGTGGTCTTGGGAAAACTATTGATGGGTAGCATCTACATTTTAACGGCAAGTTATAAATTTATGGTTGGTGATTGTGATCGTCATACAAAGTTGAAAAACCATATGATTAACTTTTATTCGTGAAACTGGTCTTCATAATAAATCCATGGCTAATGAACTAGAAATGGTTATTAGAAATAATACCACTTTAACTTTCTGATCATTTGCGGGTTCCCTTATATTAATTTGGAAACTTCAGTAATTGTTACGGTTTTCTAAAATTAATGGTATGTTAGGAAGGAACCTGATCAACTCTCTTTTTAACATTGAGTTATGTTTTCAGAAATTGTATATCAAATAGGTCACAAAAAATTTACCTATATTACTAGCTCTTTGATCTGAGTAGTAAAACTCAGCCTGACAGGATCAAGTCACTACGGCAGTAGGATAGATGAGAAATCACGCTAGCTCATCTTTATAAACATTAACATAATTACATTATTAAATATCTTTAATCACACCACCAACTCATCACAGTTACATAAGTGTAATCTAAATTAGGATAACAACCTTACTTCATTATCTGTCTTTATTTATCATTATTATGTTAAACTTATCATTTTCTAAAACCAAAACTCATAGCCATTTATGAGGGTTGTTGAGTAAGCTTCGTGTGTCCACGGATTGATACTCTGTTCTTACCAACACTATATTACCATACGACAGGTACACTTGCCTTTTGTGTGTGTGGTTTAGTATTAGTAATAACCACTTAAAACTGAATCTGTGCGATAAATATTTATCAAAATATATAAACTATCCGCACACCCATCAAGTTTTTGGCGCCGTTGCAGGGGACACATGTTTGTTTGAAAGATGATCCAAATTTTGACTATTCTGTTTTATTTCAAAAAATTAAAAAACATTAAAGAAATGAAGAAGAAGTTTATCCACATAATGCTATTAATGTTGACAGTAATGAGGGATTGAACTTCAAAGTCAATGGTAATTGGTTAATGGCCAAATCAATGTACCAAGTAAGATTTTCTCGGAGGTGATAAACCTCCACCGCATTAAGATCTAAGTGTGGGGAAGGGTCTAGCCAAGGACTCGTAATCAAAACATGGCTTTATGTTATTTTTTGTCTTTTTAATTATCATGTGTGCTTAGGACTTCAATTTCATGTTTTATATAATTTGGTGATGTTTTAGATTAATCCCAATGATTCTTTTGAGCTTATTCAAGACGGTTGTGGAAAAACGATCGCAGGCATTTGATTCATCATTTAAGGGGAGTTTTCGTTTGCCTTTCTCTACTTAATATTGATTGTGAATCACATTGAAGACAATGTGAAGTTTAAGTCTGGGGAAGGGTGATACATGCTTGATACTTTGCTTATAAATAGGTCCAAGTTATAATTAAATCTTTTGCAAAAAGTCACTATAGTTTGTGGCAACACAGGAAACGATAAAACAAAATATAAATATATGTTTTCGAGAAATAAATAAGCAAATAAAGCAAACCCAAATAATCTTAAATATGTTTTTTGTGATATCTTGAAAAGCAAAAAGAGTTCGTGAAAATATTCAAACATGTAAAATGAAACACTTATACCCAATTCCATCCGATGTGTGAGCTTATTTTTGAGCCTTATACAAGCTTTGCATTTATTCATTTTTTCTTTCATTGTGGATATATTGAGGGTGCCTTATGTTGCTTGTGAATTAGAACTTGTTTTGGGTATGCATTTCAAAACCTTATATGTGTTTTTTGCCTAAAAAGGATTTAGGCAATTAGGAAAACCCAACATTCGAGCCTCTATCATTTTCCAATATCCTTACCCAAACATTATCCCTAGTTAGCCCTGTTGAGCTTAAACGTTTTTATTTCTAATCACCCGAACCATGAAGCTACTTAGCCAAAAAGCCTTCAACAATACCCGTTTTCGTTAAATATATGTTTTGGCTTATTTCAGAAAAAAAAGAAAGAAAAAAAATGAAAGAAACAAAAAGAAGGAAGAAGAAGAAAACTAGTTCCATCATTTATGGTATTTCAAGATATGTGTTCGAGAAAGGAAAAATGATATGCAGGATTCCTAACTTGTGGGGAACTAGTTTCATGAAGGAAAATGCAACAAAAACCAAACCGAATCCAACAATTCGACATCCAAATCCGTTGGGTTCTTTTAGGCTCGAAGCCGAACGACCCTTAAAAAAAGGATAGCAACGTATATCATCGGGTTAAGGAGGAGGTGCGGTTTTTGAAAATGCAATACGATCTTGACGATCTGACCATAAAGGAGTCCTCAAGTTAGCAAATCCCTTCCAGCTTGAGTATTGTATTAGAACCATTTTATTGGTTTCCCTTTAGTTTATGAAATGAGCCAAGACTACTGTTTTTAGCATTTAGCCACTTTTTCCCAAATAATCCATACCCTGAATCCGAGCCAAATTACAACCCATCAAAGACCTAATGTTTTATGCAAGTAAATACTTAACATAGGTGGAGATTTAATCCCTTATCAAGCATATGATTTCACACGTATTCATACTAGGCAATTCAGCGTATTAGTCATACTTCATTTTATGAATGATTTCATATACATAGCCAAGTATGAGTGCACCTTGTGAGAAGTGTGAATTTTTACATGTTAAAACTATTTAGAAACCATTCTATTGCTTGAAAGTATATCATTCCACATGTGAGTAACTATTTATATTTGGGTAAACCAAGTTTGCTTGTATAGTTCTTGAAAGACATATTTATGTCTTGATTTATATGGTTATTGGTGGTGTTTCTATTTTGAGTGAACACGGGGCTGTGCCCGACAACCTGTGAGTGTATGAGCCGACCAACTTTTACGTACATTGTACTAGCACGAGGCCATGCCTTTTAGGCACGGGGCCATGCTTAAACACTCCAGAAAGTCTAAAAATAGGACTTCATTTGCAACTTGAAGAGGAGCTTTTGGGAGGTGAAGTGCTAGTGTTCCCTCTCGGGAACCCAACCTTTGGAGGTCTTTAGAAGGTTTTGGAGGTTCATTCAACAATTAGAAGAAGCTTGGGATGGTTTAACATCATCCATAATGGATCTTCGGTTTGATTGTTCTAATTTATCGATGATTTCATTACTATTTTTTATCTTTGTTATTATGTTCAAGCTCCTTGTGAGCTAAACTTCATGTGTTATCCTAATTTAATGAAACTTATGTAATTTATGATGAACTAATGGTGTGATAAATATTGTGTTAATGTTATGGTGGTCTTGGGAAAACTATTGATGGGTAGCATCTACATTTGGACGACAAGTTATAAATTTATGGTTTGTGATTGTGATCGTCATACAAACTTGAAAAACCATATGATTAACTTTTATTTGTGAAACTGGTCTTCATAATAAATCCATGGCTAATGAACTAGAAATGGTTATTAGAAATAATACCACTTTAACTTTTTGATCATTTGCGGGTTCCCTTTTATTAATTTGGAAACTTCAGTAATTGTTACGGTTTTCTAAAATTAATGGTATGCTAGGAAGGAACCTGAGTAACTCTCTTTTTAACATTAAGTTATGTTTTCAGAAATTGTATATCAAATAGGTCACAAAAAATTTACCTATATTACTAGCTCTTGGATCTGAGTAGTAAAACTCAGCCTGACAGGATCAAGTCACTACGGCAGTAGGATAGATGAGAAATCACGCCAGCTCATCTTTATAAACATTAACATAATTACATTATTAAATATCTTTAATCACACCACCAAATCATCACAGTTACATAAGTGTAATCTAAATTAGGATAACAACCTTACTTCATTGAACGAATCACCAAAAGTCTCAATCTTTCTTTATCTGTCTTTATTTATCATTATTATGCTAAACTTATCATTTTCTAAAACCAAAACTGATAGTCATTTATGAGGGTTGTTGAGTAGGCTTAGTGTGTCCATGGATTGATACTCTGTTCTTACCAACACTATATTACCATACGACAGGTACACTTGCCTTTTGTGTGTGTGGTTTCGTATTAGTAATAACCAATTAAAACTGAATCTGTGCGATAAATATTTATCAAAATATATAAACTATCCGCACACCCATCAAGTTTTTGGCGCCGTTGCAGGGGACACATGTTTGTTTGAAAGATGATCCAAATTTTGACTACTCTGTTTTATTTCAAAAAAAATTAAAAAACATTAAAGAAATGAAGAAGAAGTTTATCCACATAATGCTATTAATGTTGACAGCAATGAGGGATTGAACTTCAAAGTCAATGGTAATTGGTTAATGGCCAAATCAATGTACCAAGTAAGATTTTCTCGGAGGTGATAAACCTCCACCGCATTAAGATCTAAGTGTGGGGAAGGGTCTAGCCAAGGACTCGTAATCAAAACATGGCTTTATGTTATTTTTTGTCTTTTTAATTTATCATGTGTGCTTAGGACTTCAATTTCATGTTTTATATAATTTGGTGATGTTTTAGATTAATCCCAATGATTCTTTTGAGTTTATTCAAGACGGTTGTGGAAAAACGATCGTAGGCATTTGATTCATCATTTAAGGGGAGTTTTCGTTTGCCTTTCTCTACTTAATATTTATTGTGAATCACATTGAAGACAATGTGAAGTTTAAGTGTGGGGAAGGGTAATACATGCTTGATACTTTGCTTATAAATAGGTCCAAGTTATAATTAAATCTTTTGCAAAAAGTCACTATAGTTTGTGGCAACACCGGAAACGATAAAACAAAATATAAATATATGTTTTCCAGAAATAAATAAGCAAATAAAGCAAACCCAAATAATCTTAAATATGTTTTTTGTGATATCTTGAAAAGCAAAAAGAGTTCGTGAAAATATTCAAACATGTAAAATGAAACACTTATACCCAATCCACCCGATGTGTGAGCTTTTTTTGAGCCTTATACAAGCTTTACATTTATTCATTTTTTTCTTCATTTTGGATATATGAGGGTGCCTTATGTTGCTTGTGAATTAGAACTTGTTTTGGGTATGCATTTCAAAACCTTATATGTGTTTTTTGCCTAAAAAGGATTTTGGAATTAGGAAAACCCAACACGAGCCTCTATCATTTTCCAATATTCTTACCAAACATTATCCCTAGTTAGCCCTATTGAGCTTAAACGTTTTTATTTCTAATCACCCGAACCATGAAGCTACTTAGCCAAAAAGCCTTCAACAATACCGTTTTCGTAAATATATGTTTTGGCTTATTTCAGAAAAAATGAAAGGAAAAAAATGAAAGAAACAAAAGAAGAAGAAGAAGAAAACTAGTTCCATCATTTATGGTATTTCAAGATATGTGTTCGAGAAAGGAAAAATGATATGCAGGATTCCGAACTTGTGGGGAACTAGTTTCATGAAGGAAAATGCAACAAAAACCAAACCGAATCCAACAATTCGACATCCAAATCCGTTGGGTGCTTTTAGGCTCCAAGCCGAACGACCCTTAAAAAAGGATAGCAACGTATATCATCGGTTAAGGAGGAGGTGCGTTTTTTGAAAATGCAATACGATCTTGACGATCTGACCATAAAGGAGTCCTCAAGTTAGCAAATCCCTTCTAGCTTGAGTATTGTATTAGAACCATTTTATTGTTTCCCTTTAGTTTATGAAATAAGCCAAGACTACTGTATTAGCATTTAGCCACTTTTTCCCAATAATCCATACCCTGAACCCGAGCCAATTACAACCCATCAAAGACCTAATGATTATGCAAGTAATACTTAACATAGGTGGAGATTTAATCCCTTATCAAGCATATGATTTCACACGTATTCATACTAGGCAATTGAGCGTATTAGTCATACTTCATTTTATGAATGATTTCATATACATAGCCAAGTATGAGTGCACCTTGTGAGAAGTGTGATTTTTACATGTTAAAAATATTAGAAACCATTCTATTGCTTGAAAGTATATCATTCACATGTGAGTAACTATTTATATTTGGGTAAACCAAGTTTGCTTGTATAGTCTTGAAAGACATATTTATTCTTGATTTATATGGTTATTGGTGGTGTTTCTATTTTGAGTGAACATGGGGCTGTGCCTCACAACCCTATGAGTGTATGAGCCGACCAACTTTTACGTACATTGTACTAGCACGAGGCCGTGCCTTTTAGGCACGGGGCCATGCTTAACACTCCAGAAAGTCTAAAAATAGGACTTCATTTGCAACTTGAAGAGGAGCTTTTGGGAGGTGAAGTGCTAGTGTTCCCTCTCGGGAACCCAACCTTTAGAGGTCTTTAGATGGTTTTGGATGTTCATTCAACAATTTGAAGAAGCTTGGGATGGTTTAACATCATCCATAATGGATCTTCGGTTTGATTGTTCTAATTCATCGATGATTTCATTACTATTTTTTATCTTTGTTATTATGTTCAAGCTCCTTGTGAGCTAAACTTCATGTGTTATCCTAATTTAATGAAACTTATGTAATTTATGATGAACTAATGGTGTGATAATATTGTGTTAATGTATGGTGGTCTTGGGAAAACTATTGATGGGTAGCATCTACATTTGACAACAAGTTATAAATTTATGGTTTGTGATTGTGATCGTCATACAAACTTGAAAAACCATATGATTAACTTTCATTCGTGAAACCGGTCTTCATAATAAATCCATGGCTAATGAACTAGAAATGGTTATTAGAAATCATATCATTTTAAGTTTCTGATCATTTGCGGGTTCCCTTTTATTAGTTTGGAAACTTCAGTAATTGTTACATTTTTCTAAAATTAATGGTATGTTAGGAAGGAACCTCATCAACTCTCTTTTTAACATTAAGTTATGTTTTCAGAAATTATATGTCAAATAGGTCACAAAAGATTTACCTAAATTACTAGGGCTTTGATCTGAGCAGCAAAACGCAGCCTCACAGGATCAAGTCAGTACGGCAGTAGGATAGACGAGAAATCACACCAGCTTATCTTTATAAACATTAACATAATTACATTATTAAATATCTTTAATCACACCACCAATTCATCACAGTCACATAAGTGTAATCTAAATTAGGATAACAACCTTACTTCATTGAAAGAATCACCAAAAGTCTCAATCTATCTTTATCTGTATTTTTTATTATTATTATGTTAAACATATCATTTTCTAAAACCTAAAACTAATACTCAATTATGAGGGTTGTTGAGTAGGCTTAGTGTGTCCATGAGTTGATACTCGGTTCTTACCAACACTATAGTACCATACGACATGTACACTTGCCTTTTGTGTGTGTGGTTTAGTATTAGTAATAACCAATTAAAACTGAATCTGTGCAATAAATCTTTATCAAAATATATATACTTTCCGCACACCCATCAAGTTTTTGGCACTGTTGCAGGGGACACATGTTAGTTTGAAAGATAAACCAAATTTTGACTATTTTGTTTTATTTCAAAAAAAATAAAAAAAATAAAAAAATGAAGAAGAAGTTTATACACATAATGCTATCAATGTTGAAAACAATGAGGGATTGAACTTCAAAGTCAATGGTAATAGGTTAATGGCCAAATCAATGTACCAAGTAAGATTTTCTCGGAGGTGATAAACCTCCACCTCATTAAGATCTAAGTGTGGAGAAGGGTCTAGCAAAGGACTCGAAACCAAAACATGGCTTTATGTTATTTTATGTCTTTTTAATTTATTATGTGTGCTTAGGACTTGATTTCATGTTTTAAATAATTTGGTGATGTTTTAGATTAATCCCGATGATTCTTTTGAGCTTATTCAAGACGGCTGTGGAAAAACTATCGCAAGCATTTGATTCATCATTTTATGGGAATTTTTCGTTTGCCTTTCTCTACTTAATATTTATTGTGAATCACATTGAAGACAATGTGAAGTTTAAGTGTGGGGAAGAGTAATACATGCTTGATACTTGCTTATAAATAGGTCCAAGTTATAATTAAATCTTTTGCAAAAAGTCATTATAGTTTGTGGCAACACTGGAAACGATATAACAAAATATAAATATATGTTTTCGATAAATAAATAAGCAAATAAAGCAAACCCAAATAATCTTAAATATGTTTTTTGATATCTTGAAAAGCAAAAAGAGTTGGTGAAAATATTCAAACATGTAAAATGAAACACTTATACCCAATTCCATCCAATGTGTGAGCTTATTTTTGAGCCTTAAACAAGCTTTGCATTTATTCATTTTTTGCTTCATTATGGATGTATTGAGGGTACCTTATGTTGTGTAACACCCGAATATTTATTATTTTGAAGCCAGTGAAGAAAGAAAAGAAAATAAAGTCCAAAAGTCGAGGGACCAAACTCGCCAATGAAGAAAAGTCGGGAAATGTGGTGATATTTGTAGGGAGAGGGCAGCCCACTCTCCCACACACCCCACATTTCAGATTTCTTAGAGAGAAGAAGAGAAAAAGAGGAAAAGTGTTGGTTCGAGTTGGTTCGGGTCGCCAAAATTGTCGTGAAGCAAGCCAAATCGAAGCTCTTGTCGTTGTGCTCGTTTAGGTGAGTTCTAGGACCCCTCTTTTACATGTTTTTGAATGATTTTGGGGCTGGAACACATCTGAAAACCCTTTTTCGCGTTTTTGGGTGAAAACCGTATGTATGCGTGTATGTATGCGTAGGACCCGTTTGGGGCTTGATTTCTTGCTTGGTTTGCTTGATTAATGTTATGGTATGCATCCCTAAGGTTTAGGATGGTTGATTTAGGCTTAAAAGGGGTTTAGATGCGTTCGGAGGGCGAAAACCCTCGGCTGCAGTCGGGTTGAACTGCATTCTGCATCAGTTAGGGCTAGGCGACCGACTGGAGGCCGAATGGAGGCCATACGGCCGATTAGGGTGCGATTGAAGGTCCATTCGCACGACTGAAGGTCCATTCGCACGACTGAAGGTCCAGTCGCATAGGTGTTCATCCGCATTGTCCATTCCCATGACTGGATGTTCATTCGCATAGGTGTTCATCCGTATTAGTTCATTCGCATGATCTTCAGTCGCATGGAGGCAATGCGACTGAAGGGTGTCCATACGCCCGAATAGGGTTGTTGAACCCGAGGAAGGTGTAGATTGACTTCTGACTTTCGGGGGAAAGTGCAAATGTAAGTTTTGATGTAAAGGTTCCCATAAGAGTTTTTAAGATGACGATCGAGGTCTTAGAAAGCATGTTGGGCATGATGACGGTGATGATGTTGTATGTTATGTATGTATGATGTTGCCTTGTATGATGTGAAGTTGATGCATGTTAATGTTCCTTAGTGTGATGTTTGATATCTTTCCTATGGCTTTACCTATTATGATAAATGAACAAAGTATTATGTAACGTAAAGTGAAAGATAAAGAAGAGGAACCTGATGAATGAATGCATGTATTAATGAACGAATGAAACATCTTGCACACATCGATAACGGTCCTTCTTGGTGATTGACCCTCAATGTAGAACCTCTACCGCTCACCCCTAGTACTGTGGCATACGTTTAGCTGTTCCTTTGTTGACTTCGGCCCAGTAGCTAAGACTGATGGTTACTCCTAGTACCGTTGCATACGTTTAGCTGTTCATTTATTGACTTCGGCCCGTAGCTACGACTAACCGGGGTGTAGTACATGGTATTGGTATGGATGATGTCCGATGCGCAAGTAAGGTAATGAAAGAACGAATGAACGAATGAAGAAGATAATGATATTATCTATGTGTACGTACGATGTGTGATCATGTAAAAGTAACGATCGGTTTTATATGAAAGAAAAGTATTTTTATTTATAAAACTAGAACTCACTCAGCAAACGCTGACTTTGATGTGTTTCCAGTTGGCAGGTAATGGTTGCTGAGGATGGCACGACGACTACTCAGCTCTTTTGGGATGGCATTCTTGATCAATGTTTTTGCATTGTAATGCGAACAAGTTATTTGGTAATGAATGTTGTATTAATTTGCAAAAGCATTTACATGGAAATGAAAGATTGTTTTAGTTTTCCGCTGCGATTTATGAAACACATATGTAATTATGTGTTTTATTTGCGATGAGAACCCAGCTGTAAGCGTCCCGGGAACGGGGCCTTACAAGTTGGTATCAGAGCCAATGTTTAAGTGAAATGTGTAAATTTTCAAATAAACCTAATCTTAAACTGAGAATGAGACGGAATGGAATGGGATGCCAAACTGAGTAGCTGCGTGCCATCAGGTATTTTCGTAAAGTTAACCGGTTTTATGTGTGCATAGTATGTGGTATGTGTTGTATGTAGATTTAAATACTGATGTAGTCAGGACAGGTAATACTTGGGGTATGAAGAGTAAAGTAAGTGGCTAATCACAACTGGCCACTATAATTAGGGACTTACTATACTTGACATAAACTGAGCTGTTCCCTTGAATGACCGTGTTGGTGTTTGAATCTTTCAGTGTGCGTGTGATGGCCGGAGCTAGATCTTCGAAAGCTTCTAGGGGTGGAGGTCACGGTGTTGAACCGCGACCCAGAGAGGGAGACCCAGAGTTGAGAGGGTGGTTCATGAAGAACCAGAGACCCCTCATCCGGAGGGTGGCGACGAAAGCGCCAATCTGAGAGCCTCAGTAATGGAGGCTGTTGTAGAAGAAGTACATCAGGTCATGCAGACGATCTTACCGTCTGTGGTGACCGAAGTTATTAAGGCTGTACGAGAAGGGAAAGAAAGAAGGAAACAGATCCTCTGGGGACGGGAACAACCAGAGCCGGAAACGGTTCTATCTGATGATGAAGAGGAAGAAAAGAGCCTACGCCGGAGACGGCATGAGGATGTAATTATGGGCTTTTATGAGATGCAAGCCCCCTACTTTTGATGGAAACGGCACCGCTGCAGCCGCTCACCGGTGGGTGAGGGAAATGGAAGCTGTTCTCGATATCAGCGAGTGCCGAGAGGACCAAAAGGTGAAGTTTGCTACCCACTCTTTTGTGGATTCAGCTCTGTGTTGGTGGGACAACATTGTCAAGCTGAGGGTAGTAGGGCCATTGGGAAAATGAAATGGCCTGAGCTGAGAAGGTTGGTGATTGAGGAATTTTGTCCTCATCGGGAAATGGACAAGTTGGAAAGGGAGTTTCTGCAGTTGGAGGATGGAACCATGACACACCAGCAGTATACCACCAAGTTTAATGAAATGGCACGGCTTGTGCCTGATCAGGTGACGCCTCTGTCTCGGAAAATCAAGAGTATATTCAGGTTTACCGGTGGATGTTCGCGCGCATATGATCGTCGCCCGGCCAAGCACGTTTAGGTCGGCAGTTGATTTGGCAGGGAGGCTGTATGACGAGCGGGAGGTGGTGGTGACTGAGGCGAGTAGGAAGGGTGGTGGTGATCGGAACTGGAACGGGAAACGGTTTGGTCGGGGTGATGCCCGATGGGTAACAAAAAGGCACGGGTGGATGAACGTCGTGTGGTCACATCAAGTGCGTGGTCGAAAAGGTGTGGCAGTGTGGAGGGAGCACGACGGGGAATGTAGGTTTGGGTAAAACTTGTGCTTCAGTCTGGGAAGACAGGGCATATGGCGAAGGATTGCCTGTCGGGCAAATGTTTTAACTGTGGGGAAATGGTCATATGAGCAGAGATTGTAAGAAGTCGAGGACTGAGGGTTCGGGTGAAGAAGACGGGAAGTGATGACCGAGGCGAGTGCCAGGCGTTCACCATGACACGGAGGAGGCTAGGACGGACCCTGACGTTGTGTCCGGTACGTTCTGGGGAACCAGACTTTAGCTTCTGTGTTATTTGATTCTGGTGCTAGTAGGAGTTTTATTTCTGCTGCTTTCTGTGCTAAGCTGCTTGTTAGTAGTAGACGTGTTGATGCGCCCTTTGATGTAGAAACTATCATAGGTAAGTCTACCAGGATTTCTGAGATGATAGAGAATTGTGAAGTGGAACTTGAGGGTCATAGGTTTCCTCTTAGACCGTTCGTGATGACCTTGGGTGGTTTCGATTTGGTTCTTGGGATGATTGGTTGGCAGATTTCGAGGCGAACATTGTGTGTCGCAAGAAGATGGTTCGGTTGACAGCGCCTGACGGAAGTTCGGTAACGGTTTATGGTGATCGGGTTACTACGATCCCGAAGGTGATCTCAATGGCGGTGGCGGGAAAGTGTATGAGGCGTGGATGTAGTGCTTACTTGGCTATGTAAAAGATGTGGATACACCAACACCACAACTAGCTGATGTACGGTTGTGCGTGACTTTCCAGACGTGTTCCGAGGAGACTTATCAGGAGTGCCACCTGACAGAGAGATTGAATTTCAAATTGATCTGATACCGGTGCCCAACCTGTTGCCAAGGCACCATATCGGTTGGCTCCAACGAGATGAAAGAGTTGATGGAGCAGTTGCGAGAGCTGCTTGATAAGGGGTTCATTAGACCGAGTATCTCTCCTTGGGTGTGCTCCGGTCCTATTTGTAAAGAAGAAGGATGGTAGTATGAGGATGTGCATCGACTACCGCGAGCTGAACAAGTTGACGGTGAAGAACCGATACCCCTTACCGAGGATAGATGATTTGTTCGATTAGCTTCAGGGTGCCAGCTGGTTCTCGAAAATAGATCTTCGATCTGGTTATCATCAGTTGAAGGTGAAGGAGTAAGATATCCCTAAAACAGCTATCCGTACGCGCTATGGTCATTACGAATTTCTGGTCATGTCCTTTGGTTTGACCAACGCGCCAGCTGCGTTTATGGATCTGATGAACCGTGTGTGTGGGACTATGGTGGATAAATCAGTGATTGTGTTTATTCATGATATCCTGATTTATTCGAAGAGCGAGATTGAGCATGCCGGTCACATTCGAGAGGTTCTAGAGCGTTGAGAAGGGAGAAACTGTATGCTAAATTCTCCAAGTGCGTGTTCTGGTTGCGCGAAGTTCAGTTTTTGGGTCATGTGGTGATCCTGACGGGATAATGGTGGACCCGGCGAAGGTGGAGGCGGTTATGCAATGGAAGTCACCAAAGACGCCATCCGAGATCCGTAGTTTCTTGGGCTTGGCGGGCTACTATAGAAGATTCATCCAAGACTTCTCTAAGATTGCTTCTCCACTAACTAAGTTGACCCGAAAGGATGTAAAATTTGTATGGGTTCAAGCTCAAGAGAAGGCGTTCGAAGAGCTGCAGGCAAGACTGACTCAAGCTCCTGTTCTGTCATTACCCGATGGAAGTGAAGATCTAGTGGTTTATTCTAATGCTTCCTACTCAGGGTTGGGGTGTGTGTTAATGCAGAGAGGGAAGGTTATAGCCTATGCATCTCGACAGTAAAGGTTCATGAGGTCAATTACTACTCATGACTTGGAGCTAGCAGCCGTGGTCTTTGCACTAAAGATTTGGAGGCACTATCTCTACGGGATGAAGTGCACCATATTCACCGATCATAAGAGCTTGAAGTACTTCTTCGAGCAAAAGGATCTGAACATGAGGCAGAGGAGATGGTTGGAACTTATAAAGGATTATGATTGCGAGATCCATTACCATCCAGGCAAGCTAATGTGGTGGCGGATGCCCTTAGTCGAAAGGAAAGGCCCAACCGATTCGGGTGAAAGCTTATCACTAATCATGACCTCTGATGTGATGAAGCGAATCAAGGAGTTTCAAGATGAGGCATTGAAAGAAGTTCTCCTTAACTCGGAAAGAATGAGAGGTCTGTTGGGGAATTGGGTGAAAACACACTCGTGTTAGAACTCGATTGTGGTGTGTGGATTCCTCGTTTTGGGATCTACGGGTGAAGATAATGGATGAAGCCCACAAGACTCGATACTCCATTCATCCTGGTGCCACGAAAATGTACCATGACATGAAGAAAGATTATTGGTGGCCGGGTATGAAGCGTGACGTGGTGGAGTATGTGAGTAAGTTTACTTGCTACAGGTGAAGGCAGAGCATCAAAAGCCGTATGGGAAGATACAACCTTTGGATATACCAGAATGGAAATGGGAGCACATCACCATGGACTTCCATTACGAAGCTGCCACGTACCCTGAAAGGGTATGATGCCATATGGGTGATAGTTGATCGTCTGACGAAGAGCGCTCATTTTCTACCGATCCGCGAGACGTATTCATCTGAGAGGTTGGCTTATCTGTTCATCAAGGAAATTGTAGCTCGTCATGGTGTGCCGCTGTCTATTGCGTCTGATCGTGACACTCGGTTTACATCTAATTTTGGAAGAAATTCCACGACGCTATGGGGACGAGGTTATATATTAGCACGGCTTATCATCCCCAGACTGATGGTCAGTCAGAAAGGACCATTCAGACACTGGAAGACATGCTCGGGTGTGTGTGATCGATTTTGGTGGAAGTTAGGATGACCACTTACGTTAGCCGAATTCTCATACAACAACAGCTATCATGCCAGTATTGGTATGCCACCATATGAGATGCTATACGGTAGGAGATGCAGAACACCCGTTTGTTGGGGTGATATTGGTCAGAAGGAATTGGGGAGCGTCGAGGTAATCGAGGCTACGACAGAGAAGCTTGAAAATATTAAAGCCTTCATGAAGGCAGCCAAAGATAGACAGAAGTCGTATGCCGATAAGCGACGTAGGCCAATTGAGTTCCAGGTGGTGACCGGGTTATGTTGAAGGTCTCACCTTGGAAGGGTATTATCAGATTCAGAAAGCGGGGCAAGTTGAGCCAAGATATATAGGCCCTTTCCGAATCATTGCTCGAGTAGGGGAGGTGGCCTATAGATTGGAGTTGCCAGATGAGTTAAGTGGGATTCACCCGACATTCCATGTATCTCATCTGAGAAAGTGTATAGCTAATGAAGACATGATTGTTCCACTGGAGGACATTGAAATAGATGAAAGGCTCAATTATGTGGAGCAACCAGTGGCAATCATCGATGGTAAAGAAAAGAGGCTGCGAAATAAAGTGGTTCCTCTTGTGCGTGTACAGTGGAAGCACAGGAAGGGATCTGAGTCAACGTGGGAGACTGAAGAAGAAATGAGACAACATTATCCACGTTTGTTCGACGAATAACAGGTTTCGGGGAAGAAACCTATTTAAGGGGGGTGGACTTGTAACACCCGAATATTTATTATTTTGAAGCCGGTGAAGAAAGAAAAGAAAATAAAGTCCAAAAGTCGAGGGACCAAACTCGCCAACGAAGAAAAGTCGGGAAATGTGGTGATATTTGTAGGGAGAGGGCAGCCCACTCTCCCCACACACCCCACATTTCAGATTTCTTAGAGAGAAGAAGAGAAAAAGAGGAAAAGTGTTGGTTCGAGTTGGTTCGGGTCGCCAAAATTGTCGTGAAGCAAGCCAAATCGAAGCTCTTGTTGTTGTGCTCGTTTAGGTGAGTTCTAGGACCCCTCTTTTACATATTTTTGAATGATTTTGGGGCTAGAACACATCTGAAAACCCTTTTTCGCGTTTTTGGGTGAAAACCCGTATGTATGCGTGTATGTATGCGTAGGACCCGTTTGGGGCTTGATTTCTTGCTTGGTTGTGCTTGATTAATGTTATGGTATGCATCCCTAAGGTTTAGGATGGTTGATTTAGGCTTAAAATGGGTTTAGATGCGTTTGGAGGCCGAAAACCCTCGGCTGCAGTCGGGTTGAACTGCATTCTGCATCAGTTAGGGCTAGGCGACCGACTGGAGGCTGAATGGAGGCCATACGGCCAATGAGGGTGCGATTGAAGGTCCATTCGCACGACTGAAGGTCCATTCACACGACTGAAGGTCCAGTCGCATAGGTGTTCATCCGCATTGTCCATTCGCACGACTGGATGTTCATTCGCATAGCTGTTCATCCGTATTAGTTCATTCGCATGATGTTCAGTCGCATGGAGGCAATGCGACTGAAGGGTGTCCATACACCCAAATAGGGTTGTTGAATCCGAGGAAGGTGTAGATTGACTTCTGACTTTCGGGGGAAAGTGCAGATGTAAGTTTTGATGTAAAGGTTCCCATAAGAGTTTTAAGATGACGATCGAGGTCTTAGAAAGCATGTTGGGCATGATGAGGGTGATGATGTTGTATGATATGTATGTATGATGTTGCCCTGTATGATGTGAAGTTGATGCATGTTAATGTTCCTTAGTGTGATGAATATCTTCCTATGGCTTTACCTATTATGATGAATGAACGAAGTATTATGTAACGTAAAGTGAAAGATAAAGAAAGAGGAACCTGATGAATGAATGCATGTATTAATGAACGAATGAAACGTCTTGCACACATCGGATAACGGGTCCTTCTGGTGATTGACCCTGAATGTTGAACCTCTACCGCTCACCCCTAGTACTGTGGCATACGTTTAGCTGTTCATTTGTTGACTTCGGCCCAGTAGCTAAGACTGATGGTTACTCCTAGTACCATGGCATACGTTTAGCTGTCATTTGTTGACTTCGGCCTGGTAGCTACGAGTAACCGGGGTGTAGCACATGGTATGGTATCGATGATGTCCGATGCGCAAGTAAGGTAATGAAAGAACGAATGAACGAATGAAAAAGATAATAATGATATTATCTATGTGTACGTACGATGTGTGATCATGTAAAAGTAACGAATGGTTTTATATGAAAGAAAAGTAAGTTTTATTTATAAAACTAGAACTCACTCAGCAACGCTGACTTTAATGTGTTTCCAGTTGGCAGGTAATGGTTGCTGAGGATGGCACGGACGACTACTCAGCTCTTTTGGGATGGTATTCTTTGATCAATGTTTTTGCATTGTAATGCGAACAAGTTATTTTGTAATGAATGTTGTATTAATTTGCAAAAGCATTTACATGGAAATGAAAGATTGTTTTAGTTTTCCGCTGCGATTTATGAAACACAAATGTAATTATGTGTTTTATTTGCGATGAGAACCCAGCTGTAACCGTCCCGGGACGGGGCCTTACATGTTGCTTGTGAATTAGAACTTGTTTTGGGTATGCATTTCAAAACCTTACAAGTGTTTTTTGCATAAAAAGGATTTAGGCAATTAGGAAAACCCAACATTCGAGCCTCTATCATTTTCCAATATCCTTACCCAAACATTATCCCTATTAGCCCTCTTGAGCTTAAACGTTTTCATTTCTAATCACCCAAACCATGAAGCTACTTAGCCAAAAACCTTAAACAATAACCGTTTTTGTTGAATACGTGTTTTGGCTTATTTCAAAAAAATGAAAGAAAAAAAATGAAGAAGAAGAAAACTAGTTCCATCATTTTATGGTATTTCAAGATATGTGTTCGAGAAGGAAAAATGATATTAAAGATTCCTAACTTGCGGAGAACTAGTTTCATGAAGGAAAATGCAACAAAAACCAAACCGAATCCAACAATTCGACATCCGAATCCGTTGGGTGCTTTTAGGCTCCAAGCCGAACGACCCTTTAAAAAAGGATAGCTACGTATATCATCAGGTTAAGGAGGAGGTTCAGTTTTTGAAAATGCAATACGGTCTTGACCATCTGACCATAAAGGAGTCCTCAAGTTAGCATATCCCTTCTAGCTTGAGTATTGTATAAGAACCATTTTATTGGTTTCCCTTTAGTTTATGAAATAAGCCAAGACCGCTATTTTTAGCGTTTAGCAATTTTTTCCCAAATAATCCTTACCTTGAAACCGAGCCAAATTACAACCCATCAAAGACCTAATGATTTATGCAAGTAAATACTTAACATAGGTGGAGATTTAATCCCTTATCAAGCATATGATTTCACACGTATTCATACTAGGCAATTGAGCGTATTAGGCATACTTCATTTTATGAATGATTTCATATACATAGCCAAGTATGAGTGCACCTTGTGAGATGTGTGAATTTTTACATGTTAAAAATATTTATAAACCATTCTATTGCTTGAAAGTATATCATTCCACATGTGCGTAACTATTTATATTTGGGTAAACCAAGTTTGCTTGTATAGTTCTCGAAAGACATATTTATATCTTGATTTATTTGGTTATTGGTGGTGTTGCTATTTTGTGTGATCTTGCTTGAGGACAAGCAAAGTTGAAGTGTGGGGATGTTTGATGTGCTTCAAATTATATATATAAAACACATCAATTGCACATCAATTATGTTAGGACCTGGTATTCGACTGAAATACCTAGAGATCACGTGTGTACCGGATCAAATAGTGCGGAATCCTATTTGATTGGTGATCCAATCAGTGAGAACACCGAAGAATCAATCAGGATTGAAACTAACATTAGAAATCGATAAGGAATCGTTCTAATGTGTTCTATGAACTTGGAGAACGATTTGGAAGGTTTCTGGACGGCTAGGGTTCGTATGGA
The DNA here is from genome assembly GCA_025506515.1 of Flaveria trinervia. Classification (NCBI taxonomy): domain Eukaryota; kingdom Viridiplantae; phylum Streptophyta; class Magnoliopsida; order Asterales; family Asteraceae; genus Flaveria; species Flaveria trinervia. The sequence goes on along the minus strand of CM046443.1, from coordinate 77,198,382 downwards.
ATTGAACTTTATCGAATATCTTTGTTTTTCACGAATTGAGTTGTATTTATAGGTTGGCACTCTTCAATCGTGCGACTAACCCATTAGTTTGGTTCAGTCGTGTGATTGAACCATGTGGTTGGTTCATTCGTGCAACTGAGTGTTCAGTCGTGCGATTGAGCCAATCTTATGTTACAGTCGTACGACTGATCCAGTCTCTTGGTTCAGTCGTGCGACTGAGTCAATCGTATGAGGTTCTTCATGCTTATGGTTCATTCGCATGAGCCATTCGCATGGAACTTCATTAAGTTAAGTTTGAATGTTTTAGTTAATTAATATAATATTATATGTAATCATTCAAGTAATCATAAACTCAATAATTCATTTACGACTCATTAATGACTATTAAACATTATAACCAACAGACTATCAATGTCAGTTCATTAATCATACCAAACAATATCTATTACATCACATATCACGATCTAGGGACATACATGTATCAACAAACTCCCCCTTGGACCTAGATCTCTCTAATGTCTTGTTTTCTTCATTACCTTCTCATATTTCTTGTACTTGTCCTCTTGTGTGACTCCCGCGTGAATATCAAACGCGAACAAAGTCGTATAACATTTTGGAACTGGAGGGCTTGTACAATGTCTTGTGTGTCATAGAACAGTGGCCACTTGTATAATGTATAGACATCATTAGCAGACAAGTTGGTTAGCCACATTGGGTCGAATACCCTGACAGTATCCATTTGATCCCCTTTGTTCAGAACTATGACAGCTTCAGCAGTTCTCCAATCATAGTACCACCATTTGAAGTGTGGAGTGAAGTCCTGTGGCATTTCCGTGAGAGGGATTCTCGACATAGTGCGAGGAGGACTCCACTTCAACACAATCTTAGGTTTTCCATTAATGGCATCCATCTCAGACCTTCTAATATACCTTGTAGGTTGTTGAGGTCTGAAGTTAATCCACTGGTGTGGTACTCTTTCTTGAGGGCAGCCTCAAACCAGCCTGACATTTTTCTCGGGTCAGCATACAACAGCTTCAACTTGGCCAGCTAGTTGAGCTCAAATCCAGGTAGAGTCTTTAGATCATGTGGAAATCTAAAGTACTCTATGCCCTTTTCCCTCTTAACGGCATAAACGTTAAGATCATCAAAATATGCCCATGCTATAATCCTGCCTGACACCATAAGATGTTTCTTGACGCTGTAGAACTTGGTGTAGGCATCCCTCTTCGGTGCATCACGTTGGGCTCTGACTTCTTTAAAACATTCAGCCCATTCAGCCTTTCGAATGTATACGTCATCGTTTGAGGCTTGGCTGTTCCTTCGGTCTTTCCTGCTTCCTGCTCCATCTTGTCTAGTACCTCAAACATATCACTGACTAGGGACTCACCCAGATTGGGGACCACATTACCCGCGTTGTCAGCGTATTGAGGGTACTCTTCAGCAGCAATATCTTCAACCTCAACTTCATCAACGTCGTGTAGTTCGTCGTCACTGGTTGAATCAACTGTTGGAGCATCCTTGACAATATCATCAGGATTGAGTCTGAACATTTCTGCCAGTTGCTCGTTAGATAGGTCGTGAATTATTTCACCTTCTTCAGGTGTATAACTCACTGACCTTCTGACAATCCCTTGCAGATCAAGAATCATTGTGAGTTGAGACTTGACCTGTTGAAGGGGAGCAATATCAAAGTCATCTCTGTGGTACTTTGGATCTGTTTGATTTACACATTTCACATTCAAATCATTAGTAATATATCAAACAAAATGCATTAAGTTAATATAAACATTCAGTACATCGTTTTTCAATACAGAATACAAAAGTAATTAAATACATAAACATCCACTATTTACTTTTATCCTGTATGCTAGTCTCTTCGTGTGAAGGTGCAGAAGTAGAAGCTGACTGATCCTGTCGGTTCTTTGTTCTCTGCTCTTGACCGGGAGCTGAGACAGATTCAGCTGCTTCTCTTTCTTCAGTCTCTTCATCTGCACACCACTCTTCTGTTTTCTCTTCATCAGAATCACTGTCATCATCATCATCATCATCCTCACTATCTCTTTCTCCATCCTTTATCTTTAGAGGTTCCTCCTTTGATCCTTTCAATTTTAGCAAAATGGACCTCTTCGCCTTTTCCAACTCCTCTATCTGCTTACCTGCTGTGACGCTTTGTGCTCGGAGTTGGTCCAACTGAGTGTTCTGAGCAGCCAATTTCTGGGCCTGCTCCTCAATAGCTCGATCCTGCTCTGCATTTTTCTTCGATTGTGCAGCAGTCAGGTCGGTGACCTGGCGGATCTGAGAGGTCTTTTCCTCATCAGCCGCCAGCAGTCGTAACACATTCTATTTAAGGTTGCCAACTGTTCCTCTACCCCGATTGGAGGTAGAGGAGATCTAGAGGTGTGTGAGGGGTAGGCTGAGGGCTCGGTTTGGTGGCTAGTGGTGGTGGTGGAGGTGGTGAATATCGGGTAAGGTCTGGATGATGGTGGTGGTGAGTGTGGGGTGAATGAAGTAGTGGTAGCAGGGGTCTGGCTTGTGGTGATTGGTATGGTGGTGGTTGTGGTTGCTGTGGGGAGAGGTATGGTGGTGGAAGGTGTGTCTGCAGAGGTGGTAGTGGTGGAAGGTATGGGGGATGTGGTGGTGATGATGGTTACCTTACGCTTTTTCTTTTTCTGGCCATGGGGTTGAGCCATCCGTTTTCTCCTCGTTCCCCTCGAGGTGGATGCTCCCCCTTCAATCCGGCTTGAGGACTCCGGAGCATATGATGGATCAGTCTCTGTATCTCCGGAGCCTCTCGGTTGTTCACCGACAACCCTCAACCCGTGTTCTGTGGGAACCACTTTCCTTCCCACAGTCCGGGTCAATGGCTCCTCATCAGATTCATCTTCATCTTCCTCGGTAAGCACAAAATCTTGATGGAATCCTGCTGACTCAGTTACCTCAGCAGGTGAGACAGACACCGAGGGAGCAGAGTCAGACACGGTGCCTCGGGATGGAACAGCCTCATCCTCAATGTCATCCCCTTCAGAATCATCAGTAGGGAGGAAAGTTGGCTCCACGTCGGAGTCACTGTCCTCGTGACGCCATTGGCGTCTCCCCGGTGCCACATAGCTTTCATCTGCTAAGTGGCCAATCATTCTCTTCACTTGGGGCTTAATCTGCCTCCCCTGTAAACTCTCATCCTGCCCAGAGTAGTATCATCCATTATCTCTAAGGCCACGGCGTCATGACTCTCTTTGGGCAATTGTGGCAGCTTCTCGTTGAAGATGAGCTGTAAGAATCTGGGGTACATACAGAACCCCTCTTTTCCCTTTAGCTCCAAATTCTCCATCAAGTAGAGAATATCATGCTGGAAAAACAAAAGGGGTGGTTCAGAACCAGTGCCACGTAGACATTTTGAATCTGGTCTGAGAGGTCGTCAAACCCACCCCTCCTGGAAGCTACACACTTTAGAATCACGTGTGCTAAGTACTTGTACTGGGGGCTCAGGTTGCTCTTGTTGAGCACACCTGAGTTGATATCCCCAGCGTACTTTAGCCTTAGGAAGCATCCTCGTACAGTCAATGGATGTAGTTTTTGTTGGATTCTGTATGCCCAAGACACATAGAACATTGATGTGGTTAGTACGTTGTGATCCAAGTCGGGTCATACCCAATAACAAGCTTAGCAAACACCAATTAATATTTAATTGATGATATGATCATGCAATTAAATAATCACACCAATTTAGAAAATGGGTTTTCTAAATAAATTGTATGTGAGAAGAACAAATTATGAGGATATTTTTTCATGGTTATTATTTGTATGTTGTTTAAATTATCAAGCAACATCAAATAATAAGTGTGTGTGTGCATATTTTATATAATTAAAGGTTAATATGTAATTTATAAGATTTCTCAAATTAAAAGAGTTTTTAAAAAAAGGAAAAAAACCCTAATAAGGGTGTGTGGTTTTCGGCCGCAAGGCCTTCCCCTTCTTCTCTCTTTCTTGGTTTTGAAACAAGATACTCTCTATGAACATACACACATCTGATCTACTCCTCTTTCTCACATGAAATCGCACAAGAACTCGAGTTTCTCTTATGGAAGAGAAGTCATACGGCTGGAACAAAGCCTTTGACATCTCCTTGATGTTTCACGGCTGAAAAAGGTTTTCAGCAGGGTTTTGATGCGATTTTGGTGTCAAATCCTAGCAAACATGGTGTTTCTTGAGGGCTTGTGGGTATGTACACTTGAGGACACCTATCCTTGGTGTTTTGGCCATCCAAGGACAGCCACTTCTTCAACAAAACGTGATTTCCAGCAGCTCTAATGTCGGTTCTTCAAATCGCCCATAAAGGTAGTTTGTTGATGTTGTTTTGGTTGTTTTAGCTTGTTGATAACTAGTTTATTCACATAATATGATCCTATGTCTTTGGGTTTGTTGAAATTAAGTTATGAACATCAATTTTCAGATTACAAATGGTATTTGTTAAATGTTTATCCGCTGCGTTTTTCTTGTTTAAATGGTTAAACAACATGTTTTGGCACAACAAACCCAACATTGGCATCAAGAGCCGGTTATGTGGATGATTAGTTTCATGTGTTCTTGTATAATTGGTTATATAAGGTTTAACAACCAATTTTAGGGCTGTTTTGTATTGATTTGATGATACCCCAATCTTTCAAGGTTATATCAAACATGCTAGTGATTAAACCTTGAAAGGAAAGATATCAATTTGGTTGATTGTGTTTTGTTTGGACAAAAGACCCTAGATTTTTGGTTTATGTTGGCTGAAAATTTAGGGTCAATGGGGTTCATTTTGGTTCTTAGTATGATGTATATGGATACATAATTTTAGTGCATAACATAGCCTTGACCATGGTTGTTTTGGGTTTGGTTGATTATGGAATTGTCATGTTGATTGTATTCTTTCTTTATGGGTTGTAGTAATTTCTTTTGTGTTTCCATTTGGTTTGTAATTTATTTATTCATTTGGCAATGTAATAAATAGATTAGGAGCATTTTTTCCTTTACTAGAAAATATGTATTAGGATGTATATATTTTGTAAAAGAAGATGCTCGGGAAGGAAGCACAAAAGGAAGACACAAGGATGGACTTGAAGCATTTGGATGCAAGTTCAAGTGGGGGTCTTTGGAGATCTCATCATTTGTGTTGTGTTGAACCCTTAGGAAAAGACCTTATGACAACACTTGTGATGGCAAACAAGTGTAGTCAACTTAGTGGCTATGGTTGCACATATGTTTGTATGATTATGCTTGTTTGTTTTATGTTGATTGTTTGATATATGAATATGCTTAACAATCTAAATAAATTATGATAACAAGCTGAATTTTATGGTTCTAAATCATTAAGTAATTAATAAAAGGTTATTAAGAGGATTAATGATTTCAAAATAAAAGAGGTTTTATTAAAAGAGAACCATAGGGTACCATGTATTTGAAAGCATGCAATTACAAGGTACATAGGTTTTTCAAGTCTAAAATTAATGGAAACTTAAAACCCTTTGGTAACAAGTCTAACACCATCCTTTTACACGACACTCGAATCACTTGGGAACTACTTGTGGGATAAAGGTCACCTAACCACTTGTAGGGAACTTGTGTCCTTGAGGTGAGTCTAACATACTTGTGGGATAAAGGTCACCTAACCGCTTATATGTAAAAACTCACACGTGTGTGTAAGTAGGACGACTTGAATTGGAAACCATGTGCTTAGGGTCACCGAAGCATGGCGTACAATGGTGTTGATGGGATTAAACATGCCGACTAAACATATGTTTTAACCGATCCCATAAGACTAGAAGTTGCAATAGGTTGCAATTGTCAACTGTTGACTACCTTGTTAATTTAAATAATGGGATAAAGGTCACCTAACCATCATTTAAATGTAACGTTGGATTCTAGATTTTAATTGTTAATTGTCTATGAGACATTTAAGGGTATTAACGATTAAAATAAATTTATGAGAAATACTAATATGAACTTTGTCAATTTTGTAATGATGACCTCTAACTATAATGCTACCACCCCGATCGTCCCTTCCCTATCACTGAGACCTATTCTCGAGAGGGATAGTCCTAACCATAATTATCTTATGGACTCATTTTGAAACTTGAGAATCGTTCTCAAGAATGAGTAAAGGTCTATGTCCTTGACGATCCCATACCTCACCAACCCACGCTGTTGATGTTATGGCCTTTTGACGATTGAGTTAAGCACACTTAGGATTCTGTGCAAGCATCCGATCTCATGTTGGGAATGATTCCCAGACTCCAAAAGGGTTTGGAGCCTCATGGGGCACATGACATGTTAATCTAAAAGGGAAATGTTCCTTCCACAAACTTTAATAAGATTGCTTTGAAACGGTTCAAGCACTTTATACATGTCACATGAAAAGACCCAATCAATATCATCTTATATATCCTTAAGATAAAAGCCATATTGATAGCCTCAAGATGCTTTGCTGTCCTGTCTCAAAGTAGTTGGCCAAGGATTTGATCCTTGATTGCCTAACTAAAGGTTTGAGACATTCATAATAAACTGTAATATGAACGGATGGGACAAGAGCATCGGTGAACCTCATGCAATGCTCAAAGCAACCGAGGCGGGGATAAGTAGAGAGGTTCTACCTATTCTCTCAATCAATAACGGAGGCTATAAGAAGTGGCCAATCCCGATCCTAAAGCAATTATTGCTAAAGGAAAGGAATACGTCAAAGCAAAGGTTATAGCGAAACCTCAAAACCTAAGCTTGAAGCCTAAGGTAACGGAGAACGATCCATGCTTTGAGTATGGGAGATAGGACTATAAAAGGGTATTGTCCCTTCTATCTCAAGGAGTTGAAACACAAGAAGGGTTTTGGGCAAACCTCAAATACAATTCCATGATTCATACGCTGTTTTAAAAGCCATTTCTTCAATCACATGGGTATTGGATACCGGATGTGAGACTCATACTTGCAATTGTTGCAAAAGGTTCAAAAGAAATGTCCGCTTCAAGAAGGGAAACTCTATTTTGAGACCTTCAAATGGTTTGGAAGTTGTTCTCAAAACATTTTTGTATGCACCTAGTTTGACTAGGAACATGATTAATGTTTCCTTTTAAAACAATATGATCATGATTCAAATTTGTAAATAATGGTATTGAGTTTTGAATGATGTATATCATTTTAAGGATATGCCTTTTAATGACATCCATGAATTGGTTCATGATAGATCATCCTATTATAACTCGTTGATACACATTTAGCATAAAGAAACTTAAAATGGGTTTAAGTTATTACTATCTTTGACATTGTCGCCTTGGTCACATTAACCAGAATTAGATTCAAACACTTCAAAAGAATGGTCTTTTGGAAACAAATGAAAATGTTTCATTTGATAAGTATGAACCAAAGACTAATTAGGAATGATGCATTTGGATGCATATGATCCTTTTAAGACAATGTCTATGACTGGTGAAAGATACTTCATTAATGTTAACGACGATTGCAGTCGCTATTATTGTGTGCACTTGATGACACATAAGTATGAAGCTTTTGAAATGTTCAAAATCTTCAATAATGAAGTAGAAAATCAACTCCGCATAGTTATCTATGCTCTTCATTCAGATAAAGGAGAAACTGAACCCTATTTGGATATGGTTCAATTTATTATGGCTATGAACTTACCACCTTTATCATTTTGGGTTTTCGCATCGCTCTCTAAGGCTCATATTATGAATATGACCCGACAAAGAAAGTGTGTATTCATTTAGAATCCAAAGAGACTGTATAAGATACCGTTTCTTTGACTCAACGAATCAGAAGTATTTATTGCTCCAAAGTCTATGGTTCTTGAAACCAAGTCCTTTATGGAAGGAATGACGTATAGAACTGTGGAACTTGATAAGGATCAAAATCCACAAGGCGATACACATTTGATTGACACTAGCTCAGCAGGAGGTTGTTGATAAAGATCAAGAGGTTGATCAACACACACAAAACGTTCACAAATCTGGTAGAGTTAGTATTCCATCTGAAAGATAAGGATATTTCATGAATGGATGCTATGTGGTTATACCCTGTAGGCTAACCATACACCAAGATGTTTTGTCCAATTTGGATTGGGACAAATGGCTAGAGGCCATGAACGTAAGGATGCAATTCATGTATAACAACCAAGTTTGGCAATTGGTTGAACCTCCACTTAAACTCCAAATCGGTTGGATACAAGTGGGTTTTCTGGATGAAAACAAATATACATGGAGACTTGAATACTTATAAGTCAAGACTTATAGCATAAGGTTTTCATCAAACTCAATTGGTTGATTATGATGAAAGTCTTACGCCCGTGGCAATGCTAAGGTCGATTAGGATGTTAAGTGCCATAACTGCATATTTTGAATATGAGTTTTGGCTAATGGATGTCAAAACCGCTTTCCTTAATGGACATCTCGTAGAGACTGTCCACATAGTTCAGCATGAAGGTTTTGTCGATCCGCGACATCCCAATAAAGTATACAAGTTAAAGTGATAGATCTATGGATTGAAACAGCATCAAAAGGGTGTGTATATATGAAAGCTAGTGGGAGCAGAAGTATACTCTCAGTGTTGTGCTGATGACACACTGCTATTTGAAAAAAATATTCCAACCTTGGAAGGTGTTAAAACCTTGCTTGGAAGATGTTTTTCATAAAAATCTCTTTGAAATCACCCATATTTTGGAATAAGGATCTATAAGGATAGATCGAGTGGTTGATAGGGTCAAACCAAAGTGCATATATAAAAATCTTGAAAAGGTTCAAGATGGAAATCTCTTAGAAAGGTATGATACCCTTTCAAAGAGAGACCATGTTGACTACGCCTCAATGTCCAAGCTCATAGGATGAGCAAAATCAAATGAAGGATATCCCATACGCATCTGCTATAGGATCCGTCATTTGTCTCATGATATGCACTAAACCGGACGAGTCATGCTTATCAGGTATGACAAAGTAGATACCAATAGAAATAACCATTGAATGGTTGTTAAAAGTATGTTGATGCACCTTAGTAAGACTAATGATATGTTTCTAATATACGGATCTGTTGAAGTGAAAATCTGTGTAAAGGGTTGCACAGATAAGGACTTCCAAAACAGATCGATACAACTCTCGATCATAATCAGGTGTACTTCCATTATGAATGGAGGTGTGGTATCCTTGAAGTGTTCAAAGCAGGACACGGTAGCATTATTCAGTCTAAAATCCGAATACATAGCCGCTTCATTGGCAGCTTTGGAAGCTGCATGGATAAGCTTGTCCATTGCTTATCTAGGGGTGGTCTCTACCATTCAAGACTCCCTAGAGATCTTTGGTAATTACGTGGGTGGGATTGCTCAAATCAAGGAACCCCGTACTCATCAAAGACTAAGCACCTTGAGCGGAGATTCAACATCATAAGGGATGAAGTTGAAAAGGGTAAAGATATGTATTCGTAAAGTTCATTAAGATCAAAACGTTACGAATCCACTCACGAAGCTCCTTGCGAAGGCAAAGTATGAGGGTCATACTTGTGCCTTAGGACTTCGATATTCTAGTGATTGGAATTGATCTATTTAGCATTTAATGTATGGAACAATTGTAATTTTGACCTTTTGAGTCGTGTTCCCTTTTAGCATGTTTACATCCATGAATATGTTTATTATTCTAAATGTCCGTAGTCGCATATTTGTGGGAACAAATATGAATATGAGACTATTATGAACATGGATTGGTAGATATTCATAAGGTATGAATATAGAGCAATTGGTTGCTACCAAGGTTCATAGATATTTGTGGGATGCAAATATTGGACTGACCCGCATCTCAATTTTACTACATGGAATCTTTAGATTGATCATAAGTAAATTTGAGTAAAGGCGAATATCATTTGGTATCCTCTGACCTGAGATACATATTGGGTTTTGATATTCACCAAGTGTTATACCTTGAGCTAGTTCTTCGCTGCTCTGAAATAATGGTCAGTACATAAGGCTATGTTTGGGTATACAACATAAGGTGATTGTGAGAAACGTATGTAGTCAAGATGGAATTTGTTCCTCTTATTCGTTGAGAGCATGATGTCTAAGGCCTGATTAAGTTAATCAACAAGGAATGATCATTCTGTGTCCTTGGATTTAACATGACATCTGTAACAAAAGGATAGATGATTGATTCACCTAAATCATTTCAAGTTGGATACTTGAAGGGGATGATGTTATTGAATGGCTTTAAGTCACGCGTATTAAGGGTAGTAACCGTTGTTAGGCGGTATTTACTGCTTGCATCAATCTTCTATGTATCTTGTGCAAGTGGGAGATTGTTGGATTCTGTATGCCCAAGACACATAGAACATTGATGTGGTTAGTACGTTGTGATCCAAGTCGGGTCATACCCAATAACAAGCTTAGCAAACACCAATTAATATTTAATTGATGATATGATCATGCAATTAAATAATACACCAATTTAGAAAATGGGTTTTCTAAATAAATTGTATGTGAGAAGAACAAATATGAGGATATTTTGTTCATGGTTATTATTTGTTATGTTGTTTAAATTAATCAAGCAACATCAAATAATAAAGTGTGTGTGTGCATATTTTATATAATTAAAGGTTAATTATGTAATTTATAAGATTAGTCAAATTAAAAGAGTTTTTAAAAAGGAGGAAAAACCCTAATAAGGGTGGTGTGGGTTTTCGGCCGCAAGGCCCTCTTTCTCCTTTTCTTTTCTTGGTTTTGAAACAAAAAACTCTCTATGAACATACACACATCTGATCTACTCTCTCTTTCTCACATGAAATCGCACAAGAACTCGAGTTTCTCTTATGGAGAGAAGTCATACGGCTGGAACAAAGCCTTTGACATCTCCTTGATGTTTCACGGCTGAAAAAGGTTTTCAGCAGTTTTTGATGCGATTTTGGTGTCAAATCCTAGCAAACATGGTGTTTCTTGAGGGCTTGTGGGTATGTACACTTGAGGACACCTATCCTTGGTGTTTTGGCCATCCAAGGACAGCCACTTCTTCAACAAAACGTGATTTCCAGCAGCTCTAATGTCGGTTCTTCAAATCGCCCATAAAGGTAGTTTGTTGATGTTGTTTTGGTTGTTTTAGCTTGTTGATAACTAGTTTATTCACATACATATGATCCTATGTCTTTGGGTTTGTTGAAATTAAGTTATGACATCAATTTTCAGATTACAAATGGTATTTGTTAAATGTTTATCCGCTGCGTTTTTCTTGTTAAATGGTTAAACAACATTGTTTTGGCACAACAAACCCAACAGTTTTGTAGGATGATCAGCATCCTCCCCGCTCTAGGACCACTCTGAATTATCGGCGGCAGAGATCTCAATATCATGCCCAGTATGGAGCTCCTGATACGTTGAATTCTCACGGAGGGTCCACCGAGGCAATTTCCCAGAATGCCTGATGGAGTTATCTGTAAGTCGTGCAAGGAGTGGAGATCGCCTTATAGATCCGGGACCGTCTCAGAAATGCCATTCTTTCGGTAACTCAGCCCGTTCCTGTGGTATGATCAAGTGGGCACAAAGTTGTGCTTGGATTTATGGTCCACTTTTTCTGCCATTTATCTGTAACACATAAGACATAGAACTATTAATACATAGACATGAAAACTTCTGTTCTAAGTGTAAAGTTGAAAGTCATTTTGATTCATTCGTGCGAATGAATCAGCGACTGAAGTCATTCGCCTGTTTGAGACATGCGACTGAGTTCAATCGGTTGTTTGAGACATGAGATTGAGTTCAATCGGCTGATTGAGGCATGCGATTGAGTTCAGTCTGCCGACTGAGACATGCGATTGAGTTCAATCTGCCGACTGGACTCATTCGGGTGGTTCAGTCGGTCGAATGATCCAATCGCAAGGTTCAATCGTGCGATTGGAGTTCATTCGAACGACCAATCGCTTGCCCCACTGTTCGATCCCTGTGGGTCGAATCTTGACCCTTCTAAGTCTTTTAACAGTGTGTAATGGTCCATTAGTCTCGTATACTTGTCACTAATAACCTATTAAACTCATTTTAACATTTTCCTTCATTTACATAGGTGATTAGGTCGATTCGCAGTTCGGTTCTTGATTTAATCCAATGTCGCTATTGTAGTTCCGTGATGTACTGATTTTGGTAGGATTCAAGGAGTAGTGTACCTGTCAAACGTCACTGGAATGTAAGAATCTTACCGCAATGTATATCAGAATCGGAGGCAATTTCGACAGGGTAACGGTAATGAACGCGATTCGGGGTGTTTTGGGAGTGATGAGTGATATGCGATCGATTAAACCCTTAATACTAACCTAGGTTCATTCGGCCGACTGGCCTCAGTCGCTCAGTTCAATCGGGCGACTGAGGTTCAGTCGTACGATTGGCCTAGTCAATCGCATTCAGTCAGCCGACTGAGTCTCAGTCGGTCGACTGACTCATTCGGTCTCCTTCATTCGCCCCTTTAGTTGACCGACTGAGCCTCAGTCGGTCTACTGTTTCATTCTCTCCTCCCTCCATTCGGTCGAATGAATCAATTTCATGTCCATTCGGCCGATTGGAAGCCATTCGCATAGTTGGTCGATAACCATGATCCACAAGGCGAATGGGTCTCACTTTGTGAGTTTACAGTCATTTTTAACATTTACTATTCACCCTTTTCACTTTTGATAATAACATTGTAAGCTCTAACCAATTCAGTCACTTCAGACGTGACCTTTTAAATTTTAAAACCATGTGGCCATCTCAGACATGACCCTTTTTAGGTAAGTTAATTCCCTTCTGATTTCCCTGATGTAGTCCGAGACAGACACACAATTAAAAGATAAACATAGTAACTTAAACTAACTACACAACTAAAGTTTATGTTTGGACTTTTTGTGAGAGATAAAACCCTAAGATGAAAATCTAAGGGATTTGATTAGGAGTAGACAGCTTTAACTTAGATTGATTATATCTGGACCAACTCAATTTTGGAATCATACAGGAATATCACTCATTTTGGGACTTGTTATTAAGCTCTTTGATGCTTAA